>OZ005655.1:101939769-102582269 GCA_963930645.1 Salticus scenicus
CACAAATAAATTGTAACAGCCCAACAGTGTTGGAAATTGTCTCCCACACTTAAACAAGGTTCAAACAAAGTTCAGTGTTAGAATAGTTGCCACATCCGTCATATTTAAGGGTAATAAGAAAAACCAACGGGTACTCTTTTAAATTGATCACCCTGTATATTCTAACCGCTTCAAAATTATAAACAGTCTTACAAACATATATCATTTTATCGAAATTAAGTTCAAAGCTAAATTACGGATTACTACTACAGTGTTTATGCTGTAATCGTTGCAAAATAATATTTTGGAAAGCAAGTTTCATTTTTAAACTAGGACCAAAAAAGAGCAGTGTCATAATATGTTTGAATTTTAAAACCTCTATATGTATGTGGCATTGTAGCTTTTAAACGAGTAGATCGATTTCAATATTTATTTTTATTTACTTTATTTTTTTTTATTAGGTGAGTGTGGTGTTGGTGTTCGGTTTAAGGCCAATTGTTTGCACTAAGAACCTGGGTCTTGGGGGTCTTTCAAGAAGGTCCTAGCCTGTATTCACGCGAGTTTCGGAGAAAATCACGGAAAACTCTGAACGTCTTAGTCGACAAGCACGACCTGAGATCGAACCCGGTACTTTCCATCTACCAGCTTTGAGCGTAGACCCTCTCGGCCACTGGTGGGGCTTATTTTATTTGGATAATGATTTAATGAGATGATTTTACCTATGTTTTATTAAAATATATATATAATCAAAAAGTAGTGAATTTTTTTTCAAAATGTTGGTGAGTGGAGTAAAGTTTCAAAGCCCTCGCAAGAAAGTTTGACTGATTCACTGTACGATGTTTGCTTTCGATAACTCCCACGTTAAATGTTTCGGGCAGTAAAACATGAACAGTAAAATCTCCTGCTTTGATACGTGTTAAAGGCCATTGCTCTTATCATTGTAGTCGTCAGTCGTTATCTACCTTTAGTACACGTTTTGCGATAAGAGAGTGAACTTTATGGTGTTCTCGACGGTGGTGATCTTGTGTGGTGATCGTTAACACGTGTCAAAGGAGGATATTTTACTGTTCATGTTTTACTGCTCAAAACATTTAACGTGGAAGTTATTGAAAGCAAACGTCGTATAGTGAATCAGTCAAACTTTCTTGCGAGGGCTTTGAAACTTTACTCCGTTCACCAACATTTTGAAAAAAGGTTCACTGCATAATTTTTATTATTTGGGGTATTTTGATAAGAAAATGGCAAACTGGAAGCTGGAATATGTAAAAAATAAGAGAAATATTGCAAAAAAAAAAAAAAAAAAAAAGAATCAGAAACTGATTGTTTTTATTGATTCTCTTTTGCTTCCTGGGCACAAAGCCCCTCAAATTTCCTCCTTACCACAAATGATCGTGTTTTAGAACTTTCTACCTCTGTAGTTCCCCATGTCAGAAGACATTTAACGGTTAAAATAATCATCGTTCCTCTCCAAATCAAACTGATGGGTATAAAATTACCAAACAATGATAAAAATGAAGGAGGGGGTTATCTAGAAAACGGTGGGTGATTGGGCAAAATGGTGGTCATATTCGGATTCAGGAGGTCATGTCACATAAGAATCTGCAAAAAGGATATCACATCTCGTTTTTTTTTTTTTTTTTTTTTTTTTTTCAGAGCTGTGAAATTAGATATTTTATTAGATTCAAAGCCATCCCTGGGTTTGCATTTCATAATTTGCGTGCCAACATTCTTCCAAATGAAAATTATAAATTTTCTAGAAAAATAATATTTAATTAAATTCAAATTCAGAGTTTCTTTTAATAAAGCTAACTTTATGCTTGATTTCGTTTTTATCTGTAACGAATAAGTAACCATTTTCTGAATTCCTGAACGAGAAATATAACTTTCCGAGTTACGAGTATAAGTTAAACAAATAACCTGTACAGATGAAATAATCGAGAATTTCTAGTCTACGCTTTTCTAGAGGGTGGAAGAATATTACGAATATTATAAATGTTATGAATCCTTTGTACTGCGAGAAATTCTAATATATACTGTATATATAATATATATATACAGTAACCGCCGCTTAATAAGATCACTGGTTAATAAAATCAGCTGCTTAATCTGATCAAATTGCCAGGACCGGAAGCAAATCAATACAAACTGTTGTTGAAACCGCCGTTTAATAAAATCAGCATCGCCGGTTAATAAACTCAAAAGAAATCTCCTCAGCAGCCAAAATTATCATTTATGCACACTAATTTTTATTTTTAATTTACATTTTGATATATATATATATTTTAATAAGAAATTAAAGTACCCGTTATCGCTCATTGTTGAAAATTTTACACTTGCAGCATAGTTACAAATTAAACATGACCCATAACTTATCTCCGTAACAATTTCAAGGAACGTATTCTTCATAGCGCAGTAATATGTTACAAATTTGATTTGATTTGCAAATGATATAAATGTATATCTTTTTAATTTTTAATTATTAAAAGACAATTTCTAGTTTTTATTTTGAAATAAATTAAGAGATTCAAATGGAAATATTTTAAATTTATAAGAAAAGCGTGAACTTTTGGTAAAATAATGATGATTTTCTTCGAAGGAAAGCGCATAGAAATTTGGAATGCGTTTAATTCATTTATATCGGAGGAATAATTAATAATTTATCAAAAATTAATTAATATTGTTTATTAATTCCAATATTTTCTACCTTTTGAAATTTTAGTCCAAATTTAGGAAGTAATAACTTTTCCTTGAGTGCTGGAATGTTCGCCGGATATAAAAATCAGCCGCTTAATAAAATCACTTTGCCTCAGGACGAATGTGATTTTAATAAGCGGCGGGAACTGTAGTTACTAAAACTTACCTCTTGTGTTCGCATTTATTTACGGAGATTTTTAGATGAGATTGACCGCGAGAATATAGGAAAACGCTCTAGAATTCTAACAGGTGTTTTTAAAACTCGTTACGAAAGGGGGCTGGAATTTATAAGGATGACATGAAACTATTTTTACTAGATTCACAATTTAGTTTCTAGATGTCAGTCCCATAATTTTTTTTCAGTATAACAATGTGTGTATTTTCTACTTTGAAAGAATATATATATATATATGTGTAATATATATATCATACTGAATTTCTACCGAATAATTCATGTATCACAAATATTGTTAATTTACGAAAACTTTTTAAATAGATGTTCGAGTGTAACACTTTTTCAATTGGGAAAACTTTAATTAATTAAATTTTAAAATAATATGAAGGAAATTACGATATAACATTAATTTTATTTCTCTCTCGCCTTCTCTTTATTTAGAGATGCTGCAGTATCCCCCGGGAAGTGATGAAATTGTCCTCCAGCTTGTCTCAAGTATGGACAACAGCAATTCTTTTGATATCCAGGTAACTCAACTTCCAGGACCTTGCGATCACGAATCGACCAGCAACAGGACAGGTACTGTTGGTGACTTGGAGAAAAATCATTTATCTTGAACAAATTGGAAGATTTCTGTGAACTGACTAAACTGAATTTCTAGATTTAAACTAATCAAAATTAATGAAAGAAAATAAAAATTACCTGATCTTACTGAAATGCTAAAAAGTCTTTAATATATATATTTTATAATTCATTTATTTTTCTAGTCAAAACATATGTGTTTATATTATAAATTGCAAGATAATTCTTTATTCAAAATACGCTGATTTTTGCAATGTTGACTGATGAAGTTCGAATGATGTTCCTATTAAAATAAACATATTGTACTGAGATTTTCTTGATTGAAGAATGATCTAGCTGTTTTGTTATTAAATAAGTGCAATAAATTTGTTAATATTTTAGTCTTAACTGTGCGTTTTAAATTTCAATTTACTTTTAACGCATTAACTGGCTTTGTATTCATACAATAGTAAGAATATTATTTCTCGAGATTCTTTTACCATAATTTTCATCTTGAAATTCGTTAAGAATCGTAAAAATAATGTTCAACTATATATTATTCACCAAATTTTTTAATATTTTTTACTTTATGTTAAAAGCTGCTCATTCATAATATGAATTTTAGTGAGCTGTCAAGTTTTTTTTTTTTTTTTTTTTTTTTCCTTTTTGATAAGAAGTACATATTTCCTGCAAATGATATGCAAGGCCCTGGAAAAAATTATAAGGTCGATTAAATAGCCACTTAAACTAGGATTTATGCAAATTTGTCTGATGAGTAGACAACAAAAAGTATGCAAATGATTTGTTAATTATAATACATTTTAATTAAAATCTAATTTAAATTATTCTAACTAATTGCCATAATAGATATTAATCTCATTTGCTAATGGAGAAAAATATAAGGTCGTCGAATTTTTTGAAGAGATATGCAAATTTTCTGCGGTTTGAGAAAGCACGAAATATAAAAGTCAATCTAACAACGCATTTAGGGTTACTTTAATCTTTCTCTGTGCTATTGACAACGGTGCTGAGGCAGAAACAATTGTCCGATGTAGAATACAGGAAAATCCTTGGAATGAAAACGAGTGGAATGAGTGGTGCAGCTATTTCCAGGTCTATGGGTAGATCTAAAACGGTAGTCAATAATTTTTAAAAAATCCTTCAAAGTACGGTAAATGCAAGCGACCAGGAGGACCAAGTGCAAGCGGCCAAAAATAATCTGTTTTTCGATGGGCGTGCGATAAAAAATGTTTTCTTTTGAAATAGTTCAGGCTTTTAGTTTACCATGTACCAGCTGAACTATCTGCAATGTTTTAAGTTTCAACCTGAATTTACAGTTTGTAAAATTACAACCTCGACAACACTTGACAAAGAAGCATAAATTAGCTCACTTAGAATTTATTATTATTTATTAGCTCTTTTTATTTATTTATTAGCTCGCTTTAGTTACATCAGGAGATTGGACATTTCAGGCCGTATATAATGCCAGCATCCATACTGCTCATTCAGTAATAGTTTGGTTTGAAGCACATGAGGTCCGTCTCCTTGATTGGCCATTCTGCAGTCTAGATTTAAACCCATTGGAAAATATTTGGGACATACCTGCGCAGTCTGTTTATATAAGGACATGTGACAATATCGAGGGAAAGACAAACTCATCAATGCAATGAGGAATGCATAGGAAAAATATCAAAAAAGAAACTTTATTTCGACTTGGTTGAACGATGACTGATCGACTGATAAAAGTCGTTGAAAAAAAAAAAAAAAAAAAAAAGGAATTTGTCGGATATTGACTTGATATTTTCATGCACAGCTCCTCGACCTCATATTTATTTCCAACATGAAGTGCCGTGAAATTTTTAAATTGTCGTTTAATGTTTTGATTATATTTTACATATCTTCATACACATCATCTACACACGTTTATGTTTTTTAATTTTATTTCTAAGAAAGAATGATATTAAAGTTTTCGTATTTAACTACGTTTTATACTTTTTTTGTTAATAATTGTGTGGCCTTATACTTTTTTCCAGGGACTTAACATGGATGCTGATTCTATTTTTTAGGGGAAAATGTTATCTGACTTATAACCTCATAATACTTTTGTACAGTTATCCATATAATTTTATAGGAGGTGATTCTTTCATTGTTCAACACAACATCAAAATTTTCATTATTCTGATTGGTGTGTATGTTGCGTCGGAATAATTAACATAATCACGATCGATAAAATCACTAATATTAAGATGCTTGAGTATTTGTTATAGAAAAATATAAAAGTGGGTTTCTTAATGATTTATTATTATTATTATTATTCACTTCATTTTGCCAAATCAAGTGATAGAATAACTTGAGAATAATTTATTATGAATCAGTTAAAGCTTTTAAAACTGAAATCTGTCCCGATTCCATTAACTAGCTTTTTATTCAATATTAGATTCATTTAAACTCAATGTAAGGAAATTAACTAAAAATTATTATTATTATTATTACTTTATTAAGATTGGACACTTGTATAATTGTTGGAGGATTCAAAATTATTCCACTTATGTAATTTTTATTAAGATTTGTTTATTTTAGATTGTTTGTAGCGATGTAGCGAGATATTTTTTGCAATATCTAGGAGAATCATTCACCCAATTCGTTAAGACAGTGAGCGATTTGAATCGAATGAAAGACAAACAAAAAGGGCTTATCACTTATGCTCCATAATTACATTGAAAAATGATTCAAATCGATTGCAGATATGCAAGAAATAAGGCACTAGATACTAGCTATGTAATATACTGTTTAGTACTACAAAACCTTGCACCTGGAAAAAAAAAAAAAAAAATCATACACAACTCTAAGTTAGTGGAACGTCTGAAACATAAAATTTGCCTCATACAGGTAATCGTCCTATCGTAGATTTGGAAACTATGTATAAAGAAAAACGAAATGGTGTAAAGTAAAATCTTTGCTATAATGAAGAGGGGAGGAGAGGGTGTCCTGAGGTCTAAACAGCGAAAAAATTGTTCAAATTACACGAGTGAAAGACATAGCAATAGTTAGATGTACTGAGTGCGAAAATCTGCCTTAAAAGAATTTAAACTCTTTCCTTTTCAAAGAAATTAATTCTATCTCTAAAAGGAAGAAACTTGCGTTGTAGTTAGTAATTTTTAAGACGTACTCGCTACCTTTTTTTTTTTTTTTTTTTTTTTTTTTTTTTTTACAGTGTGATACACACTCTTAAAATATCGCTGAAGCTTTCTCAATATGTATCACTGACACACAGTTTTTATTAGCAACTATTTGTGCTAATTCTTTAAACCACAGAGCATTCTTTAAAAGATTCGTCTTGTATCCAAGTTACACTACACAGCCGTAAACTATATATTCGTGTAAATACTCCAAAAATTGCATTCATTATCTACGTTAAAACTGGCAAATATTCAACGCTTGCATCTGTTCATTTTAAAAATGAGTACAATTATTTGGTAAATTTATATTTTTATAAACCCGAAAAATAAGTTATAGCACCCGAGTCAGCAGCATATCAGTTACAATTGTGATCATAAACCTTCCATTAAGCCTGTCTACAAGTGCCATCTAGCCTGGTGATGAAACAACTTTGACTGAAACACTACTAGGAAATTATATATAACAGTTTGTAAAGGATTTGGCTTCAATAAATGCGTGCACTAGCACTTTGAAATCGAAACCTGTGTGCCCTTTTTTTTTCTTTACATTAGTTGTATCCTTTAGGTAATATAAAACTTTTTAAGACCGATATTTTAAATTTAATCAAATTCGTAAAATAATTTATTTTGCAAAATAATTTTTTTATTCATATAAATTAAAGATAGCACTGCGTTGTTTAGGTGGACCTCTGTTAGTGATCCAATCCAATTCATTTATCTTTGATGCTCAAAGACGTTGGAGTTCAAACTTTTCTCCGAATACTAACTAATATGTCATCAATGTAATTTTTTTTTCCTTACTTTTTTTTTTTTCACTGAAATCTAACATTGTTTACAAATATTAATTAATAATAAATTGAAAATATACTTTATCTGAAATATTAATATTTTTAAACACGTTATTTTCGAATGAATTATCGAAACTTCTTGCCTGATGAATTCATTCAAGATAAAGAGAAGATCAGTACTCTGCCCAAATTTGATTCGAATCTGTTTTGTATTTCGACTGCAATGAGTTATAGATTATATATGAATAGTTAAATAAAATAATTACAATTACTTAATTTTAAACTTAATTTAAATTTAAAAAAAAAAAATATTTTTCGTTAATTTGGTTTTATTACACCAAAGTTTACAACAGGATGGCAAACAAATAAGAAATATTTCCAGAAATAACCTCTGTATTTATACTAGAAATAATTTTTACAATGAGACCGAATGAATTCGATCTTCTAGATACTTTTCTATTTTAACATAAAGAATGACAACATTCATAAAGAAATTACCAACCATAAGGCTCCTATATGATACGAGCTGACGCAGTGTCCGCCATTTCTAGCCCATCTAGGAAAACGTTGGCGGTAGAAAAAGCTAGGTTACCTGATTAGCGCTGTTATCGCCTTTAAACTTCTACACAAATCATGCGAGCTAGAACTTCTTATCACGAAACAAACAAGTTGGCAATTTTAAAAACATCGCCAACATTCTCAAAACTGCAACACTTCACGTTAAAAGGAATGCAATTTTAAAGTTAATTTTAAAAGAATTTAAAAACAGTAACTTAAAAAACCAGTACATTCATATTAAATTTTCCAAAGAACTTTGAAAATAAAATGAAATAAGTTGAAAATAAGAGAAATATTGCGCTACAAAGTTGTGCTCCTGCTCCAGGTATCCACGAGTTACATCTGATATTTATAGTCCACTTTTTCCTTCTTTCTGTATTAGAAGAAATTATAAACATTATAAGAAAATATAAAAATGTTTTATAAGAAAATATAAAATATAAACTCCAGAAAAAGGCGGTGCCTTTTTCTGGAGTTATTCGTGCAATTTATTGCCGAAAAATCACCAATAATAAATCGTCAGCCAGTCTTGTGGGCTAGAAAATGGTGGATGCGTCAGCCTATCAATGTAGGAGTTCTAACCAACCAAACAATGTTTAAAAATCATGATAAATTAGTTTTACTTCAACAAATAACTTCTAAACATCTTTATGAATTTCAACCATTTAAATTTAAATTCGTCAAAAAGAAAATGTTAAGCATCATTCGGAAGTGAGTATATTTGTTATAAGACAATATTTAATTCAAAATCATTTCGTGTTTGTACAGCTGGATTGATTAAATAAGCAAAGCTATAAGATACTGGAATTCAATAAATTTGTTCCATGAGTCATTTGATTTAATTTAAAATTTGTATTCTTTTTATGGCATAAATAGAAGTTAAATTCATTTGTGTAAATTCTAAATGTCTGAAGAACGTGTTTATTTTTCTGTGATCTTACAAAAATTCTACAATTCAATTCAAATATACTTAATCTTCTATTAAAATTAATGTACAGTCGGGGGAAAAAAAACGCAGCACTCGACGTAACTTCGTTGCTAATAGATGCAGAAAAATGTAATAGGTATCATTCGACGGGGAATCGTGAGTAGTTCCAGAAAATGAACTGAAATTTTAAATTGAGGGTCGTCTACATATTAAAACGCGCACTAACTTTGATTTTTTCAATAGTAATGCCCCATTTTTATTTTATATTTGAATTCCTGGGATCGCGACAACGCGAAAAAGTATATTGGTTGTATATTTTACTTATTTTTTCACGGAATTATAAGCGTTCAAAGTTTGAAGGTGCTAATGTTAAATTCATATTTCAAACTTTTATTAATATCTTCACAAAAAATAACTTGATCGATATAATTCTTTTTTTACGAGATACAGTGAAGAAACCCAAACATAATCTATCATTACTTTTGATTCTGAAAAATATTTTTTATTTTGAAAAATATTAATAAATTCATATTCATAAAAATTATGAATTATGACCTATATTAATTTTTACATAAAATGAATCCTAATGCTGAAAAATATGGGTGTGCAAATTTGCAGCTCATTCCAGTTATTAGTTTTCGAGATATAAATAAATCTTTCTTTTGGAGTGGTTTTGGGGGCCGTCTCTTATAAAGTTTTGCATGAGATAACGAATCAAATCTTAAAAAATAACTAGGAAAATAAAACAAAATATGTTTATTTTTTATTTACGGGTCAAATTATATAATAACAACGTCAAACGCAAAGAAATAAAATAAAATGTTGATTTTTAGACATCAGTGTTAGCGTCAAGAATTCCTGTTTTCTAAAGAAGACAAACCCCGCTTTCATCGTTCTTCAAAACAAAACAATACAGAGAAGTAAAGTAAATGTGACATTGAGTATTCGTGTTAAACCCATTATTTTATGTTGACAAAAATATGCACAAGTGGTATTTACTTCATCGATTACTGGTGATAAATTTTGAATCTTTTAAACGAACACTAGAAGAAAAAAAATAACTAGGGGTTTACTGTTTTAAATAGAAAAATTGGTAAATGTAAAAATTGTCAAAAAAAAAAAAAAAAAAAAAAAAAAAAAAGAATGGAATTGGAATTGGAATGCAAGACAGACTTGGAAAATCGTTTCTTAAGTTAAAGGCTTAATCATTTGCTTCATATATTGCTTTATTTTTATTTATTTATTTATTTTGTAGGGGGGAGGATTTTAAGGATACTTTAGTCTTTAAAATTTTAATAATATATTTTAACTTTATATATTTTTTAAATATAATTTTAATTTTATAAATATATTTTAACACTTTTTGCGACAGCAGGATTTTGTAATTTTGCCAGTAAAATCCGCCTAAGGGCGTTATTCTCTCAAAATAAAGCATTTCAGAAAAAAAATTCTGTAATCACAATTATATCACAAATGGATATACAGTATAATTATATTCTTTCTAATCAATATGTTTCCATCCATAGTATATTTTATTGCAAAAATATGAACACTGGTTATACACTTAAGAAATAAGTAACAGACAAATTACGAAAGAAACGCCCACTAAGAGAGTTACAGATTTTCAAATGACGTGAATCTACGTCAGCAGTCGCGAAAGGGCTAATTAAGAAATTATATTTTTATAGAAATTATAAAACGAATCGTACAGCTCCAAAGAGTTCAACTGACCCAAAACTGGTAATTGCGTTTAAAATTGTTTAATATTTACTTCATAAACCCTTACAATAATTTATCCGAAAAGATTTAGTTTATGCGTTGTTGTGTATATATATATATATATGTTATTTCATTTCGTATTTTATGTTACACCTACGAAAGAAAATTTAAGCTTAGTTATCACTACAGCCATAATAGTCACTTTTACTTGAAAAAAATTGCACTTTTTTCAGAGTACAGTCTAGATAAATCGCAAGTGTAATGTATTTAAATAGACCTAAAATTATTTAAAAAAGTACTGAAGTATATACAAATCTAAGAAACAGAATTTAGGATCATTAAGAAATTGGAAAAGGGTCATTCTTTTTTTCCTTGAATATTTCCGGTGTAAAACATTAAAATTTTATCTGTTTCTTATAGGATCTTAAATTTATTTTTCTACATTTACAGATAGTCCCCTAACACATTTTTGATTATAACTCTATAAAAACTAAAGATAAAGTATACAAACAGTATACTTTTCCGCACTGCCAGACTCTCAGAAATTCGAATATGAAGTCAAAATTGGGTGTTGCTATTGAAAAAATCAACGTTAGCGCTCATTTCAATATGTAGATAACCCCTAATTCAAAATTCGACAGCATTTTCAAAAAGTGCATTTAATTTCTTGTTGAATGGTGTCTATTACATTTTTCTGCGTCAATTTATAATGAAATTACAGCGAGTGCTGCGATTTTTTTTTCCCCGACTGTACAATTTCATTATTATTTTGTTTTACTTCATATGTTTATAAATACAAACTACTTAATTCGCAAAAGGCATCGACTTTCTATAATTTAATTCATTTTTACCTGTTTTGGAATGCTGTGAGCGCAATTTAGTTATTCTTTAGAAAAAATTCTTGCTTGTGTGGGTTTGCCTGGGTATATGACAGATTTTGTAAGCGACGTAATTCGAGAATTTATTCACAAAATTGGTCGACGCTTAAATTTTAGCTAAATCGTGACGTAAATTGATGTTGATTTAATTTTACTGTACATTATCTGCCTGGTGGCGCTGCCATTCGGTATTTTTAACGATGTGCTTGGTAGTTATATCCCAATCTCTACTGTATGGAGTATTATAAAACTTATATATAACATTACATATTGTAAGAGGCTGTACTAATTCATTTTAATTGATATCACAATAGATGAGGTCACTATACTCTCCATTACTCCATTGCTATTGTAACTATATCGCAGATATAGGCATAGAACTGCATCAAATTTGATATGTATGAAGATTATTGTTAAACAAATGCTGATTCTGTTTGGTTCGGATCTCTTTTTAAGACACACTTACTTTTTACTTTCTTCTATATTCAATAGAAGTAAATATTGGATTCGTAAAAATTTTCGACCTCGGGTTTTTGATAGATTTAGACGTTTTGAGAGCTGTAGAACACGATTTGACCTTTTTTAGAAAATGTTTGTCTGTCTTTGTGTGTGTGTGACAAAATTTTGTTGCAACTGTATCTCAGAAACTACTGCACAGAATTTCATACAAATTGGTATGTAGTTACACCTCGACATAAATTAGTGCCTGTCAACTTTTGGTAAAAATTGCCTTACAGGTTGCGTTGTCATCCCACTTTTTCTAAATTTTTAACATGATGGTATAGGACAAAATTTTGCATAAATGTGCATAAAGAGAATTATATTTTAATAATCATTATGAAATTTACAAGAATATTTATAATAGAGATAGTCAAATGGGAAAAAAATTTGTATTTGTAGAAGCCTCCCCCCCCCCCCTTGAAGGGAATAAATTTTCATGATGGTTACCTTTCAAAAGAGCTCGCCAATACCTTTAAAATAAATGGTTGAACCATCGATCTGCGATAATTTAAAATAAAGTTATGAACTTTTTTGGATATTTAGTGTTATACTACTTCTCTAATATGGAAATCGTAGTGCATTATCATGGAAGTTAAATAATGATTTTAATAAATTATTTTTACTGAGTGAATTTGGATAGGAAAATACAGAAGAAAGTCATGTGGTGGCAACAAAATTCTAGTTTTTAAAGGAACATTACAATTATTTTTCTAGCTTCATTCTGAAGTAATGAAGAAATTTTCTATCAAATACAAGGAAAAAACGATTTTTCCGTTGAAATACTCTATCTAGAATGTTTATACAAAAGCGTCTTCTTATACCTATAATATACTTGCATTTAAAGATGCTTATTTCAAAATTATCTTTTTCTGTTAAAGTTATTAAATTAAAAATAAATAAATGTGTAATCTTGAGTCTTTTTTTTTTTTTTTTCTTTTTTAAATAAAATAATAATCAATATTCTTTTTTATTTGCATATGAATTTCTTTTATGCATTCATCAGAAGAAGTACTCTGTATGCTAATCATGAATTCCCTATATTTTATTTTATTTTTTCTTTAAAAAACAAAATACTTTATAGAAATTCTACTGAAAGAAAATAATTTATGGGGGGGGGGGAAATCGTTATTTAGAATTAGATATTATTTATTAATTTTGACCATACAAAATTGCTTTTAGTATTTCACTATTTTTTACTTTTACGCTCACTTGGGAAGTAAATATGTCAAAGAGAAATTCCTCATTTTTATAGTATTAATACGCATAATATTAATACGCATTATACTTATTTACATTTAACTGAAAATACATTTTCTCTTGTACAGGAACAATCTTTTCCCACACTTTGAAGTGCATCTTATAAAAATCAGAATTGTGCACTAACTGAAAATGCACTTAGAGTCGCTCGGTAGTTGGTTGATCTGAAATATCAAGCTTGCTGTGCTCCATAGGATCTACCTCAATTAAAAACAAAATCTATTTTATTTACGAGACAAAACTTTAGTTAAAATACATTTAAAAACAATTAAAAACTAGACGTTTCGAAACCCGTCCAGGTTTCCTTACCAGTATCACTACAACATTAATTGGCAAGCATTACATGAATACACAAGGAATTTATAGAAGTACAGAATATTGAGGAGCCAGTGCGCATGCTTCATTGATAGTGTAGAGGTGGCTGGCAGTGTGCCAACTCTCAAGGAAAATACGTGATTTATAATTATCATAGCCAAAATTTAGAACTTTTATATTATCGAAGTCTGAAATATGATCGGTTTCTATTGAATGGATTACAATTTTAGAATTTTGGTTGAAATTTTTATATGACCGTCTGTGTTCCTGTAGTCTAATTCTTTTAAAATATTTAAAAATCATTACGTCTCGTAGTTAAATTAAATTTTAATCACATTAAAAACTGAGACAGATAATATACATTAAACATATACATTTTAAAATATTAAAAACACAAAACACAAATTTAAACGATTCGAGGCTTTTACAGACTCCTCATCAGTAAAAAACATCAAATGTAAATGCTGAGATGAACAACAGACTTTCATTAAGTGAGTACAACGTATTCATCAGGAACTGCGCATGCCTCATTAAGTGGCGAAAAATGTTGATTAGTGTACCAGCCCTCCAGGAAAATTCTTGAGTGATAATTTAAACAATTAGATATGATTATTTTAGTACTGTTAAAATCAGGTAAATGGTCAGTTTCTATGGCATGCTGTACTATCACGGTTTTTGAAATTTGTTTTATGTTCCTTAATTCGAGTATGAAGAGAACGGCCAGTTTGACCAATATAAACCGAACTACAAGATTTACAAGGGATATTATAAATAACACCTGTACGGGAAAAAGGGGGATAACAGTTTTAAAATTAGAAAGGAAATTACGAATTAGAAATTGAGGTTTATAGGAAACAGATAAATTAACAGCGCGCAAAACTTTGGCAATAGATTCAGAAATATTTTTATAGTAAGGAATAGTAAGGAACGATTTAGGTGTTTCAGATGAATTAGTTTCATGATTATCCTTATTAAAGTCATACTCTTTTAATTTTCTTTTAAGCCAGCGAGAGGGATAATTATTACGCTTTAAGTCCGAAAAAATCCTTTTCAATTCCAACTGGAAAAGTTCATCGGTACTGCAATATAATTTTGTGCGGTGAAGTAACGTATGGAAAACAGCAGATTTATGATGTGAAGAAGGGTTAGCTGAATTAAAATTTAGCCTTCAGTTTACCTTAGAACAAGAAAAAGATAATAAACTCCCTTTCTTAGATATTTTAATTGAGCGTTCGCCTTCTGATACTTATTCTAAAGTTGTTACTTCTGTTTATAGGAAACCTACATTTTCAGGCCAGTATTTAAATTTTAATTCAGCTAACCCTTCTTCACATAAATCTGCTGTTTTCCATACGTTACTTCACCGCGCAAAATTATATTGCAGTACCGATGAACTTTTCCAGTTGGAATTGAAAAGGATTTTTTCGGACTTAAAGCGTAATAATTATCCCTCTCGCTGGCTTAAAAGAAAATTAAAAGAGTATGACTTTAATAAGGATAATCATGAAACTAATTCATCTGAAACACCTAAATCGTTCCTTACTATTCCTTACTATAAAAATATTTCTGAATCTATTGCCAAAGTTTTGCGCGCTGTTAATTTATCTGTTTCCTATAAACCTCAATTTCTAATTCGTAATTTCCTTTCTAATTTTAAAACTGTTATCCCCCTTTTTCCCGTACAGGTGTTATTTATAATATCCCTTGTAAATCTTGTAGTTCGGTTTATATTGGTCAAACTGGCCGTTCTCTTCATACTCGAATTAAGGAACATAAAACAAATTTCAAAAACCGTGATAGTACAGCATGCCATAGAAACTGACCATTTACCTGATTTTAACAGTACTAAAATAATCATATCTAATTGTTTAAATTATCACTCAAGAATTTTCCTGGAGGGCTGGTACACTAATCAACATTTTTCGCCACTTAATGAGGCATGCGCAGTTCCTGATGAATACGTTGTACTCACTTAATGAAAGTCTGTTGTTCATCTCAGCATTTACATTTGATGTTTTTTACTGATGAGGAGTCTGTAAAAGGCTCGAAACGTTTAAATTTGTGTTTTGTGTTTTTAATATTTTAAAATGTATATGTTTAATGCATATTATCTGTCTCAGTTTTTAATGTGATTAAAATTTAGTCTAATTCTTGCCGTATGGCCAGTTTCACCTATATAAACATATTTACAATTTTTACAAGGAATTAAATATTTTACGCCAGTTAGATCCAAAGAAGGGGTTACAGGTTTAAAGTTAAAAAGGAAGTTTTTTAATTATTTAATCGGCCGGAAATCAGTATAAATAATATGCTGTGGGCCGATTTCCGGCCGATTAAACAATTTTATCTACACTATCAATGAAGCATGCGCACTGGCTCCTCAATATTCTGTACTTCTATAAATTCCTTGTGTATTCATGTAATGCTTGCAAATTATGTTGTAGCGATACTGATGAGGAAACCTGGACGGGTTTCGAAACGTCTAGATTTTAATTGTTTTTAAATGTATTTTAACTAAAGTTTTGTCTCGTAAATAAAATAGTTTTTGTTTTTAATACATATATGATTGAGACGGTTTGATGTTTGTGTACGTCAAAGTTCTATTTCAGTATTTAATTGTGTAATTTAAATATTAGAAATAATGACGTATATATTAATATCAGATTTCTACTTCAAAAACCTAAAGCTATAATTAATAGGATAACATATGTCATGTATTTTTGAAACATATTCTTTAGAAATCTTAAGTTAAGAAATACAATAGATAATCATTCAATATGATAGATGTTTTAAATATCTAATATAGATTCAGAATCGTTTCTAGCATTAATGCAAAACATTGTGGTTTTAAAACACTAAAGAAACACCTGGTATAGAAAATAGGGTGACATTTCTGAAAATTCCATTGCAAGAGCAAGAATACATGTACCCGACAATGACTTTAAGATTTCAGATTTTGATAACAGTTGAGTAATTCATTGTTATTTCATCAGAGAAATTTGACAAGAGGATTATTAAAAGGTCAAAATATCTAAATTTATTTCTTTAAGTACAATAAATGATACCTAAATACAGATTTGGAGTTAAAATATATAGGAATTACATTTTTAATATCCTTTTCATATTAAAGAAGAATGAAAAATCATGGGGCTCGCATAGATTATAAGTACTTTCCAGCTTTACCTATTCGTCGCAGCTTTTAAACTACAATGTATTTTACCTTCGTGAGGATACCTTTAAAAAACATTTTGCTTGTAATTAGGAAGGAAGAGAAATCGAAAACATTATTACTATACCCTTTTCTGTATTTAAATATAAAAAAAAAAAAAAAAAAAGAAAAGAAAAGAAAAGAAAGAAAGAAAACTATAAAACAGACATCCTTTTGTATAGCCCTCAAGTAGTAACTGCCTTTGTAGTATATTGTCTAAAAACAACAAGACTACAAATGTATATGCTATTTCGTTTTCTGATATGCAGTAAAGAGTCTCGCAAAAGTATCTCCATAGCTTTACTCCATAATAGAAAACATTTAAGAAAATTCCTTTCTTGAAGCCCAGTATATAATCTAAATTTTGCATATGCATATGATCTGTTAAAAAAAAAAAAAAAAAAAAAAAATCGCTCATTGGCTCAGTTGGTTAGAGCGTCAAGTTGCTAATGCGATGGTGGTGAGTTTCATCCCCCGAAGGATCAATGTGTTAAATTAAATTTTGCAGATACTGAATAGAAAATGTGTCAATTGATAAAAGAAAAATTTTCATTGTCTACACAATATTCTAAGAATATATATATATATATTTTTTTTTAAGAAGCTTTTTTTTTAGATACTAAAAAGCACAAAAGTTAAGTAACATAAATAAATAATTATTCTTTTAGAAGCTTTTTATTGAAATTACATTTTTATCATCGTGTCTTTGTGCCATTCTGAAAAAGAAGGAGCCTCCACTTTCATGTAAATTTAGACAATCTTTTTACATAGCTCGTTAGCGTATTTGGTTAGAGCGTCATGGTGATAACGCGATGTTCGTGGGTTCGATCCTCGCAAGCCGATGTGTTGCTTTTTTGCAGATAATTAATAGAAACTATGTCAATTGATATAAAAAAAATCTTTCATTGTCTACACAGTATCCCAAAGAATTTTGATAGTTTCTTTAAGAAGCTTTTTTTGAGTTACTAAAACGCACAAAATAAAAATTTCAGTAAAAATAAAAATAAAAAATTAATTAAATAAATAAAATAAATTAATTAATTAAAATAACACTGAAAGTTTTTAGTATTGTGGAGTCCTAAAATGCCTAAAATGACAATTTATTCTAGCAGAGAGATGCTATAAAATCATAAAGTTTCAACAACAAGAAAACTTTTTTAAAAAATATAGATATTTCACTTTTGCAAAAGATGAAAAATTTTAAATATTCCAAATATTTTAAAAAGCATCCGAGAGCAATATTCCTTTTGTATAAGTATTTTTTAGATTTTTCTAGATTTTTCTTTGATTTTTCTTGACAGTTCTTAGACTTTTGGTTAGAGCGTCATACTGATAACGCGATGGTCAGGGATTCGGTCCTCGAAAGACGATATAGTACTTTTTTGCAGATAAATAATAGAAAAAAATGTCAATTGATAAAAGAAAATCTTCCGTTGTCTACACTATTTCCTAAGAAATTTTAATTAGTCTTTTAAGAAGCTTTTCCTTTTTTGTAACTAAAAAGCACAAAATAAAATTTAAGTAAAAAATCTTTTTTTAAAGTTAGAAGCTTTTTATTGTGAAGCCCTAAAAAGCATAAAATAAAATTTATTCTGGCAAAGACATGCTACAAAGAAATGAAAGTTTCAACAATAAAAAAATTTTAGAGAAAAATATAGGTACCTTCCTTTTGCAAGAGATGAAAATTTTTTAATGTTCAAAATATTTTAAAAAGCTTTCGAGACATTTGAAATTTGTGGTCTAACGAATGATTACACAAAAACTAATAACTAAGAATATTGGTCTCGAAAGCTTTTTAAAATATTTTGAACATTAAAAAATTTTCATCTTTTGCAAAAGGAAAATACCTATATTTTTCTCTAAAATTTCGTAGTGTTGAAACTTTCATTTCTTTGTAGCATGTCTTTGCCAGAAAAAATTTTATTTTATGCTTTTTAGGGCTTCACAATAAAAAGCTTCTAACTTTAAAAAATGATTTTTTACATAAATTTTATTAATACTTATAAAATAAAAGTGTGTAAATAAATTTTCGTCAAACATTTGACGAAAAAGGCGAATTTACATTTTGTTGGCTTAATTACATAAATAAATGATAAGGAATCTGAAAGATTCATACAACGAAAATCTAATCAAGATATCTACATTTTTCTTGAAAGTGTTGACGAATCTTTTGTAAATTTTTGAGATATTGTAATGATGAATCTTCCAGACCCTACAACTTCACAAGAAAACAGCAGATTTTTAGTGACACAAAAATTGTTTGGCGTATCATTTTCTAATTTTAATGTTAATTAATTTACATTATTTGTATGAATCCAAGACATAAATAATTAAATATAATATATTCTACATTTTATACTATTAAAAAACATACTACATTAGTATGCTTTTTAAATTTGACCTGTGGTCCATAGTACCCCATGTCATGGACCATTGTACCCTGCGGTCGGGGTACAATGGTCTACTTTGTCAGTTATTAAAAAAATTATATTAAAAAAAGTAAACATAATTATTGCTTTTGATTGAGTGCAACATAAGACTCAATATATAGGTAATAAGCACACATATTTTCGATAGCGAGAAATTATTACTTTGTGAGTAAACACCTAAAATTTTCAAAATTGGTCCATTGTACCCCACTCTCCCCTACGTTTATAAACGCAACGAAAACTGCAGACTTTCAGTGAAACAAAAATATTTTGCTTTATCATTTTCTAATTTTAATGTTCATTAATATTACATTATTTGTTTGAATCTAAGACATAAATAAACAAATATAATGTATTCTACATTTTATACTATTAGAAAACACACTATATTAACATATATTTTAAATTTTACCTGTGGTCCATTGTACTCCATGTCATGGACCATTTACCGCGGGCTTGGGGTAAAATGTTCCACTTTGTCAGTTGCTATTAAAAAATCATATTAAAAAAAGTAAGCATAATTATTACTTTTGACTAAATGCAATATAATTCCCAATACATTGGTAATATGCACACATATTTTGAACAGCCAAAAGTCATTACTTTATGAGTAAACACTTACAATTTACAAAAGTGGTCCATTTTACCCCGGTCTCCCCTACTTATCAAAAATTATCCCCATAGACGTAATGTATGTGAATTCTCTTACCCTGTACACGAACCATTTGCTTGATTTCAACGAAAAGTTTAGTTTAGCATCACTATATGATACAGATATAGAATATCGAGTTTGGACGTCCTGTTACTATTTATTCTTGTGATATGCTAATAACAGACACACACACACACAGACTAACCGCTAAAAACATGATTTTCGGATTCAGAGGACCTCAAAACGTGTAAGTATAATAAAAACTCAATTTCGAAAATTTGATCCAGAATCAATACTTTGTGTACGATATGTATAAGTAAGAGAAAGTAAAAAGGGTCATTTTTATTTAATTTTTCAAATAATTAAATTGGCATCACACCATTTTTTTTTTTTTTTTTTTTTTACTTAAACTAAAATAATTTGATAAGTTCAGGCACGGCCCTACTAGATCACTCCTCGGCTCCAACGCACCAACGTCGTGAAAGCGGCCGTAGCAATCGACGATTTTTCCGGAACCAAATGCATTGGAAGTTAGGGTCGGCGCACAGCGCCGCCACGGCAGAACTAACTTAGTTTTGTATATGAAGCTGCATAAGTGTTTTCCGCTTACAGAGCATTTAAATTGACTTAATTAAATTTAAAATGCAGTCTTCCGATACGCAAAAATATATGAATCATAAAAATAATTGTGGCAATAATTTTAAACCAATTCGTTAAAAAATAATAAATGATATTAGTCGTTTTCTCCTAAATAAAACATACTCTTCTTCAAATTTTTGTTTTGCATGAAAGAAATGAAATAAAGACTAGAAAGAAAAAGAAAACAAAACAAAACAATCATTTAAGAATTTTTTTAAAGGAAAAAAAAAATTAAGAGGAGATAGATCCAGGCCCGGACTGGCCAGGTCGGCTGGTCGGCGATTGCCGAGGGCCCCCGGCTGAAGGGGGCCCCCAGAAACCCCCTCAAAATATGTTACTTTATAATTAGTTACATCAGAGTAATTTGACTATTTATTTTCCAATAATTTTACGCATTTACAGTCAATTTTGACTCATTGCATGTTGTGCAGTGATTATAATTTCAAACAAGTTCGCAACCAAAGAACTTCAATGCAAACAAGTATTCCAGCTTTGCAATGAGAAACCTAGTCTTACTTGATTGTTTTCATCTAGAATGCGCGCACAAGTCAAGTCGAGAATGTTTCATTCTTGGAGCACGCTGCTTCATGCTGCATCCAGTGGCAGAACTACAATTCTCGAGACCCAATGCGAAAGTCTCACTGAAGCCCTCTAATTGGAGGTCCCCATCCCAATCACGGGGGGGGGGGGCTCCTTGTACGTCTTCACTTAATTTTTTATCCATAAAAAGGCATTAAATATCAATTTTAAAAGCGATTCGATAGCCCAAACCAATGTGGGAACCAGGGGCATTGGCCCTGCTTGCTCTATCTTAGTCTGGCTTTACATAAACGGGTTCTTTAAGTTTTTTTTTTTTTTTTTTTTATCTATGGTCTATTTTACGCGTCACTTTTTTTACCGGAATAATCGCTCTAAACTCCTCTATAGTGGTGAGTGGCCTCCTTCCATCTATCAAGCTTAAAGGGGAATTACAACGAATGATTCAGGTCAAAACAACTGCACGATAACTTTACCAGATACATATATTTTAAAACTTAAGTTTCTTCGGAGGCTCTCTCAAGACCAGAGGTCTTAGGCAGCCTTCCCCCTCCGCCTTCCTAGTCGTTACAGGGCTTTGTCCTGTATGTTTGCTTCCTCCTATCTTAAGAAACCACAAAATTTTAAATGTAGCGTCTAGATTGCGATAGTTACGTCTCTTTGGAGCTGCAGTTCTTGCTCATACCTGATATAGCTAACTTCTTTGTCGCGATGTAAACTTCCTAAGTTTCATTGTAGGCTTGTACTTAAAGCAGTATTATCAGAGCTGTGTCAACATGAAATGTGTCTATGAAAATGTCGTTTCGAAAAGAATAGAAAATCCTTAGATGTCGAAGAAAATTCCAAATGTCTAAACACTTGGTTAACTAGTTCCATTTCTGAGTTGCAAAGTCGGCCTTTGAGGGACAATAATGATACATTAAACAGGTACAGTCGGTAACAAAAGTGTCCGAACACTAGCAAAAATTCCTATGTAAAAAAAGTAGAGTTAATACTGTTTTGTTAAATATAAATCCTTGGATTTATTTAACAAAACCGTATGAAGTGTACATTTTTTACATAGGAATATTTGCTAGTATTCGGACACTTTTGTTACCGACTATAATAATCTAAGTAACTCGAATTAGTTTATTAGCTCATAAGTTCAGACAAAACAATTACATTATTTAATTTTATAAAATTAATTTTTTTTAATTAGAGGTACTTAATTTCAGATAAAAATTAGAGATTTTATATAAAAATAATACTTATGTATTTTCCACATACTTGGTAATTGGCCAAGCCCTTAATTCTGTTTCTTGCTATGCTTTATTGTTGCCTTTAAAATCATCATAATAAAAGTAGAAATCAAGTGACTGTCACCAACATTTCGCTTTTCATATGTCTGACGGCCATTCTCAATAAAAATTATTTATTCAAACAAAACTGCATTAAACAGTGGAACTTTTTTGCTCAATATAATGTAGGAAGTTAAGATATTACACTAAGTATTCATTTATCTACCGGAAAAAAAACAAAAGCAAAACAATTCTATCATTCAATTTTCTAAAATTAATTTTTAAAATTAGAGGTTCTTTATTTCGGGTGAAAATTAGGCATTTTACTTAAAAACTAGCTGCACCTGGATATGCGTTGCTGTGTGGTTTTAGTCGGCTTTACCGGCTTCGCTATTCGCTGGTTATTACATTTAAATGATCTTAAAATTCCATATCAGTTACCAATATTAAAATCACATACACAAGGGAAAAAAAAAAAAAAAAAAAAAAAAAAAATCAGTCAAAATCTCGATTTGGGTTCTTGCTGCTCTTAGCATCAGCTTTCACGCCTGTGCAACGCTGATCCCAGCGCTTTTTTCCCCTATAAAATTACAGATTTTATAGAGAGAAAAAAAAAGCCTATTTTTGTCTTCTGAGTATAGATATAAAATTCTGTAAGAAACAGAATTTAATTTAGTACGACACAGGACTTTTTCTTTTAAATCTATTTTTCCACATAAAAGCATGCAGTAACTGCTTCGTCCTTTTGCAATGGTTATTATATTCGTTTCTTAAAATTTCTTCGCACAGTTTTAGTGTAAGACCTCCCTTGGCGAACCCCCTAATCTTTCATTGTCGTTTTGGTGATCAATGAAAGAGTCTGTCGCAATCACATAAGTAAAGATCTTAGCGGGAATTACTCAGTTCAGCTCAGTTGCTCAGTACAAAGGTTTTGCGGAGCCATTTTTCTTTGTTAGACAATATATTTTACAGTTTGTATCAACTAAATCACAATTAAAGAAGACATTTTTTTTTTCAATATGCTTGGTATTTTATTACCGTTGTGTCCAATTTTAATAATTATTTAGGTAATACAGTATCATTTAGGTTACTATGGTTTCAACCTTTCAACAGTGTGATTTGGTTGTCTAAAACTAAAAATATTTCATTGTCTCATTTTTGAATAATGAACCACTCGTAATTAATAAGTATACGCATTTTTTCTAGCACAAAACTATTTAGGTACGGTATATAAAAATTATATAAATATTTACTGTGAAAATAAGTAAACTATATCAGAGAAAATGTTTAATTTTTTACTCAACTATTTTCCAAGTGTGGAAAGAAACCTAAATTTGGTTTCTTGGCATCTAAGCCTAATTTTCTAAAATTACATATTTTAATATTCTATTCCCTCTAAATTCCTCAGTAAGGGGCCCCTTTTCGATTTCTAGCCGAGGGCCCCCAAAGGAGCCAGTCCGGGCCTGGATAGATCCCTACCCCTTCTTGATGAATAGCAAGGTACACTATAGTACACCATTTTACAAGATACAATGCTTATTTTCACGTTTGTTTACAATTGGAATCGATAACACAAACTGATTTTCAGGGTTGGCAGCGAATCGAGTGCCATCTACTTTATTCCGCAACATGCATTGATCTTTGCAGTTTTGTTACGGCCGCTTACCACGTTGGCGCCGAGGAGTGATCTAGTAAGGCCGTGGTTCAGCCATAGAATAATAATTAGGAAGAAGGAGCATGACAATACTCTTAATGCTTACAAACCCCTTCTAGTGAAATGCCAGCGAAAGCTACTTTTGCTACTCAAAACCTTAAAGAAGGGCCATAGAAGAAGAAGAATATCGCTGTTTGTTGTGGCAACACAACAGCTTATTAGAAACACTTATGCTCCTTCTTCCTTTATTATTATTCTATGGGTTCAGCAGACAAAATTACGTTTTTTACAGATAATTCTTCTACTTATTCAGTTCATTTCTCTGGTTTTAGATTTATGTCTCGTGAATATAAAGAAAGGAAATGCTGTAATTGAATAACATCTACATAATCTTTCCTGATTTTCTGTTTATAATAAAGTGATGAAAACGATTAAAAGTTATTAGAAAAAGATTTTAATCTTTGAAAAGAATTTGTTTAAAAACAAACACCAAACTTATTTTAAAAAAGTAAAAGCTTAAACTTAATAATAATGGAAAAAAAAAAAAAAAAAAAATTCCAAACGCTCCATTTTGTTAGTAGGCACTGGGATTTCATCGAATCTTACGAATTACAGACGTTTGATTTCAACCAGTAATTCGCCTTATTTATTTTATGTATTTCATTTTATTTTATTTTTTTAAGTAGTTCTTTTGAAATACAGACATATAGTCAAAATTATTACATGAAATGGCTGAAACAAATTGTAAAAGTATTCAAATATTTTTCCAAAGTCTCACAGCCTTTACATCGCATGCGTAAAAATATCACGTGATTTCTTTTCGTTTTTTCTTCTTCTTTCTTTCTTTCTTTTCTCAGTTCTTATGTTTAAATAATTGTAAAGTAAAACCTCTCAAGCTGGACACCCCTATAAGTTGGACATTTTTTTACAGAACGGAATGTGTCCATAGGATTAACACACATTATGTCCAACCTCTATAATTTGGACCCCCCTTTAACTTGAAAGTTCGACATTCAAATACTATTCTATGTTGGATACTTTTATTGGATGAGACAGGAAAAAAAAACTAGAGCTGGGCATTCTCCAGTAAGCGCGTTTTGAGAGTCAGGAGATAGACAGTGAACTTACAATCGTTGGCCTTTTTTCTGGGACTCTTCTACTTTCAGTATTTATTCTCGAAGGATAGGATCCCACCTGAACAGTAACTCTGTAAATCCTAAAAACTTAGCATTGTTTGGATCTACAATACAAGGAGATAAACCATTAAAAGGCTATTATGAGCATTCTCCTAAGAAAAGAACAACACCTCTAATGCATTTAAAAATGTTATACCATTTCTCAGCTTCAGTTTTAAATGTTTCCTCTTCAAACATTGTATCTATTTCCGTTCTAGATGATTAGCGATTTTCAAGCTGACATTAATGCACATTTTGATGAGCTGGTGTTCTTCGAAAATATCTGAAAAAAGAAAAAAATGGCTAAAAAAGTTACTATATCAATGGCATCCTTAAATTACCAACTCAAATTCAAACTTAATTATCTTGTTTCTTTTCTTTTTTTTTCTTTTTTTTTTTTTTTTTCATTTTGCACTCCCGCTCTTTATAGTCCGGTCTTTATAAATCGGAGCCCGAGTGCTTTTAGGAGGGGAACTTTTTTTTACGCTTGAAATCAATTTTTGACATGTTAAGGATGAAATATAGAGGGGATGCCATTTTTGTAATTTGGGCGTTTGACCGCCATTTTGAAAAATGGCGACCATTGTTAACGGTAAAAAAAAGCACCGAAATCTCCAATTTTTTAGGGGCGATTTCCATGTGAATGGTGTCCCTCGAAAGATAAAAAAATATTCTGCTTCTTTATTAAGCATTTGTCTTTATAACTGTAGAAAACAAATATTTACAACAGGAAATATGTCTTATCTCGTGCAAATTAAAAGAAAAAATAAAGCGAAAAAATTTTTCAATGATATAGAAAATTCTATGCAATTTAATATTCAGATAACATTAATTAGTATTATCTGAATTGTGTTCTTTGTTTTTTCCAGATGATTAATTAACTCGTTAAGAGAAAATAAACACTCCTGGTGAGTCAAAAAACAGCAAAAAGATAGGCTTTTTTAGTTGCTTTGCCCCCAGATTCGAACGATAAGAAACGCTGCGCAAAAAATGAATGCGCGATATGTGAACAATGATACGTACAAAAAGAACTCTACAGAACCAAATCTGGATAACGTGGAATAACATTGCAAAGAAAGCGCAAAAATGGAAATGTTTGAGTGTGAAGTATGATAACATCCATGAGAAATTAAAAGAAGACACCGTTCCTAGGAAAGTTAACAAACTTTGCAAGCTTGAAATTTTTGGCCAGAATCTGGCACGAGCGCAAGATTTGCACAAAAGATTTGTTCTTGAAATTAAGGAAGAAAAATGTATTTAACATTCTAATTCCCAGACAAATGAGACACTTCTACGTAGTAGCCGTACATGTCAGAGCCAGTCGTTCTGCATTATTTGTAATAAAGTGTTGCAAGGAAAAACAGTTAGAAATAAGCTTAGGTGAAAAACACCTGTGAAATTTCATAGATTAGTAACTTTGGATGCTTGGAAAACACTTTCGAACACTGTTAACTACGTTGAAGATGAACAAACAAAGAATAGACTGCAAGCTCTAGTTATACGCTCTGAAAGTGACGGAGGGATCCTGAAAACAACTACGTTGGACGTTCAATATCACAAAGACAACTGGAAAACAAGTATACAACGAGGCTGTTAATGATGTCAAAAAAGAACAAAGACGGCAGCGACTGAATTGGATAACTGAAAAACAGACTGAGGCATTTAATAAATTGTATGAATATATTATCAAGTTCTTGGACATTCGTGAAGAAGTTTATACGCTTAGAAGGATTGGCTGTATGAATATGAGCAAATCTAGCGATATATGATGATAACAACGAATATGAGCAAATCCAGAGGTATATGATGATAACAAACGAAGAAATCAGAGCCACTTGCGATTATAAGCACGCCCTTAGATTACTTGGACAAAAGCTTGAAACACACTTTGGGAAATGATATTGGATTTCAATTACGATTTTGATGAAACTAGTCATCTATATTATTTTTCTCCAAGCATGGGGGAGCATATCTGGAAAAAGTCCTGAATTGCTGGGGGCGCAAACACTTCAAATATTGATATTAATATACTTAGAAAATCCTGCTTAGTATATTATTACTACTATTAAAGTACTAAGAAGATCTGCAGTTTTGTATTTAAAGGAACATTTGCAAAATCCATAATTCTGAAGAAGCTGTTTTATACTCATCCAGAATTGTGTCCATCAAGAATGAAATAAGACGTGAAGGTAATTCAGGAAGTGAAATTTGCTCTAAAGGAACGGGATGAAGTCCCGTGGAATTTAAGTAACTCAAACCTTCGCTCACTTTGCAACGGGTATCCCGTATCCAGTGACTAAAAAAGCAGTCATAAGTGTGCTCACAGCTCATGATGAGGGAGCATCTATGGCAGAAGAAATATTAGACCGTGTTGTCTCAGAATCTCGATCTTTGCATGATCCCATCAGCAAAAGGAAAATATAAACATTCGTGACGAAGACTCTTGTGTAAAAGTGTAAGCAACAATTAAGGAAATTGGCAGACCATACCTGAAGAAATGAAGTTATAGATCTCTTAACTAGTACAGAAACTACTACAGTAACTTTTACTGGGTATCATGCAGTACAGAATAACAACAGTTGGCCTGTCCTTTTTTAACCGATGGCTTTTTCTACAAACCTGTCAAATAAAAATTTACGACACCGATGACTTTAAAACCCGTAAAGTCATCATCTCTTTACCATTACGTCATAGATATGGGAATGGTATGGAACAAAGTGCAGTCGCACGTGATCTGGATCTGTTATGCCTCTCGTCTATACAAGTACATACGGAACCATCATCCTCAAGCAATAGCGTTTCACTTAATAAATGGTATTTACAATGAGAAAGCGTTGATTTTACCATGTTTTTATTAACTTCGATTCTTGTTTGTTTGCCCAGTACAAATCTTGCAATCGATTTTTAACTAACTTTCCGACTAGCTAGACATCTGAAACTTTCAGGACAGCTCAGAACACGGTGACAACACAGTACTTCGAAGTCAGATTTTCGAATTTTCGAATAGTTTTCTTTTAATTAATTAAAATATGAAAATAATAAGCTCTTAATAACAATAAAATAGCCATTAAAATATTAGCTATAATTGTTGCCAAAAATAAATAAATAAATAATACGAGTTCATTTTCTTTCGACATAAAAATAAATACATTTAATTCAACGTGAACGTTAAAAAATTATAAAAAGTTAAATTATGCATATCACAAAAATTGACATCATTATCACTTTAAAAATTTTATACACATTGATAAGTGCTAATGTAGTTCACGATGCTAATATACGTTGTTCTAAAAAGAGTAATATTTTATTTTTAAAACCAACTTTTTTTCTTTTTTTTTCATTATTATTATTATTTCACTGAACTGAGTATATTTTAATTCAATGAAGAATTTAAACACTAACCTACATCAAATAATTCGAGTCTATAGACTGTAATAATAAAGAAAAATTTTTATGTCCTTGTATAAATCCTACATTTATCAAAATCTATACTACTCGTGCGACAATGACATATAAGGGTGCTTATCAATTTTCAACTCAATTGGATAAGGCGTTTAGATGCTAACACAATTCAAACAAATCGAGTCTATTGGCTATAATGGGGAAAAAAAGCCAAAGAAATAATATATTCTTTGTCAAACAATTGTAAATCCAACAAATACATATCGTGAGTCCTGGACCTACAGCATACCTATCAAATTTCAGCTCAATCGAATCAGGCGTTTAATCACTATTGCACTTTAAATAATTTCAGTTCGATCGAACAAAGTCTTTAGACATTATTATATTCACTCACACACATACATACGTACAGTCGGTAACAAAAGTGCCCGAACACTAGCAAAAATTCCTATATAAAAAAAGTACACTTAATACTGTTTTCTTAAATAAATCCTTGTCGAATCACGTTCTTAGACTGACTAAGAACAGAATTCGACAAGAATTTATTTAGCAAAACTATATTAAGCGTATTTTTTTTATATAGGAATTTTTGCTAGTGATCGGACACTTTTGTTACCGATTGTATTTTATTTTCTACAAAAAAAAATTGCAAAAATCGCCTTAGATATTGACGCAGTACAGTCAGTAACAAAAGTGTACGAACACTAGCAAAAATTCCTTCCTATATAAAAAAAAGTACACTTCAAACGGTTTTGTTAAATAAATCCATATCGAATCATGGTCTTAGACTGACTAAGAACAGGATTCGACAAGGATTTATTTAACAAAACAGTATTAACTCTACCTTTTTAATATAGGAATTTTCGCTAGTGTTCGGACACTTTTGTTACCGACTGTACCATCTATTAATAAAAATTTTAACTTTTTTTTTTTTTTTTTCCCGATATTCGCAGAGCACAGCACCACCTAATTATGTTCACCAATAGGTGGTGCTACACTCGGCAAAATCGAAAAAAAAAAAAAAAATGAGTTACAGTTCTAGTCAATAGATAGCGCTGCGCCAATAGCTAAGGAATTTTTACAGAAAATTAAAATAAAATAAAGATTTTTTTTTTTTTTTTTTTTTTTTTTCACAGATGTTAATTTTTGCAGATTTATACTATCAATTTCAGTCAATCCAGACGAAACACACAAGATTTATTTTGTTCAAAATTGCCTAAGATACTGGCGCAACGCCTGAATTAACCGAAATTCACGGAAAAAATCTGCAAAAATTAACATCTGTAAGGGAAAAAAAAAACTTTATTTTTTACAAAAAAAAAAAATCGTTTTAGATATTGGCGCATTGCCACCTATTGACGAAAATTGTAACTCTTTTTTTTTTTTTTTTTCTTTTTTTTTTTTCCTCTCAAATTTTGCATAGCGCAGAGACGAAATAAATAGAATTGACGAAAATAATAAGGTGGCACTGCGTGAGTGCGAAAAAAAAAAGTTCAATTTTCGTTAGTAGGTGGCAAATCGCAAAATCTAAGGCAATTTTTTCAACTTCTTGTAATTAATTTTGTGTGTTGCGTCTGGATCGACTAAAATTGATAGAATGAATCTGCAAAAACCGCCTTAGATATGGGAGCAGCGCAACCTATTGACAATTTTTTCTTTTTTGTCGATTTTTGCCGAGTGCATCACTTATGCTACTACATACTCGTTTGCACCCATAGAAGGCTCTAGAGCCTTCTGAATAGGCAAACTTTAACTATAATAACCCTGTATATATATCTATATATATATTATATACGTGTATATGTGTAATATTTTATATATTGTACACTTTGTTTCTAGCTGCATTTATGCTTATACAATGCGTATTATTTATATTTACATTGTTTCAATTAATTCTTTTTTTTTTTTTCTATCATTATTTCTATACTGATAAGTATAAAGGATTTAAGTCCAAAAATGTCGATTTTGAGCTAAGTAGGTAAATAGTCAGACTCAGAAAAAAATTCTCAATCGATTGCGGTATAAAGAATTTAAGTCTATGTCATTTAGTCTTTGAGAAAATCGATTGGTAAAAAAAGGTTCAAGTCAGAAATTTACCATTCATGTCTGGTATAAAATATTTAATTCAGTTTTTTCCTGTTTTTAAATGAAGGTTGACAATCACTGAATGGTATAAAGGGTATAAATCAACATAATATCTTTTCCGTAATCGATTCTTCTTATTTGTTTTTAGTTAGTTTAACTTTATTTTTCATCTCCTGAAAAATGAAGAATATGGACTTAAATCCTTTATACTTATATCAGTACAGATTTATTCAGGCCTCACATGTACGGCGAATGAAATTCCAAATATTTTAGTTGTACGCTTCTCAGTAGCTGCCGCAAAAATTTGTATAAGCCTGGACTATTTCAGAAATATTTAAAATTCCATACATCGTAGATGCGAGACCTGCGTTCTGCGCTGAAGTCGATAAACGAAACTTCGAATCTTTGACCCAGATTCGTTTTGTTCATGTACATTTATTATTAAAACGAATATTCATTTACGTTGCGTTCTTTTAATTCTGATGTTTGTACACCACCGCGTCAGGAATTCCCGACCCTACATTGCTATATGATTTCGAGTTGTCGGGGTGCACCCTACCTCTCCTATTCAGTTTCACGTGAACTTAGTAGTACAAAGAAACATTTAGCAACTTTAAATATATGTTGCATAAACAAAATTTCCTTACTTTTTGAACTTATTTATTAATTTTAATACTTTTTAGTTATTTTTAATTCCAAAATAATGATAACTATTTCTGAAGACATGATATCACAAGCTTTTCTTAATGCTGCCAACTTAAAGATGAAACAGAGAAGTTCTGAAACGTAGTGCTGAGATACCCTGTACATAACAGACGTTTGAATTTCAATTCTGATATAATCAATAAAACAGGCACTATCAGTCTCTTAATATAGTCATTTTAATTTTAACCATCATCCTGCATTTCAGAAAATTACTAGAGGTACAATGCATTTTTTCAAACAGTTGTTGTAAGAACACAATTTTTAATAAAGAACGTACTGCAATCAACATTTATAACGCATATCACTTTTTTTTCCCCTTTGAATTAGATTAACACTGTTAAAGCATATTTTAAAAAGATATTGCCCTTAGGACACAATGTATAAGATTTATTTGATGTTTCCTGTAAAAAAAAAATTATTATTATTATTATTATTATTATTATTATTATTATTATTATTATTATTTAAAAAAGAAACATGCTATAGTGATTCTGGATATATAACACTGTTAAAGTATATTATAAAAAGATATTGTCCACAGGACACAATGTATAAGATTTATTTATTTTTTTCTGTAAAAGAAAAAAAAAAAAAATCACCTTAATCATTTTTAAAAAGGAACATGATAATAATGATCCTAAATATATAAAATTTTAATTTTTATACACATTCAAGCATATTTACCAAAATCAAACTTACAAACCGAAGTTGTAAGCACTTTCAATTTACTTAGAAAATGATATAAAATATTCTTTTTATTCTTTTAATAACTAGAATTTTATTAATATTTCAGTACTATTGATTTCGTTTCCTTTTCAGGCAGACTTCTTCAACAATGTGATCAGACAATTACAGAATCCAGCGGTCGAATCACATCGCCAGGTTTTCCAGGAGCTTTTGGTCCCAATTACAAATGCACTTACAAAATATATCGCCCAGATCCATCAGTCTGTCAGATTGAGCTTGAGTTTTTGACTTTTAGTTTAGGAAGATATGGTACTCCAGGTTGTCATTCCAGTGCTTTCTTCGAACTACCGGGGAAAAACAAATTATGCCATGATTTAAGTGGAAAAAGTAAATTGTTCTAATGAATATTGTCTAATATGTGTTTATTTATGCTAGCATTTCCCTGTTTAATTCACTTGTGTTATAGTTAGCCCCAAAATAAAATTTTAAGTAAAGGGGAATCAGACTTTTACTTTTTTACATCGTCAATCTTTGATCTCCATTTGTTCTTTTTTGCCCTGCGAACAAAAATTGGGAGAAAGGAGTAATTGCTTTGATAATTTTAACAGACTAAGCCCTTTTTTTGATGATACGACATGTCTCCTTTCTATTTGTCAGAAGTTCCAAAATGTATAGGCTTTCCTCAATCTACTTTCAAAGCATCTAAGCTGATAAATGAGAGGTACCGGGTTCGAACCCAGGATGCGCTCAGAAGCTGTTTAAAATTCGCTCAAACAAATTTGGAACTCCCCTTAGAGATGAATATATTATAAGCATTTTATTTTTATTATTTATTTATTTATTGTAATCGTCTCTACAAAACTATTTTTTTAAAGTGAATGCATGCTTTATGAGTACATTTAAAAATTATTTAGAGTGATAATAACTCTTAGAATTTAACTTTTGGTTGAAAATTTTGTATTTTTAGAATTCAAGTGCATTCTAAAGAAGTGTCTAATTATCTGATTTCCCATTTATTTATTAAGAATAATTGTTAAAATAAATTTTACGCGTTATTGTATATCTATCAAGAGACTCGGTAGAGTCTCAAGTGACGCAAGCGGAAAGACAAACGAATGCCAAAATATAGATATACATATATAAAGGAGTGTCTCTCTGTGTGTGTCTGCACTGAGAGTTATCTCTATAAACCATATTTTAATACCTTTATTTTGCACAAATTATAATGAAATTGGTATTTATTATTCATATGCACATAAAAATGTTTTCTATAGAATATAGTATAATTAGCATTAAGATTTGTGGGTTCTCAAAACATATTCAGATACATTAGCACAATCAGCGCCATGTCAGCCAACGGTGGCCGACACTGAACTTTCCGTTTATGCCACGTCATCCACTGGTGGTTGACAGTGTGAAATATGATATAAAACTAAAAATACATAGTTTTAAATAATTACTGACAATTTATTTAAAATTTACATTTATTATAGGATTATATCATTAAAGCATTTTAATGGATTTTATTGAAACACGGTAAACATAACATAACATGCTTCTAAGCAGCGCCCGTGGCCTGAATGGGATTTCCTTAAGAATTCACGTGGTGCTCAACGTGTGTTAAGGGCCATAACTGGAAACTGCCTGAATTGCATTTTAGTTTTTATTAAGCATTTTTAACATTTTCTAACAATGTTTAAGAGTGATTATGATTTAAATTAATCTATTTATCTGTCTTTTTTTTTTTTTTTTTTTTTTTGTTCATCTGACTGTCCGTTTGTCTATCTTTCCATCTCTCCGCCTCAAGCGTCTGTAAATATTTTCAGAATTTCATGAAATGATATATATTATTAAAGCTCTCTGTGGAATGCTCTGTATTTAAAATGGCATAAATAGTACAACTGATTTGTGTAGATGGACACCCAAATGAATATGTAATGCGTTGCGTGAGAGACCTTTTTAAAAATCATATTTGAATAATTTTGTACTGCACAGTTCATAGTAAAATTGACATTTATTATTCATACGAAAAAAAAAAAAAAAAAAAGTTTTCAATAGAATATGGTATGTTAGCATTGAAATTTACAAAGCTACTGTCTTTTGTCTGACCATGTAGACAACGTACATTAAAAGTTAAACTATGAAACAAGTGCATACACTTAGAAAATGTTAATAATCCATGTGAACCAGATGATTTTTTATTCTTTTATCTATTTATTATCTATCATGAAAAACGACAGTTTTTTGAGTGACGCAAGCGGAGGGACAAACGGGACGCTGCGAACTCATACATACGGCTAGTTTGACATCAAAGAGATTTGTAAAAGCCGACACTTAATATCTCAGCAAATATGCCATATTTTGTTCTGATCTTTTCAAAATAATCTTTTATCTTCGGTCTTAATCTATCCTGAAAATTTTACATTTCTACATGCAATATGTTTTGAGATCTGAATCTCAATTTTAAGCCAAAATGGGAAAACGGTTGGTGTAATAGACTGGAATTCTGAAAAATATCTCTAAAACGGCTTGAAGGATTTTCATATAATTAATATATGTTGTTAATAGGATCTTTCTGAATCTAGTAACGTTTTCGTTTTTTTTTTTTTTCAGGAAAACTCTTGTTTTTTATATAAATCGCTTTAAATATGGAACTATATTACTCCGCCAATTACATGTGTTTCTTCGGGTGAAAACCCTGCTATGCGATTCTTACTTGTGAGGTATGTGGGCTGGTTGATTAACCGACTTCAATGCAGCCAATGAATTATTTAAATTTTTTTTTAACGCAAAAGTACTTTATTACATGTTTAAAATACTTATTGTATATATACTAAGTCAAATTCACTTAAATATATTTTCTCTTCTGTTCTGAAAAAAATATTTTTGATTTCAAAATTTCATATTTAGTCAAAAAAATATTTAGATAATATTTTAAATAAGGAAGTATTTTGTAATTTTAGATATTCCATTTTATCATAATAATGATGAATTTACAATTTTTTAAAGCGAAAAAATTTTTAATCATTCATGCACATCGATTTTATAATAGCTCAATGATTTGCGATTCATATTCATGTATCATTCCGCGCCGGGAATGGAAAAAAACAGCAAATAGAGTTTTGGCGCCATCTATCGTTTTTATTTAAAACATACACTTCCGTAAATACATATATATATATATATATATATATATATATGTGTATTCCTTTAAAAATTAAAAATCTCTTTTGAAAATACAGTTAGAGTTTATTCATTTATTTATTTTTCAGACTTTAAAATGATACGTATTTTAAATATTAACATAATCAAATTTTTTTTATTATTATTTAAAACAATAATGATTAAGGGATGAAACAGTGCTTACACTGTTTATTAGAAATAACATTATTTCATGAATTTTATTAAAATTCATGAAAAATATGTCAAATAGCAATTATTAAAAAACACATCAAAATAAATAAATAACATCTTTACTTTGAAACCCACAATAATGTATTTAAAAAATATTATTCTTTCTTTTATTTTTTTGATTAATTAATTTCTGCATGAAAAATTCTAGTTCATAAATATATTTACAATTACAATAAACAAAAAATCCTCCCTTAATTTTAAATAACTATTTTTACCTGTTTCTAAACAAGTTTTTTTTTTTTTTTTTTTTTTTAAGAGGAAAAAAAGTAAAAAAAATATATATATATATGTATATGATTTTAATATAAACTACTAGATGGCGCCCCTACATTTATTTATTTTTCTTTAAAAAAAAGAAAGAAAGAAAAAACTTTTAATTGCTTCGAAACATGTAGAAATAATTATTTAAAATTAAAGGAGGGTTTTTTGTTTATTGTAATTGTAAATATATTTATAAAATAGAATTTTTACGCAGAAATTTCATTTTTTTTAAAGCTTAACTTATATTTTCCATAAAATTTTTCTCCAGGTGATTTTATCTTATTTTTAAAATTATAGAAATGTAAAGCTTAATTTATATTTTGTCTATTTTTTTCCCCCAAACGTTTTATATGAAAATATATATGAAGTAATTTTTACCTACAATTTTGATGAAAATGTAAATTGTGAATATTGGAGCATACTTAGCCTCAAAAGGGGAAACAAAATATACAAATTTCCATTTTTAACATTTACTTGATTTTTTTTTTTTTTTTTTTTTTTTTTTTGTAATTGTTTAATTTGTAATTATCTAAAAAGAAACTTGCAAACTGTAAATTACGTAATTCTAACTTAAATTTGAAATTATCCACTTATTTTTCTTTCTTTCTTTCTTCTTCTTCTTATTATTATTATTTTTATTTATTTATTTATTTATTTATTTATTTTTTTTTTTTTTAAGAGTTTGAGAATCCCAGTCAATAAATTTTTCTTGTGCGAAGCTTCTCCATTTTGTTTCCAAGTGGAAGGCTACTTGAAAATTTGTCAGTATGATAACGTTTGAAATACTGAATTAATTCGCACTAAATTTGTAGTGTAGATTTATCTTAAAAATGTATTTGATATGTTCATTTGCCAACTTAATCTACCCTCTTGTTTCCCTGTGCTAGCACACTGAAAATTTCAAATTTACATTAGAAAGGTTTTATGAACCGATTTGCTTAAAACTCCATATATACAAGCCTTCATTAATAAATCCACTAAGTCCATCAATAAATTGTAGCTGCCATTTTGAAAAAAAAATTGGTGGCAACTTCATAATAAAAGATAAATTAGTTTACCCTTCCTAGGAGCCAGAAGGACTTATTTTAATTTTTTTATCAATAACCACTAAAAAGTAATGATATCAGTTCAAAAAACCCTTAACGGCTTAAAAGTTTGTGACGCCGCTACTTTATGGCTATAAGAATTTGAAATATGAGTCTTAAAAATAATGATATCAAATTTTAAGTGACGCTTTGCAATTAGTTAAAACATAGATTTTCCTATTTGATTCATTTACTTTTATCTTTTATTTATATTTATAATGCAAACGTAATATTTTTAACTTCAAGATCAGATAGATATATAAAATACACTCACTGATGCTTTTTCATTCACATTTCAAATTCAAAATAACAGTTTTAAAAGGAATTATATAAAAATTCCAGTGGCGCCTCGGTGTTGTTTTAAAAGATATGTTTTTAGATTCCATTAAAATTACTTTTGTTTTGTCTAATAAAGTATATTTACACATTCAAACAGTACTTTTAATTTTCAAATATACTGTCAAATAATTATACTTTCACTGAGTTTGCATTATAAAGTAAAATTATTTATTTCAATAAATTGATTTATCTTTTGCGTCACGCTATCCAAAACTGCAAGTAAAATTTGTGTAAATGTTTTCTTTACGTCACACTACCTCTTTGAGCAAATTTTCACTTAGTTGGATACTATGATAGTATGTTTTGGATAGCGTGACGCAAAAGATAAATCAATTTATTGAAATAAATAATTTTACTTTATAATGCAAACTCAGTGAAAGTATAATTATTTGACAGTATATTTGAAAATTAAAAGCACTGTTTAAATGTGTAAATATACTTTATTAGACAAAACAAAAGTAATTTTAATGGAATCTAAAAACATATCTTTTAAAACAACACCGAGGCGCCACTGGAATTTTTATATAATTCCTTTTAAAACTGTTATTTTGAATTTGAAATGCGAATGAAAAAGCATCAGTGAGTGTATTTTATATATCTATCTGATCTTGAAGTTAAAAATATTACGTTTGCATTATAAATATAAATAAAAGATAAAAGTAAATGAATCAAATAAGAAAATCTATGTAATATATTTTAACTAATTGCAAAGCGTCACTTAAAATTTGATATCATTATTTTTAAGACTCATATTTCAAATTCTTATAGCCATAAAGTAGCCGCGTCACAAACTTTTAAGCCGTTAAGGGTTTTTTGAACTGATTTATTTATTCAATTAATTCATTTAAAATGCAAAATCTTTATATTATTTTTACTGTTATATTTATAGGAATCAAATAGTAATTCAGTAGAAATGATTAAACATAATAAATTTTTCATTAATTTATAACAGTTATGTGTTTATGCATATCTTTTATAATATAAATAAATTGTAATGAAGTTATAAATTTTTTTTACTTATGATTTTACTATTACCAGGCATGAGAGTGCAGAAAATTAAAAAAAGAGGAAACACGCGTGTTCATAAAATTAATTTAAAAAAAAAAAAATAATGTGCGCGGGGAAATCTATACAAATGTACGTTCATAAAATTTATTTCAAATGAAAAATAATGCTCACAGGAAAAAACTATACAAAATATTTTTAAAATGACAAATTTAACTAAATGAATAATACCCATCAACACAATAAAACATGTGTTAAATAAAAAAAAAAAAAAAAAAAAAAAAAAAAAAGTTAGCTAGCAATCAACATTTAATCATTGGCTAGTGGTGGAAAATGGGAAAGAAGTGGGGGTGGGGGGGGAGTAAAAAGTAGTTCATGAGAGAAATATTAAACACAATTCTACTTCTTTATGGGTAGAATTGTGTATCTAGAATATCATAAAGTAAATTTAAAATTAATATTGTGGATGGGTAAATATTCAAAAATAAAAGGTTTCCCGCAGAATATTTGATCAGCAATGGTTAGAGATGAAAAGGGGGGGGGGGGGGCACAAAAAAAATTACATGAGTGGGAAATATTGAATAATTCTGTTCTTTTATATGTTGTAGAATCTGATAAAGCATGTTTGAAAGGAATATTGACATTTATATTTTGGATGGAAAAAGATTGAGAACCTAAAGTTTTTCGTGGAGTGTTTGAACACTGATCATTATTGGAGTTTGATTTTAACAAAATAAAAAACCGCGAAATTAACGAAAATAAAAAAAAGCGGAAAATCGCGGATCCGCGGAAAATTCTCATGCCTGTATTACAGAGTGAGGATTAGAAAAAAACAAATAATTAGATCTTGCTAACACGTGGTGGGAAAATTAAAATGTTTAATTGATGCTGAGATATAGTCATCTGTAAAATCATAGTTCTTGAATAACAGCAGCTATATATGTCATGCGATAAATACAGGGGCGCGCCAGCATTGTCAGGCGCTTGTGTGCAGAGTTTCAATTAGCGCCCTATATTACCTTTATGACAAAATAATCTCCAAAACAATTAATCCACACATAAACCAGCATAGAACATGCCGCTCTTTGTCGTGTGGGAGGCCTGTCTTTAGCGGCTTTTGTAATTTTTTAGAGTTTAAATAAACTCCGGAAGAGGGGCCTAGCATAGCTGGAATCGCTCGACACTGCTCCTAGAGCGGTGAGCGGCACCTCTTCCCTGTTAATCCACACACATAAAATTTATTCTTGCTGAGATAATTTTGAGAAAGGTGACACTTGGAAACATATTTGTGGCATCAAGGAAAGAAACGGGGGCATTTCGTAAAATTTCGTTACAATAGGTGTTGGATACATAGAAACAATTTACGCACGAAAATCCGTGACCACTCTCCATCGATTTTACACGACAAATTTAGTGCTAAAAGGGGGGGGGGGGTCTCGAATTTACACCCTCTTTACCCCCTTCTCAAATCAAAATTACAAAAAAAAAAAAAAAAAAAAAAAAAACGGGTTTTTGGAAATATCTTAAAGAAGACGCATACCTGTTTTCAACATCTTTGTACCATTTTTAGTAGAATCCGGAGTTTGCGAAATTCCCCCCTCCCTCCTTAAAAATCGAAAATTGCAGAATTTCTTTTTACTCAAGTCGTCTCCCCGTATGCAATTTCCTCACCGTGAATTAACTTGGAACCTAAGACTCCTATATGATGTAGGAGTCCTGTCTATGTAGGAGTCCTGTCATGTAGTCCTGTCTATGTAGGAGTTCTATTGGAACCAAGTTATGCTTAGTAACGTGAGGACGAATTTCGTAAAATCCCGTCAGTACAGCCATTGGATGCATCTAAACAATATACGCACCAAAATTCGTGACCGGAGCTGCCATAAATTTTCCAGGACCAATTTAGCAGTAAAAGAGGGGCCATGAATTTGCTCCCTCGTAACTCCTCCCCCCTTCCTCCAAGATCGAAAATCCCAAACACCAAAAATCGGATTTTGGAAATATCCTAAAGAAGATGCAGGGCTATTTACAACATTTTTGTACAATTTTTGGTAAATTTCTACTCAAAAATCCGGAATTTACGAAATTTCCCCCTGAAAATCGATTTTCTTCTTCCTCCCACCTTAAAAATAAAAAAATTCAAAATCGTAGACAATGATTGTATAAAACCAATAAAAATGACGTCAGAAACGCCGAAAAAGGTATGCACTGAAGACGGTACGCTTAAGGCTACCGAAACAGCTGTATGCTTTCTATATTTTGTTCTTTTTCGGCGTTTCTGACGCTGTCATTTTTATTGGTTTTAACAATCCAGCGCCAAGTCTCCTTTTAATATCAGTAGACAATGATTATCATTTTTTAAATTTTATTTGTGTTCAGATCTAGACCTCATGTGCAAACTCTTCACTGTGAAGTAATTTGAAGCTAAGTTATGCATATAAACGTGTTTTTGTCTCCTGCCCCCTCCTTCCCACCAACAGGGGAGGGGAACGAGAGGGGGGAATTTATAAAAGCTGATAGATATAATTTTAAGTTGGGTAATTCCTGCCAAGTGTCGTTGAATTTTGTCCAGCTGTTCTCATGTGATACACAGACAAAAATGTTATAAACATGCAGACACAACAACTGCACACACACACACATACACAGAAAATTTCTGAAGTCAGATTTGGCTTTTACGATGTGTGAAACATGAAGATATTGCAATTTTTTTCGAATATGAGAAATTTACAGACAAAAGTCTGATTTTATTAATATAGATTTTACATCGACAGTGCAAAGGGGAAAAAACTACTCTAAATAAAATCTCTGGTTCTATTAAATTTTTATCCTTTGCAATCGAATTATGTTGTCTTTTTATTACCCTAAGTGGCCTATTTCCGGTAGAAGAAGGGTCACAGAAAATTTTGCGGAAGGTAGGTGCATCTTTGCAAAGTTATTTCACTTTTAACAAGCACTTTCACAAAAAACCTCGTAAATTATTTGAGGAACACAAGTTTTGCTAGTATATTTTTCAAGGTGTCTCATTTAGCTACACTAGTCACATGGCTTCAGACTGGCATTATGAAATGAGATTTAATAAAGCAATATATATATATATATATATATATATATATATTAATATTCTTTTATTTACTTATTTTTCAAATAATTTATCCTCGGCTGGTGCCCGTATGCGCTGCACACTTTGCACACCGAGTCAGCACGCCCCTGTATAAATAATGAAATTGAAAACCTCGGAAATGGCATTGTAGCAGGCAGTAGGACACCGGGCTTGACATAGCACAGGACTGAAAGATGCTGCTGAAGGCAGAAAGTACCCTTACCAATGTTCAGTGCAATTTCAGGAGAACTTAAAATTTTTATCTATAAAGTGATATAAAAAATTTTTGATTCAATTTTGCGAATTAATTTTAATATAATGACTAGCGAAGCAGGCAAAACCTGCTAGTTTTTACATATAGTAGTATCTTTTATTATTATATTAATAATAATAATAGCTATAATAATTTATTTATTTATTTACTTCTAGTGATTATAAAAGTCTCTGAATTTAAAGATCCAGTTGTTTTTCATTTTGAGAGTAAAAGCCATACATCTGGAAGAGGATTTGAAATAATAATGAATCAGATACCAAATACTTGTCCAGGATACAATGGTAAATAAGAATTATATTTTAAAAACATTTTAAAATACCTTAAAAATCCTTTATCTGAGCAGCATAACTTGTTTATATATTTCGACGCGCTAGTCGCAGTCGTCTTCAGATTGTTTACTTGGCTGCTCTGCTGACCGTCTCGTCATCGGCTTCTTTATCATCTTCACCTGTGCTGACGTCATACTGTCATTGTTTTTTTTATCGATTATGTGTTGCCATTCATTAGGTATTATGCTGTGCTCCCTTTCATTAATAGCGGTGTTAGAGGTTAGAATTTCTAGTGCTTCTCTTTTTAAGGCATAATTATGGGAGTTATAAGGTGCAATTTTAGTAGTGTTTATAGTATTAGGATTTATTGGGTTATTAATGTGAGTACGGGATAGAGAGGTGGAACTTCTATTATATTTTAGGTCATTAATGTGTTCGATTTCGCGGTCTTTAATTTTTCTTTTGGTCATTCCGATGTAAGAAGCTGTTGTGTTATTATTTTCAAAATTAAATGCAATCTTATAAATTCCTGAGGTTTCTTTGGGGTCAATCAAGTCTTTTTCGTTGCGTATCCGTTGTATAATATTTTTATTAGGTTTGATGGGAATATGTATAGCATGCTGTGAGCCTTCATTTTTGATTTTATTCGTTATACCGTTGCAGAATGGTATGGAGGTCCTTTTGTACTTTTATTTATATAAGAATTATATTTTAATGATTTATAATGAAATGCAGAATAAAATTTATTTAAAGCTTCTTCATTGTATGAAATGTAATTCACACAATGAAGGATTTTTATTTATTTTATTTTTTTGTGTATTTTACTCCTTCATATTTTATTTATTTTTAAAACCTCGACGAAAGTGAGCAGTTTGAAGTCTTTGTTTCTGATCTCTCTCTCTCTCTCTCTATATATATATATATATGTGTGTGTGTGTATCCATAGCCTCCTAAACTAGATGCCTGTCGCGTGGCTCAGAAACTTGGCAACAGTTCAAGCGGTAGACAACGCCACCTAGAACAGATTGCGCGACTTTTTTATTCAACAGCCACCAAAAATTTTTAAAAGTGGGATTTGATATACATAAAAGGCGAATAGAATCGAAGAAATGTCGATTATATACATCATATATCACTTCTTAAAATTATTGGTAACAGTTGAACAAAAAAGTCGCACAATCTGTACCAGGTGGCACTGTCTACCGTTTGAATTGTTGCCAAGTTTACGAGCCATGCGACAGGCATCTAGTTTAGGAGGCTATGGTGTATCATTGTAGCTCTGAAACATATGGGCCGATTTCAATGCAGTTTTTTATTTTCACTTACCCATATATATAGCAGAGAAAGTATTGTTTTCGGTCAAATTTTCAAAGCAGTTTTTGTTACATTTACATCTTTTGAGATTCCCTTAATCTGAGAAACAATTTTTTAACAGTTGATGTTTGTCTGTTATTAGCATATCTCAAGAACAAATAGTAACAAAAAGTCTAAACTCAGTATTCGAAATCTGTATTGTATAAGGGTGCTACACCCCAGTGGCAGAAAGTTTTGTAGCTGTTGTCGACAGGCTCTTAAAATTTCATAATCTGTCTGCGAAATTCGCATGTAATCAGGGGTGAAAATAGCTTACACTCAAAACGCCTGAGAGCTGATAGCGGCAATCTCGGGGGGGGGAGCTTAACAACAGTGATGATCTCGGGGAACAATACACAAATACAATTTTACTACAGAACAATATAGTATAAACAATTATAAAATAATAAGTTGAACCCATTTGATTAAATATTTTATAGCAATGTTTGACACAACACAATATAAATAATTATAAATAATAAAAGTAATAGTTTTAATTTAATTTAGAAATTTATTCATCAAGCCTGATAGTTTTAGTTTTGATATAGAAATATTTATAAGTGAAATTTGAAGTGGAGGAGAAGTTTGGGAGCAGTTTTAAATGAAATTAGCACTTTTCTACATTCCCACAGAATCTCAGTAACAGGTAACAGGAGAAAAGAATACACGCATAAAGCTACCTATCAAGGGAGATCTAGGCTCCCTAGGTCGCCGTTGTTAAGCACTGTTTTGTATGTTCCTACCAAGGCTCCTATAGGGGGCTCTAGAATTCCAACCAGAGAGCGTCTAAGACGTCATACATCGGTAGTGCATTATCGCAGGCGAAAAATGTCTGTAAATTGCAGAAAAATTTTTTATGACTGCAGGCAAAGACTGTCCAAAAGTTTCAGGCAATTTTTTTTTATTAATACAGACAAAGAATGTCCGAAAGTTGTGGACTTATTTTTTTATTAGTGCAGACAAAAACTGTCTGCAAGCTGTTTTTCTGTGTCTGCGACTATCGTGTCGCGATGTTTCTGCCACTGGGTGATACACTAAACTTTTCATTGGGATCAAGCAAACGGTTTATGTACAGGGATATCCAAGTGAATTCAAATACATTAAGTCTATAGGCAAAATTTTTGACAAATATAGTTTAACATCTATAGACTGCACTGAAAAAACTGAAATAAACATATATTGTTTATACGCAAAAAGTATGTTTTGTGCAGAATATGGTCTGAAAATCATTCACCATTCGTTTACAGGGGTATCGAAAAGAACTAGAATGAAGGAAATTGTTGAAAGTGCATTTTAAGGTTATGTGGGGTTGGCGCAGCCTTTTTTTTTATACCACAATTTTTATAAAGCAATATTTGTATTATTCAGTCAAATACATGCAGCAGTTGCCTTCGATTGAATAATGCAGATATTGCTTTATAAAAATTAAAAAAGTGACCCGTCAAGCCCTGGGTTGTGCTGCATGTTATTAATATAGGGCAATATTTAAGTACATAATTAGGTATATACATAAATTATGAAAAAGACATACGGGCTACCAATAATTAAGCATAAAAATTCTTTTTTATTAAATGTAATTGGTGAAAGTGCTTTACTACATTTTATCATGTCCAAGAAAACTGCTCAGGAACGAAAATTAATTCTTCATACCTATACCGTAAATAAAATATTATTTTAAATTAAATTTTCGTCTTTTTCTTTTCTTTTCTTTTTTTTTTTTTTTTGTATAATTATGGGTTTTGAGACTCCTTGAGTACTAAAATCAAGTTTTTAACAGTTGATTTTTTGTCTGTTATCAATGTAACTTAAAAATAATTAATTGCAGGCAATCCAGATGTATTTTGAAGTTACTAATTAAAAAGTTTGATCAAGATTGATAAGTTTCAAGGAGTGGTGTGATTGAAAGTTATCTAAATAATTTGAAATAAACTTTCAAACTCAATATGAGTATTGAAATCTACATAAATGTAGGTGCCAAACAGAAACACAAGGTTGATGGATAATTAAAATGGGAATGTTCACATGAAAATTTATAGAAAATTACCAAAATATGAACAGATGAAAAAAGATTAAAAAAAAAAAAATGAAATGAAATAAAATAAAATAATGGAAGCTTACAGAATTCATAACTTCACATGGGACATTATAGGAATAGTGCAAGCAAAATTTTATGTTTTTCTGTAAAATTAAGTGTTTAATTCTAATGAATCTTAACTTTTAATGTTAATTACACAAGCAAAAGTAAAAAGATGTTGAAATATGGAAATAGATTAAAATAAATAAATAAATAAATACCAAACTGTTTTACCATCTACATGCATAGAACTGCATAGAATATGTGAATACATATAGAAACTGGTTTACAAAGAGTGGTGCGGTAACATTTAAACCAAAAAACACCACATAATATTATCATAGAGTGAAATTATGGGTATAAAATGGGTAGTATACAAAGATACAAGACAGAGAGAGTTATACAAGATGGTATTAACACAGAGTGAAGTGAAGAAAAAATAAACTTATTTTTACTATTTTATATCAAGCTATAAATTAATGTAATATAAACAGGTCTTTTTCAGAACTTTTTGCTTTGAAATTCTCCTTCCATCGAAATTTTAACCAAAATTCTATAATATTTATAGTTAATACTAGATAAAAGTAGATTGCATGCATGTATACAAAAAACAGAAACGACTGCAGAAAAATAAAATAAAATAATGCATTCATTAACTGATCAAAAATATGATGGATCGAGTAAAAAAAAAAAATCAACCATACGACTGTGTTTTAAAATGATATATCTTTTTCTTTTTTTTTTTCTATTCTTCGAATAATTTAGAACCAGAGAGATCAGGAGGGGGGATGTTGCAATGGCTTACAAATATATTTCATGCTAAAAGACGATACAAAAAAAAAATTTTGGGGCGGGGATTTCAGGATTTTGGGGTGTTCTTACCTGGTTATTGTATAACAATGGATGAGAAGCAAAATCTGAGCAGTAATTAGTGAATAGAATTATTCGAAAGAAGAAGTTGCTATATGTGCCATTCACGCCAAGGTTATGATGAAAAACATTAAGAAAACCCTTTGAAAAATCAAAGATAACAGACTATTAAAGACTATATAAATATTTTTTTCTACAGATAATAGAATAAACTAAAGATCTTGCCCATCCTCTGTTATTTTATTTATTTATACAATCCATAGCTTTCAGTTTGTCTCAAAACTTTTGTGACACCTCTTATCCAATTCATATTAGCATCATTGCCTACTGTTTACCATAAGTTATCACTCAATAAGTTTTAAACCAATCCTAAATGATGATTTTATTTTAAATTTTACAGATAATTCAGATATTCCAAACTCTATCAAGCGCTGTTACCAAGAGGTGACTACATACACTGGATATTTCAGTTCATCCAACATACGATTTCATTTTCCACTTGGAATGCCGATGTGGTGTGAATTTGTTGTACGAAGAGTGGACCCAACTGTTTGCAAAATAAAATTGCAAATCACAGCAAAAAGTTTTCTTAATTTACCTTGCATCAATAATTTTATACATCTGCCTAATGGGGAAAGAATGTGTATATCTCTAACAGAAAGAAGTAAGTGCAACATTGCATCAAAAAAAAAAAATATAGTGCTTTCTACCTTTTTTATTTATTCATTTTTATCTGCTTCCGAGTAATGCTATTCTTAATCTTTCTTTTTTTACTTTATTTATTTTGTGTACTTATTTGTTCTTTAATTGTAATCCAATTCTTCCCTAAGCCCCGTAATTTATATTTCCTGCTTTTTATTTTTATTTTTTTTCTTTTCTTAGAGAACCTGTTCTGTGATTTCCAGTTTCAGCTTAGTTTTCATCTGTTATGCGGGGAAAATGTGTGGCTTTTGTCACAGGTATTTCCCAGTGAATAAGCTCTGAATACAAATCAATTTAAGAAAGTAGTGAATTTATAATGAACAAACAATTTGCAAACTGGATGTTCTGTTCAGTTTCGAGGCTTCCAAACTTTTGAGCATTTTCTATTATGCTATTATGTAGAATTTTCTTTATGGAATTTTACAAATATTTATGGAAACAAAAATGTGGACAAATAGATGAACTGAAGTCATAAACACTTTTAAAAATTGTTTGAAAGAAATAAAATATACCCTAAACAATTCTTAAAGAATAAGAGATAAATTAAATCAACAGGTGAAATTATGTTTCTTGAAATAATGCATGCATTGAAAAAATAATAAAACAACAAAATTCACATTTATTCTAATAATTATCACATGTCTGTATTTATATATACATATACAGTAGAGCACCGATTATCTGCACAATTGGGTGGCAATCGCAGATAACCCGAAAAACAGGGTAAAATGGGGTGCAAATAGGAAAAAAATACGTGGTAGAACAGTATAACCCCTATTTCTAAAGTAAAAAAATTCATTTTCTCCTAAAACTGTCAAAAAAATTCCAACTAGGCGTATAGAATTATGATGCACAGTAAATATGTCAGTAATTTTCGATCTTCGCACTGTAGAACCTATTGTATTTTCCTTGTTGTTGGCTTGAATTAAAATTGGGGTTTTTGAAGGTTAGTAATTTAAATTGTTTTTCGAGGCTCTCGCACTCACAGATAATCCACGCTCTACTGTATATTTATGTATCGAATTTCCCTAAGTCTGTAGACATTTTAAAAATTCAGAAAAATTGAAGGAATTCGTAGAATTGAATGTGGTTTGCAAAAAGATATTCTTGTGAAGGGGGATTTTTTTTACTAAAGAACTCATCTCTTATATTCTCTCCTACTTGTGCATGCATGAAGTTCTAATTGTGATGCTGATTTCGTGGATAAAGCATTATTGTTGATGAAGGTGTTTTACCTCAGGTACAAAACGACGAATGGCGCTGCATTTAGTGCTGGTGTAACTCATTTGCAAACTGTAATTTATGGTGATGGTGAATAGGAATTACATGCTTGTAAATATTTGCATGCAAATAAATATTCATGGAAATATATGATTTGCTCATGTGCAGCACCCTCTATTGACGAAAAGTTTAATATAGTTTTTCATGGAAATAGTATATGATTTACTCATGTGCAGCATTCTCTATCAACAAAAAGTTTAACTATTTTTTTTTTTTTTTTTTTTTTTTTTTTTTTAACCAAACAAAATCCCCCTTCACGAAAATAACTTTATTGCAAACTACATTCAATTCTACACATTCCTTCAGTTTTCATGAATTTTTAAAACGTCTACAGACTTATGGGACACCTGGTGTATAACTTTCAAAAATCCAGAATTTGACTTGTAGCATTTTAGGATTTTAGAGATTCTGAAACAGCTTAATTTTTATGTGTATTACTCATATATTATTTAGTACACAAACATGAATTGACTAATGAAATGCTAATTATGGTATTTACATAACATTAATATCTAAATTTACATTATGTAACAAATTTGCATATGTATGTAACACTGTTTTAAATATATCAAAAGATAACCTTCTTTCACCCAATAATTAGTACTGTTCTGCTTACTCAACTATGATCTAATTATACATATTTCTTTTTCTAGAAGAACTATGGTTTCCAGAGAATTCTGAATATGTCACCATGGTATACTACAATACAAACAATCCAGAGTTTAATTTATCAGTAGAGCAAGTCAGTAATTCTTGTAGATCTGAGAGTATACAAATTCATAAATCAATAATGAGAAGATGGGCATGGAATATAACACCCCGATAGCATACTGAGATCATTTGTGGATTTCATCAACGAAAATGAAAAAATCCCTCTAAATAGTATATGATCTCAAAAATGTGAATTAAAAATATGAACACTAAATGGAGACAGAAATAATACTGAAATGAACAAAAAATATTTCACAGAAGAGATGGAGAAAAAAAAACTTCTAAATCAAGCAAATGTATGATTGAAACAGTATACAAAGAAACTGCTATTCATGTTGTGAAAATATTTTTAACCCTTTAATGTGCACTACATATTTTCTTTTGAAAATTGCTAAACTAATTTCAAAAATGGCTATTAGACAAATAGCTGATTATAAATATGTAAAAAGAAAAAAAAAAAATTAGCATTTTTAATTTTTAAGACACTTTTGGTTTGAAACACCGATGTGTTTACCTGAGTAAATTCAAATAATAAATATTTTAACAAATAAATAACTTTGTTAGTATAAATTACAAAACTCGCAAGAGTTATTGCAAGTCAAAATAGTAGTATGCCTCTTTATCAGGTGGAAAAACTAAGCACAAGTACATCATCAAAGCAACAAGGTACACTTATGCCTTCTAAGAAGTTTAAAGTGAATTCTGCATATGGCTTCCTCTGAAATGTGTGTTTAATTTTGGACTAATGCTGTTATCTATTGAATAAAAAAGCAACAAAAGTTTAAAAATTGATTAAAACACTGAAAAAAGGCATTAAGAAATTGTTGCATAAAAAGTTAAATGTTTGTTTTCAGTGTGGAATCAATGAACATTAAAGAATTAAATGTCTAAATCAGACTTTAAAATAACAATTAGAATTTTTCAAGGAAAAGTATATTCCTAATATTGCATTTTCAATTTTAACGAAAGAGTGCTGAATGATGTGATTGTGGAAAGATGAAAATCTCTCACAGACTGTAGTCTGCAAGAAGTCAATTTTTCCTGGCACACCTTATACGTTTTTTCAAAGTTCATGTTCCAGCTCCAATGGAATTTCTACAAATGTTGCATTATTTAATTGAAACATTAAATAATAATTAAAATTCTATTAAATACATATTGTACACATTTTTGCAGAAAAATTTTTAATTATGCCATTTTTCTTATTTTACATCTGAAAGACAAATTGTGGAATAATTAATGTTAATGATCTCTTAACCCACTGCATACAAATGATTTGTAATTAAATCCGACAAATACTGAAAATAATAATAATAATATGATTTACAAATGTTCAATAGAAATTTAGGAATAGTTTTCTAGCTGTGACATCACTGCCTTTATAGAAGATTTGATTTTTTTTAGGCATTCAATAAAATTGTATGACTGTGAGTTATTCCTTTGAATATATATAACAACAATAATTTTTAGCTCCCCAACCTTCTATGTGAACATTTATTACAGATTATATTATAGACAACATTTTTATAAGTTTATTATTAGAAGCTACCAATTACAATTTTTAAAAGTTTGATCGGTAAAAATCCAAATAATCTATATTCAGTTTTGTTAAATATGGTTTATTTGAATTACAAAAAGTGTGCAACAACTTTAGCTAATTTTTAAATACTATGGGTGACTACAATATTTTAGTTTAATCTCTAAAATCTATATAAACTATGTTCAACTTTGCTCCACTACAGAAAAGTATCCAACAAAAGTATGTAACAACTTTAGCTTATAGTGCAACATCATTTAATTCACTCCTCTTTCACCCTTTACAAAAATCTCCTTGTTTGAAGAAATGTGAGTGAAAATTTGTTTCGCTTGGAGACATAGAATTGTAAATTCCTCTACTCATAAAAATTTGTGTACTGTAAAAGCACTTATTTTCGCGAAAATGAAAATATCGGTGATTTTGCGAACTGAAAATTTCGCGATTTTTATATGAACAGAACCGAAAGTTGAAAAATCCTAACGTTGAAAAGTACATAAATATAGAACCCCTTTTGCATAAGGCATTTTAAGAAAATTCCTTTTGTCCGAAAAGTTCGTCCCCACCTCCCCATCGCTCTAAAAACAATTTAACAACGGTGCTTATACATCAACTTTGGCTTTGGCTCAACGCGCACATTTCACGCTGTTTATCAAACTAGGGACTTCTGAACCCCCCCCCCCCTTTTGCACCGAAAATGTAATCACCCCCACCCCCTTCACTTTTCTTGGATTCGGACTGTCAATGCATGTGAATTTTGGCAATTGAAAAATTTCTGTTTTTTTATTATTATTTGCTGCGAATAAAAAAGTATTTCGCGAGGCTTAAAATTTCGCGATTACGATGGGCTCGCGAAAATTAAAGCCTCGCAAAAATAAGTGCTTTTACAGTATTGTGCTTTCAGATTGTGTGTGTGTTCTTTTTTTTCTTCTTTCTTTCTAGAAATAAGGCATGTTTTATACTTCAAAGTGTCCACTGATCCACCTTTTTTTTCTTTTTTGAACTCGATTACTATATTAATATAGTAATTTTTCCCTTAATTAATTGTGGAAACATCCTATAGAAGTTTACTGTATGAATATAGTGGTGGAAGAGTCAAGGAAAAAATATGGAAAGCAGGCATTCTGTATTTGGAGGAATGATTTAAAAGAATTTGACATATGATGTATTGGCATATAAAGTCAATGAAGTTAACTGTTGTCTACTCATCATGGTTGCCACTAGTAACAGCACTACTGCAGGTACCATATTGGGTCTACCAAAATATTAACTAATGCTGTGTAACTAATTGACTCCAGCAATTGCAATTTTGACTTTTTTTTTTTTTTTTTTTTTTTTAGTCGCAACTCCTTTACACGTAACTCCTTTTAAATCATTCCTCCAATTAAGATATTTTTTGTAATCTACCTAGACTGAACTTCATTTAAAAAAAAATAAAAAAGCAGTTAGAAAAAATACTGTTACCCATTTTTAACAATTCTGAAGCAAATAAGTACATAATATTGTAAAAACTGAACATAATCATGCTTTAAAAATAGCATTTCACTGTCATTTTAAAATTTTCATAATAAAGTGACTAAAATTTCATGTAGTTAATGAAAGAAAGTGCTAAATAATTAGAAATGTCATCAATGTATTGTAATGTAAAGAATTGATGAAGTGATAGTATTGTAAGTAGTAGATCAGTGACACATCAAGATGTTAAATAATTCACAAGACAGGGTATAAATATTGCTGATTTCATAAATAATGTATTAAATATGTCCCTTTGCTACCATGTAATGTAAGCCAGCTATTACTGAAATACATTTCATTTGTATTTTATTATAAATAATGTGCCTATACTTATAAACCTATATTAACTGTTTAATTTAGAAATTTATTCATCATCAAGCCTTAAAGTTCATTTCAGGAAATTTTGGAGTGGAAGGCTGATTTTTTATACCAACTATGTTAAAAATACCAGAGCCGGGAATCAAACCCGGGCTTTCCGCTTTACATGCAGATGCTCAAACTATCGAGCCACCCTTTCTGATTACCAGCTAATTTTCTGAAATGAACTTTCAGGCTTAATGAATAAATTTCCAAATTAAATTGAAAATTTCGTGGTCTATTGCAGTTGTGCCATGATTAATAATGTTACTTGATACAGCTGTGTTTGCAGACTCGGTGACTTTGCCAATGAATGTTATGTGAGAAATGCGTAGCTGGTAATCAGCCAAGATAGCTCGATGGTTTGAGCATCCGCACGTAAAGTGGAAAGCCCAGGTTTGATTCCCGGCTCTGGCATTTTTCACGTATCAGAAAATTTTTTGCAGTGGAAGGCTGATTTTTTACACCATTTATGTGAAAAATACCAGAGCCGGGAATCGAACCCGGGCCTTCCGCTTTACGTGTGAATGCTCAAACCATTGAGCTACCCTGGCTGATTACCAGCTAGGCATTTCTCACATAACATTCGTTGGCAAAGTCACCGAGTCTGTAAATACAGCTATATCAAGTGACAGGGATCCGGACATAATATCGCAGGGCAAAATCTTGCCGGACAAAATAACGCGTCAAAAAAATAGTATGATCTAATTGAAAATTTGATTTTGGGTCAAGTGTGATCTCTGGAGGGGACCACAGGGCCTTATAAATATTAATTAATTAACTAAAATAAATAAATAAACAATTAAATAAATCTAGAGTTGAATTTCACTATTTTATCTATGTTTATTTTTAAGTTATTTTATCTTTTGCTTCTCACTATTCAAAATATATTTTAAAAATCGTGTACATAACTGCTGATATTAAAGCTGAACACTGTTCACAAATTTCAATTAACAATTATAAAATTAATAAACACGATTGAATTCATTATGACTAATTTTGACAAAAGTTAATAAATATAGTTTTTAAACTATTTTAAGTAAAATTTATAAAAAAATTTTGTTGTAGGTTTGTCAAAATGTCAGTGCTCTGACTAAGGTATGTGCTGTTATGAAATTTTATACAACATTACTAATTATTACCAACTCATTTTGCTTTGTACTCATTTACATCGGCGATATTTTGTCCTGCGAGATTTTGTCCCCAACCCCAAGTGACATTATTAATCATGGCACAACTCCGATAGACCACAAAATTTTAATTTAATTTAGAAAGTTATTCCTCAACCCTTAAAGTTCATTTCAGAAAATTTTTTGGAGTGGAAGGTATTGGGCTTAGAAGGCAGAGCACGCAAATTATAATGCATATTAATGAGTCCATATTAACACGAAACACTTTTAATTAGACGAACACTCACATCACATGGTACATACAGAGAAACAAAAATTCAACAAGGTACAGGTAAAAGATGCGCCGTACGAAAACAGTCCAAGTGGTGGCGCGCCAGTCGTTATTGGAATGATCTATTATACAGTGAAGGAGGGTAAATACAAGAGGCATTGGTAATGGAAAAATAAATGTAACCTAACACCCCCCCCCCCCCCACAATGTCGACGTATTTACCTAAATAACAATGTTACATCTTCCAATCCCATAATTTTACAACAGTTGTAATGTTTTGATGATGTTAATGCTTTTGTAAGAATATCAGCCCCCATATTTTCAGTAGACACAAAATTTAAATCAATAATTCCATTTTTCAGTGCATCCCTTATGAAATGATGCCTAATATCAATATGCTTGGTGCGCTTATGAAAGATCGGATTTTCAGCTAATTTAATAGATCCTAAGTTATCTGTAAATATACTCACTTTTTCAATTTTGCCTTCAGATAACTCATTTAGTAATTTACATAAATATATCCCTTCCTTAGTGGCATCGGATAAAGCCATATATTCGGCTTCCGTTGATGAGAGAGCTACGGTACACTGTTTACGGCTTTCCCATGTAATTGCACTCCCGCAAAAAATGAAACAGTAACCTGTATATGACCTACGGTCATCGAGACAATTCCCCCAATCCGCGTCAGTGTAACCGAACAAAGGGTCATTACTTTTTCTAAATACAAGTCCAAAATTTATTGTTTTCTTTAAGTATCGTAAAACTCGTTTAGCGGCAGTCCAATGAGTTTTATCAAAACAAGTTAGAAATTGACTTAATTGACTGACGGAATTTGCAATGTCCGGCCTGGTGGAAGTTGCAAGATACATCAAACTTCCAACTAATTCACGGTAGGGATATTCGTTTTCACAACATTTTTCGGCCTTTTTTAATCGAATGCTTGTATCCATAGGACAAGCTACGGGCTTGGCTTCTGTCATGCCAAAACGCTCTAAGAGCTCTCTAATATAACTATGTTGACTCATTGTTATAAGGCCATTTTCTAACTGAAAATTTATCCCTAGACAATATTTAACTATGCCTGAATATTTAACATCTAGTTTTTTATTAAGATGAATTTTGAAGTTTTCTAACATATCAGGGTCCTGTGACATAAACAATATGTCATCAACGTAAATCATTATAAGTGTCAACCCTTTATCACTTTTAATATAATATAAACATGGATCTGCATTTGTTTGTTTTGCTCCGAAATCATTCAAAATTTTATTTAATTTAGTGTTCCAACACCTCCCGGCCTGCCTGAGGCCATAGAGAGATCTTTTTAACAAAAGAACTTTATTCCCTACATTTAGATATTTAAGAATCTCGGCTGCTTTATTAGATATGTCCCTATCGCAATTTTCATTTATAATTATTTGAAGTATTTCTTTAAAGTAATCGGGAACTTCCATAAAAATTTCCTCATCTAATTTTCCATTCAAATATGCTGACGTTATGTCAAATTGATGTATTTTTATTCCTAATTTAGCAGCATAACCTGCTAAGATTCTAATAGATCCCATTTTTGCTACCGGAGAAAAAGTTTCACGAAAATCTATACCAAATTTTTGACTAAATCCGCGAGCTACTAATCTCGCTTTATATTTCAAAAGAGATCCATTTTGATCATATTTATTTGTAAGGACAAATCTACCTTTTATGCATTTTTTCTGGGGCCTTTCTACTACTTCGAATGTATCATTTTTCAATATTACTTTTATTTCGTCAGTCATTGATTTATACCAATTCAAAGCTTCCGGACTTTTCAAGGCATTATTTATTTCTATTTCCGAATTAAAACTACTAACAGCATTCGCAATAGATTCCGGCTTCCTAATTATTTCTCGATTACGCAATGACAATATATTTTTATCTTCGAGCGCCGATTCTGAGTCACGTGACAGCTCATCTTTTTCATTTATTATTTCAGGAGGAGAAATTTTCTCTTCTGCAGGCTGCATGTGTGAGTCATTTTGCAATTCGCTTAATTGTATTTCTCCTTCAGAAATATCTGGATACAATTGACCTATTTTTGAAACATCATTAGATTTCTCTTCAAAAAATTTTACGCTACGGGATAAAATTATTGTTTTTGATTCAGGAAGATAAATACGAAATGCTTTAGAATTTTCTGAATAACCCACAAATATCCCTTTTTTAGACCTTGGGGAAAATTTATGTTTAGGATGGTTATCGAAAAAATAAGAAGTGCAGCCAAAAGATTTAAAATAGCTAACGTTAGGTGTTATATTATTCCATAATTCATATGGGGTTTTTCCATTTAAAGCTTTTGTTGGGCATCTATTTCTTATATAATTAGAAGTATTAATAGCTTCTGCCCATAAATTTAAGGGTAATTTTGATTGTGATAATAGACAACGGGCCATTTCAACGAGAGTTCTATTCTTCCTTTCACAAACACCTGATTGTTCCGGACAATAAGGGGTTGTTAATCTATGCTGAATACCATTTTCTTTTAAGAAATTTTCAAATTCAGTCCCAATAAATTCGCCCCCATTATCACTCATGAATTTTTTTATTTTTATAGATTTTTCATTTTCCCAAAGAAGTTTGATTTCTTTAAAAGCATTTAATGCTTCATCTTTAGTTTTTAAGAATTTTACTGCACAATAACGAGAATAATCATCAATAAAAGTAATAAAATAAAGGGACTTACCTATTGAGGGAACCCTAATAGGCCCACAAAGATCCGAATGCACTATTTCTAACATTTTTGTAACACGATTTGAGTGCTTAGGAAAAGGAGCACGGGTCATTTTATTTAACGCGCAAACTTCACAATTGAAGTCGGATACCTTTTTAATATTTAACCCCCTAATATGACCCTTTAAATTAGAGTCAATCAAATCTTTTACATTTAGATGACCCATTCTACAATGCCATCTTTCCACATCGGCGAAAATATTTTTAGAACTATCGATTGATTCACTCGAAAAATTAACTGCATTATTTATATTTGCATTATTATCCCGCAGATAATAAAGTTCATTTTTTCTGTCCGCAATTAGAGTCACATTTTTTTGTCTGTTATTTATAACAGCACATTTGTCTTTAAAAGTTACAGTGAAACCTTTGTCGCACATTTGTGACACGGACAATAAGTTCGTTTTCAATCCTGGAACCAATAGAGCGTCGTTGATCTCTACATTTTGAAGTTTTGAATTGACTTTTGTTTTAATTAATATTTTACCAACACCGGACACATCAGTTGTTTCATTATTCGCTAAATTTACAGATTTTATATCCGTATCCTTTAAATCGTGAAAATTGGAGTCATCCTTCCCCATGTGTCGAGTACAGCCGCTGTCAACACAATAAAGATTCTCGGATTGTTCTTTGAATAATATGTTCGTATTCGTTGAATTTGTGCTGGCCAGTAGTCCTAAACTGTTTTGTCGATATTTAAATGATTTATCTTTTTCACACTGATTAGCACGGTGACCGATACGTTTACATTTCCAGCAGGTAATTTTTGAATTATCTCTTTCATTCTGAGTGTACTGTTCAGTAATCTTAGGATTCCTTTTATTTTTATTCCACGGAGCAGGTTTCTTTCGGAAATTCCCAGTCATGAACGCTCCATCGTTCGGTCTGTCATCATGGCGTCTGGCGTCGTTTTCTTCTACTATTTTTATTCGTAGTACTTCTGGTTTTGGTAGCTCATCCCTGGATTCTATTGCGCACCTGAAATTTTCATAACTGGATGGTAGGCTGTATAACAACATCACAGTTAACAAGTCATCGTCTATTTTAATGTCCATTTCAGATAGTTTATCAACTATGTCAAAAAACTTTCGAAGATGATCTCGAATGCTCACAGAAGATGAATCTGCCATTTTATGTTGAATAAGCGATTTTAACAGTGACGCTTTTCTAGCGGGGCCTTTAGATTGATATATTTCCTCTAATTTTTTCCATATATCCAAGGACCTTTCACAGTTTTTTATTCGTTTCAGTTCAGAAGGCGATATACACAAAATTATGTCGGCTTTGGCCTTTTCATCCATATCAGTCCATTTATCGAACGTTTCTTGTGATGTCGCATCACCTGCCACGAGCTCTGGCTTTGGTTTAGAGCCAGATACATAAATCCAGGATTCATTTTTTATTAAGAGTGCCTTCATTTGTATCTTCCATGTCTCGTAATTGTCTTTGTTTAGCGTTTCAATACGAAGTGTTCCATAAGACGCCATTTTCAAACGTGGTCGTCTATTTAACAGATAAAAGTCTATTTATCGTAAATAAAAATTAATTTGCTCTGGGCCCATAACCTATTGGGCTTAGAAGGCAGAGCACGCAAATTATAATGCATATTAATGAGTCCATATTAACACGAAACACTTTTAATTAGACGAACACTCACATCACATGGTACATACAGAGAAACAAAAATTCAACAAGGTACAGGTAAAAGATGCGCCGTACGAAAACAGTCCAAGTGGTGGCGCGCCAGTCGTTATTGGAATGATCTATTATACAGTGAAGGAGGGTAAATACAAGAGGCATTGGTAATGGAAAAATAAATGTAACCTAACAATTTTTTGGAGTGGAAGGCTGATTTTTTATACCAACTATGTGAAAAATACCAGAGCCGGGAATCGAACCTGGGCCTTCCGCTTAAATTAAATTAAAATTTCGTGGTCTATCGGAGTTGTGCCATGATTAATAATGTCGCCTGATATAGCTGTGCTTACAGACTCGGTGACTTTGCCAACGAATGTTATGTGAGAAATGCCTAGCTGGTAATCAGCCAGGGTAGCTCAATAGTTTGAGCATCCGCACGTAAAGCGGAAGGCCCAGGTTCGATTCCCGGCTCTGGTATTTTTCACATAGTTGGTATAAAAAATCAGCCTTCCACTCCAAAAATTTTTCTGAAATGAACTTTAAGGGTTGATGAATAACTTTCTAAATTAAATTTTTCACATAGTTGGTATAAAAAATCAGCCTTCCACTCCAAAATTTTCTGAAATGAATTATACTAACTCTTTTAAAATTTTTATTTTAAACAATCTTTTTTTATTTTATCCACTACATTATAGTTTGAATAAATGAAATTAAAATTCAAACTACAATTAAAAAGATTCCCGACATAAAAATAAATAAATAAAATATTTAAATTTATTAGACGATTACAACAGTTTTTCAGCTTGAAATATTGTTTATTTATATGGGCAGTCAAATCTAACATTGAATTTTCACCTGCTTCCTATCATCTGATTGAGTTGAAAGTTTGCACACATTTATAATTCCAATGACAATACATGCTCAAGTAGTAATGGACCTAGAGGTGGGGGTCTAGAGGCCCTCGGTCTCCCACACCAGTTCAAAATTTGTTTTTGAATTTTAAGCCACTTCCTATTGTCTGATTGGGCTGAAATTCACTGAGTCATCTATCGATGGTCATTGCACTCAATCTAATGTTCCAGTCACATTTAGATCATTGATACGATACATTCAGGTATTGTGATAGGATAGTCCATCAAGCAGCCACTTTGTCATCCTATTCTGTCATTACCCTTGGTCGATTGCTGCTTTTTTTGACAATCTTTATGGCCATATTTTTCTTGCTAATATCATCAAATAATGGTATCTCTCTGACTTAAATTTTAAGTGATCTTACAGTTTGACGACATTGCCTCAGGGTTGCCACTCAAAGAGCAGAATGAAATTCCCTGACTTTTCCAGACATGTTCTCAGAAAATTCCAGTCTAGCCATATATTATGCATTGGCTGTATTAAGCGCAAAATAATAATGGTACCACTTGAAAACATAAAAGTTACATATATATTATTTTGACCTAAGGACAGATTGCCCTCCATGTGGGGTCTTTCAAAGAAGTCTTTTTTTTTCTTTTTTTTTAATGGCAGAAGCTAAGAAAAAAAAAAAAAATGACTCTACGTTGGAGGAAAAATTAGTTTTTTTTTCAACAATCATAGTATGAAATTCCCTGACTTTTCCAGATTCTGGCTTAAAAATACAAATTCCCTGACTTTCATGGTCAATTTTCAAATTCCCTGACTATTTCAGGTTCTCCAGATGATTCCCTGTTGCTTCCTTCAGTCTAATTACACATCTTTCAAAAAGCAGTACCTGCTTATGTATACTGTACGTAAATTCATCTTTGAGCCATTGGTAAAATTCACATAATCTTATTATATTTGGACAACATATTTCATGACTTAATCACATAATTAATTTCATTAATTCAACTATGCTGTAGTGGATTAAAAAAAAAAAAAAATTCTAGTTTAAAATATTAGTTTTTAAAAAATCAATATGTTTTTTAAAGTAAAGGCACAATATAATAAGGCGTGCTTTATACTTTAGAGTGTCTACTGAATCTTTTTTTTTTTTTTTTTTTTTTGGAGGGGGGGGGGGCCATTCTACTAATATATTAATGCAGTAATTTTTCTTTTAATTGATTGTGGAAACATTCTACAGAAGTTTACTATGCGTATATAATGGTGAAAGAGTCACAGAAAAAAATATGACGAATTGACACTCTGTATTTGTAGGAATGCTTTTAAAAAATTTGGCATATGGGGATGTAAAATAAAACAAGTTAACTGTGGTGTCTACTCAAACATGGGTATTCAACCCAATACACAATTCAATTACAAAGAAAAAAAAAAAGAAAAGTTTGACATTCTATACTAAACACAACATTTTGCAATCAGAATATTAAAATATTGAATATCTGATGAAATTTGGACATTTTTACTAAATAAATTGTAATTAAGTATGCACGGGTGCTACTATAAATTAATTTTGCATAATTTATCAGCCAAATGTAGTGATTTACAAATTTTATTTTGTAGTGATATCAAAATTCCCAAAGAAATAATTTTAAAATTGAAATAATCATCACCGAAAATGATAACTGAATAAATCAACTAAAATTATGTAAAATTATAATTCCTTTCAAAAAAGTATATATATATATATATATATATATATATATATATATAAGGTATTTTACCTAAATTTTTATTTTAATCCAATCAATGATAATACAATGAATGTACATCATAAGTAAAATGGATAAAACCTGCCTATCTATTGGTTTATTTATTTTTTTTTTTGTAGAGAAACTAAAATTCAGTTGAATGTATCAATGATAACGTTTTAAATTTTCAAGATGTTTGCTCGGGACTTTCATAAAAATAAATCAATACATTTGGCTAATAAATTATGTAAAAGAAATTTTATTACCTCTTGCACATGCATAAATTATTTAGCAAAAATACTAATATTTCACCAATTATTTAATATTTTTATATTCTGATTGCTGTACGTGCGTCTAATTTTAGTATCTGAAATTTTCTAAAAGTGCCATTGGCTGCATATTATATTTTTTCTTTAAAAAAAGGACAATTTTCTAATAGATATTTTCAGATTTTCATTCATATATGCAGTTGTCCCATAGAAATGAATATAGATAATTAAAAGAAAACTCGTAATCAAATGCTACAACTATAGGGTACATGACACTTTGGTCCCGCCACTTTGGTCCCAAGGAAATTTTGGTCCCGCCGTTTTGGTCCCGCCGCTTTGGTCCCGCCGCTTTGGTCCTGCCATTTTGGTCCCGATATCAGGAATAATCAAAGTATTACAGAAAAAAGCAAAATCGATGCTTTATCGAAGCATCTCCTAAATGTTAGAGTTTAATAATAAAAGAAGATGCGCGGAACCTGAATAATAATCTCGGGAATATTTCTACAGATCTGTTATTTTCTTGTCTGTCAATCCGGATATATTTGTCAAACACAGGAAATATTTACATATCACATAGAATTGGAAAAGCATTTTTATTCCATTATAACCCCTTACAATATTTTTTAAGAAAATGTCCATTAAAAGCCCCTCTCATCCTCTTTTTTTTTCAAATGCGCTGAAACAAAACAGTGAAATTCCTTTTCATTGTCTGTGGGAGAAACGGGTGTGAAACGAACTCAAAGTTGCTACAGAGATTTCAATGCGGACATTGTTTTTAGTCATAGAGATATATCAGGCAGATATATTTATTTATTTATTTTTAAGCATAATATTAAACTAAAAAGATTTTTAAAAAAATGACATCAACTTTTTCTGAACCTTTATGCTTGCAATGCGCACATTTAATTAAATATTGGATTACTTACATTTTTTCATTTTTAAAATAAAACCATTGTAATTGAAAGAAAAGTAATTTGTACAGATATATACACGGTTAACGTAATTAAATATCACGGACAAACAAACATGCATTTTATTATTATTATTATCAATATAATACAGATTTTGAAATAAATTTCTCTTAGATTAATGATAAAAATTAAATCACAATCAAATCGAATGAAACGTATGTCTCTCTCTTACGCACATATATATATTTATGAATAAATTCCTGTATAAATTCAAAAACTTCATAAATGATCACAAGCTTATGCTTATGAAGAGAGTCTATAATGGGAGCAGGCCAATAATTAATTCTTTGAAAGAAATAGCATTCTGCCACTGAAAGCAAATTGTATTTAATATCGATCTGAGGTTTTTTTTCTTTCTTTTTCCCTTATTTTAAACAGCGTTTTTCTGTATTTTATTACTTTAAAAATAATTCAAACTTTATCAATAAATATAATCAAATGGGGATTCTTTTTTTAATAAGAAGGAACTGTTGTTATTGATAACTACTTTTAAAATCACAAATTTTGTCACTGATAGTAAATTAAAAATCAAATTACAATTAAAGCAAGTTAAATCGAAAAAAAAAAAAATTAAATATATTAATTGTTTGTAAAAAACTAGTAAAATTAGTACAAAATTTTCCGAATCTCAAGAGCTAGGCAGCAATCGTAATGTCGAAAATTTATATATTTATTTGTAAGATGTTCCTTAATTAAAGATATTCTAAGAGCACTTCAATTTTCCCATATCAATAAATATGTTATCATATTAAAAAACTGATATATATTTTAAAAATTGCAAAAAATTGGCGGGACCAAAATGTCTCGGGACCAAAATGGCCAGGGACCAAAATTTCCTTGGGACCAAAACGGCAGGACCAAAATGACGGGACCAAAACGGCGGGACCAAAGTGTCCTGCTTCGACAACTATAACATATTTCAAACATTATATTTTACAGAGTGATTCTAAACATTTTTGCCATTAAGGTAAAACATTTGCAGACACACTTTTTGCACATCCAAAAATTCAGAATAATTCATCATGTACTTTTTAGATTTTTTACAAACATCTATAGTCAAAAGTGTTTGGTCATTTCTGCCAAAGCACAAACCAGTGAGTGAAAAGCAGTTATATTTATATCTAGTTAATCCTTATAACATAACAAAAGACAAAAACTGACTATTGCCTATTTTTTAATGAATGTATTTACATGATATTTACAATATAATAGATGAAATGTTTATATCAGATGGTGATATCATACTTCATCTTCATTTGCCAACATGTTTGGTATCCCATTACTGACTGGGAATTTGACTCCAGTTTCAGGACATATTAACTCTCCAGATATTACCTCAACCTACAAAATACATCGTAAAATTTTAAAATTAAAGATGAACATACCAATTTTTCTAAAAGTCACAACTGAAAAAATATTTGGTATTTGTTTTCTTTTGTAAGATACCAAATGCAATTTTGCATTATTTTCTTTTTATTACAATAATAATAAACATTCACTTAGACATTCATTGACACATTCTTGTTTCAATATGCATTCTTTAATGTTGGAAAATATTTTATAATTTATGATTAATGTATTACTTCTCTTCTAGTATGGATTTATCGGATAAAATCTTATACTTAAATCTTTTTACATTCAATTTTTAGTAATTAATCACATATTTCATTAGAAAATAAATTCCATGTTAATATATTTTTGGATTTTTTTTTTTTTTTTTTTTTTTTTTTTTTTCCTGAAAGAAATTACCATTGTGAACTAAAAATATTAGACATAGACATACAATTCTACTACAATTTATAAAAAAAAAAAAATCAAAACATTTTTTGTTTTATAGTCATTTAGCTAATCACCTAGATTTTCGTCTCTTGTAAAATTCTTGAAGAAATTTTTATTTTATCTTTTATTTTTTCTACACAATTTCTTTCTTAAAATTATGTACTTATAAAGCATTAGTACATAAAATATTCAAGAATAAAACAAAAATACATCTCATTATATATGTATATATATACATACACATTGCTATGAAGACAGAAAGAACTACATTGATAGTTTAAATAAACTATTTATTTACTCTTTTGGGATTTATATTATTTATTTATTTTTATTATATTACTTATAGTTATAACTGAAAATTACGAACTAATGTAATTTATTCATCAGAAAAATCATTTCTCTGAAATTAAGAAAGATGACGGAAAAGAACCACACACAGAAAAGAAAAATATTTTTTATGATGTTTTACTTTTAGTATCTCAAATAAGTAAAATTGTCAGTAATAATTGTAATTATTTTTATTGTGTTATTTTTATATTGTATTTTTTTTTTTTAAGCCAACATTCATATATTATATTTTATTTACTTAAACCCATCCAAGTTCTGAAACATCTATAATTTGGAAAATTCCTTAATTCAGAATCGATGAGGTTCTGATGATTTTGAATTAATGATAATTTAATTTTCTTTATGTCCACACATTATATTAGTTTTCAGGCAATAAAAGTAAAATAAAAAATTGTATTTACTTTAGATTGTTCATGATAAAAGTACATTAGAATATTTGATTAAACAAGATTAATATTTAAAAAAGGGGGGGGGGGAATCAAAATATAAATATTTAAAATTAAAGGTGTGCATATAAAATTACTGCAAACCACAATGAGGTGATGAGAATCTTAACTGGAATAAAAGATTAACTAACCTTTCTCGTGCAGAACATCTGCGTAATAATATCCAAATACCTAATATGATTTTTAGGAAAATCTCATAAATAAAATCACTGAAAAAATTCAGTTTACTTCTTATGAAACTCTCAAAACAAATGAATTCTAAATGAAATTAAATGTGACTTAAAATAAAACAGAAATTAAATAATTAAAAGAATGAACTACACTTATTTATTAATGAAAATAACTCTTCAACCATGGGTAGTATTAGTAAAATATTTTATGTTTTATTTAAAGTTGTGCAAAATGCAAAAGTATAAAAGTAGTAAAAAGTAATATAAAGAAAAATATATATACTTGTCTTCAATTGTTTTTTTTTTTTTTTTTTTTTTTACTTCCATAATGGATTTACTTGTTTTGAGGAGTCCAGAAAGCAATTTGACCATTTTTAGAAATTGTGTGTCTGTAACAAAAATTTCGTAACAGCTCTAACCCAAGAACTAATATAAATTTATATGTAGTTTTACCCTTTAGAATGAAAATTAGTGCCTATCAACTTTTGTTGCAAATCCCCCAATAGCTGACACTGCTATACTGTGATTTCTCCTATTTAAAGGAAGACTACATCTCAGCTTCTATTGTGTATAATTAAACAAATATTAATATGTAACAGGATCATTATGAAACATTATGCTGACTTAATTTGGATGAATATTGGCTGATAGGTAATGCTGCAATTGTGAGTAGAAAAGCAATATATGAGATTGTATATAATTGAACAAAACTTGATATGTGAAGGAAATTTATATTGCGCAACACTATACCGATTCAATTATGTCAACAGTATGCAGTACCATTATATAGAGTGGTATAGAAGAAAGTTCTGTGACAGACACAACATACTATTTTGAAGCTAGTATAAAATATTTTACTTTTTTTTTTTTGTTTTTTTAATGCTAGTATTGAAAAAAAAAATGTAAATAATAATATTTTATAATTTTGAAAAAAGCCTATCTTTTTATAACAGTACTTTTCATCAAAAGCTGCAAATATTGTAAAGAGTATTTTAGGCTTAAAGTTTTTTGCTTCATGGCAATACTTCACAAATAAATAGAATATTTCAATGTCTAAAATATAATTTTTTTTTTTTTCTTTAATGCAGCTTTATATATATATATAAGACTTTTATTTAAATAAACATTTTTTTATTAATTATATTTAAAATGTTTTTAAAGGAATAGTGTATGAAACAGGTTTGTAGTTTATTGTTTCAAGGTAAGGAAAAAAAATATATAACATAGCAAAAAAAAACTAGTGCCAGATATCTGTATCCGGCGGGCACAAGAGCTCTGGTAATCCGATATCAGACAAAATCACTTTTTGTTTCATCCCAAACTCTATTTTTTAATGAGCTTGTCAGTTTCTGCTTCTAAACCAGATATTTACCTTCATACATGATACATGGTTGGTATGAATTACCAAAAATTTTGAATTACATAGTTCAGTTATTCACTCACGGGTGCAAATCAGTCTGATTCATTCTTTCTTCCCTCCTATGTATTTCCAATGAGATTTTTGTTGCTTTGCATTTTGAGGATAGCATAAAAAAATCTCATTCAAAAAATAAAGTTTTCCCAGTAGCATGTTCAAAGAATGGCATTCGAAAAACTCCATTTTTGAATGAGATACCCTTAATACAAAGCAAAGAAAATCCAGTAGGATTACATGGGAAGGGAGAAAGAGTGAATTTGACTGATGTGCAGGTTTAAGTAAAAATATAACATATACATGAATTTAAATGTAGACATGAAAAATGTAATCAAATTGTCAGTCAAATTTAGTTAAAATGCATGTTTAAGATTTAAAGTCAACTAATCCTGTTTATTATAATATATGCTACTGATAAATATATATCATCTTCCATATCCTCAACACTGAGTAAGAAAATTTTAATAAAAATTTCCAATTTACATGCAATTTTTTTTTTTTTTTTCTTTACTCTAAATTTAAATAAACCTACTTCCAATAATGCATGATGAGCTTTACGGAGAAATTCATCATCATTCTCGAAATTTGGGGGAACACTTTTAGGTAAATCAGTAGATTGTCCAACCTGAAAAATTAAATAAGAATTGAAATTAACCATGGCTCATAATCACATCGAAAATATCTCAAGAGGGTTGGTCAGTCAAGAGTGGACTTACTTTCCTGAACATATGATACATTCATATCTCACAAGAAAAAATAAATTTTCCAATTTCTATTTCTTGTGTATCTTTCCTGAAACTTGTATTCTTTTACTTATTTTTACTTTCTTCTGTCTTCAATAGAAGAAAGTATTGGATTCGTAAAAATTTTCGATTTCGGGTTCTTGATGGATTTACACGTTTTGAGAGCTGTAGAACACGATTTTACCATTTTTAGAAAATGTCTGTGTGTGTGTGTGTGTGTGTGTGACAAAATTTTGTGGCAACTGTATCTCTGGAACTACTGCACAGAATTTCATACAAATTGGTATGTAGTTGCACCTTGACATAAATTAACACCTATCAACTTTTGGTAAAAATCGTCTTACAGGTTGTGTTGCCATCCCACTTTTTCTAAATTTTTAACAGGGTGATATAGGGCAAAAATTTTCAAGATGGGTATCTTTCGAAAGGTCTCATCAGTACCTTTAACCCTATAAGCGTTAAGCCCGTCTTTTTCCAGTATGCATAGTCAAAATAAAAGGCTGGTGTAGCTAAATTTTGAAATATATTTTGCTTTTTTCAAGAAAATAAGATTAATAAACATGTCTAGTAAACAGTATTAAATTCTCATACGTATACTGTGCATAGTATTAATTTTATGAATCATTAAACAGGTATACCGAAAAACGGCTAACGCTGAAAGGGTTAAAACGAATGGTTGAACTATAAATCTGTGATAATTTAAAACAAAGTTATCGATTTTTTTTTTACTTTTTACGAAAAAAAACTTAGAAAAAAAATCTGTTTTTTTTTTCTCTCCCCTTAATTTTATCAAACTCCCACGGTTTCCGTGTTCTGACAAACTTAAACTAATTTTTGCATTTTTCCCCTAATTTTGTCAAAGTCCCACGGTTTCCGTGTTTTGACAAACTTTAACAAATTTTCACATTTTAGCCGAAATTTTGTCAAAGTCCCACTTTTTTTTTTTTTCTCTCCTCTTAATTCTATCAAACTCCCACGGTTTCCGTGTTCTGACAAACTTAAACAAATTTTTGCATTTTTCCCCCAATTTTGTCAAAGTCCCACGGCTTCCGTGTTTTGACAAACTTAGAATAATTTTCACATTTTACCCAAAATTTTGTCAAAGCCCCACTTTTTTTTTTTTTTTTTTTTATTGTTACTGAGTGAATTTGTATAGGAAAATATAGAAGAAAGTCTCGTGGTGGCCACAACATACTAGTTTTTTTTCCCCCTAAAATATACATTTCTATACTTTTTACTATCTTCTATCTTCAATAGAAAAAAGTATTGGATTCGTAAAAATTTTCGATTTCGGTTTTTGATGGATTTACACGTTTTGAGAGCTGTAGAACATGATTTTACCATTTTTAGAAAATGTCTGTCTGTGTGTGTGTGTGTGACAAAATTTTGTGGCAACTGTATCTCTGGAACTACTGCACAGAATTTCATACAAATTGGTATGTAGTTGCACCTTGACATCAATTAGTGCCTATCAACTTTTGGTAAAAATCGTCTTACAGGTTGCGTTGCCATCCCGCTTTTTCTAAATTTTTAACAGGGTGATATAGGGCAAAAATTTTCAAGATGGGTATCTTTTGAAAGGTCTCGTCAGTACCTTTAAAACGAATGGTTGAACTATAAATCTGTGATAATTTAAAACAAAGTTATCGATTTTTTTTTTACTTTTTACGAAAAAAAAACTTAGAAAAAAAAATCTTTTTTTTTTTCTCTCTCCCCTTAATTTTATCAAACTCCCACGGTTTCCGTGTTTTGACAAACTTTAACAAATTTTCACATTTTACCCAAAATTTTGTCAGAGTCCCACTTTTTTTTTTTTCTCTCCCCTTAATTCTATCAAACTCCCACGGTTTCCGTGTTCTGACAAACTTAAACAAATTTTTGCATTTCCCCCCCAATTTTGTCAAAGTCCCACGGTTTCCGTGTTTTGACAAACTTAGAATAATTTTCACATTTTACCCAAAATTTTGTCAAAGTCCCACTTTTTTTAAATTTTTTTTTTTTAATTATTGTTACTGAGTGAATTTGTATAGGAAAATATAGAAGAAAATCTCGTGGTGGCCACAACATACTAGTTTTGAATGATGACCAATCAGGACTCTGAAATGATAGAGCAATTATTTATAAAATATAAAATCACTTCTCTTCTGTTTCATAAATCAATATCAAAATTTTTACTCAATTTCAATAGAGGTCTACATCTACAAGAGTTGTACCTGGCCTAAGGTCTGGCAAAACAAAGACAATCTTTTAAATGTGTCAAGTCAATAACTAAATTAACAAATTGCCGGGGACCTCCGGCGAAAGCGACTAAAATGAAGCCTAAAAAGTAAGGTTTTTGCCATAATAAGATAAAATAAGTTGATGACTATATCATGCCATATTTCACAAAATGAGTTTATCAAAGTTCTTGGTGAACACACACAACACAAATCTTCCAAAGAATTTCAAAGGCTAAATAATTTGTTATTATATTTTATAGCACACTAAACATTCTGTATGCTGATCAAATGTCTTGGTAATTCGATACGTATATGTGTTGAAAATACTGAAGCCATAGTTGAAGAATCTTTTCTAGACTTCATTCAGTTTACTGGAAAAACAGTTAGGTAATGAAATTACTGCACATTTACAATAAATTACAAGTAGATGTTCTAAAACTTGAAAACTACTATGAAAAAGAGTGCTGTAATCCTGGAACTATGGCTGGATATACTATAATTAGGCTCTTTGTAAATACCAAAATAATACTTCTACTATGTAATAATTATTCAATTAACACATTGAGCGCCACGCAAATTCTTAATAAAATCCATTAAAACATCTTAATGATATTATCCTGTAATAAGTAAAAATTAAGTAAATTTAAAAAAAAATTTCAATAATTACTTAAAACAATATAATATTTTTACAAATTAAAAATAAAATAACCTTACATTACTTCTTGAATATTGCCTCGGAGGCAATATTCAAGAAGTAATGTAAGGTTATTTTATTTTTAATTTGTGATATTATGCTTCTTGTACTTCGATAATGTAATATTTTTAGTTTTATATCATATTTTACACTGTCAACCACCGATGGTTGACGCGGCTTTATATCATATTTGACACTGTCAGCCACTGACGGCTGGCATGGTGCTCAACGTGTTAATATAGCAAGTTTTTGGGTTTGCAGCTCTACACATTTTTATTTTCCCATTAAGGTGCATTAGACCAGGACCTAAGACAGTAGTTTCCAAACCCCTATGTCTGAATTGGGATTTGAACATAGCACCTGGGAACTGAAGGCCAGAGAACCAAACATACAGGGTTGTTATTTTGTCTACTTTTTTGTCAAAAGTCCGGGACACTGGACAAAACTGGAAAAAACCTGGATAAAACTGGAAAAAACCACATGAAACTGGACAAAATAAAATCCATTCAACTGCACTCACGATCAACATGATTGATTAATACATATATGATTATAATCTTAAAAATAATTCAAGTTGTTTCTTTGTCATTTTGTACTTAACATGGAAATATCTTATTTATTTAACATTAACTCCTCATAAATATGGATTTAATCAAATGTGGTTTTTATCAATTTATGTCAGCAAGTCCTTTCAAAGCAAAGCTTTCAATTCTGTATAACATTTTATTTGCAATACCAACATGTCATTTTCTTATCCAAAAATTTAAAAATCAAATTTATATAATCATATGATAATTTTATATTCTTATTTTAATTTTTAAAAAAATAATAATAATTAATCAGTAATAAAAATTCCAGATAAAAAAATACAAAATTAAAATTTTACTTCCAAATAAAAAAGTTATTTATTTATTTATTTTTTACAAAAGTAATGTCTATAATAATATAAATGTGCGCATATATATATATATATATAAAATCAATTTAGTAAACATGCAGAAGCTTTAAGAGGAGAAATAATAAAAATGTCGATTGACCCCACTCAAATCACATTTTAAATAATTTCACACTACAGGCCGTAATATTACAGAATTTTTCGTTGTGTCCCTGTAAAAAAACTATAAATTGTTAGATTCACCAAAATAAATCTGCACAATTTATTCGACGGTGACTTATAACATGTGTAATAATGTTTCAGCTGAATCGAATAAGGAATTCAGATGCTATCACACTTTAAATTATTTGAGCCCCTAGGCTATAATAATAATAAAGAATTTATCCTTGTGTCCCAGTAAAAAAAAAAACAAAAAAAAACTGAGTGCTAGATTTTCCAAGATATATATACAGTTGGTTCTCTGTTTAACGACGCTCTACTTAACGACGATTTCTATTTAAAGACGATATTTCACAGTCCCTACCCCCTTTGCCGCAAAAATTTTCTACTTAAAGACGACGATGTTTCTATTTAACGACGATTTTTTTCTTTTTTTCCCTTGAAACTCTTATCTGTAATAGAGAAATTTCCTGTTGGAGAAAAAAAAAATAACTTTCAACAAACACAGAAAGTTTATTTCCTACATGCAATGTTGCAATCATAAAAGTGTTGCAGGGTTTACAAGAAAAAGGGGTGGGGGTTACTGTTTCTTGGAAAATCGAATAATGGAGCTGTGCGTGAGTGTAATCACTCTATTGTCCCTAACCCCTTTTCATGTGACTTTCTGTAGCAGTTGCCTGCCTCCCATTCCTTCCGATAAGGCGGTCTTTGCTTATGCGTGTGTTTATGTTTAGAGACTTAGCGAGTGTGTTGTGTTGAAGTTCGAAGTGAGCCGAACATTATGGCATCAAAGCGACAGCATCTCAGTCTACACCAAAAAGTGAAAATTATTGAAGAATGGGAAAAAAGCATTGGAATGACGAAAGTGGAATTTGAAAAAAAAAAAAAAATTGAATTACCTGAGTCTACCCTCAAAGGCAGAGAAAAAATTGCAAGCAGAGAAAAAATTGTTGAACCAGTACAAAAATTCTGTTTTGGATCCACATACAAGCGTAAGAAAGAACCCAGCCATTAGACTTGGGTATCATTCGCAGCAAGAAAATTAGAAAATTTACAATCTTGAAAGCAATGCACATGATAACATGAGCTTGGAAAGTTTCTTCATCCACAATAAAAAACTGCTTTCGAAATGCCGGCATTCATAAAGAACTTGAGGTAGAGCTGCAATGTATGGATGTAGAAATCAATGAAGATGGCATTACCCATGATCATGAAGAATGGAGAAGTGTTGTTCAAGGTGAGGATATTTTAAATGAAGATTTCTTCCAGTGTGATGAATCAGTTTTAACTACAGACTATAGAAATGTAGAACAAATTTATGAGGATTTAGTAAAAGAAACTATAGTGTGAGACGAAGAAAGTGAAGTTGAACAAACGGAAAATTAGATACAGCCACCATCTTACAAAGAGGCAACTTCGGCTGTAGATGTTCTCTGACGTTATATTGTCTCATCGAATGTGGAAGATGATACATTTAATATTTTGGACAATCTTGAAAAAAGAATAATGAAAAACAGGCCAGAGTTCAAGCAATCAACACTTTTTGATTTTTTTTAAGTTAATTTATTGTATTTTTTTGTACCCATTTTTAATGTAATTTAAAATGTAATTTTTGAAAATAAAGTACAGTAATTGTTTTAAAAAACATAACATTTTTAAACACGCCAATATATAGAGAAATATATTAACAGTCCTAAGCCTGTAAAGTGTGAAGGAAAATGTCATGCACATAATTTTTTCACATATTCTGTTTAAGGACGTTCTCTACTTAACGACGATTTTTTACGGTCCCTTGAAAGTCGTTAAACGGAGAACCAACTGTAGTTTGTGCTACGATAACCAGTAATATATGTACTAAATTTTAGCCAATTTGAACAAAGCACTTGGGCAATATTGTGTTCAATCATACTCAGACATACATGTATACATCATCGTAAAAATAACAAAAATGAACTTATGAGACCTCAAAACATGTAGATACACCAACATTTTATTTCTTTTAATATAAATAAATAAAAAGAAAAGGTTAAAAAATATTTTTGGCGACAAATTTGTTGTACATGTGCATGATTTTGATGACATTATTACAATGTTGCCTTGCCATGTGTGTGAACCTTATAAATTATTTATATAGTAGAATATACAGATATAACTAAAATTAAGAATGTAGATCATTCAGTCCTTCTGCATCTGCTTATAATTCTAAGGAAATTTTTTAATTATATTCTTTAAGTGTGTTGTATTTATCTTAGCAGGCTTTTTTTTTTTTTTTTTTTTTTTTTTTTTTAATTTATTTATTGCAAAGGAAAATTACAGCTCTATGTTTGCATCATAAATTAAAAAATGTTTATATTAAAAAAAAAAAGTGGCATGTTTAAAGAATGGAATTAAAAAATAAAATTTCAGAAAACTCCCTCCTTCAATGAGACAGCCATAACACAAAGTCAGATTCACTCTTTTTTCCTTCACATATCACACGTAATCTTACAGGTTTTTTGCTGTTTTGCAATACAAAGATAAAATAGAGGGCCAGAAATCCACTCAACTTGTCAGATATAAACAATGATATTTACTCTCAATAAATTAGGTAAACTGTAAATCAGAATTTAAATATCTTGAATGTAGATTCTGTACTTGCATTTATTTATAGATAGACAGACAGACTGATCAATTGCTCGATCGATCGCTCACTCACACACATACATACATATCATAAAATCCCAATTATAAGCCCTCCCCCTTTATTTTTCCATTTTAGTAAAAAATTAATTTCTTAAATCTTATGTATATTTAATGATCTTAAATAATTTTTTACAGCAAAAATTATTATTTCCCCTTTCCTCCTTCTGTTTTAACAAAATAATACTGAGGTGTGAGAATGAGAAATGTAGAATAACTATAGCTCTATCTTGAAATCGAAATTGTAAACCTATTTTCCAATAGATGGCAGCATCTATCTTAATTCCAGAAAATGTTCTTATAGGCTTCTTGAATATTCATTAAAATAATAAGTGAATGTATAATTAAACTTTTCTTAAATTTCTTTTTCATGTACTAAATAATAAATAGAGTTATTTTATTTATGTATTTATAAAACAAAAGTTGTATTTAAAAAAAAAAAAAAAAAAAAAAAAAAACTAGCTTTTCTTTAAATTTAATTATTTTAATTAAAAAAATTGATGTCATACTTTTGTAAAATGTTATGTTCAACAACATATGCATTTTATACATTTCATACTTATCAAAATATATATTCTTATTAATTTATATACTGTAAATTAATGTTTAATAACCTTCAAGATTTACCGTAACAATAGCAAAATCAGTCCAAATTTTATTCATCTTTCCTAGTAACCATATCAAAAAATTAAATTTATCAATTTAAATAAATAATAAAATAGATTTTGAATTAATACTGTAAAATTTATTTCTCGAGGGTTGATCCAGATTTTAATTTTTGGAGTCCATTTTTGTGATAAAAAGAATTATCGCACGAAACCTTCCACATTAGCAGTTACTCTATTTAATGTTTAATATCAAGTTAACAGCATATTACTGAATCAAGTATAATAGATACTCATTAAAAATAATACTGTTAACATGGAAAATTTTTACAAAATCTTTTTTTTTTCTTTTTAATAAATCTTGTGAAAGGGCTGTTGTTATGAATCTGAATTTTGTGAAGGGACCCATTTTATGGATTTGAATTTTATGAAGGGGCAGCAAATGGGTCCCAATTTTACCTAGATCGACCCCTGTTTCTGTAAGTTACATTCAATTCTGGATTAGATAATAAATATTAGTTTTATTCTCTGTGATAGAGTGTGCCACCGCAACTTTTTTAAATAGAAATTTCTAATAATTTTGATTGTAAGCCCCTCCCTATTTTTTTTACTGGTTTTGCATTTGAAAAACGGGGGGCTTATAATCGGGATTTTACAGTAGTATATTTATCTGACTGTACCTTATACAGGCCTAGAAGTGACATTCTTAAAAAATATTATAGGAAATATAGGAATTGGCTTTTCAAAATATAGGAATTTTATAGGAATTAATTTAGGAAGAAGATACGCATATGCACACAAAAATTATGTATGAAATATTAAAATTATGTATACAGTATCAAGGTTCTTACAAAGGGACATTTTTAAACTTTAATATAATTATTTTATATTTGAATATTTGTTGAGTTATTTTAAAAATATTTCTATTTAAAAATAATGGTATCCAGGGCTCGAAAATTATATTGCCCGAAATTCACGGGGCATATAAAAATTCAGATTGAGCATGTACTTTTATCCCTTTTACATGTCCGGCTGGGCATGCAAATATTTAATCAAAAATAACTTTACAAAAAGAAAATAAATAAAATAAATAAAGTATCTTGTTTAAGACTTTTATTTAAATTGAAATAAACAATGTCAATATAGGTATAATGTTGCTAAATTCTCTTCACTAGATATGTAAATGTTTTTATTAATATGCATTTGAATAATGGACACGTAAATATTTAATTTGGGCATGTATTCTCCAGACTAACATGCCCGACAGGGCATGTAAAATATTTCAGATTTTTCAACCCCTTGTGGTATCCAAATTTCCCTCTGTGACAGACCTGTACAGTACCAAAAGTCCAGATTTTTCAAAGAAATGTGTATCGTTGTTATAAAAAACTGAGGCTTTTCCGACGAAGCCTTGTGTGAATCAATCCTAGAATTAGCCATGGTTGAAGGGTAGTTCAAAAAATTATGTGTAAGAAACACCTAGATTTTGGACCTTGGAAAAAAAACTCTAACAATATTAAAACTCAATATTTTTTGAAAAATACAGCATTTTTGAGTGGAAAAGAACTGTCTTCCTGATTCCAAAATCTTTTTTCTTGGGGAGGAGACAACGTTTTAAAAATGCGACTTCTTTTCTACTTTTTGTTTTAGTGCTTCGGAGTGGCATTTATCTTCTTTGCTATTAAGAAAAGCAAACAGTACAAGGTGATAAATTAATTTGTAGTTAATGTTTTAAGTAATATCTGAATAACAGAGGTCTACATCTAAAATTTAGATTTGATAATTTTGGCTGATTGTAATGTTTTTTAGTGAGATTAAACCAAAACTGTAGCAACTTTTCTCTATCACGTAAAGATTTTTGTCAATACAGGGTGTCTACTGACATAATTTCATCAGCGATTTTTCTACCAATATTGTTATATAGCAACTTTTATATAGTATGTTAATTATAATTAATCATGGAAACATACCTGAAATTATTGAAAAGGAAAAAATTGTGTAGGTAGTGCACTGACCAAAAATCTATATGTCACAGATAAAAATTAGTTTCATTTTCAATTTCAGCACACCAAAGAAACATATGTATCAGCTAAAACTGTCAAATGACATTTTGCAAACATTGTTTTTGAAAGATATTTTCATTGATTTATTAGTATCGATAAAGCTGTACACAAATTTGTGTAATATCAAAGAAACAAGCAATTAAAAAAAGCTCAACTGCAGCAATCCTAATGCTAAGCCTCAAAGACTTTATAAGTTCAACAGAAATGACATTACCACGATCTCTCTAAAATATAAGACTGCCAATTTTTGTAGATCTACGATGTGCGGCGTATAATAAGCTCATTGCGGTACAGACATATGCACATAGAGAGAAATACAGTTATCTCATTTTATTAATATCGATATGTTTCATAATTTTTTCTTCGTTTTACATAATTAGTATTTATTAGAAATAACTTTGGTAAACATTTGTGTATAATTCTTAAGCAGGGACACACAAAATGATTTGAATTTATACTACACAGATTCTTTATGGGTTATTTTACATCATAGTATTTTATAATATTACAACAGTAAATATTTCTTGAAATGTATTAGTTCCCCATCATACTATAGGTATGGGGAACTTAGGTAATCGTGAAAATTTTCGACCTCGGTTTTTTTTACTTTTCTACACGTTTTCAGGTGTGAGGAATCCGAAAATGACAAAATTTCTATGGTGTCTGTCTGTAGGGTGTCTGTTAGTCTGTCAGTGTGTCAGTCCGTTAGTGTGTTAGTCCGTTAGTTTGTTAGTCTGTTAACACGATATCTCACGAACAAATAATCGCAGAGAGGTCAGATCAGTTCTAAAATATTTCCTTTCGATACTGGCAAGAACCCTATTCATTTGCAACATTCGAATTTAAAAACTTCGTAAGTTATTAGAAATTTACGATTTTCTTAACATGGGAGAATAGGACAAAAATTCACTTAAACGTGCATTTAATGGAAACTTTTTACTGTAAAAATGTCAGACCAGTTTTAAAATATCAGTTTTGATGCCGGAATGAACATCAGTAACTATAAATATGCTACTTTGGAAATTTCGCAAGTTATTGGAAATTTACGAATTTCTTAATATGGCAGTATAGGGCAAAATTTCACATAAACGTCAATTTTGAGAGATATTTTCATCGTAAAGATGTCAGACTACTTTTGAAATATTATTTAGGACACTGGCATGAATATTAATGACTATGAATTTTCCAATATAAAGATTTCGTAAGTTATTGGAAATTTACGAATTTCTTAACATGGCTGAATAGAGCAAAATTTCACAAAAACGTCAATCTTGGGGGATATTTTCATCGTAAAGATGTCAAACCACTTTCGAAATATTATTTAGGATACTGGCATGAATATCATAGACTATGATTTTTCCAATTTAAAAAATTCGTAAGTTATTTGGAATTTACGATTTACTTAACATGTCAGAATAAGGCAAAATTGAGCATAAACTTCCATTTTGAGGATCCTAAATACATTAGACAACTTGAAAATTACGTTTATGATATTTGTTTGAACATGATTGAATACAAATATTCCAATAGGAATATTTCGTAAATTATTCGTAATTTAAGATTTTATCAACATAGCGAAATTGTAAATTTTTCATATAAATATGAATTTTGAGGATTATTGCATTGGAAATAGTAGCATAAAAACTAAACAACAGAATTGACCCCGATAAAATAAATTAATCGATTAGAATAAGAGAAATATATCGAAGTGAAAGGTGGATAGCCTATTAGGCGGGGATTTCTTTCTGTCACTGTATCAAGCTTTGGTCAAATTCATTTCTTTTAACATGATTATAATATGTCTCGCACTAGAAATTTCTGAGAACATAAATATGATGGGGAACTGAGCAGAGCCCACCTATGCCAACTAGTTTTCAGTGATATTCTTTTTTCGGTTACATATACACTTAGTATTTTATATGGTGCATGTATTAACTGTTATTCTGATATAAGATTGTCCAAAATAATTTGAATGCAATAGTACCTCATGATGATAAATATTTGAAATCCTTATTTGTGATGCTAAAAATTTATAAGCACAACTAAATTTCTTTAATAGTACAAAAATATGAAGATGACATAAGCACTAACCAATATGTTTGTTTACAACTTTTCTTTGATCATGCCAAAGTATAAAGATTACATAACATTTTTTTCGCACTAGAAACTGTTTCATAACCTATACACAAAGCATGATTTTTATTTCTCTTTTTCTCTCAAAAAATTTTAAATATTTATTTATGTCTTGTTTGGCAATGTTTATGTGTATGTAAGTACATTTTAACAATGCTCCTTTTTTTTTTTATAACAACAGACGGAGCGTTAATAAAATATATTAATAAAAGGCACCGAAATTTTTTTTTGCCTAGGAGCACCATGTACCCTTGTGCCGGCCCTGCTCTTGGTCAGATTTAGAGTTAAAATTCATAAACCGTGCATTCAATCAGACATTCGGAAGTAGTCAAAACTAAAATATAGGAAATACTGAGCAACAATAAAAAAAAATAGGAAAAATAGGAGGTTTCATAAATATATAGGAAATACAGGAAATATAGGAGCGCTGCGAGGCCTGCTTATAGTTCGAATACTAGAATTCAGTTCCTAGGCTACACTAGTAAATGAATGGCATAATGTATGGTCAGAATCCAGGGGCATAGGAAAGGGAGAAGCTCAGGGGGCTCAAGACCCCCCCCCCCCCCATTCTTTGCTACAAAATTTCTTTTTAATGCCATATAACAAAATCACCTATTTTAAATTGAAATTTATGTCTTATAAATTTTCAAATTAATGATACTTTATAATTAATACTCATAATTAGCCCAGTGGCAGAAATACCGCGACATAGTCGCGGACACAGAAAAACGGCTTGCAGACAGTTTTTGTCTGCACTGATAAAAAAAATTTGTCTGCAACTTTTGAATAACAATTCACTTAAAAAAAATTTCTGTATCAAAACTAAAACTAATATTTTTATTATTTATATTGTGTTGTGTCAAACATTGCTACAAAATATTTAATTGATTGAGATGAATTGAATGAATACACACAATTGTTTATACTACATTGTTCTGCAGTAAAATTATATTTGTGTATTGTTGCACGAGATCACCACTGATGTTAAGCCCCCCCCCCCCCATCTGCTTTCAGGCTTTTTGAGTGTAAGCCATTTTCACCCTTGATTACACGCAAATTTTGCAGACAGATTATGAAATTTTAAAAGCCTGTCGCAGACAGCTGCAAAACTTTCTGCCACTGGGATAATTAGTGAATATTAATTGAATTTCTTGAGAATATAATTTTTGAATTGCTATGCCCCTGGCAGAATCCCTTTTCATTGACAGAGAAAGTGGTGGTGTGGTAATAACTTCAGCGAGTTCCATGTTGAATCAACAAAAGCAAAAGAGTTACATTCTTTTTTTCAAAAGCGGTACCGTTAGTGAGGAATGTGTTTTAGAAGGAGAGATCATTTAGATGGGATTTCTAATTCAGATGAATATACAGACAAGAACCAAGTTAACTAATAATCAATGAAATTATTGATAGCATATTAAATCCACCAAAAGAAAATTATGATGATATAAATGAGGTATACAACGACAAACTAATTTTTTAAAATGCTATCTGACAAGGCATAAATGCGTATTACAAAACAAGAACTGATGTATGCTCGAGTACAGTTTAAAATAAAATAAATGTGAACAGATATTTTAAATTTTACAAATATTTTTTTATTTATTATTTTGTTATATATAAATAGAGAGATAGACAGACTTTTAATGTTCAGTGTTATTCTTGTGTACCTAATTATTTGATATTCCAGTGAAACTGTGTTATTATTCACTAGTATGTGTTTTGTTTGAATAATAATCTATTTTATTACTTAAAGTGACAATCATTCTTTTATGGGCCATGGGCCCCAAAATCTGGTCCTGAGCTGTGCAAATTTTTGACCCTCTACTATATAAATCTCATTCAAAAATGAGGTTTTTCACATTTCAATTATTGAACATGCCGCTTTTTATCTTAGTAAGCTTTTTTTTTTTTTTTTTTAAGTGAACTAAAATATTTTATTTAGTAAACACAAAGCTCTAATTTCCAAAAAAAAAAAAAACTCAATTTTATCCTTTTTTTAAACAATTGCTCATTAAGATAAAAGGGGGTGTGCTCAAAGAATGGAATTCAAAAAACTAAACTTAAAAACCTTCATTTTTGAATGAGATGTCCTTATAATACAAAGCAATGAAAATCCCGTAGGATGACAGACATGGGAAGGGGAAAAGGGTAAATCTATCCTTTGTGCAGCTTCAAGGATTCCTTGAGGTTTAATATACCTACTGTACACAATAACTTATTTTAGATAATAAACAAATCATTAACCCCTTCCGGTAAAATGACGAGTCTAGCTCGTCATTGGTTTTTCATGCCATATCGCACAATGACGAGCTACACTCGTCATGCTTACTGTTGAATATGATAATTAATTTAGTTTAAAATTTCTAGTGTACTGAATTTGGCAACACCTTTTTTACTTGTGGAAATATCACAGATCCCTATCACATATTGTTTACCGTTAGAATTTCTTGGTACAAGTCACGGCCGAATTGTTGTTAGTCTGTAAGATTTCATTCTTGTAAAAATTTAGTGTGAGCATCGGTCAATATATATTTCTGTAAAGGAAAAACGTGTTGTATAGTAAATACCATAATGGATAAGAGTTTTGCAGACTATGAGGTCAAGGTGATTGGAGCGATTATGAAGAATCATAAGAATATAGAAAAGGATATAAGAAAATATTTTTTTACATGTTTGACATTGGACTCTACAATTCATATGTTTTCTATAACAAAATCAATAATGCCAACAAAATTGGAATTGGGAGCTTTCGACTGGACATAGCAGAACAAATCCTACAAAAAGTTACACTACCGGATTATAAAACCCGTGGACGTCCTTCATGTAGTGACACCCCAGCTTGGTTGCAGGCTAAAAGATGGGGAGTCATTCCATTTTAAACCAACAAATGGGGTGTGCAACACCATTTTTGATTTTGATGACAATTTGCACATGCTTTCCCCATACCTTTTAGACACAAAAATATATTTTTTTTATTTAAAAAAAATTTACCCTTCGATATGTAGGCTATTTTTGTCGTTGCCAACAGCGAAAATTGGATATTTTGATGCTTTGCGTTATGAACTATAACTTTTTTTCTATAAAAGCTATCAAGCTCAACTATAGCTCATTGGAAAGCTAAAAAAAAGATCTTTTTCCATATGGTATCAATAAATTTGAGATTTAAAAACAAAGGTTATTTTTTCAAGGTCAAAGTTTGTGATGCAAAATTAATTTTTTGCCACTTTTCAAAATTAAAAAACCTATGAAGGGCTTGGAATAACAAGCCCTCTTTTTTTTCTTATATACATATATAAGGTTGCTTATTGTATTAAAAAGTTTGGCTTGTTACTCTGCCCCCTTCACAAGATACGACCCCCCAAAGTTGCAAATTTTCTAAAAAATCCAATTTTCAATGCTAAAAAAATGCATGTGGGGGGCAAGGAAGATTTTTTTTTACTTGTGTGATTTTAAGTACTTCTTACCATCTTTCAAACAAAAAAAAAGTTACTTTGTTATTCAAAGGCGTTTGGCAGCTATAAGGGTCTAAATTTTCAAATAATTATACTGAAACAACGCAATTATTTTCATACTTCTTAATCTTAGGTGTTAGTGAAAAGTTATTTTTTACTTAATTGTTAGTTTTAAATGGTGAAAACAACTAAAAAGACTAAGAAGAGTTGTCAAAGAACACATTTAAACTTTGATAAGCTAATTTAAGGTTTCTAACATCTTGGTATATAGAATTTAACTTACCTCTCAAAACATGCAAAACTTTTTTGGTCAGTGGTTTATTGTCTCATAGAGAAGAGTTGACAAATGTTCACTCATCACAGGTGTGATATTATGACCTCTTCCCTGTGCTGACCATAGTTCTGACGCAGTCAGGATTTTCAAAATATCTTGAAACCGAACCCAAGTTTGGTTATCATGACTTGATTTTTTAAACGATGTTCCAGGTCCTTTAGGATGAAAAAAGTGGATCCTGTATTCTTCTTCGACATCAAATACCTTTATTTCCACCACTTCTCCTAGCCACCAGTCACCATCATATACGCAACAAACATAATCGGACAACTTTGGTCGGGTTGTTGGTGTGGATAATCTAAGGCTGATAGGTTCGTCTTTGATGACATGAAAGGTTGTAAAATCTAAAGAAAATGATGTACGTCTGGCATGAATGATATTTCTGTTGAGTGGAATGTAGCTGTGGAAAGACCGAGTTTGGGGTAATGATAGTGCTGTTTTATATCTTTCCTCAAGAACTTTTCCTACTGCATTAACATCATCACAGGAAACATAGAAAAACGTTACACTATTAATATGTTCAGTGCAGTATTCAAAGACATCTAATGGATTCAAGATTTGATTACTGACCGGTCGTTGCAAACTAGCCTTTCGCACTAGCCTCTTCACTGTTCCTCCAATCCCATCGCAAGGGCCTTTCCCGTGGGATGTAGCAAAAAAATGCCACTCTGCTTTTATCCCAAAGTCTTGTTCAGGATGGCTCAAGTTAATGAAGTTTTTCCTGTTTTTGTACTGTGCGGCAGATCCATCTGAAAAATAGAATAATTTTGAAATTAAAGCATGATCTGCCTTCAGTTTTTTAACAAGGATCATTTGAAAGGCGTAGAATGTAGTTGTGTTGTGGTCAAGGCAGTCGCTTACAAAGCAAAAACTTTGAGTTTGAATTTCTCCATCTTTTTCCCAGTAGACAACAAAAGGATGAAGCGTACATTGCACACCTGACCAGTGATAGGTCTGCACCTCGTCTTGAACAACACAAGAGAAATTCTCTGAAAAATCTCCAAGTATCAAAAATTCCCCCTTATCCAGATCTTCTTTCTTTGATTTTAGAAATGCTGCTTGTTTACTGGCAATGAAATGGTGGCTCTTTAGATGCTCAAGTTTTTCACAACACTTAACCAAGAATTCTTGTAAAGGTAGCACACATGATGTCAGTTCACATCTGTCTGTGGACATCCACTGCTTATATGAAACTTGCAAATCCTCAAATTCATCATTTTCCAAGTCAATTTGGGTGCTGTTACTTGGAGAAATCAGTGATAAAATGGCATCCACACCTGGACATGCAGTACATTCCGAAAACATACAATTCTCATTTTCAGTATCACAGACCATAATCTGCAGCAGATCTTTGTAGCTATGATCACTTTTAATCGCTGATAGCATAAGTTTTACATTTTGATAGTACAAACAAACGCACACTGAATGTGTACCAGATGCTCCAGCTAACACACAAAATTTTGGTCTAAGATCGGCAAATTTAGATAACCCTACTTTCAAATCAGGATAATTTTCTTTAAAATGTATGTAAAGTTCCTTCAAGTCACATAAAATGAGCCTTTTTTGAAGGTTTGACTTTTCCCCATTCATTCCTCTCACAGAAATACAGTCCTTTTTTCCAGGCATCATGCGACTACAGGCATCTCTCTGATAAAAATCCTCTATAGCTTTTATTGTACTAGAACCAAGAATATTGCTTGGCTTCTTAGGTTCCAGTTTTGGTAAAACTCCTTGTGTTTTAACTAAATCTTTAGTTTTTCGAATTAAATACTGGCTGACTCCAAATTCTGCTTGAATTTTTGCATAGCTCCAAGTTACAGGCAACAAACTTAAAATGTTTACTTTATCCTGCAGACACTCAGCAGTTTTCATTCTCTCTTTAAGGTCTTCTATTAATTTTTCATAATTATCACATATGTGCTTTTGGCAAGAACTATTGTTTTCTTCATGTGAAACAATTGAAAGGTCAAATGATTTATTTAGTTTATTTGTGACACATTCTGTTATCGCTGAAACTTTTCTTTTTAATGTAGATGATTTACGACCGCGCAATAATTTGGCAACTTTCACAGGTGATACTCCAAGGGCACTACATGCTACATTTACAGACTCGACTAAATCACATTCAGGTATGTACATTTCTTCATTATTATCTTTATAGGTTTCAACTCTGATTTTGAATTTTATTTAAACATTTAGAGCACAGAGATTTTCCAGGGATAAGATTCAAATCTGTGTTTTTCAAATACAAATCTTTGCTTATGATTCTCAGCGATTTTGTAATCACCTTATTATGTTCCGAAAATGGGTCACAGCAGGAAGTTCCATAAAGGTGAGAAAATTTATCTAAAAACTTTTTTGCATGGTAAGTACAAACAGTTTCAATTGTTTTACATCCAGTTCTCAATTGCAGTAAAGTTTTATCATCATCATTATACTTAGAAATACTCTCTACAGTTGACTGCCTACTATAACTTAAAATGTTACAATTATCTTTCATAAAAATTCCTATGGAGCATTTAGAGTTATCCATAATTCATTTACTCTTTATATGCAGAAAAACAAACTTATATTTAAGAATTCTAAAAAATAATTTCTTTTTTTACCTTCAACAAGGACAGTTATTCACCAAAATATTCTGTAAATATGTATATTTCTTGACCTTGAAATGAAAAAACCTACATGAAAGACAAAAATTTACAAGATTTTACAGCAAGAACACTTCCCAGCAACCTACTCCTTTCAGAGTTAAAGAAACAACTAAGTTATAAAGCAGTTCCATGTGACATCATTGGCAGGCAGATCATTTGTCTTACCCTATATTATTGGTCAAATTGTATCCAATAATTTCAAGCAGCCTTGTCATTGGCACAGTTCCTACCACAGGTAGGTACTGTTTGCCTAAAGGGAACTGTTCTATACATGTGGGAGCAAGGCTGGACAAGTTGAAATCTGTCTATTCTTGCTTTTAACTGGCAAATAGATTACTATAAATGAGGAAAAGTAGGAATACGATATATTCTTATTTGTGAGGTCAATCTAAGTCCATCAAATAAAAAAAAATAATAATAAATGACATGTTTCCAAAAAAAAGTACATGAAAAAATTGGATGGTTTTAGTGTGATTATTTGAAAATTCAGACCCTTATAGCTGCCAAACGCCTTTGAATAACAAAGTAATTTTTTTTTTTTTTTGTTTGAAAGATGGTATGAAGTACTTAAAATCACACAAGTAAAAAAAAATTTACCTTGCCCCCCACATGCATTTTTTTAGCATTGAAAATTGGATTTTTTAGAAAATTTGCAACTTCGGGGGGGTCGTATCTTGTGAAGGGGGCAGAGTAACAAGCCAAACTTTTTAATACAATAAGCAACCTTATATATGTATATAAGAAAAAAAAGAGGGCTTGTTATTCCAAGCCCTTCATAGGTTTTTTAATTTTCAAAAGTGGCAAAAAATTAATTTTGCATCGCAAACTTTGACCTTGAAAAAATAACCTTTGTTTTTAAATCTCAAATTTATTGATACCATATGGAAAAAGATCTTTTTTTTAGCTTTCCAATGAGCTATAGTTGAGTTTGATAGCTTTGATAGGAAAAAAGTTATAGTTCATAAAGCAAAGCATCAAAATATCTAATTTTTGCTGTTGGCAACGACAAAAATAGCCTTCATATCAAAGGGTAATTTTTTTTTAAATAAAAAAAATATATTTTTGTGGTCAAAAAGGTATGGGGAAAGCACATGCAAATTGTCATCAAAATCAAAAATTGTCATGCAACAACTTTTTTGAAAATTTGTTGATTTAAAATGGAATTACCCTGGGGACATTTTCCAGAATACATTCCTTCAACTCAGAATAAAAGAAAACCTACTAAGAGGTGCCATGTGTGTTACAAGAATAAAATTAGAAGAGAGACTCCCTGGCAGTGTAAACAATGCAGGATTCCTTTTCACTTACCAGAGTGTTTTGAAAAGTACCACACGCTTGAAGACTATTAACTATATACCTTATTAAAGCTTTGCTCTGATTTTTTCTTAATTTTACTGTTTTTAATGTCATTTAACAATATGTAAAAATGAATATTAATTAAGAATATGTAAGAATTATAAAATGAAACAAGTTTTTTTAAATAAAAATTAAATGGTTATTTCATGCACACTTTTTCATTATTAAATCGTACCGGAAGGGGTTAATCGATCCAATGACAAAACTTTTTATTAATAAATTAGCTCATCTAATCATTAAATTAAAACTAAGGCAATATAAAAATGAAAAATAAAAACACAGTTAATTTTCAAAGTGCCAATCATAATACTTATTTAAGCATCTGTACATGTTAAATATTAATAATACAATATGTAATAAAAGATATTCAAAGTACCATACATTGACAACAGCTGTACAAAGAACATCCCAGTCTATTTTAGGAATCATTCTGGAAATGAATTCTCCATCAAAAGGCATTTCAATTTCTTTAATTTCTCGAGCCTAAATAAGAGGAGGATTACAAAATCATTGAATTTCAAGAATTAAATTATCACATCAAATGGAGGGTAATGGTGTAAAACAAAGCAAATGTAAAATCAAATATGCAAATGAGTTTCAAAAGATTAATATTTAGCTTTTATAGCTAAATATGTAGCTTTAACTATTTAATTTTTTGTAAAATTTATAATGTATAGGTGTGTCAATGCTTGAACTAATATTAGTGCAATGATTTCTCATTTGTTAAAAAAAAAAGATATGTTTAAAATAATAAATAAACGAGGGTTTTGTATTTCAATTTGTAAGACTTATAATCCATATCTGTAAAAAAACAATTTTAGAACATAATAGCTAACGAATTATGCATTTTTACTGGTTATGACTAATAAGAAACTTTCAATAAAAAAAATAAAATAAAAAGGGTAAAAATCATAAAGTCGAAAGCTTAAAAAAGGATGTACTTATAAGAAGGGTAGTTCCTACACCTACCTACACTCATATTTTGCTTACACTTACCGCGATTCCAAGTGGATAACCTACATTTACTCTTTTGAGACATTTCGATGTTAAAAAGTTATGCGTTAACAGCTTCATTTTAGAACAAAAAAAAAATAGAAATATTTAGCTAGTTATGTAGCAAACACCACGGAGTAGCAAACACGTTGTTTTTATTGTTTTCCAGTTAGTTGGTTGATTGGTTGGTTAAGGAATTTGCAGAGGAACAGATGCATGTTGACGTATTCCGCTTTTTGATTGGATATTGGTAGTCTCCGTGGATGAAGGTCAATGAACTATCGTCTCTTCTCTTGCTCCTGCTGCTAATCAATCTCTCAATCAACTAATCAACCAATGTTATAAAATGCACGCACGGATTAAGACTCTTAATCCGTGTAAAATGTCATCTTGAAAAATATTAAAATAATAGAAATCGCTTCGAATGTTTTTTTTTTTTTTTTAATTTCACAAAGTTTTTTAGTATGCTAAAAAGGATTATTTTGAAGATTTCTTTTCTTTTTTTTTATGATTGAAAATTAATTTTAAATTAAATTTTATAATTCAAAGCACTTCGTAAAATCTTCAGATGCATAATAAATATATTTTAAGTGATAATGACGATATTTTAGACTTTTGACTTCTCTTTTTCACTCTACATTATACAATTCAGAAGCTTATAATGAATCTTCAGCTGTTAGTTCTTTACATCAAAAATATTAAATAAAAAAGATTTTAGTCCATATTATTTTGTTTATATTAACTATTATTTAAAATGGTATATATATATATATATATATATATATATATATATATAAACATATATTTAAAAATCATTTTTACGAATTATTTGTCTCTTATTACTTTACCTTCCTTATGTGATGATTATTCAAATGTGCATATCACCATTATTATAATATTTGTATTATTTCTTTTTATTAGTAGTATTATAAGTACTTTTCGTTTAATGGGGTGGACTGATATATATATTTTTTTTTTTTTTTGCTAAACTCATCAATATGCTTTTGAATTTGCAAAGGAATTCACCCGACCCGATTTCTTTATACCCAAAGCTGGCTTCTGTATATACAAACCCAACCTGAAACTCAAGAACTAAATGAAAATTAGTAATTCATTTAAAAATCATACAAATTTTTTTAAAGTTATAAACTAAATTTTCATTGTCACACAGTCGGTTAACCATTTAAAAAAGAAACAAAAATGTATAATTATTGTAATACATTTACATTATTGTACATTACATTAAAATTTTTAAAATCTAAAAAATGAATTTAAAAGTTAATTAAAAAGGTAAAACTCTAAAAATATATTAAAACATTAAAAACCTTTTAAGTTCACCAAAGCGTACATGAGGAAGGCCGTGGTTAGCAGCAGAAAGTGCTAGTACTAGGTAATCTTAAAAGGTTTTTAATGTTTTAATATATCTAATAGGAATGGATCGGATATGTATTTTACTGGATACGGATATCCGGCATTCCGGATATTTTTTAATTTGCCGGATATCTGGCAGTCCCCTTTCCCATCACACATGAAAATTTCAGTTTTTTAAGAGCACACAGAAGTTCAACACAGGTATTTGCATTTGGTTTTTATGCAACTGGATTCCATTCACATACATAAAAATGTCAATACCATTGGGATAACAAGCCATAATAGTTTTATTTTATTTTATTTTTTAATATCAATTCTTATGCTTATGTATCACTTTTGATAGTTAGGTTAGCAGAATATAATGTGCAATGTTGTCTGAACTATGTGCTTTGTCTGCCATGCTATGCATATAATTGACAAAACTTTCTTAAGTGTTAAGTAATCTGGTGTGACACACAACTTTTCTCTTACCCTGAAATTTAATATTATAAATACAGATTGGAGATTAAGGGGTAAGAAAACAAGTACTTTTATGTAAATCTATGTTAAAACAACTCATATTAGGCTTTGGAACAGATTTATTTGACAAATAATATGTGAGGGGGCCCCTCCCCCAAAGGCCTGTTTCATTATTATACATACATTTACATAGATTTCAAGTCTGTTATAAAGTTCATTTAAAATTATTCTGACAACTTTCACACGCAACGTTTCTTAAAACTTATCAAATTATTCTACAAACAAACACATTAACTTCAAAATACAACATTTGGATCTCCTAAAATTACTTGTTTTTAATTTAAGTGACACAGGCAAAGATCAAACATTAAAACTTGACTTTGGTATTCAAGAAGCCTCAAAACATGTAAATATAAAAAAAACCAAGCAATAAATATTTAGCTTTAAAAAATACATTATTAACCATACGGCCATGTAGAATAAATTTCAATTCCTAAGCAGCTTACCTCGACATAGTAACAATAACAATAAAAAACAATATTATGGCTTAAATATTGGCAGCTCTGTATATCTTCTGAAGATTATATTAACGGCACATGGTGCACATAAATATAATCCGATATTAATAACAGACAGCACAACCTGAAGTACACTTCCATCAATTTTCAAGTATTGTCGTACTAGTTCTTTTGTGTAGCTCTGTAAACGAACAGTGAATGATTTCCATACCATATTCAGTATGAAACATGTTTTTACACATATAAAAAATATAAATTCATTTTTTATTTGGTTTAGTGCAGTTTATAGTTGTTAAACTCTACTTACCTACAGTTTTCCCCATACATGTAATATATTTGAATTCTTTTAGGTGTCCCCTGTACACGAATCATTTGCTTGATCTCCATGAAATGTTTAGTGTAGCATCCCTATATGATACACATTTAGAATACCAAGTTTGAACTTTCTGCTATTATTTTTTCTTGAGACATGCTGATAACACACACACAGAACTTTCTTACTAGTGAAAATGTTACTTCTTTTTAATTATTTTTTATCATATTTCCTAATTGCTGTGTTATTTTTTTTATTATTTGGCTTGTTTTTTAATTTTTTATTAATTTTACCGTCTTGTGGTGTAGGTTTCTGAGGTCTCCTCTCATTGGCCGATTTCCAGGCCTCTGATTGGCTCTCAGTTTGAGGACAAAATCCTCTCTTTTTTAGCTCTCAACTTTCTGTGAGGATTGTGGGTTTTTTTGTAGGCTTCTGGGGCACCGAGATTCTTGACGATGCTCTATAATTGACTTCACTTTTAACTCTCCTGAATTTCAATTACTTTTTTATAGGGAAAAAAATTGTATGGCCCCCTTTTTTTTATTTAATTACAGGACTTCGAGTTTTCCTGTGCCCCTTGGGGCGCCCTGCTCACCTCTTAATTCCTTTTCGCCGTCCAGACTGTCTTCGTCAATGCACGTAACAACCCTTCTGTTACACTTTGGATTTTTTCAAGGAGTTATTTTTTATTTATTTAATTTTTTTTTTTCTTTTTTTTTTTTTAACTCCTGGTGCTTTACTCTGAATGATCTCTGCTCACGCGGCGATTTATTCAGAGACCAAATTCTAAATTTAACCCTTTTATGTTTTTCTCATTTTTCGTTGGAGGTAAGCATTGGTTGCGACCAATTGCAGGTACTCCGAAGCACTCACGTTGACGTTGACGAACAGACACATAGACCAACCACTAAAAATATTATTTTTGGATTCAGGGAACCTCAAATCGAGTAAACATAACAAAATCTCAATTTCGAAAATTTGACCCAAAAACAACCATTTACATGGGTAAGAGAAAATAAAACTAGTATGTTGTGGCTACCACAAGACTTTCTTCTGTATTTTCCTATATAAATTCACTCAGTTCAAATAAATTACAAAACTTATTATTTTTTTTAATTATCTACCATGATGAATGTAGGTGATTTTTATCTTAGAGAAAACTAACAGTACCAGTGTTGCCAGATTTGGGGACTTTTTTATTCAACTCTCACCAATAATTTTGAGAAGTGATATTTGCTATATATAATGGACGTTTATCTTTCGAAGTGCTTAGGCAACCGTTACAATTAAAATTTAGTGGCGGGGGTTGAATAAAAAAGTCCCCAAATCTGGCAACACTGAACAGTATATATCCAAAGAAACACAGTTTAACTAACACCTTAAAAAAATGTGTTTTCATAATGGTTATCTCATGTATAATGTCATAGAAGTTGAAATATAGCATTCCTGTTGTCAGGAAAAACGTCACTATAGCAGTGCAACATATTGGTAGATTGTAGATATACATCCAGATTGAATTGGCATATTGTCTCATAATTGCTTTCTCACATATCAAGTGTTGTTTGATTTTATGTATTAGAACCTGAAATTATATTCCCTTAAGCTGAGGAAATCGCTGTATAGAAGCACCACCTGTTGAACAATTAGTACCAAAAGTCGATTTGCAATAACTTATATCAAGGTGCATCCACATATAAATTTTTATACAATTTTGCGCAGTAGTTCCTAAGATATAACCCTTACTTAAACTCTGAAAATCACTGCACAGCAGCACCACCTGTTGAGTAGTTGGACCCAGGGCCGGCTCGACCATATAGGCAAACTAGGCGATGGCCTAGGGCGCTCAAATCTAGAGGGCGGCACAATCCAGACAACAAGATCTAACGGCACTTTATAATAGATAAAATGTAGTCTTGGAAACACAGCACTCATGTTGTGGGAAAATTTTAAACACTTACAATCTTTGTCTAGAAAGGACTAAAAGGTTCAAGTCTGCTGCTATGACTTGGTAACATTTACTGAGTTTTTCTTGGCGTGTTTTCAGTTGGACGTGTAAAAATTAAGTAAATGGATAATCCTCGAACTGACTTTTCAGGGCATCAAAGTCAATCTAATTTATCTGATGAGAAGCGCTAGAGAAAGAGTCACAAACAACTGGCTTGATTTTACCATAATAACGATTTATTTATTTCAAAAACTTACAACGTCGAATTGAGTTTTGAAAACAGTCCGTCATTAAATCTGTCCATCTAATTGTTAACAGCTTTACACTATATCTAAAAGTCACCGAGTCATTATTTAATGGGGCTGTACTTTATTGGAACTAAAAGTTTTGACTTTCCATTCAAGGGTCTAAATTATACATCATGTTTCATCTCATGAATCATCCCTTGCACATCTTTTATGTTTCGGTCTTTCCTTTGTACATCTTTTCTTATTTTTAAATACTTTCCCCTTCTTTTATTACTGGAGGGTAGAAAAGTGAGTTTTATGTTGCACTAGTGCTACATATGGGCAGTTGGAACCTTTAATTCCTAGAAACTTTGCTTGAATTGTCTTTTCAACTTTAATTTTCGTAAATTTTATTTTTTCCTCAAAAATGTCTCTCGCTCTTGCATTTTCTCTTGAATTACTTTAACTTTTCAACGAATCTCTTCTTACATGGCTTCTATTTTATTCACTGCAAACGCGTGAAACACTTTTGCAACTCTATTAGAACGTTATAGTAAACACTTCTAACTAAAAATGTTGTGATTGTATTAGGAATGTGTTGCGCGAGGGAAAAAAAGTGTTGCGGAAGTGTTGTTGACAATTACAAGGACAAGAAATGTGTTCAGATAGTTTTTCGATCAAAATTTAAGATCCCACACATATTCTAAACGCGTTTTAGAACAGTTCTTAAACACATTCATCTTTAACGTTGAAACACTTTAGAAACGCTTATTAAACAGAATAGCCTATCCCGTGAAATAATATGCAGACGTTTTCTTAATAATTTGCTCAGTAGTGTGTATTATGGGGATTAGATTCAGAAGGCTGCTAAAGGTGAGAAAACGAAACTAGTATGTTGTAACAGAAACTAGTATCACAAAATTTTCTTCTATATTTTACTATTAAAATTCATGCAGAGTAAATTTTTTATTCGAATAATTATATTTTTTTAATTATCACTTATTAAAATTATTTTTCTATGATGAGTGCAAGCGATTTTTATTTCAAATAAGCATAACACTAAATTATGTTTCTTATGCAATTATGTCTGTTGCAATTATGTTTCTTATGAAGTGTTCTAGCTTAGAACACCAAAAAGTGTTGTTAATTTGAGGACAAAATGTGTTCTTAAATGTGTTATTTTTGTGCGCGTGCGTTTGCAGTGTTCTTAACTCCTCTTGTCAGGGTTTCAGCTTTTCTCTCAATTCATGTTGTCTAGCTTTCATCTTCTTTTATCCATCCTTCATCTCTTCATGTCCGATTTTCATCTCATGTTGTGCTGCTATCATATGATTTTGTCCAGCTTTCAATTCTTTTAACTAGACAGTCTAAGCTTCAAGTTCTTTCATGTCTTTTGCAATACTTCTAGTCAAAATCATTAAGTGTATCTGCCTTACATCAGGTGCCAAATCAAATGTTATGAAACAGCGACTTTCTTGTTCAAGAAAAGAATATTGTAAATGCACACGTAGGTTCAAATTGATTAATGAGCTTTATTTAACTCATATTCTCGAAACAGTCCAGCAAAACTGTCAATTCAATGAATATTCTCGAAACAAACAATCAAAACTAGGATTTTTAAGAGTATTTTCGAAATAGTCCTATTGGACTGTTTCGAATCCTGGGGCAAGCAGTCACTTGTATCACAAAAGTAAAGTAAAGAGCATTAATTACATTACACTATAGAGCAGGAATTTCATTTATTCAGGATCAGGAATGATAATCAAATGATTGAAGCGCAATCTCTATCAGACGATTGCTCAGAACAATTTACTGAATATAATCGACTTCTCGGGATTTAATCAGCCTCTTTTTAAATTCTTGACTACAAATGGTAAAATAACGGGTTAATTCTGTGCTAAAATGTAGCTCGAAATTCCAGAACTCGGCTTCTATTGAAATTAGAACTTCGAAACTTTGGCAACTCGAAACTACCATTTTTTACTGAATACTCATCAATTTGTCAAGGTCGACCTTAATAAAAATGTATAGACTGTCATTTTTGTTTCCAGTTTAACTGTAAATTTGCTTTTGCTGCAAGAGCACATTTTATGAAGCGAAGAGGTTTAATGTATTGGCACAATGTTGAGTTTAATGTTTATAAAAAACTGACAAAAAAAAAATGAAACTTCAGCCTTTTTTTTTTTTTTTTTTTTTTTTTTAAACTTTGTGTTTTGCACGCAAAGGATATTTTTTGATTCGAATTTTCTCAGTTGCTCAGCTCGTAGAAAAGTAATTTTACCAGGGTATAGCAATCGAAAGAAAAAAGGATTGCTTTAGATTACCTTTGTATACACGTCTGACGCAGATGATTGCTTGAAAAAGATTATAAAAGTAAGAATGTGCATAAGTATTACATTATTATTTATCTTATTACTTTTTGTTTTATATTTACTTTATATACGAAAAGTTATAAATATTTTAATTTTATAATTTTGAACTGACATAAAAAGAAAAAAATAATAATAATAAGATTTGAAGGAAGCTAGCTCTAACTAGAAAGAAGTTTTAGCTCTTTAGACTAGGTGACTTCGTAGGGGCTATGCGTGGGGGCTTTTTGGAATTTTACAAAGTGATTCTGTTATAGTTTCTTTTTCTAGTAGCTCAACTTAGTAATAAAATGTGAAATTTCGTTTTCAGTACAGTTGATACTTGAGACTTGGAATACAATTTTGTAAGAGAAAATTAGAGAAAAAATATCATTAGCAAAGCAAATTAGGCTCATTTGAAAAGTTATTTTTGTCCGAATCCTAAAGAAACACTATCAGGATAATAATTTGAAAAAACAAAAGATTTTTCCACCTGAATCTGAATAAGCAAAAATCTTGCTTCATCTTCCAAAATAATTAGTAAATAAACAATAGTTTGATATGAAAGAAATAAAGATTGAGGCTTTGATAAACAGAACATGAAAAATACTTCCGGTTTCACTTTGAACTTATGTATCCTTGCAATGTGAGAAAATTCTATGGGTAATCTGCAGCGAATAGACGACATGACTCTCTGACGTCATTCAAAGTCCTGAAGATTTTCTTTTATTTAACCTGTAGGAGTCTTCTTTTAACCCACAAACAAGCACAGCTTTTTCCCACAAACATTGAAAGCTCCGCCTCGTTCTAGTTGTCCATTCTCGACGAACACAAGCCAGATCATGTATAAAAAATGTTAATTTCCTATTAGAAAATAAGTGAAGAAAGTTTTCGTCAGTACATAACAAAAGACGACGCGCCAATGGTGAAAATGTGACCCAAACTCCACTACTAATGCACTACTAAAAACAAAATTTTTTTCTTGGAAACTGTAAAAGGGATTTCGGATTTCATAAACAGGAGGCATTTTCAGAAGAAATTAATATTGCGGTATCATTCCCAACGGAGTCAGAGCCAGCCCGATTACGAAAAATTCAAATGAGGCTTCGGAAGAGTTTTATATGATAATTAGTTCTGTGTGAGGGGGGCTGTTTCATTAATGCACCTACATTTATATAGAATTTAATTCGGTTATTAAAAAATAATTCTGTTTTTAAAAAATAATTTATTTAAATTATTATTTAAAAAAATTATCTTTTATGATAATGCAGACGATTTCCATGTTAGAGAAGTAGTATAACAGCAAATATCCAAATAAAGTCCATTTTATTCTCAATATTTAAAAAAAAAAAAAAAAAATACGATTTTTTTTTCTAAGTTTTTTTTTCGTTAAAAGTAAAAAAAATTGATAACTTTGTTTTAAATTATCGCAGATCGATGGTTCAACCATTCGTTTTAAAGGTATTGGCGAGCTCTTTTGAAAGATACCCATCATGAAAATTTACTCCCCTCGAGGGGGGACTTCCCCCCCAGGGGGGGAGGCGAGGCTCCTACATGCATAATTTTTTTTCCCAGTTAACTATCTCTATTACAAAAAATATATATTCGTTTCATTTGGTTTAGTGCAGTCTATAGACGTTAAACTCTACTTACCTGCAATTTCCCCCATAGACGTAATGTATTAGAATTCTCTTGATTGTCCCTGTACACGAACCATTTGCTTGATCTTAACGAAAAGCTTACTGTAGCATCCGTATATGATACACATTTAGAATACCAAGTTTGAACTTTCTACCATAATTTGTTTTTGAGATATGCTGATAACAGACACACACACACACACAGACAGACATAGACCCAGACCATTTGCTAAAAACATGATTTTCGTATTCAGGGGACCTCAAAACATGTAAATATAACAAAATCTCGCATTCGAAAATTTGACCCAAAAACAATACTTTCTCTACCTTATGGGTAAGAGAAAGTAAAAAATTTGTTTTAATGGGGCGCCACGAAAATTTTTCGCCTAGGGCGCCAAATTTGCTCGGACCGGCGCTGGTTGGACCCTAAAAATTTGAAAGCACTAACATATGTCAAGATGCATCTACATATGCATTTTTATGCAGTAGTTCCTCAGATATAATTTTTTGTTAAACTGTGGAAGTCGCTACACAGCAGAGCCATCTGTTGAGTAGTTGCCACCAGAAATTGATAGGCACTAATTATATCAAGTTGCATCTATATGTGAATTTATATGTATTTTTGTGCAGAATTTCCTGAGATACAGCCTTATTTTAAATTGTAGAAATCACTGCATAGTAGCACCACCTATTGAGCTGTTAACACCAAAAGTTGATAGGCACTCTAATTTATATCAAGTTGCATCTATACATAACTTTATATGCAATTTTGTGCAGTAGTTCCTGAGGTAGTAGTTCCAGCCTTCCCTCAAATTGTGGATATTGCTGCATAGCAGCACCACCTGTTGATCAATTAACACCAACTGTTAATAGGCACTAAGTTAGGTCAATGTGCATTTACATATAAAATTATATGTAATTCTGTGCAATAGTTCCTGAGGTACAGTTACCACAAAATTTTTGTCACACACACACAGACAGACATTTTCTAAAAATGGTCAAATAGTGTTCTGTATCTCTCAAAACGTATAAATCCACCAAAAACCGGTAGTCGAAAATATTTACGTATCCAAAAACGTATTACCACTTTTAGAAAATATCTGTCTGTCTGTGTGTGTGTGACAAAAATTTTGTGGCAACTGTATCTCCTAAGCTACTGCTCAGAATTGTATATAAATTTATATGTAGATGCACCTTGACCTAAACTAGTGTCAATCAAGTTTTGGTGTGAAACGCTCAACAGGTGGCGCTGCTATACAGCAATTTCTGGGGAGGCTGTATATCAGGTTCTATTGCGTACAATCGAACAGTATTTGAAAAATTAGAAAGTCATTATAAGCCATTATGCTGATTAAATTTGAATGCTTATCGGCTAACAGGTGGCGCTGCTAGACAGCGATTTCCGCAATTTAAGAGAAGGTTATACCTCAGAACTACTGCACAGAATTGCATATAAATTTATACATAGATGCACCTTGACATAAATTAGTACCTGTCAACTTTTGGTTTCAACTGTTCAACAGTTACACAGCGATTTCTGCAATTTAAGGAAAGACTATATTTCAGGTTCTATTGCATATAATCTATAATCAAACAAAACTTGGTATGTGAGAAGGCCATTATGAGTCATTATGCTAATTCAAGTCGGATGCTTATAGACCAATAGATGGCGCTGCTATACAGGAAATTTTCTCGATAACAGGAATGCTATATCTCAACTTGTATGGCATATAACTGTACAAAACCTCAACTCGATTTAACTTGTCAAAAACTAAACCCTATCTTTGAAAGAAAAAAAAAAAATCATTCAACCTCTATCTGATACAAAACAGGATGTTAACATATGTATATTTTGGCCCATCATACAAATTTTCTGAGAATTGTATTTTTTAAGAAGCTAACTTTTTTTTACATTTAACAAAATATGAATCTGGGTAGACTGATCTTGCAATTTCCACTTCATGCTTAAACCCCATTATAAATGTCACTTCATAAGAATACAGTATTAAAGTTAAATTTGTTAACATATGCTTCAATACCAAACATCTTTTTCCAAGACTGATATCTTCAAATCACGTAACCTCCGATTTTTTATTTTATTCTACTGCCATCTATAGATTCTCAGAGAAATTCAATTATAAAATATGTTGAAGATTTTATTATTTTTATTTAATTTTTTTTTCAATCAGTCTTGAAATAATATTTAAATATTGTTTGATATTGAAACCTGACACAGATGTGTTGACAATTTGAAAATTTTAACTTACTGCATTCTTAGTAAGAAAAACAGTATATAATATGTAATGCATTAATCAAGCCAATATATAAAATCAGTAAGTAAAACAGAATTACAATAAACTATTCTATTTACTTCGTTAAATATTAATCTATTCAGTTTTACTCCAGTGAAGGCCAAATTTAAGCCCAGACCTAGAGTGGCAAAAATTTTTAAGGCTACTAAATAATGAAAACCTATTTAATTTTGAACACTAAATTTAAAAAGTTATTAAAACTAGAAACCAATTAATTTTTTTATTGAATTTATAATAGTTTTCGTTCTACAGTAGATTTAATTTGTTGAAATAACATTTATCCAAATATAACCTTACACATTTGTTCGAGTATTCCAGCAATGATTTGTTCTAGAGAGATATCATTTTCCATCTTGAAAACAGTAAAAGGTTATTTCTGTGAATGCATGAACCAAGAGAGGTTTGCATTATTATCCATCAAAGCACAATGTGTGTGGGAGAAAAAAACAATGATTAGGATGACACTATTGATATTTTGACTTGAGGTTAAAGAAAGAAAAAATATATTATGAAACTGATCATGAATTCATTTATTTCTTCATTATAAATATGGTTGAATGAGGTATCAAAGAATGATACATTTTCTTTGTTATATATTTGGTATTGTTATATGTTTATGCTAGTTCTTAACAAAGAGGGATCCACACTCAAATGGGTCTAGGGTAGGGGTGCACAACCTTTTTAGCTGGAGGGCCACTCTCGCTGTTGAGTCGGACAGGAAGGGCCATACACGAGATACTTAATATAAAAAGAATTATTTGCTGTATATATACATATACAGGAGCATACTATCATTGTCAGGTGCCTGCGTGCAGAACTTCAGGTCATCATATGTTAAGTGTCTTTAACCAATCGTTTAATAAAATATTTTCAATCAGTGAGTCAAGTGAATCTCTATGCATAAAAAAGGGGGCGAGAGGGGGCTTTTACTTACTGATTGTTACATTTTTTAGTTTTTAATATCAGATAAAGATATAACTACTTACCAATAGATTATTCCATAATTTTTCCAACAAAAAATTAAGGAACATACTGTGTGTTATATAATTAATAAGTAGAATGGAAAACTTAGCTCTCAGACAGAAATATGTTTAAAAAACCATCATTTTCATCCCCTCCCTTCCGGAAAATATTTTTGTGAATCCGACAAATAAAAATTTTTTTCTTTCTCTTTTTTCATTTTTCTCTCTTACTGATGATTGATGCAGCCTAAAATGTCAGACCTTCCGCGGGCCGCATGTGGCCCTCGGGCTGCAGGTTGTGCACCTCTAGTCTAGGGCATAATCTAATCTCTATATATAAAATCGTTCTAAATAAATAATATGCATCCATCTTTAATCCAGTGAATTTCACTTGTATTTCTGAAATTTTCATTGATTTCAACATTCCTCTAATATGTGTGAAAATCGATAAGGAATGCTTTAACAGGACAGATCATTTTAACACTGTTTCTAACAATAATGCAGTGCTTCGATGTACAGGGAATGAGTTATGGTGGGGCATTCAAGACACCCCAGATATCTTAGTTTTCAGATTTTTTTTTTTTTTTTTTTTTTAATATCATAAATCAAAACATTTCTGTCAACTGAGAGAATTTCCCTTCTATAAAACATCTACAAAAATACTTCCTACCATATAATTTGTGGGTCAAATAGATCAGTTTGACACAAGAAATTTTAATTAACAGAAAAAGCTGTATTTTTAGGAGGAAATACCTTGTGAAAATATAGCTCTGTCTGTTAATTGAAATTCTGGTGTCAAACTGATTTATCTGACCTGTGGAGTATATGCCAGAAATTATGGTGAGTGAGTTTCATATTGCATTAGACAAGACACTATAACTATGCAGCGGGCAGTAAGAAGTTGATCTGGGATCCAGCCCCTGAAGATGGTTTGAAGGCATGCCATCCCAATTTTGATCCTCTGTAGAGGGGATGGCTTAGACAAAGAATGTATGAGATTATGTTCATCTTAATAGTTTATTTTATTTGTTTATCAGATCTTTGTCATAAATAAATCAGATAAATAATCACAATTTTCAGCATCAATAATTATAGAATGTATGAGATTATCACTATACATTTTTTTTTTTTTTTTTTTTTTCAATTATAGATGTTTATTTTCTTTTCTACATAACTTATATTAATTTTAAAAATACTTATAGAAAATTTTATTGTGAGGATGGGAACATTTGTAAGTTATAAGTACTATTAACCCCTTCCGCTCCAGGCTAGCTGTAGTGTAAATGTCTGAAATACCAGATTATAATTTTGAAATAGTATCGTATACTTTCTTTGGACGTATGCACGTACGTCCATGGTATTAATGGCCATTAACACTAGGACGTACGTACGTACGTCCCTGGAGTGGAAGGGGTTAACATACATTTTAAGTTTTTTTTTTTTTTTTTTTAATTTATGGTGGGAGAACACCAAAGCCGCAAGTGCACCAGGGCCCCCAGACATATAAAGCTTTCACTATCAGTGTATCAATTCTTATTTAGTAATGTTTACAAATAAAATGTTAGTAATTGTTCCACAATAAATAATAATAAAAAAAACTTTGATTTGAAAAAATAAATCAAAATGCAAGGATTTCTGAAAGATTTTTATTTTTCAAAGACAAAAAAAAATCAAATACTTTAAAGATGAAAAAATATCTGACGAACAATTAAGAACTTCATTAATAATTTTGATTTCAACTACTTATTATAAGCATATTATAAAAAAAAAAAAAATCTTTCAAAACAAAAATAAACTTTACATATATATAGGAAAAAGCTGTTGAAATCTTGATTACACATCAAATTTCTTTTGTAAAATCAAATGAACACAACACAATTCAAAGATGAACATATCACATTTTGATCACAAAAGTATAAATAAATAACAATTTTAAACCAATATCTAATTTAATCACAATCACAAACAGAAATTTAGAAAAAAAAAAAACTTTTTACTTTTGGCATCAATGATTTTTAATCACATTTGGGATAAGCTGAAGCTAGAAATTTATGAACAACACATAATTTGTTCCAGCAACACAGATTTAAAATATTTCTTGGAAGAAATGTAAAGAGTTATACTTTCACAGACAATCCATTCGAGATCAATGGATACGACAAACAAATATTTTTTAATAGCATTAACTAGCAAAAATTAGAAACTTAACAAATAATTGATAAATCAATATCTATACTTTAAATTGTTTAACTAAATTATTTATATCACCGGAAATATGAAAAAGAAGTTTTCATTCTAAAATTTATCTTGTACATATATGAGAAAAATTATTTTTCTAGAATGAACGATTACTTGTAATAACTGAAACTAAAAATAAAACCGGTACAATTTCGACAAGATCAAAGTAGATTATATGTTCTAATTATAGTACCTATAAAAACAGAAAACTCTTATGCATCAGAATTTATGTAACAAAACTTCAGCAATAACAAATATAAGGCGAAGGGGGGGGAGGAGATTATAAATAGGCTTCTACTTTGCAAAGCAATCAAATCAAGTTTTCTGTTATAAATTAATTCTTCACTTCAACCAGATTTGAAATTTTTTGTGTAAAGTAGGATTATGACATGATTTATTATATAATAAAATTAGATTAGTGAAAATCCATACCCAGTACAGTCAACTCTCAAAAATCCGCAATTCTCTAAAATCTGCATATCATTTACAATGTAAACAAACATTGTCACAACTGATTTGTTCATTAGTGGATTGCAAAAATTCAGCTGTATTGGGAGATAAATCAGTTATTAACTGGTGCTGGTGAATCACCAATCACTCAGCATATTACAGAGGAGGAAATGATAAATGTAATTATATACAATTATAAAAAAATAATTGATATTAATTTAGAGGAAGAAGGAGAAAGACAGTTTTCATGAAAGATTTTCTCTCATGAAGATAAATATTCACATTTTCTCATAGCACAAACTTATGTGATTGACTAAGAATTACTGACTTTTTTGCAGGTTATAAGAAAATAAATATGTATGAATATTCTTACTTAAACTACTATTGATCAGACTTTTCAAAAATCTAGATAATTTGCAACTCTAATAGAATGTATAAAAGTTGTTCATTAAATTAAAATTTCATGAAATATTTGTACTTTTAATAGGCACACTTTATTTCAGCATTGTATGTATAACATATAAATTGTTTCTTAAAGATTTTCTAATCAAATGAGGTTTTAAGATGTAAATAAAAGAAATTACTCTAAAATCTGCAAAATTCAGAAATCTGCAAAACACTTCGTTTTAAGCTGTGCAGATTTTTGAGAGTGTACTGTATTAACAAATACTTAATATGACCCTTTTTCAGATTTGAGACTGTTTTCTTTTTACTTGCTTATACAAATTTCTTTTAGAATTTATCTTCTTCATTAAATTAATACTACAAACTAATATATATATATATATTGAAAACCTTTTCAAACATTGAATAGATGAAAACAAGAAACATTGAAAAAGATAAAACAGAAAAATTCAAAAAGAGATTGCGACTATCAAACATCCATAAATGATATACTACTTATCTCAAAAAAAAAAAAAAAAAAAAAAAAAAAAAACAGAACAGAACATATGAAAGAACATTTTTTTAACATAATGCAATATTTGTAAATCTACTTCATCGCAAGAAGTCCTAACATTTACAAAAAAAATTTAAAATATTAATTCATCTTTTTTTTTTTCCTTTGTAGTTTAAAATACTGAAATTTCATTTAGATTCCCATTTAATATAATAATCAAATACATAATAATATATATATATAGGTAAAATTTCATTACGATATCTATCATTTATATATATATATATATATATATATATAATAAAGATGATCTATTAAGCATAGTAGAAGCCAAGCAACAGATAGAAGATCACTGAAACACCAATGACCAATAAGACAAAAAAAAAAAAAAAATCACCAGTGGACGAAATATACCAATGCAAAGAAACCAGATTCACCAATTAACAGCCTGCAAAACAAACGAATCAATAAAGTAAAACAACAAATCTTAACTTAAAACCATAAACTTATCAAAATTAATGAAAAAACAACTCAAGAAACACAAGATAGGAAGAAGGAGGCAGGCGGCAAGACTTGTGACTTGCCTGTGGGGTTACACTAGTTTTATGCCGGCAACACTCCCCCAGCCTGCCACAACCAGAACAGGAACCATATGGATTTAAAAATGCAAATTTCAAAGCAGATGAACAACAATGAAACCACGAAGCCACAATGAAATTCACCGATTTATCACATTGTGTTTAACAGTATAATTAGAACATTAAATATAGTTGACAACTCAAAAAGGAAAAAACTGAAATTTTAATGGAAAATGAAAGTATGCATAGTAATACAAAGCAAATGCAACAAACCTTCTACTTTTTTTTTTTTTTTTTTTTTTTTTTTTTTAAATTTAATTTCACAAACCCACCCAACCATCCAGCCTTACAACACCACCCCACCTCCGTAATCAAACATCTGCCCACCCAACCGCCACCTTTTTTATTGTCTTTTATTATTTTATAATTTTTTTTGTTGATATACACAAGAGTATACACAGCTTTTTTATATTCATATGATTAAACTTAAATTGTACCTCTGTATTTCATTACTTGGCCAATCTATCACCACTGTGCCCCGGGGCATCTCATATTCCGAAAATTATCTTTTTTTTCAAATATATGAGAAAGCTGCAGTTTTAATAATATGTTAATCAAAAATTGTGAATAGTTTTCCTTGCTTAGGAAATACTTCACAATTTTTGTTTAATTTGTTCTCTTGTTTAGATTAATTTACTAAGACATAATAGATGAGAAATACTTTAAAGCAATGGTTCTCAAATGGTGTGCTACACTGGTGCATGCTAGAGGATTTCCAGGGATGCCCTGTGATATTCCAAAGAAATGTATGTCCAGATGTAAAATTAAATTTTGCTACACCCTGACCATTGTACCATTTCATTACAGATAAACTGCTCCTTTTATCAACACATCTATACTTATGTTAATTACTGTGGCTCTACTTGCAAAAACCAACCATTTCTCTTTGTTCAGTACATTACATTATTTTGAAAGTTTAAGACGCAGCTGTTACCTGTATATTACTTATTTTTAGATAAATACACCGTAAAATGCATCAGAAAAAGTTTGAGAATCACTGCTTTAATCATCTAACTGCCAATGACTGATATATCCAGTCACTGAGCTGTTCTTTTTTCCCCAACACACTTATAATTCAGAATTATATATTTATGATTTTTACTTCCATTACCCTACTACTGTAGGTAATGGAAGTATTATATTCGGTCTGAAAATTCGATATCGGGTTTTCACCTGATTTACACGGTTTAAGGTCCCTTGAGTTCAAAAAAGTGGTTTTTGGCAATTGGTCAGTGTGTATGTATGTATGTGGAGAATCTTCTGGCTATTATAGCTCAGAAACTAATAAAGATAGAGCTACGAAACTTTAGAATTGAAATACGTCAGGTGTACAGATGAAATTTCCAAATTTTGGTGAAAATTGAAAAACCGGAAGTGGGACCGTAAGTCCGTATCTCAAAAACGGCTCTAACGATTTTCTTCAAACTTGCTATATAAACACTCTATTAGATGTCCTTTCGAATGATACAGTTGGTTAGTTCAGGAAAATTGATAGGCATCCTGTATAAATAGCTCAATTTCAGGTCTCCCAAGGGCATTCCTTTAAAAACAGCTGTACGGATTTTTTTTTCTTATTTTTTAACTCGATATGTAAACTCTATATTATATAGATAAAAAGACTTCTTCACACACCATAAATTTTAATCCAGCACAACCGGTTTCGTAAGGACGTAGTCTTCCTTCCTCAGGTGCAAAAAAACACGAGCTACTGCCTTGGAGGCAAAAGCAAGACTGAAAGCAGGGCAAAATCCAGAGGGGGAGGAGCAACACAAACAACCAATAGGAAGCATCATGCAGGATCAATCAGAGAGGAACACACATGCACACACAAAAACAAAAGGAGGGAGGGAAGGAATAAACAATTAATATTTTATTTATTTATTTTTAATTAATATTATACTTTAATAAGTAAATTTAATAAAATTTATTATTATTATGGTGTTATAAACATAATGAAGGAAATTATTTAATTGAATTAAACAAATTTTTCCAGGCTGTCGACAGCAAAGTGGAATCAGATTTTTCATTGACAATTTTACCACGATTAAGGTAAATAGCTAAATTTTCCAAAAAATCCAGTTCGGAAACGTGTTTGGCATGAAAGATAATTTTGGCACTCTTAAAATTAAAACTATGATCAAATTCCCAACTGTGCTTTGCAATAGAAGATCATATTATATGTCTTTATACGTGTATCGAGTTTCTCTTACCGGAAAAATTTTAGGTTTCCACTTTGTTGGGTCATTTTATGTCTTCTGATCACATTATCTCCAAAAAATGCATATACATAATACGTGTAATAGTGGGTAATGGAAGTCGTGTGGTTGTTTCACACCAGATTTGTTAGCTTGTTATTCAAGTTTGAATGTCTTTTATAATAGTCATGAGGATTATCATGTTACACAGTTACATTTTAATCTAAAGTTGAATTAAGCGTTATCTTAATATACTGAAGAAACTGTGCAGTGCAAATAAATTACAATTCTGCCCTTTTCAAAGGCGGTCAAAGGGTTAAAGTAATTAATAAAGCTTTAGAAATGTGGAAACCTTAAAAAAAATCAGTATACCAATAGTAGTATACTAATAGTATTAAAAACCTGCCCTGTTAAACAACCTTTATAAATACCTAATAAAATGTACTTTAAGCACCCAAATACATGCAATAAAAGATTAACAAGAGAAAAAAACTTACAGCTTTTAAATGAGTTAATAATTTGACTTCGAGAAGTTGAGAACCAAATGATGCTACATATATGCAAATAAAATAAGAAATCTAGAAACTTAAAAAAAAAAAATCTTACAATGAAAGAAAGAACATCAGAAATGAAATCAGAAATTCTTAAATGTGTCTATAGTTCTTAAAGTTTACAAATCTGATATTAGATAATCCTTTCTAAATATAACCATTTCATATGAATTCATGATTTCTATATAAATCAGATGACTGTCATGAATTTAATAAATGTTTCAGCACTATCCTATACACTATTTCCTTTAGGCAGTCGCCTCAAGGCCATGCTCAGATGAACTGTGATTTCACTTCCCCCATCCATTGCTAGATTACTGAACAAACAACACCTCACTGGATGGAATTGAGCACGTGATCTCCCTCTCTGCATTCCGTGGCCTTGAAGTGACTGTGCTGGGGAAATGGACAATAGTTTTGTAGACAATACTATAAAATCATAATTCTTAATTGATAGAAAAAAAAAATAAAATAAACATTTATGTATGGAAGTTTTTATTTTTATTTATTTATTTTTTTAATGACAAATATTAGTTTTTAGAACATCAACAAGAAGAAAATGTGAAAGCTTGAAAATCATAGCATATTTAAAACAAAAAAGTTGATTATTTAAGTGAAATTTTGAATGCTCTTTTGATTTAACTTTTGTTGAAGTTTATTATGTATTTTTATCATTACCGATTATAACTATCTACTTTTACTATATATCATACATTTATATTTGGGTTTGTAAAAAAAAAAAAAAAAAAAAAAAAAAAAACTCTTATAAAATGTAAGAGAATGTTACAAATATTTTAAAATAAATTTCTTTTTATTTATTTAAGAAAACATTTGCTGGAGAGAAAATATGATCGTACATTTAATCTAAAGCCCATTTCAAAGTGTAATAATTGCAATCAAAAACTAAAGCTTAGTATCTGAACCTAGTTTGATATATATATTTAGGGGGGGGAGAGAAAGGGGGGGGGGGTTAACGTAAAACTTTGCATAAACTCTAAATTAATTAAAATAGTATTGTATTTGTTTCTATTTTAATAATAGATATCATGTTTGAATTTTGTTGATACTGATATATAAAAACAAAACTTACTTAACTATTTTAAATAGGGAATTAATTAGCTTATTAATTATAAGTTTTTATTGTTTGCTTTATGTTTTCTTTTTTCATAAATGGATACTGTGGTTAAATAAACACAGAGTACTGTTTCAGAAACATATACTGTTCATTTCTGAATGTTTAACATACTACTTAAGGATAATATTACTCAGTAGTGTGATGCCAAAAGAACACTGCTGACAAAAAATAAACATCCACACCTATTTTAATAAAATCACAACAGACTTTATACATATGCAACAGCATGAAAATGATGCAAAACAAAAACAAACAATACCTAAACTGATAGATTTTGAAACGATACTAACAATTATAAACAAAAGAAAAAATTCTTATACACATTTCTGAGAAATCAAACACTTATTTAACAAGCTTTGAAGATTAACTTGGATATTTCTCTCCTCCTTACAAAAAGAATATAATTTTCTTTTTCTTTCTTTTTTTTTTTGGTGACAAAGTACTAAAGAGTCATCACAATTTTGGTAGACCACATTTCTAATCAAAAATAGTTTATTACGCACAATCTTAAGAGTTTTCAAATATGTACAGAAAAGTCAGAGTCAAAATAAAGACTGATATATTAAATTTTGTTCAGGAAAAATTTTACTTTTGCTCTTTATAAAGTTAATAAAATACAATTATCTTTTCATTTAATAAGTATAAAAAAGATAAAAGAGTAATAAAAGAAACAATAAAAAGCAATTATCTGCTTTAAAATATGAAGTGGCATCCCTTAGCAATGGTTATAATATTTTTTATTTTTATTCTCTTAAGATTTATTTAAATTCGGCATATCTCTTATATTTTAAACCAAACCTATAAATATATATAAGTTTAAATATTATTCTCTTTTTTAAAATTCAGAATGAAACGCTACAACAGTAATCTTTTAATAGAAAAATATTTTGGTTATGAATGCCTCAACAGGGTATGATTGATGCATTTCAAACACAATTTTTCAAAACAAAGTGTGTGTGGAGGAGGGATGGGGGGGATCAAAATATTTAGCGTAAATCATAATATATATTAAAATATAAAATAACTTCATAAATTATACAAATAAGAATTATTTATATAATTTATTATTTGTGAGAGCTGAAAGCAGAGTTTATATTTAAACTTTAAACTAAATACGGAATAATAAATTATATTTCTACATATAGTATATCTAACAGTATGAATTTTGGACTTTAAAAAAGTGGGAGTATACAAATGAGAAAAGATTCATATTAATGTGTGATCAGGCTTACAACTGAAGAAAATAATTACCTGTAAAATTATGGTGATTAAGGTAAATGTGTGCATATTAAATAGGACTAAATAGTCAATACACAATATTGTTGAATAACTTTGATTTGCAAAATGAAACTTCAAAAGCAACCGTAAAAAAAAAAAAAAAAAAAAAAAAAAAATGTTTGTTATAAACAAGTATTTACATATAAATAAAAGAATTTTTCCTTAACATTAACAATAGAACTTTGACCATACATTTTTCTAAAGCAAAATATGTTTAACCATTAAGAACATGTACTATGTACATGACTCAATGGGGTAAGAAAAAAAAGTTGTGTATTCCAGGAAAATAGTATTTGTAAAAATTTGGTCATTCACTTTATTATTATTAATTTAAATCTAATTTTTATTACTTCTATAGCATTACTATATATTAAATTAAATACAAATAAATATCATTAAAAAGTGATATTCAGGCTTTAAAAACTGTTGGCATTATAGAGTTCACCATCCATGTCTTTATCCAAACTATATGTTTATTTATATGCTAACTGTCTGTATTGTCAGTAAAATAAAAATTAATACATATTTTATATTTTGCCATAAATTATCAGAAAAAAATTAACTGTTCAACATAAAAATTAATTTTTTACAGCAATTAAATATATAATATTTAAAATGTATGTATTCACTGGCAGACACATAGTACAACACACTTTTTCCTTTATTAACTCAAAGTTCAAAATATACTTTTCTGTACATTACTCTACACAATTAATACTATACACTTTCTCTAAACTTCATCTTAATGCATAAATATGGATTATATATGCAAAAACAAAAAAGAGCAAAGGAAAAAACGTGCATATAAATACAGTAGTAATATTTTTACATAAAAGTTCAAAGAGACAATCTTAAGTATTTATAACTCCAGAAAATTTTATAATTTAACATACTAAAAAAAAAAAAAATAATTATTAATGAAAGCAGGGGTGATTGTGACTCAAAGGTAAAAACCCTGAAAATTACAGCCTCAAATTAGAAATAACCCAAAATATCAAATAATACTCAAACTACTTAGGCCAGAAGCCCTTAATCTTTTCACATTTCATTCACATATCAACTGGATAACAAATGAACAACCAATGAAAACAAAAAATAGCTTTATAGGAAATATGAAAATACAGATGGTTAGAGTAAAAACCCTGAACACAAACACCCCTGTGAAAGATGCATCGATATGATACATTAATTAGACAAAATTTTATGAATGGAAAAAAGAAAAAAAAAGTAGCAAAATTTATTCGCTGTTAAAAATATGAACAGTCACAAGAATAATGTAAATATTTTACTTTATGTTTTTTTAAATATACATACATATATACAAGGAGAGATATTCAAACAGCTTAAGACCTATCATATTATTATACATTCATATTTATAAGTTTCAAAAATATTATCCTGAATAGTATATTTATTTATAATGAAAATAGTTATAAGTTGTCACAGACAAATAAAAAGTTCAATGTTATCACACTTTATATCTATTTGACTGTGTTGTATAAATAAAATCATTGAATTGAATATTACTTATTAGCTTACAACTTTATGACTAGATAAATTATTTTAGAAGATTACAAAAATTGTAACATTTCATTTCAATATAACATAGAAATGTTAAATACAATTCTATTTAAGATAATACATAAAGGTAAGTACTGCAAAAATTAAGTTGAAGCAAATTATATTTCTCTTTATTAAGAGAAAAATTTCTTTGAAAGAAATATATTGAAATATAAAAAGTATTACTATGGTTAAATAAGTATCAATATACTTTGCAGAAAAGAAAAGAAAAAGTATTATTACTAATGTAAATATTTTTCCTTAGTGTCTGTAAACATAGAAATAACTTTAGAGTCTCATCTAAGTAAAGAGTTGATCCAGGTTTTAATTTTTGGGGCCCATTTTTGTGAAATATAAATAATTTATGTGAAATTTTTATTTAAATTAGTGAAAAATTATTTCTTTTTGCGAACAAAAGAATTATTGTGTAAAACTTTCATTTTAACAGTTATGCTAGCTAATATTTAATATTGAGTTAATAGCATTTCACTGAATCAAGTACAGTACAGAGTCAAAAATCTGCACAGCTTGGGACCAGAGGTTGTGCAGATTTTAGGATTTTGCGGATTTCGGGGCCCATAGAAAATGATTTTCACTTTGAATAATATACTGTTTTCATTATTCAAACTAAACACATACTATTAAATTACTAGGTACATAAGAATAATAATGAACATTAACAAAAATATATAATTAAAAAAAAATGAAAAAGAATATTTGTCAAATTTAGATAAAATCTGTTCACATGTAGCTAGTTTTAAACTAAACTTGAACCTGCATGATTTATTTATTGTAAATAGTAGTAACACAAATTTATCTTTCTACGAACTTCATTGAGTTCTTCCTTACAAATTGTGCCTTCATCAGAAAGCATTTTAAAAAATTAGTTCTTTTTATTTACCTGATTGATATCATCATATCACAATAATCATTATTTTCTTTTGATGAATTTAATATACTGTCAATAATTTCATTAGCAGTAACTTGAGTCTTGCAGTCTTTCATATTATTATTATTTTGTTTTTCTTTTTTGTAATCATAAAATGCAAACATAAAATCTGTATTCAAGACCTTTTTCAAAAATTCTGATTTGCAGTTATGTAATTTATTAATAGTGAATTTCATTGTTTGTATCTGGCAAGCTGTGCAGATTTTGGACTTTGGCGGAATTTAGGTCGGCGGATTTCTGGCTCTCTACTGTATAGACAATCATTATAAATACTGTAAACATGGAAAATTTTTACAAAATTATCATTTTTATAAAAGGAAATCTTGTGAAAAGGTTGTTTTTATGAATCTGAATTTTGTTGAAGGAGCATATTTCATGGATTTGAATTTTGTTGAAGGTGCATATTCAATGGATTTGAATTTTGTGAAGGGACAGCAAAAGGGTTCCAATTTTTGCCTTGATCGACCCCTGAATAAGCACATATCCGAAATTTATCTGCAGCTGAAGTAAACCTCTAATAAAAATAAACAAAATTTTAATTAAGAATGTGTTAATGCACACATTATAATAGTCAGGGGTCGATCCAGGTTTTAATTTTTGGGTCCCTTTTTTGTGAAATTTTTATTTATTTATTTTTGTGAAATACAAAATATTTTTGTGAAAATGTAAAATATTGTGTAAAATGTTTTGCTTTTACAATCACTTTATGTAATGTTTAATATCAAGTTAACAGTTTCATTAAGCCAAATTAAGGCATTAATTAAAAATAATACTGAAAAGATGAAAACATTTAATAAAAGGATCATTTTTATAAAAAAAAATCTTGTGAAGAGACTCATTTTATGAATTTGAATTTTGTGAAGGGGCCGCAAGAGGGACCCAAATTATGCCTGGATCGACCCCTGATAGTACATATTACATATATATAAAACAATTAAAAAAATTTATAATACCTTCAAATTTTATCCTGTTAAACTTTTTACATGTATATAGGTAATGTCAAAAAAAAAAAAAAAAAAAAATGAGGGAGAGAATAATTATAAACATGTATACAACTAATAAATTTAAATTATGGAATTAGTTAAAAACACACAAACGTAAACAAATTTTTAAATTTTCTGCTTAAAAATATAACAAATCATCAATTAAAATATATATTATATTATACTCAGCAATTAAGACAAAGAATTCAAAATTTTCTAGATTTTTCACTATTGAAAAAAAAAAGAAGTTAAATTAACAACTTATATCAACGAGATTTAGTGATTTTATAATTCTTACTCATATTCATTTATAAAATATAATGAAAATTAGTATAAGTTCTGTATTAAACCATCAACCATTTTTACCAAATCAGAAATTGTGGACAAATGCTGAGATATACAGCCAATAATAAAAAAAGGTTTGTTCAAACTTTTGAGCTTTTCTTAAAATATAAAATATTGCCAAAAAATAATGAAAAAATATAATCAAAAGAGGTAATAAAATTCCCTCCCCACTTTTTAAAGAAGAAATTATACAAATAAATAACATTCACTCTATTTATAATATTATAATGAATGAAAAATCTAAAAAAAAAAAACAATGGATGGCACCACCAAATTCTTGCTGAACAGCTACTATTAAATGCCAGGCCTAACTGCCTTTAAAGCTGGGATTGCAATGCCTTGCTTAAGACTATCGTAAACATAAATTCTGTCTTATGATGTAAACAAAATGCAAGTCGTATTGCAATGTCTCACTATTTTACGATCATCTCAGAGCTATCTCATTTCGAATTTTAACTGGATGCGTGCACAATCCAACATAGCTCACTCTACATCTCCAATTAGCTGACTCGTTTCTCCCATGGGGGACTTACGCTTGAAGCAACTAATACCAACTAACTTAAGATCGTTCTTAAATAAACGCCTATTCTTAAGATGAATCGTAATATTAAGGTCAATCTTAAGACCGAGGCACCGTAATCCCAGCCTAAATTCTTTAAAATGTAATTCTAAATATAAAATTTTGAGCATATGTTTCAACTTAAAAACTTTTTTTTTTTTTTTTTCATTTTCTTTAAGAAAATATGCATTTTAAGTGTATTAGATCAAAATTTTGTAGCAGGAGTCAGTCCAGACTTTTCAGACAGGGTCCTGTTTTTGTGAAAAATCTACATGTAATTTTGTGAATCTAAATTTAATGTGAAAATAAAATTTTCGGATAGGGTTCTCCTTTTGTGAAATACGTAATTTTGCAAAATAAAATTACAATTAAGGTTTCATTTAGATAATGATGGTTCGCTTTTATAGAGCACACAGGCATAGAAACCTTTTATAAATTAGAAATTTAATATTAGCTTTTCAGGGAAAACACAGAAGAGCACATCTGATGATTCAGGTGGCCTGTTCGGACTGTGGAAGATTAGCTTTCAAAATGAAAAACATTTATCAAAGGTTTGCTTTTAAGGGGAGAAATTTTGTGAAGGGTCCTTTCTTAGGATAAACAATTTTGTGAAAGTTCCTTTTTCAAGATAAATAATTTTGTGAAGGGTCATTTAACGGACCCAGGTTTTCTTCTGGACAGACAGACCCCTGTGTAGACAAAATTATAGCCAAAGTGCTTATAATTGCTTTGTTTCTAAGCAGACAAATTTATGCTCTGATTCTGGAGTTGACCAATCAGATAACACCTTATGTCAGAATTAAATCATTTCGACAAAAGTTAATCGTAACTGGTCCATGTTAGAGAAATATTATATAGATTGCATCATTTTATGGACACAACAAATATTTTCCTTAAAGGAATTGGGTTTGGGGGAGGGGGCAAAATGCTGAATAACATAATATACGTTAAATATCTTATGAACTTTTACAGAATCACTGAAATTGACAATCAACTAGGGAAAAAAATTTCATATATATTTATTTATTTATCAATAGAAAATAAATAACAGCTAAATGTTAACACAAAATAAACCTTTATTTCATGAGAGAATTTTTTCAAGATACCTAGATCAAATAATTTTACAAACTGAAATTTTGTAAACAACCCTCATAACATAATTTTTCTGCACCTGCAGCAAAACAAAATTTGTCTGTGATCCAGAAATGATGGATCAAATTTGGTATCAAAAACTTATAATGTAAAATTTGCATCTATGAAGAAAATGAATTAAGAAAATACAAATACAGTTATCTAGAAATATATTGCAAATTATATTTGTATTATTAAGCCTGACTTTACTTTATGTTACATAAATCTGCAGGCCTCACCGCTAAGCTGCACTCTTAATATAATAATAATAATAATAATAGCTCAATTGAACTTAGAAGAAGAAAAATAAAACAAAAAAATCAATTAGCAGAGTTTTAAAGTAGTCTACTGATTATTTATGTTTTATAAATTAAAATCTTTAAAACAGAATTTAAAAAAATAACAAAAACTTAATAAATCAGCTCTCTATTAAATAATAGACAATATAAAACAAGTTTTCTAACAACACTCATTACATATACTTTATGTAATGTTAACAACGGTGATCAAAGTTCAGATGCACAAAACTGTTAGCTAAATTCATGTGTGAGTTATGTTTAATGTGAAACAATATAACCATTCTGTTAATTAAAAAAAAAAAAAAAAAAATGCAGTCAACAAAATAGCTTAAAAAATTATGATAAACACTATTCTAATATTTGTCAGGTACCAGAAAAATACAAAATAAAGATTGCATCAATTTTACTTGATTTAAGATATGTATTATTAATTGAACAACAATTAAAAATAATAATATGAATCAAAGCAAAACGAGAAATTAATTTAGAGTCCAGCAATCATTACAAGACTGATATTTAATTAATTAAAAGTTTTAGATAACAACATATCCTCTGATGCATAAATAGGTTGTCTGTGAAAGCTTGGTTTTTTTTTTTTTTTTTTTTTTTTTTTCAATTAAAACCAATATCTTCTAAACTTTCACCTTTGAAAGCAACTGTGATGCAATAATGCTGCAATAACTGTTGCAATAATTCTTGTTCATCCAAGAATTCTAGGTTTTCAATGCGCTCAATATCTTGTTGGGGTAAATGTTGATATACTTCCATCATATCCCATGACTTGGCTCCTTCCCAACCAGCACTAGTGAATCTTTTTTGTTGACTTTCAAGATCTGCACAAACCGACACACCAGCCAAATTACAGCCACGTTTCTTTAGGTTTTCAATCATAACGTTACCAAATTTATCACCCATGTTGACTTGCTCATAGTTAATAAATAATGCAGTTCGAAATTTTTCTGTGATCCATTTGAGAAAATTTGATGTGAGATGCTCTTCATTGTACACAAGAACACATTCTGCGAGAAATACAGTAGGAACTGAGGTATCTACAAGACCACTCAGTAATTTTGAGTTCAGTTCATTAATATTTCTGATGTCACATCCGACAAGGTGGTATTCCCCAGCATGAAGCTCACAACTCGAAAACTGAATATCATCATCTTCTGTAGCAACCATTCTCAAAAGATTTTTTCGATTCCTTATAATATAACATTTACGAGATGTTACTGGAGGTAAATCTATTTCAATAAAGCTCTTTACTGATATATTTTCATCTTTAAGTCTCCAATAGAGAGTATCAAATCCAGCCCCAATGTTTATAACTTGGCAGTTGTAATTAGATGTAGTAAGAAACTGATCAAGTAATATTTTCATGCCCATGACACGAGCGTAATAACCTCGACTTATTTCCGGAGCTTTCCTATCTGAAGAAGACTTAATAAAATGTTGAATATAAGGGTCAGACCAATATCCAGTATGAACAGCGTACCTTTTACAGAGAGCAGCATCATCGTTGGTAGCTATAACAGCATCGTCTTCACACATTGTTAAATATAAAATAAGTACTATCTTTCGAAAAAGTTAGTTGAAAATCATTTCAACAAATATTCTTAAACCTGATGTAAGTTTTTAAGTTCTACAGAAAAAACCTTGAAACTCTCAGCTTAGTATCTCCAAACATTCCCAAAATATTACAAGAAATTTATATTTTAGTTGACTCTTTGCTTTGCAGCAAGATCTTTAGCCCGCGCACATCACGAACGCTGACTTCATTGCGCATGCTTAAATAAAAATGTTTTGGGGTTGCTTAAACCGAACATGAAGATAAAAAATTAACTGGAGTGATGTCTTTGCAGATTTGCGATTCTTGAAAATGGAACAGACTACTCTACAACAAGCATTAACTGCACCAAAAACCACACTTAGGGGTACATACAAATGAAACACTTCCGTTTGCAAGACTAGCGTCTCACCGCAGCGACGGCTCCCTACGAAAAAGTTGAATAAATTGCCTTGGCAGGTTTGGCATGCTGTAACCAGAGCCTCCTTAAGTAGATGCCTTCCACGCGCTTCGAATCCCAATGTTAAATTAGGCAACATTTAAAAAACAAAACTAACGCTAGGTGACAGCACCTACGCAGAGCAACAATTTTCTTCTGTTTCATAGATAAGTTATATTTTTCATATAAAATCTAGCTATTAATTTCAATTTAAAGTCCAAAATTGTATTTTTTTTTTTTCTTTTAATTTGAAAAAATGATGTGAAAGTGCTTTATCGTAAATATTTTCAAAAAAATATTCAAATATTTATATTTAAAAAAGTATAGGGTTTAATTTTCTTCGAAAGTGGACAAGACCTATTTTAGCTTTTCAACTAATTGAATTACAACGTATCAAATAAATAACACCTTTTTTTTTTTAAATATATTATTAATTAAAAAACGAAATTTAAAATTAAATAAGCAAAAACATGGCATGTCTATCACGCGATTAAATTATTTTTTATATATTTATTCAATAAAAATTTCAAAAATTTTTTTAATATAGATATCAGATGAAAGTTTCGTTTATATAAATTAAAATCTCTGAACTTTAAATGAGTTCAGTTTAGAATGAATAATTTATAATGATAAATTATTAAAATCATGTCTTTTTTTTCTTTTTTTGGTCATGTCCTTTACGTTACATTTTTACCTTATTAGGTGTGAATTATTTTTCTTAAATCGAGAATTTTATATTATTTATAAGAAAAATAGACCAGCACATTAACGAGATAAGTTAACATTCAGTAATAAAAATTGGAGAAGAAAACAATCTGTTGTCTAGTCCGTCAGAAAAAATAAATAAATAACCATTAAGATTTAAATTTTTAAAATTAAGGATTTCTTGAGTATAAGTTTTCTCTCGCACGAAAAGTTTTTTTTTTTTTTTTCCCAAGATTTTATTAGCTCCATCAGTTCCGAGAGGGTATGCTTTCGAAACTGATAGATATTTTCGAAATAAAGTTGTGTTATGTTTACATGTTTTGAGGTCTCCTGAAACGAAAAATGTTTTTAGCGGTTGGTCTGTGCGCGTCGGTTTGCCTATCTCGGATATACTTGGAAAATGCTGAAAGTGTATTTCATTTTGTGTTAAGTGTTTTTCATATAAGACTAAATTTAAATGCACAATCTGATGTGCACATAGTTTATTGAAAACATACAGGGCTATCCAAAATTAAGCTAAACGTTCTTTTCTGTAGAATGTAATTGACGGAAGTGCTTTGGTACACTTTTTTATGTCGACGAATACTGTTGAAGAAGGAAAATTAATTTTTCGAACCTATAATGTAAAAAAAGTATTTTTTTTTGAAGTTCTATCTTCAACTCAGGTTTTTGAATAAAGTCACGTTTTGAGGTTCCCTGAATACAAAAAACTTTTTTTTTTTTTTTTTTTTTTTTTTTAGTTTTTAGCGATTGATTTATATGCATATTTATTATCAGAAAAACTTAAAAACAAACAAATGCAGGAAATTCACAATTGTATTTTAAAACTCGTATTAGGTTTCAAATTGAAAAATTTGATAAAGATTGGCAAATTTAAGGACAAATTAATAACATCCTTGAAATAATTTTACTTCCATTACCCTACTACCGTAGGTAATGAAAGTATTGTGTTCGGTCCAAAAATTCGATATCGAGTTTTCCCCTGATTTATATTTAGCCAGTATATGTGTTTGTGTGTATATATATGTGAGTGTATGGATGTGGGGATATTTTTCATTTTTCTGATAATTTTTCAAATCAGTACTCATGATATTTAATTTTTACATGAATTTTTAATTCCATATTCCATTTCTGTGGTAAAAGGTTAATAAAAGTAATGTTTTGAATCTTAAAACTTAATATTTTTAAAAAGAACAAAAGTAGAGATAAAAATTTTCTATTTTTTCTTTTCAAGATTCCCAACACGTTTGTTTCGATTTAACTGAAATAATCAAATTTTTATACGCATTTACACAAGTCTTTAAAAAACAGTGGTATTAAAAAAATATAAATCAATCTTGTTCCTATATTGGAGTATTTTATAGTTTTATTCATTTTATGAAAAAAACTACAAAATACTCCAATATAGAGTGACTTGAAAGTAACTAAGAACAAGTTATTTTTCTGTATTCCTACATCAATAAATAAAAATATTATTTCATTTTGTAATAAGCATAACTATTTTTATTTGTTAAATCTAACTTACTAACAGAGAGGTGTCAACCCTTCGAATTTTTATATCATAATTTCTTTTAAATTTATCTTCGTCTTAATCACACAATTTACGATAATAAAGAAAAATAATGTTTTTTGTGAAAAATATTATTGATATTCAAAAATCCGGAGGGTTGGCAATATTGCATTAATTATTTATGCAGTTTACATACCTTGTCTGGAAATATTTGGAAGCAATTTTTTACGCTGAATTGCATTGCTTGGTATTTCGTGGAAACATATATTTTCACGGCTACTGTCTGATTTATAAAATGGAACGACGCAATACACCATATTATAAAAAAAAAAAAAAAAAAAAAAAAAAACTCTCACATTTGTTAAATTAATAAAACATAAACCAGAACTCAATTGAAGCTCAATTGCATCGCGCTCGCGGGAAATAAACATATCTTTACGTACGGTATCAAGCGCCATCTACTGGCTATGTTCTTCTTGTACTGTTGCCAAGTTTTCGAGCGACTCGCTAGGCATCTACTTAAGGAGGCTCTGCTGTAACAGTGGCGGATCCAGGACTTGACTTTTTTTTTTTTTTTGCTAGGGGGTTTCAGCCCCCTAGCAAAAAAAAAAAAGAGATGTAAAAGAGAGGGGGGGCCCCCTAGCCCCCCCCCCTTAAATCCGCCACTGTGCTGTAATTTGGCGATGTAATGCTACAATTCTGAATGGTTGTACGTGAAATGTGTATGGTAGTTTATATTGAATTGAATTATTTTCGGAAGCTGTTTAATAATTATTGATAATGAATAATCTAATTTCTTATTCATCTTGTGATCAGATTACTCATATTTCTTCTCAAAGATTTAACCAGAAATGGGCTACCTCACAGGAGCCTAAACTAAAGCAGTTGCCCCTTACGGCCCTGCCTTAGTCGGACCCTTTATCAGAATAAGAACATATGATTTAAAATCTTGATTAATCATAAAAAACGACAGTTTTTTTTAGTGACGCAGCAAAGCACAAACAAAGCTTAGCAGCGAAATTCTATTATACAGCTAGTTTTACATCAAAGGAATTTGGAAACGCCGACATTTATAATATCTCAGTAAATAGGAGATATTTTGATCTGATGTTTTCAGAATAATCTTTTATCTTCTGGATGATGCTATCCTGAAAGTTTCACACTTCCAACATTGTATATATTTTGAGATCTGGAGTTGCAATTTAAGACTTCAAAGGAAAAATGTGTTATCGTGTGAGTTTTTTTTCTCGAAAACGGCTCGAAGAAATTTTATGAAATTGATATATGATATTAATTTATTTTGTCTGAGAATCGTGACGTGCTTCGTTTTTCCCAAAAAACTCTTGTTTTTTATATATTTCACTTTAAAAATGGAACTATATTACCTCGCGGATTACACTATTTTCTTTCGCATCGCTCAAAAGAAAAGAATGTAATCCGGTTTGGAATGTTCGCGGACGTATACAGTCTTCGTTTCCATTTGAAATATTCAATCTCAGAAAGGTAATTTGGTATTTTATATAATATTTTATATAAAATATACAAATAATGTAATACTTATATATTTTATATAAAATAAATATTAAATGAGTTATTTATTTAGAGATTTGTATTTTATATAATATTTTTTTTATCAAAAATATTCATTCAGTTCCATTGTTTTCAAGTTGATACGTAGTTAACTTTCAAAATTGGTTTTATTTTAAAAAGTGATTGCAACAACAAAAACCTTTTTCTTTACTTTCATAAAATGATAGATAATATCATAATCATATGCAAATATTTGTAATTTTTTTAAAAAAAACTAAGTGATAAATCACTTAAACTATGGATAAAAAAAATCCTGAAAAAAAAAATAATAATAATAATAATAATAATAATAATAATTAATTGATTAATTTGCTCATTAAATTTCTATAATATAGTATGTAAATGAAATATTTTACAAAGATTGTAATAATTATAATATATCAAATCCAAATCTAAAATTTCATGTTTTCTGTTATTATTATTATTTTTTAATTTTATAAAATAATATTGTAATGAAAAAAAAAAAAAATAATAAAATAAAATAAATAAAACTCGGTTACCAAACACTTAAATGCATTGGAAAAACTCTGAAAACAGAATTAAAATTAGTAAAATAAATAATAAAATAAAATGAAGTAAAATACATCTTTATTTGACTTTAATTTAAACCCATAATATATTTTTAAAAATATTAATTAATTAATTTTGTTTTTCGCATTGTGATACTTAATTTTACGAAATAATACATTTCTGCAAAGCATACTGGTAAATTAATTAAGAATTATACAGTGTATTATTTTATAAATTAATTTGTTCATTAAATTTCCAGTAAAAAACTATACTACTTAAATATTTACCAGTATAAAAGTTTCACATTTTAAAGATTTTTCTATTTCTATTTATTTTTCTCTTAAATCAAATCTATACTTCAAAAATAATAATTATTTCTTTCTTAAATTTAACAGTAGGGAGCAGGCATGAATATAACAATAAAAGCTACTCTAGAAAAAAAGGAAAAAAAACCCTCCTTCACTTGTACAGACTTATTTCTTACATATAATATCCGCGATTGTAATGATCGATAGATGGCGCTTTCTCAACACTGCAGTTGTTAGTAAACATAGCCACGTGTGTTCCATTAGTGTTCTTTTTGTTATTCTACTTAATATTCGTACTATAATTTCTCCGCCATTACATTATGGAAAACTGATTGCTTTTGGAAAAAAATATTTCAGTTTATTCAAAGTTCGATCGGAAGTAGATTTTAACAGAAGCTGAACAAATATTAGTTTCAAATCATCTGATTAATTCTTTACTTCCATTAGCCGAAGCAACTGAAATTTTAAATTTGTCATTTGGAAATAAATGGAAGCTCAATTCTGGATTTCTTGATCCTTTGGAGTTAGATTGTAGCACACAACAGTATGTGTTATATTTTTTACCGTATTTATTCATTTTTATTCAATAAATATATGTGAAACTAAATATCGGCAAGCAATGGCGGCTGTATGGAATTCGAATTAAACCATGTTTATTGTAATTTCACCTTAGCCCACCAGAGGGCGAGCATTTCATTACAATCGCGGATTGATATAAAATGAAATTACCATGCATCTGCAACCTTTAAATTAGAAATTAATAATACATTTCAAATTTTGTATTATTCTGCAAATTTTGTTCAGATATTGCGTTTATTCAGATATTGCAGTCATGAAGGTAGAAAGAGAAGGAGGAATATCTCCTATGGCGTTTCAGAATCAAAACCGGTCCTAAAATTTTTTTCGCCGCATCGTGACGCTAGTATCGGTACCTGCGTCCATTTAACATTGTTGGAATACGAAACGAAATCTTTATTATTTTGTTTATTAAATTAATATTTTTAAGTAATATCAGCTTAAAAATGCTAAAAAATTATTCACAGATGTTAAGGTGCAGACAGGCAAGTCATAAACACTTTCAATTCCGTTAGAAAATATTAAAAAAAAAAAAAAAAAATAGTTTTATAAAGGGGGGGGGGGAATTGTATAAAATATTGTTTAATTGATTTTTTATTAACTTTTTTTTTTTTTTTTGCTTGTGTGCATGCGTGTGGACATAAGTTTTAATAATTATTTAATTTTAATACATTATTTAATTTTGAATATAATTATTTTAATTTTATTTTATTTAAATTAATTTAAAACATGTTTAATTTATATTAAACATAAGTAAACGATTTATTCTCTTATTTAAAATATATTAAAAAAAATTAAAATGCTTTTTAAACTACCACAAACTAATAATAATTACTATCAGAAAGCTATATGAATAAACAATGTAAATTTGAATAATTAAAATCATTTAGAATTGTTTTCCAGAACTACGATTTTTTCTATTAAAAGGCCACTTTGTAAAAGTCCAATACTTGAAGGTATAGTTGGTGTCTAGGGCTGGAGTATTTATCAATATATCCTCTATCCTCAAGTATCAATATTTTTTTAATATCGCAATAACGATATTAAAGATCTTGCTCTGCCGATATATCCCTCTAACGATATTTCTTAGCGCACACTGAGCGATCGATCGATGCGCCGATAAATAATGTTTAATGCCAATCTTAAATACCTTCTTCAAATCCTGCTTTCCCTACTAGCACCATCACCACGCACCGAACAAAGCGAACGCCGTATACAGTCGGTAACAAAAGTGTCCAAACACTAGCAAAAATTCCTATGTAAAAAAAGTACACTTCATACGGTTTTGTTAAATGAATCCTTGTCGAATCCTGTTCTTATTCTGTGTAAGAGCATGATTCGATAAGGATTTATTTAACAAAACCGTATAAAGTGTACTTTTTTTGCATAGGAATTTTTGCTAGTGTTCGGACACTTTTGTTACCGACTGTACCTTATACTAATGCAACCCCTTGTGCACTGCACGCTTCATCCATGTGCGATAAATAATAACGAACGCCAATCTTAAATACCTTCTTCTAATTCTGCTTTCCCCACTAAGCATGCATCTCCACGCACCGAACAAAAAGAGCTGAATAGTGCAACCCTTTTTCTTTTTCCCTCCCCCCTTTTTTTTCCCAACTCCCAACCGCAGTGTATCTACTCTCTTTATCTTCCCAATCGAAAATATCACTGTCCAAAAAGTCTGAATGATATTCATCAAGAAAATTAAGTTATCACAGTATATTGACTTCCCACAGTATATTGATACATTCATGCATTTACTGACCCTAAACGATAATATGAAAGAATTTATACTACCGTTAGTATTTGTATTTGATAATATTGCACATCACCACTCTTGGATCGTAGGTGTAATACCACAGTAACCACAGACAAGGCGATATAAAAACAAATGCTTATTATGACGAATGAAAACAATATCTTTTGTTTTAGCTCATTTCCTGCTATTGGTTCATTGATATTGGTTTATTTCAAAGTATCGATAACTTCTGGCCAATAAGATGTGTACATCAGTCAGATCCCTTTTCAGGCTCCCTTTCTCCTTTCCCATGTTATCCAATGGGATTTTTGTTGCTTCGTTTTATAAAAATATCTCATTCAAAAATGAAGTTTTTCGAATTCTGTTTTTTGAATATTACTTTTTGAACGGGTCGCCTTTTAGCTTGGTGAACAATTTTTCGAAAAAATTAATTTAAATATTTCATTTCAATAAGTAAATTATGGACTCTAAGTGTGGATCTCTAAGTAAAATATTTAAATTTATTTTTTCGAAAAATTGCTCACTAAGCTAAAAGACGACCTGTTCAAAGAGTAATATTCAAAAAACAGAATTTAAGCTAAAAGACGACCTGTTCAAAGAGTAATATTCAAAAAACAGAATTTAAGCTAAAAGACGACCTGTTCAAAGAGTAATATTCAAAAAACAGAATTCGAAAAAGTTCATTTTTTAATAAAATATTTTTATAAAACGACGCGACAAAAATCCCATTGGATAACATGGGAAGGGAGAAAGGGTGCTATCTGACTGATGTAAAATAAAGTTTTATCTTCAGTAATTTTACAGTGACAGTTTCTTTATAGAATTATATAATATTGGATAGTTTATTACTTTTTTTATGTAGCATTTATTTTTTCTCTTTCCTTTATTTTTTTTTTTCCTTTCTTTCTTTCTTTTCTTTTCTTTTTTCTTTTTTTTTTTTTTTTAAGCCGTACATGTTAAATAAAATTGGTTTAAATGCAACAAGTAACAAAATGAAACTTTAACATAATTTTGTTTAAATAATATAATTTTTATACTGACAATGTATACATATATATATATATATAATATATATATAATTCAATTTTTAATTATTGTGAAACTATTACGAATGTGAATTGAACACATATACATTTAAAAAATATTGTAATGATTTGGTAAGCAGATACAAAAATAAAAATGACAAGTAACTGACATTTAGGATGCATATAAGAGTTTTAAGTAAAAAATATTACTCTCTACGACCAAAAAAGGTATATCCAATGGTATTTCTTAACTATTTAAAATGATTTTCCTTTTTATTTAATACCTACATCTTAAGACAATATTTCTGAAGCTTTATTTTTAGTAGAATTATGAATTTTGATATACTTGGTACAAATAAAACACAGATCACATATTAGCTGTGTTAAAATATGATTTAAAAATAATTAAAGCTTAAAATGGGAAGAATAGAGGATAAACTATACAGAGGTATACTAAAAAGCAATAGTATAAGTTATAAGAAACATAAAATATTGATTCACTTTTTATGCATTTTTTTTTTTTTTTTTTTTTTTTTTTAATGATAAAGTTATGGTAGTAATATACCAGAAGATACATGGAAAACACTCTATACTTGCATACTTTAAAATTCGTGTGCATATGTCTTTAAAAAATAACAAATGTCTATTTTTTTCCTATCTTGAAAGAAATATCGCAATATATCACTAATATCGATATTAACTTGGTGATATATCGCGATATTTAATTTCTGATATCGTCCAGCACTATGGTGTCCTTTTTAGAAAGGTTTCGCTGTATTTTGTCGCCTAGTGATATAGTAAAAAAAAAAAAAAAAAAAAGTGTTTAGTCCCCTCCAATTGCCGAGAAGTTTTGCTCTCGAGGCTAGAAGACGGGAAGTGTCGGGTGCGATCCCATGTAGCACTTGCCAATCTAGCCGTTCGGAGTTTTCCGTGGTTTTCTCCTAAATTCACGGAAGATAACCACCTAGAAAGGCCACCACCAGAATCCATCTTCCCTTATGCACAAGTCCCTAGTGCAGACAATAGGTCTTAACCTATATACCATACCATACTTGTAATTTTTATCAAAATATTTTCACATTTAAATTAAACATAAATAAATGATTTATTCTCATATTTAAAATATTTTTTTAAAAAACTTAAAAAGCTTTCAAAATTATCATACACTAATAATAATAATTATCAGAAGGCTATATTGATAAACAATGTGAATTTGAATAATTAAAATCATTTAGAATTTGTTTCCAGAATTCCGATTTTGTCTAATAAGAGATAATCTTTGTAAAGGTCTCTTTCAAAGTACGGCTGGTGGCCTTCTTAGGAAGGTTTCGCTGTATTTTATTGCCTGCCAATAATTTTTGTGATAATTTTACACGAGAGGTTCTGCTATCGAAGCTGGAAAACGGGAAGTACCGGGTTCGATTCCATGTAGCATATGTCAACCTAGCCTTTGTGAGTTTTCTGTGGTTTTCTTAGAAATTCGCATTAATGCGAGCTAGAACCATACAAAAAGACCTCAATCAGAAAGCATCTTCCCTTATGCCCAGGTCCCTAGTGCAGACAACTGGCCTTAACCCGAATACCATACCTGTAATTTTTATCAAAATGCTTTTACATTTGAATAAAACATAAGTACTTCAAAAAGGAATATAAAAAATGTATATATATATTATCAATAACTTATCATAGAAATAATACTGAGATGAAAATAAAACTGAATATGATATAAATAATATTGAAAGTCGAACAATTTGTTCTAGTACGAAAAATGTTTTTTGAAAAACAAAATTATTCTTGAAAAGCTTTTATGATTAAAACAAATTAATATTAATGATTGTCAGAAAGATATATAGAAAAATTATGCAAATTTCAACAGTTAAAATCATTTAGAATTTGTTTAATAAATTAAGATTTTTTGAACCTATATTAAAAGGCCTCTGTATAGGTACAATATTTAAAGGTATAATGGATTGCCTTTTTAGAGACATTTTATTGTGTTCCATTTCTAATCAATTATTTTGTGATAACTGTAATTTTTTCTCCCCACCAGTGGTCGAGAGATTCTGCTCTCGAAGATGGAAGACAGGAAGTGCCGGGTTCGATCGCAAATAGTGCTCATCCATTTAGCCGTTCGGTTTTTGTCGTGGTTTTCTCTGAAACTCACATAAATACGTGAAACTTAGAAAACTAACTAATTCAAAAAACTAACTAGATAAACTATCAGCATTTTAAGTAATTGCAGTTTATGTACAATATTTACGCATATGTTATATGTGTAAATAAGTTTAAAATGACATCTTAGTATAACATAATTGCAACTTATGCATAACTAAGAAAACAATGTTAGTTGCCATTTGTCATTCAACTTGCTGATTCTAATTTCGACCCCTGTTTAGATGCTATCGCCGTTAAAAAAATTTTGGCTTATATAGACCACAATCATAAAGAATTATTCTTTGTGTTCCTGTAAAAAAAACTATAAACTCTAGATTCACCAAAATTTATAGAGTTCGTGTGACGGTGACTCGTAATACGTGTATAAATTTTCATCTCAAATGAATAAGAAAACATGTTTAGACACTATCGCACTTTACAAAATTTGGGCCCATAAACCATAATGATAAAGAATATTTTTTTGTGTCCCTAAAAAAAAAAAAAAAAAAAAAAAAAAAAAGTGCTAAATTCACCAAAATCAATAGGGTTTATGCTATGGGAAATTATAACAAATGTACCAATTTTCAACTCATTCAAACAAAGCCTTTACACGCTATCGTGTTCACTCACATACATCATAAAAAATATTAATTCAGGAGATCTCAAAAAGTATAGATCACACCAAAATCTCAAACTCGACTTTTTTTTTTTTTTTTTTTACATGATTACAATGTATTTCTTACTATAGCGTTTGGAAATTAAAAAAGTGTTGAAATATGATCAAGAGAAATACCTTTTTTCAGTCCATAATGTATTTGAATTATTTTGTCTGTCTGGGTATAGAAACAATTTTTTCTACAATTTTCAACAAGCAACATTTTACAATAAAGCTGAAAAATTTAAATAACATAATATATGTGACTCATAATATGTGCATAAATTTTCATCTCAAACAAATAAGGCATTTAGACATGATCACACTTTGAAAAATTTGGGTACACAGACTATAATCAAAAAGAATATTTCTTTGTGTCCCTGTAAAAAAACTATGTACTAGATTCACCAAAATCAAAATGTTTTGTGCTATGAGGAACTGTAACATGTGTACCAATTTTCAGCTCATTTGAACAGAGCGTTTAGACGCTATTGTGTTCACCACATCATTCTCAAAATAGTAAACATGAATTCAGGAGACCTCAAAAGTGTAGAAACACCAAAATCTCAAACTCGTATTTTTGAAATAATTAAAATACTTTCCTCCTGATAGTTTTCTGAAAGTAACAAAGTGTTGAAATGTGATCAAGAGAAATATCTTTCTCAGTCCATAATGTATTTGAATTATTTTATCTGTCTAGATGTAAAAACCAATTTTACTACGACTTTCATCCCTATAGCCATTCGAATTTTGCCACGGTTTTCTCCGAAACTCACGCACACCCCCACATAGGACATCTTCTTAAAAAGAATTCTCTACTATACACAATTGGTAGTAACCCGAATAACATGCCTACCTATAACTTTTATTGAAATATTTTCACATTTAAGTGGAACATAAGTACTTCAAAAAGGAATCCAAAAACATAAAATAACTTAGGAGAAAAATAATACAAAGCTAAGCAATTTTGTTATGCTTGGTATATAAAAAAAAAAAAAAAAAAAAAAAAAAATCCGTAAAAGCTTTCAAGATTAAAATAATATTAATGATTATCAGAAAGCTATACAGACAAATTATTTATAGAGCTAAAGTCTTTTAGAATTGGTTTTTTGCATTTATGATTTTTTGAACCTCTATTTAATGACCACCTATGTAATCGTCCAAAATTTAAAGCTACAGTTTGTAGTTTTTTTTAGAGAGATTTTACTGTATTCTATTCTTAACCGATATCTTTTTGTGATAACTGTAATTTTTAACAAAATATTTTCACATTTACATAACAGATAAATACATAAAAAAAAAAAAAAAAAAAAAAAAAATCTTTATTTCTTTTATAACTGATGTTTTTGTTAGATAAATTTATAATAAAAACCTCTTGAATAATATAGCATAAAAAATTTTGTTGCTTATAAACTATAATTTTTGTTAAATTAATTTTACGTGAAAAGAAGATATTTTAATTTGTATTCTGTATTAAAAGCACAGATATTAATATTTTAATCTTATTTAACAAATATAATAAGCAGAATAATTAATAGGGGGAGGTAAATAATTCCAACAAAATTTCTTCTCCTCATAACAACATGAGTTCAAAGAAAATAAAAGAATATTCAATATTGCTATTTTAAAAATATGAAAACGAAAATCGAAATATTTACATTCATGTACATGCCTGAATCAAATAAATAAATAAATAAGACTTTCTAGTTGCAATAACAGATGGCAGCAGCTCTGATATATGCGTCCCGAATAGTTCGTTTTGGGACCGGATTTTACACTACGCCGTTATCGTACCTGAGGATTGTATTACCATGATTGCAGTTTATTGCCTTCCCTTAGTATATGTTTATTGCCTTCAGAACATCAGGTTTTTTCCCTCCACAAAATGGGTATTTTTGAAATAGTGATTGCTCTACCAAATGGTACCGCTAGGACTTTCCTGGTTAATCGATTTTAGAAAAGTGTGTTTCTGAAGTTCATACAAAATCTTGAAAAACAGTGTCGAATACGAATTATTCAATTTGTTTTTCTATATCCAGTAATTTTCGGAATTTAGAAAGTTTTTAGTTAAGAAAAAAACAAATATGTATGGTGAGGGTGGCACAAGGTGTCAGACATGAGCAAATTTTAATTTTGTAAATGTGAAAATTGGGGGAAGGGGGAAATCTGTTACTTTGATGGAAAGACCTTTTCAAAACAACATTAAAAAAAAAAAAAAAAATTCTCTATAATTATTAGTTAGAAAAATATGAAAGAAAATTTTTCGTTTAAAGTCTTCCCCCCGGGTCTCGAAAACACCTTGGAAATTCTAAAAACCTAAAAAAAAAAAGGGGGGTCTTAAACAGTTTGAAGAATCATTGTTTTGTTTAAATTTTGAAAATTTTTTTGGAAATTTCGAAAACAGGGACCAGCGAAAAGCGCATCTTTGAAATTTTAAACAAATACATTGTTTTTTTCAGTTTGTCGAAAATGTCTTCTATAAACATAAACAACTTAAAAAAAAAAAAAAAAAAAAGAAAGAAGAAGAAGAAATTGAAGCTGTATTACGATAGGGGGAACCTTAGAAAGCAAACAGTAAAATTTGGAGGGAATTAGGGGGGTTAAGAGCTCGTTTAAAGTTCTTACTTACACACTAATATTCAATTTGCACGTTTCTTACTATTTTCAAAAATTTCGAGTCGTTTCCGATAGAGTTGGGGAGGAAGATGGGACTTTTAGAAAAAAAAAATATATAAGTTCCTTAAAAATGTCCCACCAGCGGCCGAGCGGTGGATGAGAGGTGCCGGATTCGATCCCATCCCGCACTGTTTTTCTCCGAAACTCGCTTAAATATGGGCCTCGACCCCTTAGAAAGACCTCATGGAGGCCATTCTACCTATATGCCTAGGACCCTAGCGTAGTCAGTTGGCCTTAAAACGTACTATCAACCAACCTTAAAAAAGTATCGTTGAAATGATTGCATCTAGAAGATTTCTCGAAGTGCTAAAAAATCTTTATCATTTAAAATTTTAATGTTAGATCTACTTTTTACCCCCCCATAACCCAATTTTAGAAAATGAGGCAATGTCCGAAATCCCTTCACCACGTTTTAGAAAATTTTCAGGAATTCTAGCCAGGAAGAATGTGGGAACTATGTACAGTATATTTAACCAGATAGCAATAAAACTACATTCAACAAAACATTTTCTAAAAAACGTTTTCCCGATTAAAATTTGAAAGTGGTCTAACTGATTGCCCCTCCTCCTATTTTCTCCATCTGAATTAATTTTAAACCAAACAAAATCTCCCTCAGATTGATTAAGCATCTTTTTTAGAATTATCAGAGTTTCCAAAGGAGGATCTGATCCCCACCCCCATGGTGTTAGGTATTTTGGAAAATTACTGTCAAATCCTTACAACATTTTACTTTAAACATCTCCAATTAAAAATATAACAAAATATTAATATTTTGTTCATTCAATTGGACCATTTAAAAACTTGTGTTTAATTTTTTTTATCTAACCAAAATCTATGCGGTGAATGGAGCTCTTTAAAAACTTATTCATAACACTTTTTTACAAAAACTTTCGTACACAAATTATTTTTTGAACATTTATTTTAAATATTCTGTTGAATTATTTAAGAAACAGATGAACTGTTGAACCAAAGAAATTGAATATTAAATAAAATAAAACTCTCTCTCTGTCTCTTTTTTTTTTTTCTAGAAATTGTTTGTTATTTTTAAAATATACTATATTATGCCTTTGTAATGTTGCGTGTTTCCATCACACAACAAATATTCTTTCTTAAAGTTTTTTATTTATCACTTTTCATACATTTTTAAAATTTCATTTAGTTTGTTATTTTGTTCAAGGTAAAATTTAATGTGGTATGAACTATGAAACTGGACTTTTTAAGGGTTACAAAGTCATTGCCATGCTCCTTTAATTTTACATTTTAATCATTAACCCCTAAAAAGTAATGATATCAATACAAAAAACCCTTAACGGGTTAGAAGTTTGTGATGCAGCACTGCACTTTATGGCTATAAGAATTAGAAATACGGGTCTTAAAAATAATGATATCAAATTTTCAGTGACGCTTTGCTATTAATTAAAAAATACAGAGATTTTTCTCATTTGAATTTGTTTTTTTCTTCTATTTATTTTTACAGTGTAAACGTTATTTTCAACATAAAATAATATATAACATTTACTTACCGAAACCTTTTCATTCACATCTCTTATAATATCAAAATATGTGTTTTAAAAGAAATGATATGAAATTCCAGCAACGCAGTGATGTTACACTAAATGATTTGTTTTTAAATTCCACTGCAATTATTTTGTTTTGCATATTAAAGTATATTTGCACATTGAAATATTGCTTTTAATTTTCAAATACGCAGTCAAATATATCACTTTCATTAAGTTTATATTATGTACTGAAACGTATTTATTTCAATGAATTATTTTATCTTTTGCGTCAAGCTATCCAAAACTGTAAGTAAAATTTATGGAAATGTTTATTTTGTGCCATCTTATCCAAATTAATTGAAAAAGCATGCAAATAGATAGTGTGCTGAAAAAAAAAAAAAAAAAAAAAAAAAAGCGAAATTTTTAGTTGTAGTTTTGGATGGCGTGACGCAAAAGATAAAATAATTCATTGAAATAAATACATTTCAGTACATGATATAAACTTAATGAAAGTGATATATTTGACTGCGTATTTGAAAATTAAAAGCAATATTTCAATGTGCAAATATACTTTAATATGCAAAACAAAATAATTGCAGTGGAATTTAAAAACAAATCATTTAGTGTAACATCACTGCGTTGCTGGAATTTCATATCATTTCTTTTAAAACACATATTTTGATATTATAAGAGATGTGAATGAAAAGGTTTCGGTAAGTAAATGTTATATATTATTTTATGTTGAAAATAACGCTTACACTGTAAAAATAAATAGAAGAAAAAAACAAATTCAAATGAGAAAATCTCTGTATTTTTTAATTAATAGCAAAGCGTCACTGAAAATTTGATATCATTATTTTTAAATTTACCTGTGAAGATTTTTTGTTAATTATTGAAACAATTAATTTTACTTATTGATTACTGAAACAATTTTACTTATTGATTTTTTATTTTATTTAATTTAACTTCAAACTTACCTTAATTTTATTCCTAGATAGTTAATTGCATTTTATATACACTCTATAACAAAAAAAAAAAAAAAAAAAAAAAAAAATTGACGTACCAAGAAGAAGTGGGGACAAAAATTGGTATATGTGGTGGAATGGGTGGTCCGAATGGGACAAAAATTGGTAGATGTGATGTACATGTGGAGAAAAACAATTGATTACAGTTTCAGAAAATTTGAATGATTTAATCAAGAGAAAGGGCCTCACAAAGTAAATAAGTCAATAACGCGTTGGTCCACTTCTGGCCCTTATGTACGCAGTTATTCGGCTTGGTATTAATTGATAGAGTTGGCAGATGTGCTCCTATGAAGTATCGTGCCAAATTCTGTCCAATTGTTGCGTTCGATTGGTAAAATCCCGAGCTGGTTGTAGGATCCTTTTTATGATGCTCCAAATGTCCTCAGTGGAAGAGAGATCCGAGGACTGAGCTCAAACCATTTCACTGAGCCACCTATTAAGGGTATTTGAAGTAACTGAAGTACCAGTTGCACGTAGGATCGACGATAATGATGAATTGGTGCTTGATTCCATCGAAACCTGTATGTATGTCAATTTGTGTCCAGTTTGCATTACTCCTTCTTGGTGTGTCACTTTTTTTGTTATAGAGTATATATATATGATTAACTCGCTACATAATCAGATACTTTTTTGACTACTGCTCCCCTCAACCCCCCGTTGTATCAGTCTGCCTATATCTATGTGTATACATCTGCATGTATATATTCCCTTGTAACTTACAGCCCTGTATTAAGTCCTTGTAACTAATAAATACTTCTACCAAATTTAATACGAAAATGATTGCATAACATGTCAGAAATGTTTTGTGCAACTTTGTAAACTAATTACTAATTTTATGCCTACTATTTTGGACAGAAAACACGTTTTGAAACATTCAAATAACATATGTTTAATTCATTATGTTTAATGGAGTATGACCATTTTAAAATGCATTTATAAGAAATAGCGTCTATAGATCGTAATGGTACGAAACTCTTTCGTGCGTCTCTGTACACCAGCCAGAATTATTATATACACCAATAAAAACTATACAACTAATTCTTTGCAATTCATTAATATCTGATTCGAATTTGACATCATTTGGATAATTACACAATGTCATTTGATTTCTTTTGTGTGGTCTTGTAAATTAATTTTTTAGTCAGTACATAACTTTTTTTAGGGAAAACATGCTTTTAAGAATCTTAATAATGTATGTTATTGCCATTATGTTGAATGCAACATAAACTTGTTAACATGCACTTAAATAAAAATCTGACCATAGGCTGTCACAAAATTCTTTTCTGTGTCCCTGTAAATGAGCCATAATCATTATATACACTAGTAAAAACTATACAACTTATTCCATGGAGCTCATGAATAACTGTTCGAAATATGACTTAATTTGGATGACTACATGATATATTCATAACATTGTATTTTAATTATTAAATCTAACCACACACTTCCTGAACATGGTTTTAAGCATATCATTAATTTATATTAATTTCATTTTGTTCAATGCAGTGTAACCATGTTAAAATATCTGTAAACAAAATTCTGCTAATAGGCCGTAATGATAAGAAAAACTTTGGTGTGAGTGCCTGTACAAGAAGAATAAACAATATAGACACCAAAAATTATGCTGCTATTTAAGCATTCAGCATTGAGTCTAAGCATGTGTACCAGTTTCCAAGTCGATCAGGGGATTTTTGCAGCTGGCATCGCGGTACACACAAATTATGTGCATAGGCTGTAATAATGATAAAAAATTTGGCATGTCCTGTATGTGAACTACAAATGGATTACACACGTAAAACAATACAATTGATTCTGTGTGGTTAGTGAACATGTGTACCAAATTTCAAATTAATAGGACGATTTTTGCGACTGCTGTCATGAGACAGACACACACACAGAATCCAAAATCTTTTTGAATCCCTACATGGAGGCTTTCGCTGACTTTTTAGCAATTAAAATTGGCTGAACTATAAAAAACTTTTCGTTTTATTGCATTTGTTAAAAGATATGTTTATGTCTGTGTATAAAGCTATTTGTTTATTGGATTTGATTTAATAAGAATTTAAAAGTAAGGAAAAATTTGTATAGATCTGCCTTTTTTTTAAAAAAAATTCTGTACTACAAATTTTTTCACCAAAGTGCAACAATTATTTTCTCCATTATTTGTAATTGCTGAGAAAAGGTCCATGTTGCCTAACTTGCGTATTTATTTTATTTAAAGCGACATGAAGCATTAAATAAGTGACAATCTTCCATGAAAATGATCTGAAGTTTCAATAACGAGAAAACTTACTGTCTTACAGCTTAGGCTACATATATATATATTTTAATTACATAAATTTAATACTGAAAAATGATATTCCATCAGTTTAGTTTTTTCATCCCTAATATTTGTTTCCTCCTCCTCCCTTTTTTTTTTTTTTTTTTAATTTACAGACTTTACAGTTTGATGTTTTCTCTCATCCTTTTCAATGAAAGAACTTGAATATAAATTTAATATTCTGATGTGGTTTATTTAAGCACATAACACATTCCACGTAACACAAAATTAACATTTATTCATGTACAATTTTGTCATAATAAAGTTAAACTTCTTTAACAGTTATAGAATGCAGACATAATTTCGAGTTGTACAGACATAATTTGGAAATTTTTAGTACAGCTAATCATTTCACACTTTAAATTCAAATGGTCCGGAAAATTTTGCTTTCCATAATAATTAAAGATTCAACAAACATTACTTTACTATAAACATCAGCATTTAAAATCCTGTAACATAAAAGCAGTCTCACTGCTTGACGCAAAACAAAAAAGAAGAATCATGTTGTTCACATACATTTTAAGACACTTGCTAACTCCATTTCATTTTATCATTTAACACTCAACTTTCTTTCAATCATAAAAAACGCAAAACACAATTGAAAATGTATGCAGATATATTTCCACCTAATGGATATTTGAACATTTATATATTTTTTGTAAATGTATGAGTAATGTTAATCATGCCATGTTGTCTATAATAATAACAGTAATATTAAACTCATAGTATAATTGAAAATACCCTTCAAGCAGTTTCCACTTTGATCTCATAATATATCTGAATATTTTGTGCTACCCTGTAAAAAAATCAATGCCTATTATATAGAAAACATTGTCTGTGCATCTGGGTAAGTATATTAATCTCGTTGTGTTTTGTGCAGTATAAAGATATAAAATCTGCTTTAAAGAAACACTTCTCATATGTACCATCATGTATATGAATTCTTTTGTGACTTCTCTAAGAAAAGCAGTATTGCTATTTATAGCATTTTATTTAATTTGAAAAATAAATTTTGTTAACACTATATTTATAGCTTTACTTTTAACCCCTTAATGCGCGCTGTCCTCGCTGCGAGGACGCAAAATTTAAGATCTAGCTGCAAAAATTCATCCCGGAAATTTTTTAGCAAAAATTTACGTTTATAACATTGCTAAAAGGCCATTTTTTTTAACCTTAATATTTAAAATTTCTTTTAGTTTTATTTAGCTCATGAATTCCGGTGGCAGTATAATTTAAATGATCCGAATTGTCTTGCGCCGCAAAGGGTTAAAGGAAAAGCATAAAATAAACTGTTTCTGTACAATTCTGTATGCTGTCTAAAAATAGAATACACAATATATAATGCCCTAAGAATTAAAAATAGAAAAATATCACCACAAACATAACTGAAAATGTCATTTGAGTAATTTCCATTTATATTTCACAATGTGCCTAAATATTTCGTGAAGCTCTGAAAAACTATCCTTAGTACTAATCATACTCTACTGTACAGCAATCATTGCTTATGTGCAATTGGATAATATGCATGTTCATTCTGTGATGTATTGTGCAGTATAAATATATTAAAGGAGCTTTGAAATAAATACTTCAAATCTATCACAATATATTTGACTTCTTTTGTGAGTTCTTATACACAAGCCGGTAGTGCTATTTATTAGCATTTTCAATTGAAACATGCTATGATAAACTCAAATAATGTATTAGTTTCAAGAAATTCTTAAAATATTTCTTGAAATTAGAGCACGAACAGACAAACAAACTGAAATCATTAGCAACTTTGTTGGAAAATGTTTAAAAATGGTAGTAGCAAAAGCTTACGAAATATGATTAATGGTAGATGATTGTGTATTTCTATCTACTTACTTATATATAGAAGATAATTTATATAAGTATTTAGAAAAAATGTATTGTCTTAGACATAAAAAAAAAGAAAGAAAAAAATCTCCCTAACATTAAAAATTTTAATTTCACAAATAAATCCAATTACATACATTTTATTGTACAAAAATAAAAATAAATAATAAAATAATAATTTTTGTTTGGGAAAAGACTATTTTCCTTGAGATGTAGATATTTTAGATAAAATGGGCTCACAGTAAATTTTGAGAAAAAATATTTCGGATGAAGATAGATTAAGGCCATAGACACTATATCCATCTCTAATGACATTTAAAATAATTACAAGATAAAAAGATCTTTTTATATACCATGTTTTTAAATTTTCTGTTCAATCATATAAACGCTACCGAAGGCAGCGGGAACCCGGAGCAATTGGATAAATTAAAAAAAAAAATTCATTGCTCTCGTGTTTTGAGCTATTATAAAAGTTTCAAATGTCTAGCTAGTTGGGAAGTTAGTGAAAAATCGATTGCAAGCTTTGTACTGGTAACGCTGCCGAAGGCAGCAGGAACCCGAAACATTTGGTTACAAATATTTAAAAAATGCATTTTCACCGTATTCTGAACTATTCTGAAAGTTTCAAATGTCTAGCTATTCAGGAAGATAGTTAAATAGATTTTCTGTTGAATCATATAAACGCTGCTGAAGGCAGTAGGGACCTGAAACAGTTGACTAAAACTATAAAAAAAAAAAATGTATTGTCACTGTATTCTGAGCTATCCTGAAAGTTTCAAATGTCTAGCTAGTCGAGAAGTTAGGGAAAAATCGATTGCAATCTTTGTACTGATAATGCTGCCGAAGGCAGCAGGAACCCGAAACATTTGGCTAAAGGTATTAAAAAAATGCATTTTAACCGTATTCTGAAAGTTTCAAATGTCTAGCTAGTCGGGAAGTTTGTTAAATAAATTTTCGTTCGAATCATATAAATGCTGCCGAAGGCAGTAGGGACCTGAATCAGTTGACTAAAAGTATAAAAAAAATGTATTGTCACTGTATTCTGAGCTATCTTGAAGTTTTCAAATGTCTAGCTAGTCGAGAAGTTAGTGAAAAATCGATTACAAGCTTTGTACTGGTAACGCTGCCGAAGGCAGCAGGAACCCGGAGTAGTTGGTTAAAAATATTTTTAAAATGCATTTTCACCGTGTTCTGAACTATTCTGAAAGTTTCCAATGTCTAGCTAGTCGGGAAGTTAGTTAAATACATTTTCTGTTGAATCATATAAACGCTGCCGAAGGCAGTGGGGACCTGAAACAGTTGACTAAAAGTATTAAAAAAATGTATTGTCACCGTGTTTTGAGCTATCCTGAAAGTTTCAAATGTCTAGCTAGTCGGAAAGTTAGGAAAAAATCTATTGCAACACTTGTACTGATAACGCTGCCGAAGGCAGCGGGAACCCGAAACAGTTGGCTAAAGGTATTAAAAATATGCATTTTAACCTTATTCTGAACTATTCTGAAAGTTTCAAATGTCTAGCTAGTCGGGAAGTTAGGAAAAAATCTATTGCAACACTTGTACTGATAACGCTGCCAAAGGCAGCGGGAACCCGAAACAGTTGGCTAAAGGTATTAAAAATATGCATTTTAACCTTATTCTGAACTATTCTGAAAGTTTCAAATGTCTAGCTAGTCGGGAAGTTAGTTAAATAAATTTCCCGCCAAATCATATAAACGCTGCCGAAGGCAGCGGAACTTGAAGCAGTTGACTAAAATTATTAGAAAAATGTATTGTCACCGTGTTGTGAGCTGTCCTGAAAATTTCAAATATCTAGCTAGTCGGGAAGTTAGTTAAAAATCGATTGCAAGATTTGTCCCTGACAAACACACAAACAAACAAACACACAAGAATCGAAGTTAATAAAAACATGGTAATAAATAAATATGAATATAAACAGGCAAACGGCTGGTTGTATATTTAAACAGAACAAACATTTTATTTAAATGTCTTTTATAATGATGCTTGATATTATAATCTTGTGCTGCAAATAATAAATATAATATAAAATATATAACACTATAATAAAAACACTGAATTGTAGAAGTATATTTCACTAAAAACCTTCCCAGAAGTAAACAGTTTAAAAAACAAAAATCAAAAGAATTAATTGGTTACTTTATCTTTACCGAAGCAAACTTTTTTAAGTGCAGGGCTGTTTTTACAATTAGGTGTGTCTAGGTGACTGTCTAGGGATGAAAGAGCTATACGGGTGCCAGATAAAGAAGCATAAAAAAAAATTGTATTTTTCTTTTTACTTTTTAAAGAACATTTTAACCAAAAGGTTAAAAAAAATTGAAAAGTTTAGTATGTAAGGGTTTAAAAACTCTTTTGAGGGATCATATATGATAACATCATTCAGTATTAAACAGTACTGATCGATGCTGCAGTAAATTAATAGGCAAAAACAAAAATGTGACACTGTAGGTATTGTGATTTGTCCAAACTTTCTTTCATCCTTCTTGCGTTTTTGATGACAGTATTATTATAGTATCTCCTGCAGACCATCTAAAGGAGAAGGGGGTTCATTTAATATCATTTTAAGAATATAACATTTAATGACATGGATTTAAGAATTTCTTGGATACGTTTCTGAGATCCCTAACTATTAAAGAGGGACTTCTGATGAAAAAAAAAAAAAAAAAAAAAGTAATATTCTTTATTGAATTTTTGTAGAATTACCAGTAATAGTAAATCTTCTTTCCTGAGGTCCGAGACCCTTGACTTTTCTCCAGGAACTGTATACCCACATCCAATTTCAGCGAGTTTTATTTTTAATTACTTTTTTATCTTTAAGATTATTTACATTACGGATGTAAATTATAATTTCTGTCACAGAGATTTCTGCAATATATTAATTTTTCTATCAAATTTCATTTCCGTATCTTTAAAATTTGCAATAATTTTCTTTTTTTTATTATCTTTTTGTGAATGTACATAGGAGGAAAAAATACATATAAATACAATTCGGGGATGGGGGGGGGAGGGGGGAGGATCAATTTTTGGAAAACAAGAATTGATTTAATGGTCATGAATTTTCTGAATGTGAAAACATAATTAAAATATATTTATTAGTTAATGAGTTATAATGGAGATTATTTTCCCATAAAATAAAACTGGCTTTTGGCAATGATAAGTAGAGAAACTCCTTAAAATAATTTTTATTTGGTACTGGTTATAAGTGATTATTTCTTGAATTTAGTTTTTACTTAAAGGAAACATTTTTCACTTGAGTGTAATGCTAGTACGTTATACAGGTGTATATCAGCTTAATTTGTAATTCTCATGTGGAAACATATAATTTGAATACTATAAATATTATCTGTGAACAGTTAATACATAAAAAATATTTTAATAATGTTATATATTGGACAGATAAAGGTCACACTAAAGCTGTACAGGTAATTATTGGCAACGGTCATCAAATATATCCTATGGATCACTGTAAGACATATCCTCACAAATTTTATCCTTCGGGGAGATGTCTTTCCTGATTCGATGAGTTCCTAGAGGTATAAACTTTGCAAAATATGGAGGATATTGAAGAGACAATGTATTTTACATGCACCAATTACTGTGACCTGCAATCTTCCAATTACAAGTTTGATATTTTACCAACAGCCTACCACGATTATTCAGCGATATTATTATTTAATTCGAACATAATTTATTATTGCTACAAATGACAAAGATGACTTCTGCTGGAACCAAAAACTTGTTTAAAAGGATATTACTTTAACGATAATTCTTTTTGGTTCAACAATGTAAAATTTCACGGTACATTAAAAAAATAACTTTATTTAGCACACCTCCATAAAAAGTTTAGATGTTCTCATTCAAATGACAAAGAATCAAGTTATATTTTCTCTTGCTGCAATGCACAGTATTTTGTGGCATAGCTGATTCTTTTTTCGATGCGATGTAGTGCGAGGTATTGGTTTAATAATTTAATTTCCATGAAAATTTCAAAATGATCATTTGCTTTGGAAAATAAAGTGCTACTCAATTTCAAGAAATATCAATATGAATAAGAACATAGATAAATTTCAAGTAGTAACCTATCTATAAGGCAACGTGTGTGTATGTGTGGGCAGTGCAACACAATCACAGTAGTTTGGGCAGTCATGTGATTCAGCATGAAGATGCCCCCCCCCCCCCAATCCCTCTCCTGAGTGCACTTCAAAGCCAGATTTTAGAATTTTTTTTTATTTATTAAAACATGAAAATAATAACCTTGTATTGACTTTAAAATCAGCTTTAAAGCATATTAATCTGTTGCCAAAAAAGTTTTCACGTTATTTTTTTTTTTTTCGTATAAAAAGAAATATATTTAATTAAACATGAACAATAAAAAAATATGAAAAATTAAATCATGTATCTCACACAACTGACGAATGTCATTATTACTTTAAAAATTTTATACATAGATAAATTACTAGTATAGTTCACAGTGTCGGATCTAGAACTTTTTTTTTTTTTGGGGGGGAGGGGGGCTAAGAGTTTTCAAGATGCTATTCCAGATCAGTGAAACATTTACAATTATAACATTCAATTGTGAATGTTAGTGCTTTTGAGGGGGGCTTCAGCCTCCTAGCCCCCCCCCCCCCCTAGATACACCACTGATAGTTCATGATGCTAATATATGTAGTTCAAAATACTGAAATACTTTGTAAATGATAGATTCTTATGGTGACTATTTCTTGAAATCCTTATCTGTGATGTTAAAATTTTATCAGATCAGGTGAACAAAGTTTTATTGTTAGTACAAATTGCCAAATATAGCATAAGCACAAGTCAGCATGCTTATTTTCAACTTTCCTCTCATTGTTCAAAAAATGAATATTTCTTTCTTTTATTATTATTCTTATCACTATTATTATTAAAATAGTTACATAATCTATGCATAAAGCATGATTTTTCATTTTCTATCAAAAACTTACATAATATTCAACATATAAAGTTTGGCAATGCTTATAGGTACATAAATACATTTTAACAATGCTGCTCTATGTTATAAAAACAAAGGGGCGGTAATTTTAATAAGGCGTGCCAAAATTTTTCTTTGCATAGGGGTGCCAAATACCCTTGTGCCAGCCCTATCTAAGTGGTTGTTATATTAAGTTTTCCCAAGATTGTTGAGTTTCTCAAAATTAGCTTATTCAGTTACTAAATTCATATGTGCTATGTGTAAAGATGACTGGTATCAGTAATGAATAAACTACAATTGTTAATATAATGAATTTAGTTTTGTGTAATGGTTTATATATCTTTGTTATGACTGATCAATTGTTGTTGATGTTTAATATAAATAGATAGTAAGCTGTGAATAAGGCACCTTCTTGTATCTTGTGCCTTGTACAGGGTTTTAAATGCAATAAGTTTTTTTTTCCCATTTTAGTAAAAAAATCATACTTTAATATGTCAGTAAGAATTTCATTAAAAAGCAAAAACCAGATAATTTAATAAAATCTCTCTTAATTTTTATTCAAATATTTGCAGGCAAAAATTACAAAACCAATGAAAATATTGGGAATCATTATTTATTCAGTGTATTTGGATTTAATTTTAATTTTTATTGGTTAAACTTAAATGAAATGCAAACATATTTAAAAATATGTCAGAATTCAAAATTTGCTTCATAAAAGTGTTAAATTTTCTTTTGTTCACGATAACAATAAAACCATCAGTGAACAAAAGAAATAGAAAACAAAACTGGGGATAACTAATTTAAGAAAAAGAAATTAATAATATACAAAGAATTAAATTAATTTTTGTAAAATACTGTTTGTGCATTTTAGCTAAAATGTTAGAGAAATTTTTTTGCCAGGTTAAACCTTGGTCTTGTCAGATTATATGAATTGAATAAAAGTATTAGCTCTTTAGAATTGCGTTCCAGATGTTCATTTTTGTTTATACTTTTAACATAGAGTTTAAAGCTGTGAACCACCCAGCTATATAATTTGATTTTATTAACGTAAAAAAATGTGTCATAAAATAGCTAAGCAATTTTTCTCTGGATATCACTTGGATTTTAGTTTTAGTAAACAGACCCTGCTTTCAGTTAGACAATACTTTTGGGGTTCCATGTGTAACCCTTTTCACTTTTCACTTTGTGAATTGTTTTTTTAAGTGAAACTTAATTGCTTTTCAACTCACTTACCTCAAGGCTATAAATTATAATTTACATAATTAGTAAGTTTATCAAGAGCACATTCTAGATATCTATTCATTAATACTGAATACTTTTATAGAAAATTTCCTCATTGCAAAATATTAGCTGTTAACCTTTGACAGGCCAAATTTAGATCCAGGTATATTTTTCATTAGTTATTTGCATATTTTACTTTAAAATATTTTAGTTAAGGGATGTTAATCATTTAAATGAAAAAAAAAAAAAAAAATACATACATAAATATTAATTGCCATTAATAATAATTATTAATATTCTTAAATTATTAGTATTAATATTATAGATTATTAATATAATCTGATTAATATTATCAAGTTTGATGTCCTTTTTGATAATAAGAGCTGTTTAAAATAAATCAACTGATATTCAGAGTCATCGGATACTTTCAAATTTTTATGCACTTTTTTTATTTGTACTCTGTGAGAAGAAATATGAAAATGATCATTTTGGGGATTTTTTGTACAGTTACCAACTAATAATAGGAATGTAGCTTCTGTATTAAAAAATCAAGTCATCTTTTAAGTATGTCAGCTAATTTTTTCAAGTCAATATTAGCGCAATTTAATTTTTTAAATAAGTTTTAATTTGATGTTCCCAATTGGGAACATTGGCCTGTAAAAGGTTAATTGACACATTGCACCCTGGCAAGAAAAGTGACTAAACCCAAAAATGGCAGTTTTGAGGTTTTGTCACTGAAAAATATGTTTGAAGTATCACAATGTGTATGAAAAACATACCCAAAAACGGCAGTTTTGAGGTCTTGTCATTGAAAAATATGTTTGAAGTATCACAATGTGTATGAGAAACATCACAGCTCTGTCTTGCAATTTAACCACATGAAGACAATTGCATCAATTTTATTGAAGACTAGTTCATGTATTATAGTATTCTTTACGTTGATTTTTCTCAAATACTACATGTTTGAGTTGTGTGACTTTTCTTGGGGATAAATAGGAGGTAAAATCTTTTACTCATAGCAATGTGATTATTAAATTGATCAATTTCTCAATAATAACTTTTTTAACAAGTATTGAAATGAAGTATTTTCAGTGAAATGCTTAATCATTTAACTAAAATAGAGGATTTAAAATTTTTTAATTTTATAAGTATAAATAATTAAACAGCTCATTACGCATCTTTAATTTTGTTGCATCTTAAATGTATGTTGATCATTCATCCACAAAAACAAAATGAAAAACACATTTCTAATGTGAAACAAACTTGATTATTTCATACAGCAGATTGTCGAGCAACTTTCACGAGACACATCAACTGATAGATAATTTCGTTATGATAAATTATAAATGCGGCAAAAAAAGAGTTTAAAGAGCTAGACATTCCTTCCAATTTCCTGCCTTCTTTCTTTTATTTTTCACAAAAATAACAGTATTTTTTTCTCTCACTCTCTTTTTTTCCATTTTTTTTTTTTTTTGTGTGTGTGTGTGTGTGGGGGGGGGGGGGTGCAGGCAGGTTAATATGTGGAGCTGATAGCAGACATTTTAAATTTTTCAGTTAACATAAATTTCTGTAATTTTTGAAGAGAATCATTCTTAGTTGGATATAGGGTGCCTATTCACATAGCCCTAATCAAGCTGTGGAAATTAAGAATAGCATTATTCTTCTTTTAATATGCTCAGAAGTGTTTTCAACAAGTGTTTTTATGATATGAAATACGAAGTGATTTTGTTCATGTGACACCGAAGATGTTTACGAACCTGGATTTTTTTTTCTTTATAATTAACTAAATCTAGCATGCGTATGCGCTTCGGCTTCACGGCACTTTTATTTATTTCTATATGCCATCTGTGCTAACGTTACATTTGAGAAATAAATTGTCTGAAGCGAAATTTTGACAGTCAGTGGTTATTCAAGCGCTGCTAAAAAGAAAAAAAAAAAAAAAAAAACACTAGATACGCTGCCCTGTTAAATATGCCAAAATTAGACTTTTAAAATCGTATAAGCCGCAGCTTACCTCCCAGAAATTACGGCATTTAAAAAAGTATTTTTTATTCTAAATAAATAAGCAGCAAATTGCTAATAATTATAAGTAATCTTTACTACAATTTTCAAAATTTATAAAAACAATTTCAAAATAGAGGCAGTCTTGACATACAGTCACTATCAATTGGCGACAGTCTGGGACTTGCACCTAATGGTAGTCCAGAACATGAAATAATTTTGATCCTCTACAGAGGGTATGACTGTCCCGTTTAGTGACCCTAAGGCATATTAATTTGGATGAAAACATGGAACCAATTACGGCCACAATGGATTTTAATAGCACAGCCACCATTAATGTACATAACAGTCTACAGCTGGCTCGAGGTTTGAAGTCAGTTGAGTTATGTTGCTTTTATGTCGTACTGGTGCTACACTATGGGTAATTAGTGATGTCTGCAACTCACCGCTCGATGGTCAAACCTTTATCAAATGGGGGAAAACAATATCTGCACAGATTACTCCTAACAGACTGCTTGAAAAATAAATATTTTTACAATTTCAAAGGGTTGAATCCAAGACCATCACTACTTGCTCTTTGTGTAGTTCAACGTAAAAGTAAAATCCCTTCAATCTCACATTAAGAACAAAATTTGTTTCCATGGAAACTAAATGATCACAGAGACCCAAATAAACAAATCAAATCTCTCCTTGTCATTGTATTGCATCATCATAGACTGACAGAACATGTAAAATGTATGCTTGCAAGAATTGGACACTTTAATTTGGAAATTTTGCCAAATACGTCTGGTACCTCTGTTTTAAAAATAAATTCAGATGACTATGTAAACAAAATGTGCCAGAGTGAACGTGTTAAAAGATAATTTTCTAATCATTGGAGGAAAAAAACAAAAAAAAAAAACTAGTTCATTTTTTATTTTCACTTCCGATTTGTAGAATTCTCAAAGGAAATCTTTTACAACTCACTTATACTCAGTACATAATCTAATAAAACAATAAAAAATAAGTAAATAAATAAAAAACTGCCATTCAAAACAAAGAAATTATGAGGCTCTGTCAGAAATTATCTTATTTGCAGTAAATTAACAAAACTTTTTCTTTGATAATGATCATTATGCTATATTTCCTTACCTAAATTTTTACGTACATTATTAGATTTTGAATCTATAACTTCAAATTGCAGTAAACTAGAAAAGTAAATTTCAAATTTTTAGTTTGTAAGCAGTGCTGAAATTTTACCAATATGAATACAATAAAAATCTAATGAACAATTTTATCAAATGTCTTTTCTTTTCCCAGCTTTTATTCAGTCAAGAAAATTATAGTATAAAATAAACGCATCATGTAATAAAAAATATGTTGTGGTTTCTGGCAGTGTTTTTGCTACGGTCGCATTTTTCACGAAATGCGAAAAAACTTATCCAAAATGTGAAAATGAAATAACTTGTTATCGCTTTTTTGCTAAAGCATCTTACTAAACACAAATTGAAAAAAAAAAATCTTTGGCGAAAATATTATAAAAAATCTTTTATGGAAAAAAATCACAACATTGATCAAGAAAAAATCGATTGGTTCATTTATATAAGGGAAATCAAATGCTGAATTACGCATATGAATTGCATACAGGAAATCAATTTGTAAATAAAAACTACTCTTCAATTTTTGTATACTCTACTATATTTTAATTGATCTTGTTACAATGGTAAGTACAATTATTAATTACTTTTTGTTTTTCATTTCAAATTTCAAAAAAAAAATTTATTATTTTCTTTTTACTTTAAAGAGCTCATTAAAAACTTTTAAGTTTAATTTACAAATGAAAATGAAACATATCGAGGTGTTTAGAAAAATGTGTGAACTGATATTCATCTTTTTTTACTGTTTCTGGCATTTTAGCATTTTACTAAAGCTATTTTTCTGATTTTAGCTTTTTTGCTAAAGAAAAATTGTTACTCAGCTTAAACCCTGGTTTCTAAAACATTAGTATTAAGGAAAATACTATAATTTTCTTTTTTCCTTTTATATTTAGAAATTTACTTTTTGAACGATTAAACATTTATAATATTTTATTTTTTAAACAAAAGATAATTAAAAAATAATAAAAAAATTCCAAACAGAATTTAACTAAGTATCCAAGTTTTGTTTTTGATTCAGACTTTTTCTCTTTCTGTAAACTCTAGGATTCTATAATAGATTATTTTCTTATTATGCAAAATTCAAGGTAGTTTACTGCAAATGGTAAGGTTTTTTTTTTTTCCCCATTGTCTGAAAAAAAAAAAAAAAAAAAAATTATAACTCTGGCTCAAATAATAAATAAATAAAAAGTTAATGTAAATATTTAATTAATGTATGCCAAGCTACACAAATGTAAAAAATGAAATATGGCAAGTTAAAGAAAAATACAAAAATTATTTCAAAATAATTTTATTATAATAAGAAAATGCATCACACATTTATTACATCATCAATGTAAAAATCCTGAATCATCAGAATAAAAATTAAAATTTAACAACATTACTGTTAAAATATGAAATAAAAAGAGCTGTAAGCAAAAATATAATATATAATAAAGAATATAACAATATATGTATATGTATATATATTTCTTGTATAAAATAATTACTTATTTCAACAATAACTGCTTTTATTATCTCTATAAGAGACATTTATATCTTAATAGTAAAAATAGATATGATATAAATTTTAACATAAAATCAAGATGTTGAATATACTGGAGGAAAAGGTAAATTTTCAGTAGGTTGCAACCTAAAAAAAAAAAATATATATATATATATAAATTATAAAATCTTAACATATTACAATGATTCAATCAAAATTTGTTATAAATAAAATAAATTTATGAAAATCAATATTTACAGATTATCATTTCATTTTTTAAACAAAAACCCTTGTCTTTTAGAAATTCTAGATAAATAACAAAATATATTTAAAAATATTTTCAAGAAATATTGCATTTATTTAAACAATCTTTGGAAAAAAAAAACCCATTAAAATTCAATATGAAATTTTTAAATGAAAGTCAATATAGCTAGACAACAAATAAACTATTATGTTGTGGCCTGTGACCCTCACAAAACTTTCTTCTATATCATTCTATATAACAGCACCTCCTACTGGTTAACAAACACAAAAAAATAATCAAAATAGCTTCTCCTAATACATTTAAATATACAGTTTGGTGTAATTTTAACAAGTAGATGAGATATAGATGTCTAAAAAATTGCGGCTAGCAAATAACATGAGAACCATCTATGGTCCGATATACACCCAAATTGAATAAGCATGATTTGTCATAATATCTCAGATACCAAATTTGTTCATTTTTATATCATAGAGTCTGAGACATAGCTTTCCCCCAAGTAGGAAATATTGTAGCATAGAAGTGTAATCTGTCATCTGAAACACACACAAGTTCAGCACCACCTGTTGGGCGATATATCTCAAAATCTAATCAGTACCAATTTAAGTCAAGGTCCATACAAGGAAAAAAGTTTTAATGAATTCCATCCATTGGTTTATGAGATACAGTGTTCACAAAATTTTGCGAACACATCCACACAGACAGACAAGCAAACATTTTTTTAAAATGGTTGAATTGTGTTAAGGACATCAAGACATAAATCCAATTAAAACCAGAAATTGAAAATTTTCATGAATCCAATATTTCTATATAGAAGGTAATATTGAAAAATATATAGTCATAAATGACATAAAATTAAAAAAAAAAAAAAAAAAAAATCTCTTCTATTAGTATTTAATTCGCAATAAGGTAATAAAAATAAAAAATCAAATTACCAATTTTCTTTGCTATATTCAGTATTTACTGTCTCAACAGCATGGAATGTATAGACATATCTTGGCTGTTTGGTCAAATTTTTACCACTTTTATGAATAACAGATCCATGAATAACAACACAATCACCTGCAATTAAATAAGAGCTTGTAATGAAAAGTGATTCCGATAAGCCCAAAATAGCCCAACAGAAATATTAACACTGATTTTTTTAAAAATAAAACATCGAAACTTCCTAATAACATTAAAATAAAATGATTAGAAAGGCTTACTCTAAATTCCCCGTGAAATCTTCATTGTAATGCCACAACTTTCACAAACATCCTCACATTGTGCTATTCGGCGATGAAACTTATGTTTCTTCCACACCTTGATCTTCAGGTCTCAACAGGTGGCGCCATTTCTGGTGTAAGCATATTATAGGGTCATTCTTATTGCAACTGCAATTACGAGCAGTTGCAATAAGAAGCAAACTACAAAAATCATATTTATGTGCTAAATCGAGAAACAATCGAAATTTTTACAAGTAATTGCAATTGCAATAAGAATGACCCTATAATAATCTTAGACCAGAAATGGCGCCACCTGTTGAGACCTGAAGATCAAGGTGTGGAAGAAACATCAGTTTCATCACCGAACAGCACGATGTGAGGACATTCGAGAAAGTTGCAGCATCGCAAAGAAAGATCTCACGTGAAACTTCAAGTAAGCCTTTTTAATCATTTTATTTTAACTGATTTTCTAATTTACCTTTCTTAGCCATAACTGGAACATATTCTTTATCTTCGATAAACGGAATATCTCCAGTTAACTCCAAAAATGGTTCCTTTCCAGGATTTCTTTTATATCGCTGATATATTTCACCTATAAATATTTTGTTTCATTTAGATGAAGAAAAAAAAAAAAAACCACTTAAAGATAAACTGTTTTTAAAAAAATACAAAATACATATATTAATGCACATGATATGAGAGAGAACCCTGACCATCAGCAAATTTCTGTTTCAGTGCACAGTAAAGAAAAAAAATACAATAAACAAAAAATAAAAAAACTAATAATTAACAAAAGTTAATTAAACAATTAAAAATAATCTACAATGGTAGGTAAAATACAGAGAGAAAATTCCAAAATTTAAAGAGCAGCATCAAAATGATTTGGATATAAAACTTTCATACTGAGACAAACCTTTTAAATACATTATTCTGATTTAATTATAGTAAATTTGTTAATCATTATGAATTTTCAAAATAATAAAAAAATAAAATAAAAAACCCTAAGCCTATTTTTGCTTTCTAAATAAGATATAAAATTCTGCACAAAATAAAATTTAATTTAGTACAACATATTTTAATCTATTCATTCATATAAAGTCATGCACTAACTGCATTTCCTTCCCCAGCATTGGTTACTATATTTGTTTCTTAAAATTTGTTTGGTATAGCTTTAGCATAGCAGCCCCTTGGCAGATTTAGAATTTCTGTTATCATTTTGCCGATGAATTAACCTATTACAATTGCATAAATAAAAGTCTTGGCAAGAAATGTCCAAACTACTTCAATGCCAAATTTCAAATTTTGCCAAGACTGTCATGTATTGAAGCTGTTCCATTTCTTTAGCAAAATTTTTTATAATTTTATTTTTAAAAAATGTTTGCATATTCATTTTTTTTTTTTTTTTTTTTCAGCATAAAAAGAACTATTTATTTATTCATTTTTTATATCAATTTGTTTTTTCTTTTTAATAATTTAAAAGTTACAATTGCATTTTTATTTAATATCTTTTGAACAAATTATCCAACTGAACTAAAAAATACAGCATTAGCTAGACTTTTTCCTGGTTAGTAAGTGTACCTTTTTTTTTAAATAAAATATAATAATCTGCACTAAAAATGCAGTCAGATACAATGACAAATTTTCAGATTTATATGTTTAGATAAAAACAAAAATGTTTGCATGTTCTTTGAAGGTGATAGACAAAAATTAGTAAAGACGACAAAACTGCTGACTGAAAAAAAAATAGTATGACCTGTCATACTAATAAAAAATAAAATAAATTAAAATAATAATAATAATTAAAAAATCTACATATAATAAAAGAAGATGTGTGTGTAAGTCTGTCGCTTTGCAGGCAAATAGCTGATTGTAGAACAGAAATTTTCATGGAGGTTCATATTGACCTCTCCTGATGCAATTTGAAACCTGATTTCTGAAATTTTAATTATTATTATTATTTTTTAATTAATTAAAATCTGCAAAATTTTGAAAATATCAGCTGCAGAGATAGAAACATAAAAGAGAAAAGATTTTCAGTGGCCCATCAGTTCAGCTGGTTAGAGCATCATGCTAATAATAACACAAAGTTCATGGGTTCGATACTAAAAGGGGCAATGTGTTATTTTTTGCAGATAATTTAGGGAAAAGATGAGAATAAAACAAAAATTTTTAATGTGTTCATGGCATCCTAAACAGAGTGAATTATTATTATTATTATTATTTTTAACCAATTAAAATTTTTTGCAGCTGGAGAGACTGTCTGCTGCTGCCATCTCTTTTCATAGAAACTTGAAATTTGGCAATTTTGTACAGAAATACATGATAAATATGCTTAAAAAAAAAAAAAAAAAAAAATGTTTATATGTCAAAGCATTATTTTAGGTGATATTTAATGTTGAAGTAAGGCAAAACATTTCAGTTATAGAAGTTTGTAGACTCAAAAACTATTCAGGGAAACATTAACAGATTTTGCTGAGATATATATCAACTGATTGTGGAGTGCAGTATCTATGTCACTATTTTTTTGATTTTGACATTTTTTAAAAATATATTTTCCATTTTTTGTTTCTATATTTTATGTTTTCTATGATTTTCTGCACTTTTTCTTGACATTTTAGTTATAATTTCAAGCTGTTGTCAATAAAAACAAAATGTGCAAAACTTTTTTTTTTTTTTTTTAAATACAAAAGAATTTTTTTTTTTTTTTTTTTTTTTTTAATGCGAGAATAAAAAAAATTGAAAAATTAAACTGTATCATTAAAATTTTCTGATAAAACTGATATCATAATAGCTTTAAAATTTTTTATTTTTATTTATTTAAATATTAATTTTAATTAAATAGTCTCATATGGACTCTTTTTGTTAACTTTCTGCAAATTAATGCAAATACATATTTAGTTTATTTTAAAGTAATTGCATTTCAAATCAACATAATGAAACTCATAATTAGTGTCATTTATATTTTATTAACGGCAGTATAAGATGATATTTGGCCATGGTTTTCATTTGCTTAAAATAATTGCCAATCGAAATATATTTATTTATGCCCTTTGTGTCAACCACGTTTTTTAAACTTAGAATTGAGGACAATTTCAAAGGCTTGAAGGGATGCCAAACTGACTGACAGGTTTGGATTTGATAAACATCCAGTCATTCAATGTTCCTTATCGCTTATTTTCTCTCAACCACAAGGCTTATCACCCTTATTTTAATACTGAACTCATTGATTCAGCATCTGCATAGTGGCTCCCATAGTCAAAAAAAAAAAAAAAAATGTTTGAGGAATAAATGTTTAAATTATTCAATTTTTCCTTTTTTTAAAAAATTCATTTTAATATATAGTGACCAGCAAAGCTCCCTAATTAAATAAGTGAGTAATAGGCCCTTTTTCAAATTTTGCTGACAATATTTGTCTCTTCATTTTGACCACAGGCCTGTAAATTGTAAATGATCACTTAAGCATAAAAATCTAAAAAGCAAGAAATAATTTGTGAAAGCTCTTAATCGAATTGGTATAATACAGAATTAAAATCTAAGAAAAAGCTTTGTTACAATTTTCAATAACTGATGCTTTGATTCTAAGCTAAGGGGGCTTGGCACCTTTGACATAGCACCACTAAAAGTTTCATATAAAAGCTTATATTTCCATTATTTATAGATTGAACTATACTAGCTGGAACCCGTCGAATTCGACGATCATTTTATTGACCGCAATGTTTCAAAAAACGTCGTATCATTATTTAAATATATTTCAAGTTAAAACATCTAATATAATTTACGACATTTCACTTAAAAAAAAGAAAGTCAGAAAAATGCTTATAAATAGAAATACTATATATGACATCACTTTCTACAAAGTACAGTAAATGTGACATCAAACAGTTGCTATCTTTCATTTTCTATTTCGTTTAATACTAAGACTACATGTTAGCTGACCCGTCCGGCGTTTCCCGGGCCCATGGTAATAACCTTAAATGAACCTATTTGTATGGTTTTACATCTTTAACTCGATTTTGTTTGAATTTCTATTTTTAAAAAATGAAATTATGAAAAAATAATCAGCTGTAACAAAAAAATTATCTCGAACCGAACGAAAGTCTGCCTTGTGACCCCGGTGCCTGCGGCAGTGCATACGCCGGCCGCTAATAACATAAAAATATTCCCAAAAATTAACCTGGAACTGAACGAACCCGCCAGGTGTTGCCCGGGCCCATGATACCTTAAATGAACCTTAAATTTGTATGATTTTATACCTTTAACTCGATTTAGTTTGAATTTCTGTTGTTAAATGAAAGCGTCACTAAAAAAAAATAATCAGCTGTAACAAAAAAAAATTACCTCAAACCGAACGAAACTCTGCCTTGTGACCCCAGTGCCTGCGGCAGCGCATACGCGGGCCACTAATAACATAAAAAAATTCCAAAAAATTAACCTGGAACCAAAGGAACCCGCCCGGCAATGCCCGGGCCCATCATAATAACTTTAAATGAACCTTAAATTTGTATGGTTTTATATCTTAACTCGATTTTGTTTGAATTTCTATTTTTAAATGAAAGCATCACACACACACAAAAAAAAAAAAACCCTGAAACAGAACGGAACTTGGGCTTGTGACCCGGTGCCTGCGGCAGCGTATATACAGGCCGCTAATAACATGAAAAAATTCTCAAAAATGAACCTTGAACCGAGCAAACCTCTGACTCGTGTTACCTCTGCCTGTGGCTGCTGCACTGTATAGCAGGCATGCATGCTACGCGCGCATTGCAAAATCCACCAGGGGGTGCAGTATGTTGTATACGAACATCACCAATCGCTTTGGATTTCCAAGACCTTTCAAATAAGGTGTCACATGGTGGTGTCAACTGCAAAATCTTTTAGTTGCACTTTCCACCACCAGGGGGCACAGTGTGTTCTGTACGAACATCACCAACAGTCAGAAAATACCAAGACCTTTAAAATAAGATATAACATGATAGGGTCTACTACAAAACCACCTAATTCCATTTTTCGCCACTAGGGGGCGCACTATATTGTATACAAACATCCCCAATCAACATGAAATTTCAAGACCTCTATCACCAATCGCCTTGGATTCCCAAGACCTTTTAAATAAGGTGTCACATGGTGGTGTCAACTGCAAAATCCTTTAGTTGCACTTTCCACTGCCAGGGGGCACAGTGTGTCCTGTACGAACATCACTAACTGTCAGGAAATACCAAGACCTTTAAAATAAGATGTAACATGATAGTGTCTACAGCAAAATCACCTAGTTCCATTTTTCACCACCAGGGGTCGCACTATATTGTAAACAAACATCCCCAATCGACATGAAATTTCAAGACCTTTAAAATGAGGTGCTACATGTGTGGGTCTAGAATGGATTTCCCTCTCAAACTAATTTTCCCCTTTCCCCCCTCTCCAAATCTACTTTCCCTCCTTTTTTCCCCCTTTAAAATCGAAAATTCCAAATTCGCAGAAAGTGATATTTTAGTATTCGACTCTAGTCCCCATATGTACAATTTCTTCACCGTGAAGTAATTTGGAGCTTAGTTAAGCTCGTAAATGTGTTTTTAACCCGTTTCCCCCTGGGAGGAAACTGTTCGACTTTTTTTTTATTTTTTCTTTTCATAGCACATCTACAGACCAAGACCTTTTTTTTAGACACCTCAACCAAATTTTTACACCAAGTAGTTCTCTCATTATAGTGGAGACAGACAAAAACATGTTTCAAATTAATATATAGATTAGGTTTATTTAACAAAATATACATTCAGTCAACAATTCTTATGGATTTTTTTTAAATATATATATATATATATATATATATATATATAATGATTCATTAAGCATAGAAAAGCCAAGCAACAGATAGAAGATCACTTAAACCACAAAGACCAATAAGAAAAAGATGATTTTTTTTGTTGTTGTTTGTTTGTTTTGGCAGATTTGAAATATTAAAATTGCCTTTTCTCAGTTTGCATTTTTTCATAAATTCATGATATTCAAAATGCTAAAAATTCTACAGAATAATAAAAAAAGACTTAATAATTTTTTTGGATGTTTAATAGAACCTACTTAAAAGAATTATGGATGGATTTTGCAATATCTTTAAAAGAAAAATATTAAAAATAAAAACATAACAAAAATCATGTTTTATTTGCTAATTTTCACATAAACATGCACTATTTAATTTTTTTCTCAAAAACTAATCAATAAATTTTAAAATTCATTCCTAATTCCTTTAAGTAGGTTCTACTAAACATCTAAATATGATATCAAGTCTTTTCCTAAATATCTGTAGAAGTCCTATCATTTTGAAGATGATAAATACTTAAAAAATATGCAAACTGAAAAAACGCAATTTAAAGATTTCAAATCAGTAAGAGAGAGAAATCAAAAACCCTAAAATTTGTTGGCTGAATATATATTTTATTGAACAAACTTAATATAGTTCAATTTATAAATATTAAATGGAAATATAAGCTTTTATATGAAGCCTTCAGTGATGCCATGCCAAAGGTGCCAAGTCCCTTTAACATGGAACAATTACAAAATTGTCCACAAAGCTTGAAGTAAGCAGCTCTCTGTATTAGTCAAGTGTTATAAGATGTTTAATTCTATCTTAAAATATCAAGCTGAAATTAATTGTAAATGTTTAAGTTATGTAGGTCATTTATATTTGTTTTAAATAAATGAAAATACTTTTAATTAATAAACTATTTTTATTGCAATTAGGGGCTGTCAATTATTAGGTATCTAAAGTATTATCAGTGCTAGTAAATGACCAAATTGGTCAGCTACTGAATTTCGGCCTTTTCAGTAACTGACCAATATAGTAAATTTCTAAATGTGTGAGAATCTCATTTAAATTATTTTAGCAGATTTCTCAACTTCCGCAAAGCCGTGGATTTCTCAACAATGAAAATTTGGATCCGATAGTTTAAGTTTGGTTTGAGAAAATGATGGAGTCATTTTTGAACAAAATCGCCAGGGAAGGATAAATGGATGAGTGTGTTTAATGTCGTACTAGAGTTATGCAATGGACAATTGGTGACAGTCTGGGACTCGCATTCAATAGACTGCAAGGAATGTGTTGATTAGTAAGTCGTGATTGGTGTTAAATATTAGTATAGACTAACATTTTTTATATATTTACATTGAAATGTAATGTTTTTTTATCAATGGCTTTTAAATTAAGAAATTTTAAACTGGAACTTGAAATGGTCAATTACTAGCAAATTCTAATTTTGAAACTATTATTGTAAATAACATGAATTGTAGAAAAGAGAATAAAGAAATGTTTCTCAATTATTAATCATTATACATTAATTAATATTATTTCTAAAAATATTGTCGATGATTGTAATAGAAAATAAGATGGAACTTTAAGACATTTTAACTAAATGTTCAATTTTGGATTTTTTCACCCTTTTCTAAATGTATTTAATAATTTTAACAGAAAATTACATTAAAGAATAAAATAAAACATAACAGAGTTACTGAATCCTTTAATTCACATTCAACAACAAAACATATGAAAATTTTTTATCAACTGTTTCATGGAAAAATATCTTATGATTGAAGAATGTGTTGAAAAAGAAGGAACAATTAAACAATCAAGGGAACAACAAAAATTTGTAATTTCAACAAACAATATTACAAATAAAAAATAATAAAAACAAAAAAATTACCTTTATGTGATCCAGGAATGAACCACAAACATCCATTGTGCAAAGATACATCAACAAGTGGAAACCAGAAGCCAATGGTACTTGGAGGCTCAGTATAGAGAAATGTTGAATCTTGATGAGGCGTAACTAAAGTTTCAAAAATTGTTTTGAAATTTTAAAATATATGTTTTTCAGAAATAATTCAATATATAAAGCAAAATTATAAATTAAATTTAATATAAATGACAAGAATTAATTTGTACAGAAAAGGCGCTCAAAGCAGCACAAAATTGTATACAAAAACAATAATATATTTAAATAAAGATAAATGATGACATGAAAGTGAAAAGTAACAAACAACAAGAAAACTTATCAAACAATGTTAACATATCAAACATTGTTTGAAAAGTTTTCTTGTTGTTTGTTACTTTTCACTTTCATATCATCATTCATCTTTATTTAAATATATTAAGCAAAATTATAATTTATATTCAATTACGAAGAAAAAAAAAATTGTGAAATTTTTTAACCAGTTGATTTTGAGTTTGTAATATAGGATAATACAACTAATAGTTACCTAATAATGTAATTTTTGCCATTAATTGATAAAATAAGTATATATATATACATGGCATATATTTTATAATCTATGAATTTTGCATTTCTTCTTTTATTTTTGTAGTCTAACTGATAAATTATATACAATATTTTGAAAGACTATTACTGAAATACAAAATCATTTTGCAACTAACTAAAGAAAATCATTTTTAGGACGGAAGATTATTAGTCTCAATCTACGGATTTTTAAGATACCAGTTTTACGATAGTTGAACATTTATCAAAATCGAAAATTTATTGAAAATATAATTGAATAATTTGAAAGTAATGTTATAATTTGAAAAAAAAAAAAAAAAACTAATAGTCTCCGTACTAAACTAAATTCTACTTTTGCCAGAATTTCATCAAAATCTTTTTTTTTTGAAAGAGAAGAAAAGAAAAGAAAATTAATAATCAGTATCAAAAGAACAGTATCAAAAAAGTTTTTTTTTTTTTCTTTTTAATCCATTTTTTACCCATTTATATATTTAATTACTTAACATTCAGTTGCCTTCCCCCACCCCACCCCCTCTTATTCCAAGTTCAGGCCTAGAAGTGACATTTTTAATAAATATTATAGGAAATATAGGAATTGACTTTTCAAAATATAGGAATTTTATAGAAATGAATTAATTTAGGAAGGAGATATCTTTATACACACAAAAGTTATGCATGAAATATTAAAATTATGTATACAGTATCAGGGTTCTCACAAAGGGAAATTTTTATATTTCAATATAATTATTTTACATTTGAATATTTGTTGATAGCTATTTTAAGAATATTTCTATTTAAAAATAGTGGTATCTAAATTTTCCTCTCTGACAGAGTCCTGTACAGTACCAAAAGTCTGGATTTTTCAAAACTCAATATTTTTTGAAAAATACTGCATCGTTGAAAGTGAAAAAGAACAGTCTTCCCGATTCCAAAATCTTTTTTCTTAGGGAGGAGATGACGTTTTAAAAATGCGATTTCTTTTCTACTTTCCGTTTTAGTGCTTCGGAGTGGCATTTATCTCTTTCACTATTAAGAAAAGTAAACAGTACAAGGTGGTAAATTAATTGGTAGTTAATGTTTTAATTAATATCTGAATAACAGAGGTCTACATCTAAAATTTAGGTTTGATGATTTTGGCTGATCTTAATGTTTTTTAGTGAGTTGAAACCAAAACTGTAGCAGTTTTTCTCTATCAAGTATAGATTTTTGTCAATACAGGGTTGTCTTCTGACATAATTTCATCTGCGATTTTTCTACCAATATTGTTATATGGTAACTTTTATAGAATGTTCTTTATAATTAATCATGGAAACATACCAGAAACAATTGAAAAGGGAAAAAATGTGTAGGTAGTGCATTGACCAAAAATCTATACGTGATAGATAAAAATTATTTTCAATTTCAGCACACTGAAAAAACATGTTTATCAACTAAAATCATCGAATGAAATTTTTCAAACATTTTTGACAGACATCTTTTATTAGCATCGATAAAGCTGTGCACAAACTGGTGTAATAGCTAAGAAACAAGCAATTAAAAAAAGCTCAATCGTGACTGTGATAATGTTAAGCCTAAAAAACTTTATAAGTTCAACGGAAATGACATAAGAAAAACCTTAGTATTTTAAATAGGCAATATCCTTTTAAGAGGCACCTTACACTTTTGAGTATTAGATACTGGCTCAACTTCTAGGAGTTGCTTGTATAATGAGAAACAATGATCTCTCTAAAATAAAAAACTGGCAATTTTTGTAGATCTACAATGTGCAGTGTATAATAAGCTCATTACGGTACAAACATATGCATATGGAGACGTACAGTTATCTTGCTTTATTAATATCGATATATTTCATAATTTTTTTCTTCGTTTTACATAATTAGTATTCATTAGAAATAATTTTGGTAAACTTTTGTGTATAATTCTTAAACAGGGACACACAAAATAATTTGAATTTATATTACACAGATTCTTTATAGTTTATTTTACCTCATAGTATTTTATAATATTACAGTAATTATTTTTTGAAATATATTTTCAGTGGTATTCATTTTTCGGTTACATATACACATAGTATTTTATATGGTGCATGTATTAACTGTTATTCTGATATAAGATGGCACAAAATAATTTGAATGCAAAAGTACCTCATGACGATAAATATTTGAAATCCTTATGCGTGATGCTAAAAATTTACAAGCAGAACTAAATTTCTTTAATAGTACAAAAATCTGAAGATGACATAAGCACTAACCAATATGTTTGTTTACAACTTTTCTTTGATCGTGCCAAAGTATAAAGATTACATAACATTTTTTTCGCATTGGAAACTGTTTCAAAATCTATTCACGAAACATGTGATTTTTATTTCTTTTTTTCTCTCAAAAAATTTTTAAATATTTATTTATGTCTTTTTTGGCAATGTTTATGCGTATGCAAGTACATTTTAACAACGCTCCTTTTTTTATGACAACATAGGGAGTGTTAATAAAATATATTAATAAAGGGCACCGAAATTTTTCTTTGCCTACGGGCGACATGTACCCTTGTGCCGGCTCTGCTCTTGGCCAAGATTTAGAGTTAAAATTCATATACTGCACATTCAATCAGACGTTCGGAAGTAGTCAAAACTAAAATATAGGAAATATTGAGAGACAATTAAAAAATATAGGAAAAATAGGAGGTTTCATAAATATATAGGAAATACAGGAAATATAGGAGCGCTGCGAGGCCTGCAAGTTACTTAGATATTTTTTTTTCTAAACTTTTTTTTATGATATGAATAAATCGTTATTTTAGTGGAGAGTTATTATTGTTATTATTTTTAATAAATTGTTGAATATTAAACCAAGATTAAAAAAAAAAAAAAAAAGCGTAGATTTATTACTCCCATTACCCTACTACCATAGGTAATGGAAGTATTGTATTTATTTATTAAAAATTACCTTTAAGTAAGCTCTGTTAAACTATAGACCTTTCAGGGCGTATCCGCCCCCTCTTCAGTAGCTATTTCATGGTCTGCTTTGGTCGAAACTGGTTTTGTCTTCTTTCCTCTGTGCTGATCTTCTATTAGGTGCCACCACGACCACGCACGATCTAAATCGGTGCGCGACTCATGCCCGTTACATGCTAATTGGTCTTTTATTATCTCAATGGTTTCCTGGTAAAAAGCATAGTCTGGGTTATTATAATTGGCTATTTTTCTTGTTTCGTTAAAATTGATGTTTATATTGTTTTCGTTATTAACTTTAGTGAGGGCTGTCATTATTTTTCCATATTTAATGTCACTTTGGTGTTCTTTAATCCTGGTTGATATTTTCGTTTTTGTTACTCCGATATAGTGGCCTCTTTTTTTCATTTTCATAATTAAAAGGGATCTGATATATTCCAGCAGTTTCAAGTGGAGGGGTTGTATCTTTATCATTTCGGATTAATTGATAGATGTTAGGATTTCGTTTTATGGGGATATTTACATTATGTTTTTTGGCTATATTTTTAACTCTAATTGAAGTTCCCTGATTATATGGTATAGAATAAGTAAAACTTGGAGAATTTTTTTGATAATTTGGGATATTATTAAGTTTATTGATCCTTTTCTTATATAATTTATTGACGAGGTTTTTATTGTAGCCTGCTTTGAGTTATGTTTTTAATGTAATTTATTTCCTTTCTTAAATCGCCGGGGTCATTACAAATTAAGATTGCGCGGTTAATGTAGGTTTGTATTGCATTAATTTTATATGTGTATGGAGTTTTACTATGGTTGCTAATTATTTCTTCCCTTGCAGTCAGTTTTCTGTAAACTGTGGTATTAATATTGTTTTGATAGCATTTAATTTTGACCTCAAGATAGTTAATTTCATTATTTATTTCAGTTTCACAGGTAAATTTTATATTCTGATCAATTTTATTTAAGACTTCTAGAATTTCATTAGTGTTTTCGTTTTTATTAATAATCGCAAATACATCGTCAACATAGCAGACCCAAAAAATTAATTTATCTTTTAGTATTTCAAATATGTTTTTTTCAAGAATAATTTTTGTTCAGCTATTAGTCCTGAAACGGGAGATCCCATAGAGACTCATTTACTCTGTTTGTATATTTTCCCATTAAACTTAAAAAAAAAAAAAAAAAAAAAAAAAAAAAAAACTCATTTTGAATTAAATTACTGGTAGCTGTTAAAGAATTTGCGGTTTGGCGATCATATTTTTCATTGATTAAGTTATTTATAATATCGGATATTTCTTTAACGTCTATTGAAGGGTATAATATCAAAACTTATGAATTTACAATCATTTCTAATTTCGATGTCTCTGATTCCTATTTTACCTGATACTTCTCTGATTTTACCGGGAAACCATTGAGATAATAAAAGACCAATTAGCGTGTAACAGGCATGAGTCGCGCACCGATTTAGATCGTGCGTGGTGCCACCTAATAGAAGATTAATACAGAGGAAAGAAGACAAAACCAGTTTCGACCAAAGCAGACCATGAAATAGCTACTGAAGAGGGGGAATATACGCCCTGAAAGGTCTATAAGTTAAACAGAGCTTATTTAAAGGTAATTTTTAATAAATAAATAAGTTTAATGCTCTGTTTAGAAGTTTTAATTTTTTAATGTTTAAAGGAAGTATTGTATTCGGTCCAAAAATTCTATGTCGAGTTTTCACCTGATTTACACGTTTTAAGGCCTCCTGAGTCCAAAAAAAAAAAAAAAATAATAATAGTTTTCAGCAATTGGTCAGTGTGTGTGTATGTATGCATGTATGTATGGAATCTTCTGGCTATCATATCTTGGAAACTAATATAGAACTACGAAACTTTACAATTGATACAGGTCTGGTGTACAGATGGATTTTTCAAATTTTGGTGAAAATTGGAAAACTGGAAGTGGGTCATCGGAAACTGGAAATAGGACCATAAGTCTGTATCTCAAAAACGGCTCTAACGATTTTCTTCAAAGTTGCTACATAAATACTCTGTTAGATGTCCTTTCGAATGATATAGTTGGTTAGTTCGGAAAAATTGATAGGCTCTATTAGATGCCCTATTGAATAATATAGTTGGTTAGTTCAGGAAAATTGATAAGCGTCCTGTATAAATAACTTAATTTCAAGTTTTGCAAGTGCGTTCCTTTAAAAACGGCTGTACACATTTCGGCTATTTTTAAACTCGCCCTATTAACTACCTTTTAAATATCCTTTTGTATGTCATTATTGTTTTCCAGTCAATAATTGAGTATACCAAGTTTTGGTAAAAGTTGGTATCTCAAAAATGGCTCTAACGATTTTCTTGAAAATTGCTTCATTAATCCATATTAGATACCTTTTCTCATGTATTATGTGGTTATAAAGGAATATTAACGGTCATTATGATTAGGTAATTCTGTTTTAGATCGGTGTTTAAAAAATAACTATTTTTTTTCTTCTTATTTTTTAACTTGCTGTGTAAAATCTGTTTTATATGTCTTTATACGTGTATCAAGTTTCTCTTACTGGAAAAAAAAAAAATGCATATAATTAATCTCTCCAAAAAATGCATATAATACATGTAATAGTGGGTAATGGAAGTCGTGTGGTTGTTTCACACCAGATTTTTTTTTTTTTTTAAGATTATAGAGGAAAAAGAAAAAAAAAAAAAAAAAATGTATTGTTACAACAGATTACGTCCTTTCCCCTGCATCATTTATCCTGTTGCAATGAAAGTAATTTTACAGTTAAAAAACAAGCAGTTCATTCTCTTTTGGTGAGATCAGCCTTTGCAAGAAACTTGGTAAACTGCCGACGAAATGGCGACCAAATTTGGCAAATAAAAGGAGTTTAGGATTCCTGAAGTGTCTATGCTTTATGATGGGCATGAGCTGAGAGACTTTCCATGGGATTCTATATAGAACTACCACCAAACCCCATTGCCAAAAGGTATACATAGCAATGAATTGATTTGTGCCAGGAGAGAGTATAGTCAGTGCAAGTCAGTGTTGTTCAGAGAGCTGTTCTGAGCGACTGGGCCAACCAGTGGCCGAGTGGCTCTGCATTCAAAGCTGCATTGTAAAAAAAAAAGTCCTATTTACTGCCAGAAATTTTCTGTAATTACAGAAAAATACGTTTTGTCAACATAATTTTTCCGCAATTTCTTAGTATTATTTGTGATTACAGAAAATTTCTGGCAGCAAAAAGGATTTTTTTTAACAGTGTGAAAGATGGTAATTGCCGGGTTTGATCCCAGGTCGCGCTCATCGACCTAGCCGTTCAAATTTTCTGAGGTTTTCTCCAAAATTCTCGTAAATATGGGCTAGGATCCCTTAGAAAGACACTCAAAGAGGATATTCGACCTATAGGCCTAGCGTAGTCCATCCTACAACTAACCAACCAACTAATCTGAGTGGAACCAACCAACCTTTGGAGACTGGGCTCCAAGTGAATGAAATCTGTTCGTGAGCTAGCGAAATTCCTGCTCTGTGGAGTATTTGATGCTGTTTGCTTTACTCAGTGACTGTTTTCTTGGATTGTTCCAGAATATTCGTTGAACAGTGATTTTTGCGATCTGAGTGATAGCTCTAAAGAATTGCTCCCAGAATATTAATTGAATTAACAGTACTGTAAGACTGTTTCGAGAATATTCCTTGCAGTCACAGTTTTGTTGTACAGATTCGAGAAATTATGTTGAATAAAGTGCATTTATCGATTAGTACGACCAAACTCTCAAAAATCAGCAATTCTAAAATCTGCATATCATTTACAATGTAAACAAACATTATCATGATTGATTTGTTGATTAGTGGATTGCAGACATTCAGAAGTTAATTTAGGATATAAAGCAATTATTAACCATGTGACGTGTTGATGAATCACCAATCACTCAGCTTATTACAGAGGAGGAAATAAGTAGAATTATGCAATCATTAAAAAAATTAATTAGACCTTGAATTAAAGGAAGAAGGAGAAAGAAAGATTTTCTCTTATGGAGAAAAATATTAAAATTTTCTTGTAACACAAAATCATGTGACTATCTAAGAATAACCAACTTTTTTCCCCCCCCCCAAATTACAGAATTATGTCTTAATATTACAAAAAAATATTAAGATAAAATTAATCTTATCCTACTATTGATGAGGCTTTTCAAAAATTTCAAAAATTTACAACTGCAATAAAATATGTAAAAATTACTCTTAAAATTAAAACTTTTAATTAATTATTTACAATTTTACTATCCATACATTTTTCAGTATTGTATTTATAACATAAATTGTTTCATAATGATTTGCTACTCAAATGAGGTTCTAAAATGCAAATAAAAGAATTGCTCTAAAATCCACAAACATCAGAAATCCTCTAAATCCTTCGTTTTAAGCTGTGCGGATTTTTGAGAGTGTACTGTACTAATTTCATAATCAAGATCCCCTCTTTTTTTTTTTTTTTTTTTTTTAAATGTTTGGCTGTTTAAAAATGGATGATAATTTATCCAAAATAAATAAATAAATCTTAAAAGATCTAAATATTTACATAATAAAATTCATATATAAAATCAAATTATTTACATACCTATTCCTCCAATTTCAGGATGCTGAAAAAAAAAAAAACATGCATAAATTATTGGTGTACCATCCTTTTCAACTATAATTAATTTCAGTTGTAAAACAAAAATATCAAAAGCTAAAAAATGTCATCCCTATATTAGAAATTCTTTGAAATTAATTTATAGAAATTATAGCAAAACTAAACAAATAAATAATAATAAATAAATAATGTAGATATAAAAATAAAATTTTCTAAATAATTTATCCATTAATATTAGTGCTTGTTTATAAAACTATATGCATTACCCTTTGAGTATTACGGGTGTATTTGCTCCATTTTAAATAGGAAATATTCAATAGTGAACTTGAATAGCATATCAGTTGAAATAATAACATATCAATTCAAAGAATTCCATTAATACTTATATGAGTTAAAGTGCAGACAGACAGACAGACAAACCAAAGTTGGAACACTTTTTAAATTAGTTGGAAAGTGTTGAAAAGAATTTTTTTTTAGAAATATCAACTTATAATAAAGCATTATTTAACATTAAAAACATCTTTAAATGCCTATATGACTTTCTGTATGGCACTTTTGCACCCCAACCATGGTCATCTTTGATACAAGTCTGGTATTTTTTCATGCTATTTTTTTTTTTTTTTTTTTTTCTTTCCTCTTCAGTTCCTCTATAAACTATTGCCAATTTGGAGGAATGATACTGTGCTACGGTCGTTAATGGTGGAGGGGCATGTTAGTATTTTAATGGCTTCTCTTTTTAGTGTGTAAGAATGAGAGTGGTATTGGGCTATTTTTTCAGTGGTTATGGTATTAGGATTAATGAGGTTGATTAAGTTCTGGTGAAAGTAATTGAGGATTTATTAAATTTTAAGTCAGAAAAATTTTCCCTTTCACAGTACTTAATTTTTCATTTGGTCATAGCAATATAATAAACATTTTTGTAATCCATAAAGCTAAATTTAACTTTATAAATGCCTTATCGACACCAGATTTTCGCTTTCATTTTTACTTTTATTGGCAGATCCTTTGCAGTATAGGATGGAAGAAGTTGCCCATTCCATACTGCATTGGAACTTCTTTCATACCATGCTACAAAAGGGCTGGCTGCCAAAAAAAAAAATTAAAAAATGAAAGCAAAAAAATCCAATATTAATATCCCAATTAAACCCAACAAAAATATTTTTCAATACATCTATAATGAAAAGATCCAATAAATTTTAAAGAAACTTCGAGTATTTATAAAATTAAATTTAGCTTTATTTTATGGATAACAAAAATTCTTCTTTTATTGCTATGACCAAACAAATAATCTGATGTATCACTCGCACGACTTTCTGTTATCCTGAAATTTAATACTAGAAATACAGATTGGAGATTAAGGGGTAAGATAACGAGTACTGTCATGCAAACTTATCTTAAAACAATTCAAATTAAGCTTCGGAACAGCTTTATTTGACAAATAACTCTGCGTGAGGGGGTTATCGCCTCCCTCAACCCCTCATTTCATTACTGTACCTACATTCATATAGAATTCAAATCTGTTATTAAATTCAAAAGTTTATTTAAAATTATTTAAAAAACTTTCACACCAACATTTCGTGAAACTTAACAATCTTGATCAAACTTTTCTAGTAACAAACATTGACTTCAAAATACAACATTTGGATCGCCCGAAATTATTTGTTTTTTTATTTACTCTAATAGATACAAAGATAAAACATTTAAAACTTGACTTTGGTATTCAGGAAGCCTCCAAACGTGTAAATATATATATATATAAAAAAAAGTGATGAATATTTAACTTAAAAAAATATATTATTTAACATATGTCTATGAGGAATTCAATTCCATTCCTGAGCAGCTTTTCTGGATATGGTAAAATATAACAGTAAAGCACTTCTACTAACAATAAAAAAGAATGTTATGACTTAAATATTGGCAGCCCTGTATATCTTATAAAAGTTATGTACACATCACATGGTGGACATAAATATAATCCTATATTAATAACACACGGCACAACCTTAAGTACACTTCCATCAATTTTCGAGTATTGTCACACTATAATCTAGTTCTTTTGTGTAGCCCTGTAAATGAACAGTGAATGATTTCTATACGATAATCCACATAAAACATGTTTTTATGTATATAAAATATATATATTCATTTCATTTGGTTTAGTGCAGTCTACAGATGTTAAACTCTATTTACCTGCAATTTCCCCCATAGACGTAATGTATTTGAATTCTCTTGGGTGTCCCTGTACATTTGCTTGATCTCAACGAAGAAAAGTTTCGTGTAGCATCCCTTCCCTACATCATACACATTTAGAATACCAAGTTTGGACTTTCTGCTATAATTTGTTTTTGAGATATGCTGATAACAGACAGACACACACACAGACCAACTGCTAAAAACATGATTTTTGGATTCAGGGGACTTCAAAACGAGCAAATATAACAAAACTCAATTTCAAAAATTTGACCCCAAAATAATACTTTCTCTAACTTATGGGCAAGAGAAGGTAAAAATTAAAGACTGAAAAAAATAAAAGAACATTTTTCCGATTTAAAATTTAATAAATCCTCAGTTGCTTTCCCCAAAACTAATTTAACCAACCTCATTAACCCTAATACCATAACCACTCAAAAAACAGTCCAATATCACTTCCATTCCTATGTATTAAAATGAGAAGCCACTGAAATATTAACATGCCTCTTCACCGTTAACAACCGTGAGCACAGTATCATGCCTACATATTGATAACAGGTTATGGAGGAACCAAAGGGAAAAGGAGAAAGTAAACAGCATGAAAAGCATGGGAGCGACGATTGGGGGTGGGGTGGGGGGGGATGTCAGACATGTACTGCCAATGAATGTGGAGCAAAAGTCCTATAGAGAAAGACTGTATAGGTATTTAAAAGTGTTTCTAAAGGTAAATTAATTTTTTTTTAGTCAGAATCAAATAACTTTTTTAGATTATTACATTACAAAATACAAATTCTCAAAACTTTTAAATTTAATAAATAAACTAACGTACCTTAAAAATTAACATACTTTGTACAATTACAGGGTCTTTATAGTCAAGGTGCTTCAGCAATTCCTGAAATAATAATGACTTTATGATAAATTAAGTGATCAAATACCATCTCATTAGAATAAAAATTTTATTCATCTAATTGGCTGTATGTAAACAAATAAGCCAATCAAATACAATACTTTTTTTAATATAAATAATTTGATAACTCAAACAAAAATATTTTGTCAGGTGCATTGGACTGTATCTAGATGCCTGTTTATAGCACCATAAAAACATTTCTTATGTATAGGGTTCATACAAGCAAGGAGACAAAGCAACAATTGTTGTTAAAATCATAAATGGATGACAAATTTATCACCAGTGGCGGATCCAGAACTTGACTTTTGGGGGGGGCTAAGACTTTTCAAAGTGTTATTTTAGACCAATAAAAAATTTACAATTGTAAAATTCAATTGTGAATGTCAGTGTTTTGGGGGGGGGGGGGGGGGGGCTTCAGCCCCCCTAGCCCCCCCCTTAAATCCGCCACTGTTTATCACTTAAAATATTTTTATAAACTTATTTCTTCCTTTTCTATTATATTTTTATGAAAAGAGAATAAATACATAAAAAATGAAAACAGATATATTTTGATACTTACATAATATCAAAGAAAAATTCTTTTTAGAAATCAAAATCTGTGTGTTTTAAACAAAACTAACTCAAATTTTCATTGTTTGTTAAATAAATGTTGTTAACAACTCAGTAATCTATTCCAAGGTTCTGTCCTAGTGCATCTTTAAAGTTTCTAAAGAGTATTATTCCTTTCACTTTGCATCTGTGCCTTTTTTTTTTTTTCCTATTGAAGGTCAAATAATTAGTTTCATCAAGAACAATTGTTTTGTAGTTCATGCCTTTGCAATTAATGGTTTAATTTCCTCATCTTTCACCACTAGTTTTTCAGTGGATTTTAATGGAAGTTGTTAAAAACCTATCTTGAATAATTTTTTAAATGGCATAATTAAATTTAAAATAACTTTAAACTTATAATTTAAAACTTAATACCATTTACTTCTTTTTTAAACAAAACTTTAAATAGATAGTTTTTAGAATATCTTAAAAAAAAAAAAAAATGTGTCCATTGCGAAGTTTTCATTTCATTGATATGTGAAACAGAAATACAAATACATATAAAAATCATGCACTATTTTTATTTTACTTTTGTCAACCACTTTATATTTTTAGATCACTAAATTCCCATGGTTCATGTAAACTTTATTAACAATTTATAATGAAAATCAAAATTTTATAAATGTTTTCTATTATTCAATTTAATAATGTTTTGAAAGAAACTTTATAGGACATGAATATAACACAAACTTATTACTATTGAAGAAAAAAAAAAAAAAGCTATTTCAGTAAATTAGATTAAACGGGGGGAAGTGGAGTAAGTGTAACGATAAGTCAACAAATAAGCTTAATTTAGACCCAATAGTCATCATATCTGTTTGTTAAAAACTTCTTTTGTTACATTTAAGAAATTAAATCAAATATGAAACAGCAATAGTTTAAAAAATTTCTTAAATTTCCATCTCCAATTCTCAAAATATAAAGTTCTTGCTATTGGTGTACTTATGAAGTAAACTCCACAGTTTTTGGTACATAAACTAAATTTTATATAAAGATTTCAAATATAATTTCAGATTTTTTTCTATTTCTTAAGCTTTTTGGTTTGTTAACCATAGTTACACTTACCGCAGGAATTTTGTGTGTCAGGAAACTCTTCTATATTCAACAGAAGAAAGTATTGGATCTGTAAAAATTTTTAACCTCAGATTTTTGATGGATTTAGACGTTTTGAGAGCTGTAGAACACGATTTGATCACTTTCAGAAAATGTCTGTCTGTCTCTCTGTGTGAGTGTGTGACAAAATTTTGTGGCAACTGTATCTCAGGTACTACTGCACAGAATTTCATACAAACTGGTATGTTGTTACACATTGACATAAATTAGCGTCTATCAACTTTTGGTAAAAATTGTCCAACAGCTTGCATTGCCATCCTACTTTTTCTAAATTTTTAACATGGTGGTATAGGACAAAATTTTGTATAAATGTGCATAAAGAGAATTATTTTTTAATAATCATTATGAAATTAAAAAAAATTATTTGTAATAGAGATAGTCAAATGGGAAAATTGTGTATGTAGGAGACTTTCAACTGTACTAATGAAGGGATGAAAGGAAAGGAAATATGTTTTCATAAGTAAATTATATTTGACTAATTTATGAAAAATATAATTTTTATAATCAGTTGCTTTGTTATTATGAAATAATTACTGTCTTCATACTCAAAAGCATACTTTTTTTAAAGTTTCATATTTTATATTAGTAAGTAATGTGGAATTTTCAAAATTCATTTAAATATAGTGAAGTTCTTTTAAATATAACGGCACAGGTAAAGAACGTTAGTTTTAGTATATAAAAAGAGTTTAACTTTAAATATTAGCTAATCTAATAGATATAGTTAAAAAAAAAAGAAGAAGAACGAACGAACGAATAACTGAAAATTGAATTTTAAACTGCATCTGGAGTTTCTCTTTCATCTTTAGTACATAAATTATTCATATACAGGGACCGATTTACTCAGTTGGAGGCCCAGGGCACTCATGTTGAAAGGGCCCCTTTTCCTCGTACTTTAATATTACAACAAACAAAACAAATCGCATATTTTTTATTCACGTGTCTAAAAATTTTCTCCACTTTCTATTTTATTGGTAAGATTCAACTAGATCCGATGCTTGTCTATCGGATCAATGTACATTGCATCCACGTATCTGCACTGCGGTGCGTGCCTCGGATTTAGTTAGCCTTAGTAAGACTTCGGAATGCAGTATCTGTAGTATGCAGTTGTATTTGCATTTAGCAAAAATATTGCAATTTTTTCAATGAACTGAGAGTTTCCTTGAAAGATTATACAGCTGATTTATATAACAGCACATTAATACCTCCATCTATCGACGAAAAAAAAAAAGCAATGATTATTATAGCAAAATTTGGAAATTTTTTATTTTAACTATTTTTTTAAATGTATGACTGAATTTCTTGGAGGCCCCCGTCAGTGAGAGGGCCCAGGGCACATGCCCCGAATGCCCTGCCTTAAATCAGGCACTGTTCATATATTTTGTTTGCTAAATTATCAGTGTGTATTCACTCGGAGAAAGGCCGGCCATTAACCGGTAAAAATGGCCGTCTTTCTCGGAGTAAAAAGGAATCACTTTTCTCCTCGATGATTAATCTATGTCTTATTACTATAACTGAGACATATAGTAATGTCTTATACAAAAAGCTCATATTTTTAAAAGTCTATTAGTGGTAATTTATGCCTAAAAATTTTCAAAAAGGTAACTGAGCAAAATGGAGTCAAAGTCAAATTATGCCAAAACTTTATTACACTTGCCCCATTTCACCTTACTTTTAATATAAATATAAATGCTCCATTCATCTATTACATATATATATAAAATAATAATAGCTATGTAAGAGAAAAATTATCCATTAGTCCATCAAAATAACTACTTTTCTTAAGTCACAATAATAACAGCTCGAAATATTACTATAAAATATATGCACATTATTTAACTCGATGATCTATAAAACAACTAAACAAACCTTTCAAAAAAGCATCTCCAGAATTTTTAGTATAGTACAAATTTCTTTAAGATTACTAAGAGGCAAACCAGTCAAATATACAGATGGATACCTAAATTGACATCATGATATAATCGCATTTTTATGAAAAACATGCTATTGTAATTCAAATTAGCCCCTAAGATGGAGAGAGAAAAGAATGGAGAAAGATATATATTTTCTAAAATAAAATATGCTTTTAGATTTTTTTTACATTACAGGAATTTAAAGAAGAAAGAAAGTGAAAGTGTAAAAAATAATAACTATACAAACAAGAAAGAAAGAAAATTTTGATTTGATAATTTTGACTGATCTTTAAGTTTTCTGGTGCGCTGAAACAAACTGAAGCCAGTTTTTCTCTATCACATACAGATATTTGTCCTTTGTCAATACAGAGTGTGTCTACTGACACAATTTCTTCTGCAATTCTTCCACCAATATAATTATATAGTAACTTTTATAGTATGTTTCCAAGATTAATTATAATTAATCATGGAAACATACCAAAAATAAAGAAAATGTATCGGTAGACATCCTGTACAGAAAAAAAAAAAAATCTATATGTGATAGAGAAAAAACTGACTTCATTTTCGGTTATGGCACAAAGGAAAAAAATAAAATAAATCAAATGTATCTGCAAAAATTATCACATAATTTTTTTTCAATATTATTTTTATAGACTTGTGTAATTACCTCACAGTAATTACACGGGTCTACTACACAAATAATGGTGATAATTTACTACACAAGATCTAACATAAATGATAATTTACTACACAAGATATAATATGACAGCAACAATAATAAGCAAAAATAAGGGATACTATCACTTACTTTTACTTTATTACTGAAAGTTACTTGTTTAAAAACAGGACTGAGCCAGTGAAGAGCTAAAAAATACAGAAATCAATAAAAGGAAATTTCATAAAATGATACTTTACAAAATTAAGATGAATAGTTTACAAAATAAAATATTTAATAATAATGTGGCTGAGCTAAAATAGTTAATACATTTTTAATAGAAAATCACCAAAAGAAAATGGTTTTCATTCCTAGAAATATATAAACTATTCTATTGTACAATTCTTCAAAATGGTTATCCAACTATTATCCACATAACAAAGCATAAAAAATATAATAAAATAAAAAACTTTTTATAAACCATGTTTTTAAATTTTCTGTTGATTCATAGCTATGGAACTAACTACATTAGCACTTTATCAGTGCATATTGTTACGAAATTGTAAATAATTGTATTTATTTTTGTATAAATTCTTTCAAAGAGGCGTAGTAAGTTGATAAAATGTCAATTTTCTGCATTTCCAGCTTCTTTTCACGTTAAAATAGCTTAATTTTAACTTTAAAACACAATAAAAAGCTCCAATAGGCAGGTAATGGATTTAGCGCCTAAATTGGCAACATTTTGCCTTTGGTGACTTTTTTGGCGAGAAAATCCTTATTATCGATATTCCAAAGATAGACGTTCTAATGTGATTGGTTAAAGAATTACGGGAAATTTGAATAAAAAAAAAGTTGGTTTTAAAAATAAAATATTAATCCTTTCAGAACAACATATATTTGCATCATGAACTACATTGGCACTTTATCAATGTGTAGAAAATCTTTTAAAAAGTGATAATGACGTCAATTTTTCCAGATGCATAATTTAACTTTACAATTTTTTAAAGCTCATGTGTAATTAAATGTATTTATTTTTATGTCGAAAGAAAATCAACTCGTAAATTTTTTTAGCAACAATTAAATTATAGCTAATATTTTAATGACTATTTTTATTGCTATTGGGAGCTTATTATTTTCATATTTTAATTAATTAAAAGAAAACTATTTGAAAATCTGACTTCGAAGTATTGTGTTGTCACTGGGTTCTGAGCTACTGTGAAAATTTCAAATGTCTAGCTAGTAGGGGAGTTAGTTAAAAATAGATTGCAAGATTTGTACTGGACAAACAAACACACAAACAAGAATAGAAGTTAATAAAAACCTGGTAAGAATGTGATTTTACTTTTCTTTCTTTGAGAAAATTATAGAGGATATTTTTCTAGAAACTGAAATAAATAAAATGGCAACCACATATTCTAATACAGTAAATTTGACAATTTATAACTACATTTTTACTTCTCATGTCAAGAATAATTATTCATCTAGAAGTAAGTTAATAGAAGATACAAATGAAGCATCAAAATTCCTTTGGCTGAATATCCACTAAGGAGTCATACCTTTACAGCCATTAAAGGATATACCTTAAAAATTATATTAATGTGTTGACATAGCAGTGGCGGATCCAGAACTTTACTTTTGGGGGGGGGGGGGCTAAGATTTTTCAAAGTGTTATTCTAGACCAATAAAAAATTTACAGTTGCAGTATTTAATTGTGAATGTCAGTCAGTGTTTTTTTTTTTTTTTTTTTTTTTTTTTTTGGGGGGGGGGAGCTTTAGTCCCCTAGCCCCCCCCCCCTATATCCACCACTGTGACATAGAAAATTTTGTTTTATAGCCAGTTTTGATAAATAGAATGTATTTTAGCAAGTTCATTTTCTGATATATCACAGTTTATCCTTTAGTTAGCTTAGGTAGTGTATCTTAAACTTTAATAAAACAAAATCAAAAATGATGAAGGACATTTCTCGGCAGAAATTAAAATAATAAGAACAAATATTATATAATAAATTATAAAAAATATACATTAATCAATTTTTTTTTAATTCAATGAATGATAGATCATAATACATTTATTGTCTTTTACACAACCCTGTTGAAGATAAAAAGAAAATATGAATTTACAATTAAAAAGAAAAATAAAAATTCAAAAAAAGAATATATTGAAATAACATTGCATGATAAGTTTTTTTTTTAACTAGATAAAATTTTCAGCTTTATTACTTCTAAGTATAAGCGAATCATATTAAACCCTCGACGATACCTTCAGGGCTTCAACCCGAGTCCCTTCCCTCTATTCAATGATTTTTTCTAGTCAATTTTGATCTTCTGTTTCTACCAGTGTTAGCCTTAAAAAAAAAAAAAAAAAAAAAAACATTTAACATTGTGAGGTTTTTTTTTTTTGTTTGTTTTCATCCCATGCTTTTTCTATGGATTTTTAGCTGCTTTTCCTTGTTTTTTTACATCTTAAAAACTAGTCTTAACTAGTCTTCAATAAAAATAATAAAGCAAAAATTTTTTTTTTTTTTTGGAATAAATCCAATGCATTTACAGTAAAAGTATGAATTTTGAAAAATCTCACATGAGATTAGGGGAGGGGAGATCAAAAAATCGGAAAAATTAATTCAGAAGCATACTAAAGTGTCCTAGCAAGTCATCTTTCACCTCGCTGGAGAAAACTGGAAATATCAGCAAGACAATGTACCTATATTCCAAGTCATTAATACTGTAACTTTGAAATGGCCAAGCTAAGTCTCTAAATCTCAACCCAATAGAGAACTTATGGGGTGACTTAGCAAGAGAAGTTTATTATGCAAATTTCAGATATTTTAGTTCTTCAGAGCTAAAATCTGTTATCAAAGATGAATGATGTAAAACAGATCCCAAACTTTGTCAAAAACCAGTTTCATCCATAAAAACAAGAATATTTGAAATAATTCAAAGAAATGGCTTCTCAAAGAAATTTTTCGTATTTTAACAAGATGCAGAAGTAATATTGAATATTTACCATGTCCAATTTTGTTCAATGATTTATGCTTGTCTACAACCAGGTGACCTGAAAATGAAAGTGATAAAGCTGTAGATACTGCAATACATAGTTAAAACATTAATAACTGAAAAGCAGTGATTAAAAGAAATACCATTTTCATCAACTGCATCTTTTTCAAAGAAGAATGAAATTTTGTCACCAGAGTTCACAAAGTAATCACCTCGATCCTATTAAGATTAAAGAAGTGTTTTAAATTTGCAAAATTAATAAAAAAAATTTTCAGTGTTAACATTATCAAGTACATTTCCCTCCCACTCTCCTCAATTAAAAGGAAAAACATTAAACATTTTCTTAAAGAAATCAGATTCTATCTGGTCTACCAGATTAAAATTCAATAAACTGTTCAGAAATATGAATAAATCCATTTATTGTTCACCCGTGTTCAAATGACCCAACAGGATACAATGACTTTTTGAAGAGTCCTGTTTGACTCCCAATTATGTTAATATTATTTCATATTTGATATAACAACCAGGAAAAGACCAAGTCATTTAATATAACCTACAAAAAGACTATAATTCAATTTCAATTTATAGTTTAAGTTATGATGTTTAGTTAAAAAAAAAAAAAAGTTATTAGACATATTTGTAAGGTAGACGTAGCGTCGGGTTGAGGAAATAAAAGTCGCCAAAGGAAATCAGTAGTGAAGGATTAAGATGTTGAGGTCGGGAAAGTACCTAAGCTGGATCCAGCATAGTTTGGCGACATTAAAGGTGAAATTGTTAGATTGAAGGTGTCGAGTAGAGGAGTGTGATGTTTGCATAGGTACAGTTTGGTATTGGAATTTGCTGTGGAGCGTTCAAGCAATAAGTTAATAGCTAGCGGTTTATATTTGTTAATAATATGAAGTGTGATCGAATAGTGAGTGGCCATGCCCAGAAAAGTTTAGAAGGCTAGAATTGCACGAGGTTAAGTGTTAGTGCAAAGTTATTCAGTGAAAGTTGAGTTGGATTCGTGAGCATTCTTCGAATACCAAGAAGTTCCAACAAGCTTTGAAAGTCATTCATTATAGCTACAAGTGGTGAACACTTTTATTTATAATAGTTTTAATTTATCTACTTAACCTTTTGAGAGGGACTCTTACAAAATACTATGGTGAAGCGTGACAGATGCTGTAACAGCCCCTTTCAAAAGGTTAATGATTCTGCGAGTTCCTTTAAACCATCCTCCTCATTTTTATTCTAAGCTGGAATAAACTTTATTTGTTTTATAAGCAAAGCTTCTTGCTTGTCTCCTATCTTAAGTATTTATTATAATGGGGTCTGTTGAAGTGAAGCTGGTGCACAAACCTTACAAATTTTATTTCATCAAGAAAATGGTATGCAATTTGATGCAGTCCAAACCCCATGAGCTGTTTGGCAAGAAATTTCCAAAGAAACCACCAGAAATAGCTTCAGATAAACAGTTTTTCTGAAATTCAAAAAGTGTGAAGAAAATTCATTGAATATTCCTTGTGAAGATTATTGACAGAGAAATAGGATATTAACTGTAGAGAATAATGAAGACATCAATTGCTTTCTAAAAATTAATAAAGCTACAATCGAAAAAGGAACTTGTGGAAACACATAACACACTTCTGGCATTTTTTGAAAATCAAGATAATGAAAATGAATAATTCGAAAACATCAGTCGTTGAAAATAATAATAATAATTTTTTGCTATTTCAAAAATAAATCAAAACTCAATTATTCAAACCTTCACAAAATATTAAACATGTAATTAGTTGATCATAAACCAATAGAAAAACTTTACTTTTATACAGTATAGGATACACTGTTTATATTCCTTCTTTTCTTTTTTATTACACAAATTCTATCAAAGTAAAATTATTCGTTGTACTTTATAGTACATATTAAGGATGTGTTGGATTGCGAAAATCGTGATCTGTAGATACGGATATCACATTTTATGTATCTGCAGTTACGGATCTTTGTTACCTAGATCTGCTGATAAAGATTTTTTTTTTAAATATGCAATTTTTAAGCACATAAGTTTTCTTATAACTTTGTTCGTGTCTCGTAACAAGACATTGTATGAAGCACAATGATTAATTACTTTAGATTAAATTTTGGGTGGAAATAACACTGGATAGAGTTGGAGTTAATTCTCAAAGAAAATTACAACACTAAAATGAAAATTTATAGCCTCAGAGATAATGCATAATCAATCTTGTAGAAAAATGAGAGCTTCAGTTCATATATCAAGATTTTAATTTTATAGGTCTTTTTTCTTATGCTTTCCATACCTTTTATGTATATAAGACACAGTTTTCCATCGTAGCTAAAGCTAACGATTGGGACTCTATTGCCAAGACAGTCCACTTACCACGGAATGGTACAATTCGGCGCGGCTCTTTCGCCGAGGCCGTTTTGGTGCAAAATTTATTTCGGAGAGGCCGTTTGCGCGCTGCCTTTCCTTCACGAAATGGTCGCGGCTTTATTTTCAATAAGTTACGTATTTTTTTTTTGAGGGGGAGGAGGGGGGAAAGAAGCTCTTATCCCAGGGTGGAAATTTTTTTTTTTGTTTTTTTTATTTGCATTATTAGACCTCTCAGGAATGTTATACCATAATTTTAATACTCGATAAATTAATTCCCTTTTTTCATCCTTTTAACAAGTTACACGTTTTTTTTTTCTTTTTTGGGGGGAGGGGAGGGAAGCTCCCCCCTCAGAGTGAGGAACTTTTTTGTTTTGAATTATTAGACCCTTCATAAGTATAATTTCAAAGTTTCAAAACTTTATAATTTTTTCCCCTTATTTTTCCTAATTTGACTGTATTAAAGGGGCAAATGTTAAAAAACTGCTGCATAAAAATTGTTAAATTATGTCAAATGTTCGGTTTCGTTGCGAAACCAATGAACGTTAAAAGGTTAACACCTTTCTACTGCACTAAATAAAATGAAATGAACATACACTTTTTATATGCATAAAAACATGTTTAATACAGAATATGATGTGAAAATCATTTACCATTCATTTACAAGGCCACACAGAAGAATTCAGATCTATTAGGACTATACTTTGACATTGTTGGAATTGCACTTCAAGTTCGGTTATGTGTTTTTCATACTGTGCTGAATTTAAGTATACTATGTGGTGTGTATATAATTTATAAACAATATACAGGGCTACACAAAATTGAGTGAATACACTCTTTTCTACAAAATGTAATTAATGAAAATGCTTTATAAATCTTACAAGTCCAAAAACACTGCTGCAGAAAGATAATTATTTTTTTATACTCTATGCTAAACAAAGCATGGAATTCCTAATTTTAACCCTTATCGCTCATATGTCCCTTCTGAGAGGACATTAAAAAAATCGAGCCACGCCTTAAGGTGTTCCTCTGCAAATTAAATGTTATTTTTCTAAAACATGTAACTATAGGCTACCTTTCGGCTACCGGAAAATTTTAACAGAAAGATTTATTTTATTTAATGATAAAGCAAAATAAAACAAATTACTACAATTTTTCAGCAGCTAAAAGGTAGTAAGTTGGAAACTACATGTGTGATGTTTTTAAGGAACGCCAAAAGGCGTGTCTTACAGAAAATATGCCAAGCACAAAGGGTTAACAATGATTTTTCGCAACAACTATGCGTTTTGAAGTCTCCTGAATATCAACATCAAGTTTTTAGTGGTTTATCTGGGTATATGTCTGTTATGAGCATAAAGTAAAATAAAATAATTGCAGGAAATTCAAATTGGGTGTTTTGAAGATTATAATAAGGGAAAATTTTGATCAAGATTGGTCAGTTTCAAGTAAAATTTGTATCAATAATTTAGAATGAACTTTTAAATTTAATAACAGCCTTAACTTTTTATGAATGTGCATATTATGTTCAATCAGGAGGTTGAAAGGGGGGTGGGGGGGAGCTTCCTTCCTTACACAGAAATATATAATCTAATAAAATTGTTTTTAAAGCTATTTTTAATTTTTTTTAAATATCTTTACATGACTCTTGAAATGCAGGGTAAGAGAAAATCGTGTGATCAACATGTCAGTTTTATTATTATTTATTTATCTACTTTTTAATTACAACATAATAGTCTTCTTGTATTGTAACAGCAATACATATGTGAAATATTACTAGCTGCTATTTCATGTATGCTAAGAACTGAAAATATTAATACTGTTTAAAAACATATATATATATATATATATATATGTTTAAGATAAAATAAGATATATTAAAGATAAAATTAATAACAAAAAGAAACTGCTACAGTGTGTCTCTGCTTTTACACTTTCGAATGGACGTAACATAAACAGCATAAATCGCAGAAAAGTATAAATGGCCAGAAATATATTTTTACTTATAACTGACAATCCAAAAGTAAATAATACATATTATAAGAAAAGCTTGTTGTATTTTATATTAGACAACTAATTAATTTTGAACAAATCTATGAAAAATGACTATTTACATCTCAGTATTCAGCAGTTAAAAAAATAAAGATGCAAATATATTAAAACATAAAACACACATATAGAAAGACTATTATTGTTTTATTTTCTTATCATGATTATTATTTTTTTTTTTTTCATTTAAAAAGCTTAAAAATGTTTTCTGCTTTATTTTTTAATAGTAGATTTTTATTTCCTATAACTTAAAAAGCAACATCTGCTTTCATACAATCACTTTGAATATTGATCAGCAAATCAGCTTCCCCCAGTTACTGTTATTTTATATTAGTTTTATTAATTAAATCACAACAAGTATTTCCTTTATATGTGCTGTACATAAATAAGTGTAAATGGAAAAATAATCAAAAATTTGTTAACTTAAAAGCAAGGATATAAATTTATTGCAAACATAGGAGAAATTACTGAATCTAAAAAAATGTAAATTTCCAGAAAACAAACTTGAGAACCTAAAACAGAAGTTATACTGTATTTCTTTTATTTGTGCATTAACGATAGTCAATAAAGATTTATAGAAGCTTCTTTGTAATTTTTATACAATTTCTACAAAAGATCCATATTAGATCTGTTGAGGAAAAAACGGGATCCGGATAGGTTTAGAAATCAGGAGGTAAAAGCTAAGTGTCATTGGCACCTAGTATTTTTTTTTTTTTTTCCTCTATTTGCCAAAAATCTTTACCTCGGCATAATTTAAAAATAATTAAAATTGCTTAAATAGAGTTGCCAACTATCATACATTGTTTTATCTTCAAAGATTCTTTTGCCTAAAATTAGAATGTTTCCATTTGTATCCTAGAATTATCAGGCTTCTCTTACTGACAAAATGATTGATTGAAAACAAATTTTTATTATTAAAATTTTTTGAGAGATTAGCAGCTTTACTTAAGTGCATGGGCATAGGAAAGGGAGGAGCTCAAGCTTCCCCCCCCCCCCCCATAATGGTTATTACAAAATTTCATTTTAAATGGCAAATGAAAGAATCACCCATTTAAAAGCCAAATTAAAATCTTATAAACGTTCACAATTAACGATATTTTATAATTAATACTAACAATTAGTGGTATTAATTGATTTCTTGATAATAATTTCAAGTCATTTTTTAAATGAAAATTTTGAGCCCCTTCCATGGTTTTTGAATTGCTACGCCCCTGCTTAAGTGCATACAGATACTATGTATAAATGTTGTTGCATGTATATATAATTTATATTAATGATGGGGAAAAAAAAATACAATAAGGAAACCAAAGGAATCATATTTATGTTGGATTCACAAATTACAATAATAAGTAAAGGAATATGAAAAGGAAAGCTGAAAGTTGCAGTGAAGTAAGAGACAGGAAAGAGAAAAACAAACAAATACAGAATTTACTGCTTGTCTGCTAGAGCTTGTAAGATGGGTGTATCAGAGTTTACAATTTTTCATAGCTCAGAAAAAGAAAAGCAAACTTTTGTCTTACCAGAAGAAAATGTATTCATATCAAATGACGACTAGGTGCAAAATTATAGTTGTCAAACTGAAATTTATAAGAAGGGCATAAAAAATAATGACTGAGTGTAAAATTACAGTTGTTAAAAGAAAAATTTTAGGTGCAAAATACGACTAACAACTTCTAATTTCGAACCGTGGATCCGGATATTTTTTTCTCACTTATACAAATCTGGATATATATATATATATGTATTTTTTTTTTTTTGTGGAAGATATCCATGGATACGGAGCTCCGCACATCTCTAGTACACATACACTGCACAATTTATTCAAATGGTCATCTGGAATCATTATTTTCCTTTTCAATAAATTTGAGAAAATTATACTGTTTTTCATTGGTTAATATCTTTAACTGATTTTAATTTTAGTCTTTTATTTCACTGAGAAATTTTAATAAGATTCATATTTTACACGTAATGTATCATTTGCAACCATTATTAAACCAATTTTAATGTAAAAGGGCATGATTTGACAGATTATTTTTGATCTATTTGATATAACAACCAAGTTGAACCGATGGGGTCATTGTAACATGAGTCAACTGTACAACATAGAATAAATAATTTATAAATAAATTTTCAACATTTTCTTCATGTATATATTTTTTAAACATAAATAAAATTATTAAAAACATTAAAAATTATATTACTGAAATAAAACTGAAGAAATATCAATATTTTCATTTGAAATCTTTTTAATTATATCACTGATTATTTCTTTCATGTATTTCAAAAGTAAAATGAGTAACTGTAATATTACTTGATCTTTTTGAGTGTGAAACACAGTACAGTGGTCGGGAGGATTCATGTTCTCTACAATACTAGTAGTTTCTTCCAGTAAACTTTCAATTTCAGTGGCATCTAAGAAATCTCTTATAAGAGCATATCCAGATGTTAAATACTAAAAATAAATATAATAAAGTGCACAAATAAACACATTTATAAACATTAAATTATGTAGAACAAAATATATATATATTAATAATAATAATGACCATCTTCTGTCAGGAACAATTCCGGTTCGACAGCTTCAAAACAGAGACTTTTGGTAGTCTTTTTTTTTCTTAGAAATGCTATGTATTTTTATTTTTTATTTTATTAATTAATCTGCATAAATGTTGCATCATTAGAAAGATCTTTCAAAACTGAACATTTTTTGTGCTTATACTTTTCCCTTAATCTCAATATGTAAAAAGGATTTTCAACGAAAGTTTATAACTACCATTGCAATTCTGAAATACCCATGGAGGATAAAATTAAAATGTAATGTAAAATTCAATCATAAAAATTATGGGCTAATAGTTACTACATCATTTTCTTGCAATCATGATAATGTACTTATCTGATATAAACAAACAGTTGATTGTGACGTCATATTAATCAAATTAGTTAAAATAAATAAGGTTACAAATAAGGTACCTAAGGTTACTTCATTACAAATATGGTACCTTACATTTGGCATATATATATATATATATATATTTTGGTGGGGGGAGGGCATAAGATGAAATAATGTTTTCACGCAAAAAATTAAAAAATATCAAATTTGCCCATGAATATAAAAAATACTTATTAAAACGAGTTGAAGGAGGAAGCGAAAAATAGTACTGAGTTACATTACGATAAATAGGATATATTACACCTATTGTCCAGGGTTAGTAAGTATTTTCGTTAAAAGAAATAGTTTGCTCGTTCGATGCAACTTGCACATTAGTCCCATCAGGTACAACTCACATATTAGTCCCGTCAGGTGCAACTTGCACATTAGTCCCCTTTAAATATAGTGTCCAGCGAAGCTGGCAAAGCATTCGTTGATTCACTACCTTAATTGATTTCACATTCCGTCATTTTTGACGGGGTTATATACTAGTATATATATATATATTTTAATGATGCAATATTTTATTATTCCTAAAAAATCCCAGATAATTCAGTGATCAAATTATTATAGAATTTTCATCAATTTTTTTTCATAGGATAGTGAAAAGCAAGCACAGGTTGACTGGAGTAATTTTATCTATCATTGAGGCCAAATGCAAAAAGAGAGATTAATTTTTCCACTATTTTTTTTTTTTCTGCTGGTTTATTTGCAAGATAAAATTTGTATTAATCAGGAATAAACAGTAATGCACTTAAGTAAATATATATTGTTATGAATTTGTAAATAACAGTCATTCTTTTTATTTAATTTTATTTAAAGAGGCTTAGTCAGGTTACAAAATGCTAATTATCTGCTTTGATTTGGCACTAAAATAGCTCATTTTCCTTTAAAAATCTGTTAAAATGCTTCACCAGGGCAAAAATGGCTTTGGTAATGAATTTGGTGTCATGTTGGTGAGAAAATCCTTATTATCGATATATATTGAAGCTTTAAATTGAACATTAGCGAAATACACAGAACATTCTGGAAATATACAGGGCTATATCTATATATAAGATCATATTTCAGTCATCGAGTTCATTTCAAGCAAATTGCTTCTATTTATAATTTTATTAAACCACTAGCAAACCCATGCAAAATTTTCGCACTTTTATTCTTTTCTTATTTACCCTTAAAATTTGAAACTCATAAATATTATACCAATTTCCCACCTAATTAAAATTTTAATTCACCAGAAGTCAAATTATTACTAAAACCAAATTAATACTTGTCCAATAGTGAAAGCAAAATCATTCAAAGAAAGGTTTCAGAATAAAATTCATTGTTGACGACCCAGTTTTCATACTTCTGCAAGCAGTACAGTTCTAGTATATAGGACCCCTCCATGACACCTTTTAAATATTTGTTGATCTATTGGCAATGACTTTTCATTTATTTATTTTGATTTTTGGCACATTTTTTTGTTTTAAAAACTAATTCTGATTATACTTTTTTTATGATTGCATTTTTTAGTCAATTTATGACAATAATTCCTATTTTTTAAAGTATTGCATTTATATCTTTAAAATATTGCTATGTTTAAAATGATGCTAGCAAAGATTCTTGTCTAGCTTGTTGAGAAGTTAGTTAAATAAATTTTCTGTTGAATCACATAAACGCTACCGAAGGCAGCAGGGACCCAAAACAGTTGGCTAAAAGTATTTAAAAAATGCATTGTCACCATGTTCTGAGCTATTCTGAAAGTTTCAAATGTCTAGCTGTTGGGGAAGTTAGTTAAAAATTGATTGCAAGATTTGTACTGGACAAACAAACAAGAATCAAAGTTAAGAAAAATATGGTAAAATACACTTTTCCATAAAATAATCTCATCAGACAAATGTAGTCATTTCTTTTTATTAGATCATTGAGCTGAGTTCACATGCTTAAATATTGTCTATTTATAAAGATTATTTTTTATCCTCGTGTATTTTATTAATCACATCATTATCGTATCATTTAGACAAAATATAATCATAACTAGTCTATTATATAGATAATGAGGAATTATTTAATTAAAATATTTCACCATATGCAAGAGAGTTTCGGAGAAAACCATAAAAAAATTAGAACGGCTAGGCTGATGAGTGAGACCTGGGATTGTACCCAGTATTTCCCGTCTACCAGTTTCGAGAGCAAAAATTTTGAAGGTTTTGAAGTAATATGTTATTACATAATACAGTAGAGCACCGTTCCTAAAAAAGAGACCATTCCTAAAAAATGTATAACTGAAAAAAACGTACAACTGAAAATTTGTTTTAACATTAATACACAATAAAGTGTCACATTAATAAAAGTCGAATAAATTTTCGTTATTTCGTTTACATTTATTTGACTAAGATATATTTTGAATTAAATTTAAAATATTTTTAAAGGATAGGATAAAAATTAAATGATAATTAAAAATATAGAAAATCAGAAAAATTCCTTAAGATTTCGATTTTAACCTTTAAAGACAAAACCTTTCATTCTTTGAATGAAGATGACATTTCATTTTTGCAAACGATTAAAAAGGAGAGAGAAAAAGAAAAAAAAAAAAAACAACTTTGTCTCTCCAATGGTAATGTCAAATAAACACGATAAGAAATAAGCAGATTTTCCAGTATCCTATTCAAGTCGCCCAACGGGTGAGTAATAAATCTTCACGTTTACAAAATGCCTATAAAATTCTGGGTTCTTTTCTTTTCATACCCCATCCCTGGAATCAATTAAAGGAGACAGTTAAAGCTGCCACTATCCGGCTACTTGTACCTAGGGAGCTCCCTACTTGTACGCAAATGCTTATTTCTGAAAATTTCTCTTAGCACCCACCTCCCTCAGGCTATCATTGCAGATTCTTTGCATGTACTATAGTTCTAAGAAAAAATCATCAAAAAAGATAAGAAGAACATAGAGAGCATACATCTTTTTTTTTTTATATCCTGGAATGAAACTCAAACTTGGGATTATACAAGGGGAAAAAAACGTATAAGTGAAATTAAGACTTGATTCGTGTTGTATAAACGAAATATTTTAAGATTAGATTTCAATTGAAGGATTTGGGACCAAAGTTGAAAAATGTATAAAAAGGTGCTCCACTGTACTATAGAAAAATATGTGTATAGAAAATGTATTTATATTTTATTACATTTACCCTTGGTTTGTTCAGTTAATTGAAATAAGTTTTTAACAATTGAAAAAATAAGTAATAAAGCAAAGGCGAAATCATACTAATTAAAAAAATTATATCCTATTGCAATCAGTAAAATATATTTGTGTGTGTGTATATATATAATTAAAATATATGAATTTAATATATTTGGATTTGCCTAATTTAGGCATTAGCACTATTATATATATATATAAATAAACGCACACACCAGGGTTTAAGCTGAGTAAAAATTTTCTTTAGCAAAAAAAGCTGAAATCGGAAAAAATGCTAAAATGCCAGAAACAGTAGAAAAAGATTAATATCAGTTTACATATTATTCTAAATGCCTCGATAGGTTTGATTTTCATTTGTAAATTAAACTTAAAATTTTTAATCAGGTCTTTAAAAAATTATACACAGAAGGTAAAAAAAGATTTTAATTTAAAATGAAAAACAAAAAGTAATTAATGATTGTACTTACCACTGTAACCAGATCAATTCGAATATAGTACAGGCATATATTTTAACACATTTATTGGCAGACATGAAAAATATCTTTTTAGACACATTAACTTAGTTTTTTAGAAAAAGGATTGAATTACATTTCACTTAAAATATATGCCTAAAAAATATCCTTTCTATAACTGCACTTACAGTTTAAAGAACAAATATATTTCAGACGCACTCGCGCTTATCTTCAGTGCGTTGTAGTGACTTTACTTCCTCTGTCTTGGTCAGCCTCTTTTTCTGGAGATATAATTATTAGAGATGGAACGAAGCTTCGGCAAGGCCGAAGCTTCGGCCACTTTGCCGAAGCTTTGGCCTGGCCGAATAATGAGCGTGATTCGGCCGATTGGGCCTATAACAATTTATGTTGTGAATATTCTTTTAACAATTATTATTATATAAAATATTGTCATTTAAGTTATACACAATGGTACCTTATAATATATAAAACATAGTAGAAATTTATGTTTAATTTAAAAGTTTGTGTGCATTGACCCTTTGGAACCATAAATCATACAACAATTAATAATATATTCTATTTAAATTGGAAGTTGCTAAGAAATAAGTTACATTACATTATATTTAGTTAACTAATTATACGAACAACTTTAGTTGTTTTAAAATGAAGCTATTAAAATATTGCATGAAACATTCTTTAAATATTTCTAGCTTTGAAACTTAGTCATAGTCATGTATAGTCAATAATCAAAATTAACAATATAGTCAATAATCAAGATTAACAATAACCCAGGATCCCAGTGGCAGAAACACAGCGACACGGCGACATAGTCGCGGACACAGAAAAACGGCTTGCGGACAGTTTTTGTCTGCACTGAGAAAAAAATTTGTCCGCAACTTTCGAATGACAATTCACTTATAAAAATTTCTGTATCAAAACTAAAACTAATACTTTTATTATTTATAATTATTTATATTGTGTTGTGTCAAACATTGCTATAAAATATTTAATTGAATGAGATAAATTGAATGAATACAGTTGTTTGTACTATATTGTTTTGTAGTAAAATTGTATTCGTGTATTGTTGCACGAGATCACCACTGATGTTAAGCCCCCCCTCCCCCCCCAGTCCCACATCAGCTTTCAGGCTTTTTGAGTGTAAGCCATTTCCACCCCTGATTACATGCAAATTTTGCAGACAGATTAAGAAATTTTAAAAGTCTGTCGCAGACAGCTTCAAAACTTTCTGCCACTGGGCCCAGGATTATAAAACATGCAGAGAATTGTTGAAAAATAAATAAAAGCTGAATTTTTATTTATTTTTTATAAACCAGAATATGAGGAGGATGCCTATTACTTGCACATCCACCCTAGATCTAAATTCTAAATATTTATTCCAGATAATTAAAGTTATAAAATTTATTCTAGATTATTCATTAATATCACATGATAAAATGTTTTCTAGGTCAATAACTGAGATACTGTAAATTGTTTTTCATGTTTATTTTCATCATATTACATACAAGGTTTAATTAACCTTACTTTATTTTATCATTTATCACAGAATTTTAAATTATGATGCAAAAAAAATCAATGTTTTTGCATTTTTAGGAAGAATTCTATTCCTTTTTTCCTCATAAACATTTTCAGCTTCAGAAAATAACCTTTCACTATATATACTGCTACTTGGAGCAGATAAATAGCGTTTGGCCGAATCAGATAATCTTTTTTTATTCTCTCTCCATCTCCACCAATTCCAACAGACAATGTGTTCTATTTAAAAGCGGATTGCTTATATATATTTCCAGCTCTTTAGCCGATGAATTTTCAAAGTGTTCTGTGAGTAATTTATTATTTATGACTTCTGCAAAACAATCCCACAATGATGCCTGAGCTTCGGCCGAAGCTTCGGCGATTAGTTGGCCGAAGCTTCGGTATTCGGCGCTTCGGCCAAACTGTGCTTCGTGCCATCACTAATAATTATCACTATAGCATGTAAAACTACATTAAGCTTATACTGTATCTGAAGATAATAAAAACATAACTTACAAAAAAAAGGAAGAAAGTAATATAAGTGAAATTTGTTTATTAATATTCAAAGCTTTTTGGATTACAATTTATAATTTTTCTTTCTTTCATATTAGACCACTTTACAATAGCCTCATGTTTATTTACAAATTGATTTCCTGTATGCGATTCTTATGCGTAGTTCAGAGTTTGATTTTCCTTATGCATGAACCAATGGATTTTTCTTGATCAATGTTGCAGTCCCCCCCCCCCCCCCCATGAAAGATTTGTTATAATATTTTCGCCAAAGAAATTTTTTTTATAAATTTGTGTTTAGTAAGATGCTTTAGCATAGGGGTGCACAACCTTTTTGGCTGGTGGGCCACAGACAAGGTAATATAAAAGAATGGAACTGTGCAGATGTATTTGCTATATAACATATATATATCTATATATGTATGTGTGTGTGTGTTTCTTAAGATATATATAATAAAATTTTTATACAAAATTTTCAATCAGCGAGTCAAGTGAATCTCAAAGTGTAATAATCATAAAGTTATTGAATAGTAAGCAAAAGAACTAAATAAATATATCATATATATAAAATACAAAAAAAAAAGGATAAATAAAATAAATTTAGTTAAAATGTATTGCTTTGCAGAGAGAGGGGGGAAAAAAAGGGTTATATTGGGATTCTCAGAAAAACCTAGCACAAATGTAAAGGCAGATAGAGGGTACCAAAACAAGCAGTTTTAGTGCAGGTAAGTGAGTATGAAAATACCGTTTTGAGGTATTAGATGGCACCGGTGAGATCTATATATGAAAAAGCTTCTCAGGGTTTTAACTGTCATTTTTCACATGAATTTCAAACAATGTATTGTGTCACCTTCCTGTTCTAGCGTAACAGAAAGAACATGGTCTGCAAAAGTCTTAATGAATTTAATGAGGATTTGGATGCTAAACTATTATGACAGCAACCAAGGGGACCCTTTAGACAAATTAGGAAATCAGCCTCCTACATACCTCCTGCTGATAACATCTGTAGTTACGTCCCCGTTAGCAATCAGCTAAATTACCATTAGCAACTGAATATACTGCTGAAAATCTGTGATATATCTTATTTTTTGCAAATGTAACCAAGTATTTGCACGACCACTGAAAATCTTGGTTTTATCTACATTCTTTTAGCCACTGCCCCATTTCTGTTTGCAACTTCATAAATCATAAATGATGGTCACCATTATCACGGTCGGTGTTTTTTATCAATTTTACAAAATAAAAAAGAAATACAAGTCCGGTGAGTTCTTATTATGTCTCTGAACAGAAATAAATTCGACTAACTGCACATTTGGAGTTTTTTAATAGAAAGTAATTACTATTATAAGTTTACGTTTCTTCATTATTAATTTTAACACACATTAGAGTAAGATTTATATATATAAAAAAAGGGGGGGGGAGCTTTTACTTACTAATTGTTACATTTTTCAGTTTTTAATCTTCTCAGGTAGAAAAAGATCACTTACCAATAGATTATTCCAAAATTTTTCCAAAGAACATACTGTGGGTTACAACTTACATTATTGAGAAACTGAATGGAAAACTTAGCTCTCAAACAGGAATGTGTGTATAAAGAGCATATATGTATTAAAGAGCATATAAATGATATTGATATAAAGTTTGAAAAAAGTACTACAGCCCTGGCCCAGACATATCAAAAGGACAAAATCGAAATTAATTTAATAAAGTAACGAAAATAGCCCAGTTTAACAACCCATATTACGCTTTGTTTCGTGAAGCCATTAAAATTATCGGCCATTCAGAAGCTTGCAACGACGGCAATCAAAAGCCGGCCTCGATTCTACATGGTGCCATCTACTGGAAGAAGGAAAAGCAATCAGTGAATGAAATAAATAAAGTTCACAAGAGCTAAGCACTACCAGTGGATAGGTGTTGACGATGAAGGGGGGGAGGATCCCCCTAAATAGAAAACACTTCGCCACAACAAATCCACACTACCTGAAGCTGAAAAGTAAAGTTAATTAGTTATATAAAATATTTAATAGGCTGAATAAATTACTTTTCATCAACTTCAGAAAAAAACAGTCTGCTTTATTACCTGTGCTCCTGGTAGTTTAAACACTTTAAATCATTCTAAGAGGGCATGGAAAATTTAAATTGCCCTACTCACAAATATTTGTTAGTCAGGCCCTGATTTTATAAACTTGTTTATATATTTACTTTTAAAGCTGTTTTTATTCAATTATTTTAGATAAAAATATGCATCTGTAAAAACTTTTACCAGTCACACACAAACCTATTATAAAAACTGAGAGATTAATTTTGCATTCCTAGATAAAATATAAAATGTAAAAAGGGAATGAGAAAAATATTAAAAAACAAAATTCCTTTTAGATGGGTACATAATGTTGCACATTTATTGTAAAATAAATAAAACTGCTAAAATTTTTAATATAAAATGTATAAGTAAATGTATGACATGTTTCCTAATTGTTTACATCTGGCAACTATTTTTGAAAACGGAATTTCATTGACTATGGTCTCTAAAACAAATCTCTCCATACGGGCTTTGGGTTAATACCTAAATTAATCCAGAATAGCAGTTGAACATACAAAATAAAACTAAAATAAAAACATTTAAGAAACATAAGTTAAAAAAATTGTCGGGGAAGCAGGTCGAAATAAAATTGATTTAGTAACATTGATTTGCTTATTTTAAAGAAATGGACTAGAGTAGAGGAAAAACTAGTATTGTCACAGAAAAACACATTCAGCTAAATAAAGAGGCATAATTTTTTATCGTCTTTCAAGCTGTAGTGAATACTAACAGTTAGGAGATTGGATGTAAACTTTTTGGCAAGTCTGTTCAAGCAAACAATGACTTGCTAGAGTATTTACTTTTCTTTTTGAAGTCTTAACTTAATAAAATTAATAAATATTATTATTTTTTAAAGGACTGGGGGGGGGGGAGGATTAACAAGATGTTAATAAAAGTAAGAATGCTCAATAAACAATTTGCAATTTATGGTATTCAGTTACAAAATTCTCATATTTCATCAGTTTTTCTGACCATTTTTCGAGTAACAGTAAATAGTTAAATTATAATCTAATTTATAAAGCTAATTGACAATTTTCTACATTAACAGTATGCACCTTAAAAGGAAAGGAAAAAAAATGCATATTAACAATCACATATAAAAATGCAAAATATAGCAATGAAATAAATTATGAAATATTTAATAATGGTTTATCATTTGTTGTAGTGATGGAATTTTTAAGTACAGAATATTTTGACAATTTAAAATTGAGTAAAGTTGCAACCAGTATGTATGTTAAACTCAGAAAATACAAAGAATAATATAAATTTTCTGCAATAATATAAAAACTAATTAAATGAATATAGTAATCATTGTGCCCTACAAAAAGTTCATTATAAATATAATAAATAATTTGGAACTTAAAACAACAATTAAAAAAAAAACATACATCATTTTTTATTTCCTCGTAATCCATTTTTCTCCAGTTTAGCCCCTAGGTTATCGGCATAGAAAATAAATTCTGTTATCACACTTTATTTATCTTAGATTAAAATCTATGCACATCTTTGATGAGGTGAGGTGCAGATGCAGAGACAGATAGAGAAGTTCTTTGAATAACCCCCCCTTATCATTCCTTGAAACGTGCAAATGCAAATCGTCTGCTATTTGAAAATATTCCATGGTTGCAGTTATTGACTAACTGTTGACACTCGCAATACGCAATCGCAATTCGCAGATTAGACATAGAGAGAGTGCAGCATTAATTGATAATGTACGCACTCTTACCTACATTTTTAGCCTGATGAAGAATCATGCTTAATTATTTTGAATTTGAAACAATTTCGACGAGATTTTACAGTTTGTATTTAACTCACTTTCCAACATCAGTATTTCTATGCAACCAACAACCTAACCAACTATGTTTACATAATAAATATTGGTACAGTTTGTTGGATGAAACGGATTTTTGTATTAACAGTCATCTGATTGTTATTAAGAAAAAGTATTTTAATTATTTCAGTTCAAATAACTTAAAATAATTATTTCAGCTACATGTCAGGTTTTGAAATTGGCGATTTAATTTACAGCTGTAAGCCGTATGTTTATGTTTTGAGTAATGAGGTTCGGGGTAAACGATGTGATTATTGTTTTATTGAGTATGTTATTTACCCTTTATCTCTTTTTCAACTTATATTTCACTTGGAATGCATGGTTAAAAAAAATATATTCTGATAAATATTCTAATTTTACATAACAGAGTTCTGTCCAGAGGCAAACCTGGGTTGGTTAAAGGACCCTTCACAAAATTTTATATCTTAAAAAAGGACCCTTCACAAAATTATTTATCCTAAAAAAGGACCCTTTACAAAATTATTTATTCAAAAACAGGACCCTTCACAAAATTTTTTATCCTAAAAAAGGACCCTTCACAAAAATTCTCCCTTTAAAAACAGACCTTTGATAAATCTGTTTCATTTTCAAAACTAATCATCCATGGAACAAACAGGCTGCCTGAATAATCGGACGTGTTTTTCTCCGAAAAGCTGATATTCAATTTCTAATTTATAAAGGATTATGCATATATGTAAGTTCAGTTTTAAAGTGAACTGTCATTGTCTAAAATGAAACCTTAATTATAATTAACTGTCATTGTCTAAAATGAAACCTTAATTATAATTTTATTTTGCGAAATTACATTTTTCACAATTTCGCAGAAAGAGGACCCTGGCCGAAAAGTTCGGAAGAACTTTATTTTCACATTAAATTTAAATTCACAAAAATACGTGTAGAATTTTTCACAAAAACAGGACCCTGTCTGAAAAATCTGAACAGACCCCTGATAAAGTTATTTAATCAGATATGTTTACTTTTAGTCTTATAAAATCCTTATTTCGTGATATTGTTCTTTAGAAAAATTAGTTAACAAATGGAATGTTTTCAGTTTTATTGATAATGAAACTATATTGATGCTTTTTCAATATTATATGTCGTTTGATGTGCTTTTTATGAGAATCTTGAATGCTGTATTGAGTTGGTCATAAAACAATATATTAAAAATTACAAAGAACAAACTTCTTTGTTTTTTTTTAAATATGACAAAAGTGGGTTCATTGCCATGATTTCAAAGACATAGTTTATAATGCAATATCTAATGTTGTACCAAGTAGCATTTTAGCCGAGTACTGAATAGCAGGCTGAAAAACATAAAATGCAGTTAACTGACAAACAACATATTTTCATGAAATATTTCAGAATTTTTACAGTAAGTTAAGTGTGTGTATATAAATGATTAGGTTCATATCTATGTTTGTTACTTTCAGCTTAATAAATTACTTAAACTGTAACACAAAAAGACAACTTTAAACTATAATAGATAATGATAACTTTTTCTTAAAATGTTTTTTAAATATGAAATTATCATCCTCGGATAATTTTTAGAGAATATAAAAAAAGCAGCAGACCTAAAAAATACAAACAGTGAAATGTTGTTGTTGTGTCCAAGCAAGTGAAAGCTAGATGGAGCCAAAAGCATTGAAAATGAGGGCTGCCAGGTCTGAAGCCCGGAGGCTGTAAAGAATGTCCTCTGGTGGCTCGCCAAGCAGAAAAAGAGAGGCAATAATGACCTGGCAATCAAAAATATAGTCTGGTGTTAATTGAGCGTTTGGACAATTTCTGCAGTAGGGGTTGTCATCTGGAGATTTTTTCATGCCTCTAAAATGTCTTGTATGGAGTCTTGCTGTAATAGATAACAGGTTTCTAGAGAAATTAAGATCTGGGATAGAAGGTTTTTTAAAAGGCTGATCAAAAATTCTACATTTGCAACCGTGTTCGCATCTTCGGAAGTGATGGTAAGAGACTGATCTAAGCCCCAAGCTTCTTTAGCAAGGATATCTGTGCACTCATTTCCCTCGATGCCCACATAATGCCTTGGGTTAAATTTGTTACACCATTTTGTAAGGCCTCAAGAGCAGATTTTGAATCTCAGAAGACAACTAAACCTTCTGCTGAATCGTCAGATAGATACCGAGAGAGGTAAAAGGAGAGGGCTTCTTCAATTGCATTCAATTCGCTAGTGAAATTTGAGGCAACATGGCCTGCAGGAATTTTGAGCTCAGTTTTAGCACCACAAGGGTAGAGGATACCTGCACCACCTCTATCAAAAAAAATTATCAGAGGAACCATCTGTAAAGATAATTACTTTATTATCTTGGGAAAGCGAACAGATTGTGTCAATTAGAGATGGGACAAAGCTTCGGCTACCTTACCGAAGCTTTGGCCTGGCCGAATAATAAGCATGATTCGCCCTATAACAATTTATATTGTGAATATTCTTTTAACAATTATTATTATATAAAATATTGTCATTTAAGTTATGCACAATGGTACCTTATAATAAAATATAGTAGAAATTTATATTTAATTTAAAAGTTTGTGTGCGTTGAACCAGTGGCGGATCCAGAACTTGACTTTTGGGGGGGGGCTAAGATTTTTCAAAGTGTTATTCTAGACCAATAAAAAATTTACAATTGCAATATTCAATTGTGAATGTCAGTGTTTTGGGGGGGCTTCAGCCCCCTAGCCCCCCCCCCCCCCCCTTAAATCCGCCACTGCGTTGAACCTCTGGTACCATAAATCATATAATAATTCTATTAAAATTGGAAGTTGCTAAGAAATAAGTTACATTACATTATATTTAGTTAACAATTTAATTATATGAACAGCTTTAGTTGTTTTAAAATGAAGCTATTAAAATGTTGCATGAAACATTCTTTAAATATTTCTAGTTTTGAAACTTAGTCATAGTCAATAATCAAGATCAACAATAACCTAGGATTTATAAAACACTCAGAGAATTATTGAAAAATAAATAAAAGCTGAATTTTTATTTATTTTTTATAAACCAAAATATGAGGAGGGTGCCTATTACTTGCCCATCCACCCTAGATCTAAATCTTAAATATTTATTCTAGATAATTAAAGTTATAAAATTTATTCTAGATTAGTTATTATCACATGATAAAATGTTTTCTAGGTTAATAATTGACATAGTGTAAATTGATTTTTATGTTTATTTTCATCTTATTACATACAAGGTTAATTAACCTTACTTCATTTCATCATTTATCACACAATTTTAAGTTATGATGCAAAAAAATCAATGTTTCTGGATCTTTAGGAAGAATTCTATTTATTCCTTTTTTCCTCATACACATTTCCATCTTCAGAAAATAACCTTTCGCTATAATATACTGCTACTTGGAGCAGATAAATAGTGTTTGGCTGAGTCAGATAATCTAGGAAATATTTTTTTTATTCTCTCTCCATCTCCACCAATTCCAACAGACAATGTGTTCTATTTAAAAGCGGATTGTTTATATATACTTCCAGATCTTCAGTCGATGAATTTTCAGTGTTCTGTGAGTAATTCATTGTTTGTGAGTTCTGCAAAACAATCCCACAATTATGCCGAAGCTTCGGTATTCGGCGCTTCGGCCAAATTGTGCTTTGTGCCATCACTAGTGTCAATACCCTTGTATAATTACACTTGAGTTAGTTCTTTCTCTGAGCAGGGTTATAATAAGTAAAATAACAGTAAAATAAATATTTTATTTCAAACATGATAGGCTTCATTAATCTTCAGATTCTAGAAATGCAAAAAGATTGGTGGTTGGGGCCATAATTTACAAAACAATAGAGTTAATTATTAAAATACATTTTTAATGACATTTTAGTGTATTTTATATTTTTTTATTTCATTGAAAATCAGTTTTTACCTGCAGTTTTAAAAGTGGGTTGCTTACATTTGTACAAATGTATAGTTAAAATTTTATCTGCATTAACTTTATTTATACATAAGATATTTTTCTAAAATATTTTTGTCTATTTTACAAATACAATCTTATTTATTAAAAAGTTTTTTTTTAATTGTAAATATTACATATATTGCACTTATACAGGATGGCTGTAAAGCACTATCGTACTAACTGCATGCTAGCAATTAATACTTTAGTATTGTTACAATAGATTAAGTGGGGACAATACTTAATCCCGTGGACAGCCATGGTCAATGCTATTCTATGGGAAAGTTTGTTTCTGCAATTACTCTTTACCTAATGTATTTATTTTTTTTTTAATTCTTTTTTCACAGTCAGAAAATTCATAACTGTTAAATGAGTACTCATATTTTCGAAAAGTTCATTATTTGAAATTTTTAAATTTTAATTCTGAGTTGAAATATGTGATTTTGCACAACAAAGTATATTTTTCTCATTATCTAGTCGCAAAATGAAATACTAAAAATTAAAAAAATCATTTTTTGGAAAACGAGTAGGGGAGGGGGGGGGGGCACCTTTGAACAGTTTTTTGGAAAATCAACATATTTTTTTATTTAGATGATAATTATTAATTTTAATTGTTGCACAAGGAAAAGTAGGAGTTTCTTCATCATGTGAGCTAAAAATTAAATTTTTTTTAAATAAATTAAGTATGTTATAAGACTTTAAAAATTGTTAATATTTCTGTTCAAACCTGCCCCATGTAGGGGTACCTTTGAACAAGCTAGGGGCACCTTTGAACAAACAAAGAGAAATTATACAGAGTTTTTATCAAATGCTGAATATTTTTAAGGATTATAAAATAATAAGAATAAAATTAAACATATACATTTACTGAAATTACTAAATTTTTATTATTTAACCAAATTTATATCCAACAAAATTGACATCAAAACTCATTGCTGAAACGGCGTGTAGTGTACCTCAAGTAATGTTTGGTTGAGGCAGTTTTTTTACAATATCGTTGAAATCCACCAAACTGATATCTGGTGCTTCCGGAAAATAAAATTTATCATTTTCTTTTTTACAGAGGAACTTAACATTAAACTCTGTTTTATCCTGTAATTGCAATTCAATCTGACCAACATAGTGAAGAATATTTTTTTTTGTAGCAAATTTTACTAAAATAAAATCATTCAAATCTTCTAAAACAAGAGTTTTTCCTTCTTCATCCTCCATAACGGTAATAGTATCTTCAAAGTCAGTTTCATCATGCTCAGAAAATGTGCCATCTTCATTGCTGCTTGAATCAACAAATGTATGCAGTCTCTTCTTAGTTGTTTTTTCGAAAGCAGAGCTATACTGTTTAGAATCTTTTGTTCTGACATACTTTGTTTTCAGCTTCAATTGCATTTTTCTCAGAAGTCAAAGTCAGTATCCTGGATCGTCCTTTCTTACATCCACTAAGTATGATTGTAGATGACCATAATCAAAATGAATTTTTTCACTATAAATATTTTTAACTTTTTGCAGAGAAAGCAAACTTTTCTGTAGGAAAAATGACAACAAGCAAGATTGAAAAAAACAATAGTAGTAATCAAAAGTGATGTTCACATGCACATAAGTAGAACTTTAATATTAAGTAAACAATAAACCAGCTCATAAATAATTTGTATGTCTTCATTGTCACATTTATTTTTTAAATCCAAAATAAAATAATAGTATTGAGTTTGATTTATAACTCTTTTCTTCAAAGTTCTGTTTGTTCATTGGTGCCCCATCATATGGAGTTTGGCATTAGAACAATTTACTCAGTTAGGTTTAAGAATTTGAATAAAACAAAACTTATAAGCTAAAGCTAAAACCTTTATTTCAACATTGAAACATCAATTAAAATTATAGGTATACAAGATTATCAATAAAAAGCTTACACTTTATTTTGTATAGTTTAGATTCAGGAAAGAGAAAAATACATACCTTGCTTAGACAGCAGTGTGCATGTAAAATGGTAAAGCTTTGGCTAGTTTGTTGCATTGAAGCAATAGTAATGTGCTGTCATCTGTATTAAAAAAAATAACATAATTTTCTAGGAAAATATTTAGATTGTTCAAAGGTGCCCCCCTCTCCCCTACTAATTTAACACTTATGACTTTTCTAAATGTGAAAACAGAATTGAAAAATATTCATTAGGTAATGAGTAATTATGGAAACAAATTTTCCCATAGAATAACATGGGCCATGGCTGTCAGCGAGATTAGGTATTGTCCGCTCTTAAGTTTTTTCCGCTTCATCGTTTGCTTTATTGCAGTGAAAGTAGTTTTGCAATTAAAGTTATTGATATCCTGTTTAGGCAACTGTGTGATATGCCTTGTTTGCCTAACGACTGCCTACAATATTTGGAGGCACATTTGGAAAGCATACATGAGTTTGCTCGAGAAAGGATTAACCTACTTGGTGACCAAGTGAAGACTTGCTGTGATTGAAAGGTAACTGAAAATAATCTGAAGGAAGGTGATAGTGTGTTGTTTTTCAACCCAAAGTGCAGAAACGTCAATGTCCAAGGCTACAACAAAACTTGGAAGACCCATACATCATGAGTAAGAGACTGGACATTGTCGTTATGAGGATACAGAAGTTGCCAAGTAGTAAGCCAAAAGTAATTCACATCAATACATTAGCCCTATACCATGCATCAAATCATGAAAAGGTGTTTTACAGACAAAGTGAAAAAATGAGGCAGTTCATTGACTTTCAGTAAGGTTTGCCTTGGTGACAAACTTGGGGACCAAGTTTGACAAAAAATAGTAGTTTAGGGTTCTCAAAGCTTCGAACCTGTACAATATATAGGAGGTGAGATCTAGAACTTTCCACGGGATTCTGGATAGACCTACCACCAAACCCCATTGCCAAAAAGTATAAATAAGAGTGAGTTGACTTCTGCGAGAGAGTGTGTGGCCATTGAATTGAGTACAGTGTTGTTTAGAGAGCTGTTCTGAGTGATTGCACTTTGGAAACTATACTCCAAATGACTGAACTTTGTTTGTGAACTAGTAAAAATTTCTGCTCTGGAGCATTTTACATTATTTGTTTTACTCCTGTAGAACAAGTGACTGTTTTCTTAGACTGTTCCAGAACATTCCATCACTAGTGACTTTTGTGTTATGAATGACTGCTTCATTGGGTTGCTACCAAAATATTTGATAAACTAGTGAGTTTCGCCCGCTAGCGGGTCACTATTTTTAAACAAATCACTATAATTAATGAATTCTCAAAATTACATTAATTTTTTATCATTCAAAAAAAAAAGAGAAAATAATAATTTCTGATTGGGAAAAATGTCACACTGGGTCCCCACTACCTTCGGCAGCACAGGCCATTGCGTGCTGCGCCCACGCATTTATATTTGACACTCTTAATGAATCATTATGTCATTGTAAGGGAAAAAACATAAATATAAAATACAGGAGAATTCTTCTCTCATCGGTGGAATAATTGGTCCAGGTCCCTAGTTTGCCTGCAGCAAAGTATACATGTGCGCCAAGATTAGAAATTGGATTGTGAAAGTCGGTTGTCAGTGGCATCTAACTATTTTTTCTTACTTGCCAAAATAGTCTACTCAGGTTTTTTTTTTCTTATTTAAATAATAAATGCAAACATGAAAGTTAAAAAATGAATACATTCATACTTTAAAAATAATAAGTAAATCAATACTTAAAAAAGAACAAACAGTAAATGAAAGTTTTTAATTGTCTGCTGGCCAGCTGATTTTTAAAATAAATCAAATACCATGTATTACATCTTTAAGCAAAATCAGAACTTCCATAAAAATATCCATTTAAACTATTTATAAATTATTTATTTATACTTTCAGGTTTGGTTTAACAAGCAAAAATTTGGTTTAAATTAATTCAGTATTTCAGAAATTATCATGATGGGAAATTTCTGATTGTGTACAAACAAAGTGATAGTAATAAGTAATAAAGTTTTTTAAAAGTATATTTGAAATTTTTTATGAATTTTAAAACATTTTCTGCAAACAGCATTTATGTATTTTTGTACTTTTTTTCCAATGTACTATATCTTTTGATATTGACAATGTAAGAATTTTTTTAAGTTAATAAAAAAAGGAGTATTTTGTAAAATAAAATAAAATAAAATTAATATGACAAAGTTCATATTTTAAAATCTGGTCAAAAGTTAGTCATTAAAAATGACACCTGAGTGTGATTTTATGGTTGCCAAACTTAAATTTCTATGTGCAACATACACCTAACGACTGATAATTTCGAACCCTGACATGTGCACAGTGCACTTATTCCTTCGCCCGCCCTTCCCGTCCCTCCTAATTATTTTACAGTTTCAAAAATATCCACAATCATTTTCTCGGACTTTTAAACTTAATAATGCTAATTTCTAACACCCTAACAGAATTTCTTTATTTTTGCCCCTGTGTCCCCTTTCCCATCCCTCATAACAATTCTACACTTTCGAAAATATCCACAATCGATTTATCGGGCCTTAAAACCTAATACAGTGAAAAACATTTAACACAAAACTTAGGGGACCGAAATATTTTTTCGTGTAAAAAGATTCGTAAAAAAAAGTACAAAACTGGCCAATTTTTTCCATGTCGTCAATTATTATTTCCATTTCCTGTAAAACTACTACTAACTTCTATCCATTAGGATAAAAATCAAGTACAAATATTATTGTTTTTGGAGGAAAAGAAATCACATATGTTTTACTTCTTTTTCAGCACCATATTTTTCAAAAACTGATCGAGATCATACATTATTTTATTCATCTCTGAATTTGAATGCACATCTAAATAACTGCAGATACTCATTATTTTCTTCATTTCTGAACCAGAAGACAACAGGAACTGATTTTTTTCTTAATTTGAAAAAAATCTGTGCTACCGTTTTTAATGGAACGCACTTGTGAGCCCTGAAATTGTACTATTTATACAGGACACTTATCAATTTTTCTGAAGTAACCAACTGTATCATTCGAAAGGACACCTAATAGAGTTTATATAGCAATTTTAAAGAAAATCGTTAGAGCCGTTTTTGAGATACAGACTTATGGTCCCACTTCCGGTTTCGGATGTCCTACTTCCATTTTTCTAATTTTCACCGAAATTTGGAAAATTCCTCTGTACACCAGGACAAGACCTGTGTCAGTTTTGAAGTTTCGTCGTTCTATCTTTATTAGTTTCAGAACGGAGATATAATAGTCAGAAGATTCTACACACACACACACTGACCAATTACCGAAAACGACTTTTTTGGACTCAGGGGACCACAACACACACACATACAAAAAAAAAAAAAAAAAGAAAGAAACTTTTACATAAAATTTTATTCATTTAGAGTTAAATATGTAAGAATAAAATTGTGTATTTAAAATTAAATTGTAATTTAATAAAAATTCAAATCATCATGACATAAATCATCAAATATGCTGAAACCACTGTTATCACATTTTGAAAAAGATGGACTTAAGTCCTTTCTGCATGCACAGATTGATTTGAAGGGTATGTAGTAGATACATTTCACTATCTGATGAAAGGCTTTTATCTATCGAATTTTGGTCTATTGTTGCAGTTGCAGACAGTGGCGCACCCAGAATTTCTGTCTGGAGGGGGCTGAAGAGTAATTGGGTCCTACAGTATAGTAATAGGTTTATGTCCATATACGCAGCAACGGCGGCTCATGAACCGAAAATAGATGAAGAGCTGAGAAATAACATTTAAGTAGTTTTAATGCATAATTTTAATTAAAAATACTCATTTTATTTAAATGTAAATTTATACTCTATAAATGAATACAGTGTAAAATATTAGGTGAAATGGCTCTTCACCTATTTTCGGTCCATGAGCCGCCACTGGTATGCAGACATATGCATAGTAAAGAATCTGTTTTAAATGTTTCTTTTGAAATAAATGAATGAATGAATGAAACTGAATTTAAGTTGAATAGCACAATTGTGGAATTTATCTCCGTGTATAATGTGCAAGTAATTCGGTCAGTTGGGGCTGAAATTGAACTTTCGAACATAAAGTTGTAGATTCAACTATGATCAAAAACTGTCTACGATCAAAATCTTCTAGGTCCATCTACGATCAAAAGAATATGACAAGCTGGTGAACATAAAATTTACTCGAAATGAAATGCCCCCACCCAAATATTTCCATTGAAAATAAAATTTGATCAATTTTAATACCCTTTTGTGATGCTTTATTTGTATATGCAGTAACACTTAAGTAATTAAGAAATCTTAATAATTATAGCCAAATAAAAGCTGCAGTTGTTATAAGTATGAATTAGAACAGAATTTCAGTGTAAATTTTTACATGGCTATTTTTATTTAATTATCTGGAGTGTGGGGCGATGCTCTTTCAAGGTTCGATTAACAGAAACAAATCGGACGTGTAGTCTTCGTGGGGGTAAGCCAACACAGTAAGCAGGGGGCAGAACCTCTTAATATCCTAAACCTCTTAATATCCCTACTTAGAATAGTTTGTTCAGTTGGTAAATATTTCAAGTGTTACCTTCCTGGGTAATATCATTACAGGATATTGTATTCCAATAATATAATATATATTTATGAAATTTGAATTTTTATAACAGGCAAAAATTTTATTATCCAAGAACGGAGCTTAGATCTCAGTGACATCAGAAGCAAAAATGAAAATTGTGCTTGGACCCTACTGTATTTTCTACATACTGTTACAAAAAAAAAAAAAAAAAAAAAAAAAATAATAATAATAATTAACCCCATCCTCCCAAGCATCTGTAAAATATCTCAAAATATTATTATCAGGGTATTTTTCTATTTTGAATAGTAAACTACGCTTTGTGGCATTTCTCTAAATCGGTATATTTTTAGAAAAATATTTTACTCATTTGTGATCAGATCAATTAAATTTTATCTTCAGCAATTGATGCGAAATTTCACTAGCATGTATTTGTACTAGATGCATTTAAAGGGTTTAACACGAATATGCAAAGTCCATTTTTAATTTAAAATTTAGTTTTATAGGAACGACTATAAGAGCAAAGCTAATTTTTATTTCATATTAAACGAGAATTTTCATTTGCCGATGTGAATGTGTTAATTTTGCCCAGGGACAAAACACACTTCCACAAAGATGCTATAAATACTCATAAATTAAGATACAATAACTGCATGAGCTTGGTATCCCCTTTTCCTGAAAAATACATCCCAGCTTATTTCCACGTCTGATTGCTTCTTCTGTCTGACTTTTTAGATACTTACTCGATTTCGTGATAACAGTATATTCTCTAGTTTAGGACCTTAGAAGCCCATCCCTAAAAATTGCAACTTCTTTCAACTAAAAATCAAAGAACTGGTTCGTTGTTTTTGTTTTTGACAGTAAGGATTTCAAAAATTCCTAATATTTAATGTATAATTTATAAACTATTTCTGCTTACAATATCTGTGTTTGAGTAGTATTTTTTTTTTTTTTTCATGCACATCTGAAATTTTTTACTATGTCAGCTCGTTCTGGAGGGGGCTTCAGCCCCCTAAGCCCCCTCCGTGGGTGCGCCACTGGTTGCAGATCAAATCAGCTTTTAAATTTTGCTGAGAGTATGTTTATAAAAATGAAATTTTAAATAAAATTCACAATCAACATAATTTTAATCTTTTAAATTTTATTGAATGGAATACATTGATTTTATAATTATGAAATTTAACTATTTTGGTAGTTGGAGAATAAAAACTTTGTAAATTAACATTATAAAATACTTATACAGACCTATGTTTTTTTTTTTTTTTTTTTCATATTATGTTTATTGGTGAAGGGTCATACCTAACTTTTTCAACCTGAAACAACTGCAAGTTTTTGCATTTATTGATTGCTCGCAATGTTTTTACTTTTTATTCTTCATAACTCACTCAATCTTTTATGTTTATTTATTTATTTATTTTTACTGTTGTTAGTTTATTATTTTTAATGTACTGTTTCTCTATTTTTTAGAAACCGTGGACTTAAACGGTGTAGCCAGTGTTCATTCATGTATTTCTGTAATAGAGATTGTCAGGTTGGAATGCTACTTTTGTTTCACTTATATTTTTGCTTTTGTATATGTTTTAAAATTATGGTAATGTCTATTTTTTTTTTTCTTATCCTATATGTGAAGCTGATAAAATGTTACTTATAAATGCAAATATGTAGGGACTTTAGCTCTCCTTGCTTAAGCATACCAAGAGTTAATTTGCATGAGAACTCAGTTCCCATATTTCTTTTATTTCAATAAATTTTTGCATATTAGACGGAATGCATGAGAATTCATTAGTATTGTGTACTTGTAAGTCACCACAGCATCATTCCTAAAAACCTGAAGTCTCTGATTTTTTTTTTTCTCTCTGCTCTACAATCCTTAATATTCTTTTTCCATGTAAAACACCTAAATCTGTAATTTAATTTGGTATTACAATCCTTTTCATTATTTACTTTTCCCAGCTATAGAGTAGTGTTTTTCCTCTCTCACTTTTCACAAAGCAGCCAGTAATTGTTAGAATTTACCATAAATTAAAACTTTGATTATTATTGTTTTTATTTTTTCATTTACTGAGCATAAAATACAATTATGATTTCAAGTTATATGTATTAAAAATGAAATATCAAACCAGAAGAGAGGAAACATAGTTTATTTCCAAAGCAAAAAACAGTCGATGTAACTGGGAATGCTTTGCCAATTTTTATAAGATTTTATATGCAACTTTAAAAAATGAAGTAAATCTTTTCAAAATCCAGTCAATAAACTCATAAAATAAGAGATACATATGAACATAAGTTCTAGAGATCATTAGCATTCCTGTACTTGTTTTAGTTAAAAATTAAGACCTGAAGTATATAATGTTAAAGCAAAAGAAATACACAAAAGTAATAACAATGCTTTGCAATGTAAAAACAAAGGATTCTGATTAAATCATCCTTCTGTGATTTTTTTTTTTTTTTTTTAAGGTTAATACAATTAGACTATTAAGATCCACAAACCACTACAAACATTCATGTCTGAAAGGATTTGAAACCAGCATTGAAGTGTTAACCATTCAAAATTCATGCAATAGATGGATTTTCTTTTTTTTTTTTTTTTAAGGAAAGTTAAAACATAGTTTTTCCCAAAAAATTTCAAAAAAATGCTGTTACCTGTTTTTTTTTTCTTTCTTTAATTAAAAAAAAAAAAAAAAGAACCTTTTTTGTCTCACATATGAAAGAATTGTCTCATTATTGCCATTTATATATTGCAGAATTTCACGCTGAATGTGTACCTAAATAGCCCTTTTTTACATACCATATATAAATAATTTTTAAAACAATCTTTAAACTTTCTTCTATTTTAAGCCCTTTTCAACCAAGTGTTTTTTGCTGTTGCCTCGTATGGAAAACTATTTATCAATATATTAATCAAATTAACTTTTTGTTCATAAGAATCTTAACATATATTTGCTAAACAGCTACAAAAAATAATGTTAGTTATTGCATCCTTATGCAAGGTGTGATTAACCTTTATAGCTATAAGAAGCTGAGTAACAGTTTCGGGGCTTCCCCTTTTATTTGGGAAAAGTTTTCTTATATAAACACATAAAAGCAAACTTATTAATGCTGAAAATTTATTTTTCATGCGTGCCTTATAATTTAGATTAAAGTTCCCTTTTCCTCGTTATACTGACATATGAAAATATAACAGACCAAAAATCAGTAGCTGTGTGTATATAGCTTTTATTTATTTATTTATTTTAATTATTATTCATGTATCTAGATAGTTTCTACCCATGCCAAGATCACATATAATTGGTTAACAGCTTATTTATTCAAATCTTTCAAATTTTTGTTCTGAAATAATAGAACTTTACCAAAACAATATGTATTTTCTCTTGTTTAGGCAAACTTTATCAGGGAAAAAAATAAGTATCATTGAGAAATACTAAAATAAAGAAATTGAGACCTAGTTTTAAGTTATTTTGAGGGCCCTCTTAAATTTTAAATGGGAAGCTTGTGCTTAACAAGCCTCTTTGACAATCTAATTTTGTTTTATCTTTCTTCACATTATTTTTATCTTTTTTCTTTTCTTCACCCTTTCAATTTACTCTATTATATTTATGTGATTGATATCCCCCTCCTTCTTCTTCTTCTTTTTTTTTTTTTTTTGTTACTTTTTACTTTCCGAACACTATAGTGAGGAAAGTATTGTAATCATGTCAAAAATCCGAATTTGAGATTTTGATGTTTCTATACGTTTCGAGGTCCAATGAGTCCGTTTTCACTATTTTTGCAATGGTGTATGTATGTGTGTATGCAGGGTGTGAAAAAATCATGATTTTTTTAAAAAAATAAAAAAAATCAGATTTTTTTTATTAAAATCGGATTTTTTTGATTTAAATCAGATTTTTTTGTTTTATTTACATTATTCGACTAAAAATAAATATTAAGAAATTAAGCATGAAAACTTTTTTTTAAATTTAAATGTGAATACATATAAGAAGCAACAAATATAAATAAACTAAATTAAAAAAACATATATGAGGATATAAAAAAAAAAAAAAGTAATATTAGCCAACATAGGTACATTCTACCCCCCCCCCCCCACCCCTTTCAAAAAGAAAAATAAATAAATAAATATAATATAGTATAATATAATAAAAATAAAATAAATAAATAAATGATTAAGTGTAAATAGCTTAAAAGCATATAAGATAATAATAATTATTTTTTTAATGTTTTTATTATTTTAATAAAATTAAACATAATTTATACGTCTCATTAATATATTAAAACCAATGTAACATTTAAAATGAGATAAAAAATATAAAACTTTAAAAATACATTTTAATTAAAAACATTAAAACACAAAACAGACGTTTCGGCTAAAACACTAGCCCTCCTCAGTGTCAAACATACAAGCACAACATTTACAAAAATTCCAAATACATCACAGCAAGATTCAATCTTGCTGTGATGTATTTGGAATTTTTGTAAATGTTGTGCTTGTATGTTTGAGACTGAGGACGGCTAGTGTTTTAGCCGAAACGTCTGTCTTGTGTTTTAATGTTTTTAATTAAAATGTATTTTTAAAGTTTTATATTTTTTATCTCATTTTAAATGTTACATTGGTTTTTATTATTATTGTCATTAAAATCTACATATTAAAACATCTTGAATATCACATTAACAAATTGTTTGAAGAGAAACTTTTTGGAGAATAATTTTTCAATTAAAGGAAATTCAATGTGTATATAATATTTATATGTATATATAATACACACATTAGTTTGTGCAATTTATTACCAATAAAATACATATAAATTCTAAGATTTTTTCAAAAGATTAAAGTTTTAAAAAATTAAGAAAACTGCAACAACTAGCCAGGCCATTACCATTTCATTTCTAATTTTATGAAAGCCTAAGTAAAAAAGGAAAAATTGCTTAAGAATGCCTTGGCCAGTTGAAAAACATAGTAATCAGAATTAGAAATAAGAAAAATTAAACATGAAGGACAGAGTGACAGACAAATCAAATGCTTCAGTTCAGATGATACAATATTTATTATCCTTAAAAGAAAAAAAAAAACACTTAGGGCAGAGAATTTAAGGCTTTGTATATAAAAAAAAATTTGGCTGCAAATGAACGTAATTAGCTTCAAAATAAGAATAGAAGACAAAAATAGAGTTGTAGAAAATTAAAAGAATCATTTTTTAAATTAATAAACACATATATTTTATTTATTTTTTGGGAGGATTGGGTATTTGATGTAAATAACAAGTAAGTTCAAGTTTTCTTATGTTCTAAGACTATATAAAACTACATATTGACCCAAAATTGTAAAATTTTATTTTTGATTTAAATCAATGATTTTTTTTAAAAAATCAAAGTGATTTTAATCACGATTTTAATCATGATTTTAATCAAGCTGATTTAAATCGGCGTACCCTGTGTGTATGTATGTGTGTATGTCTGTGAGTGAACACGCTAGCGTCTAAACGCTTTGTTCGAATAACCTGAAAGTTGGTACGTATATTGTAAGTCACCATAGTACGAACCCTATAGATTTTGGTGAATCTAGCACTTATAGTTTTTTTACAGGGACACAAAGAAAAATTCTTTATCATTATGGCCTATGGGAGCAAAATCTTAAAAGTGCGATAGCATCTAAACGCCTTATTCAATTGAGCAAAAAATTTATACACATATTATAGGTCACAAATACTCAATCTGTATAGATTTTGGAGAATCTAGCACTTATAGTTTTTTTACAGGGACACAAAGAAAAATTCTTTATCATTATGCCTATGTGGCCAAATTTTTAAAAGTGTGATAGCATATAAACGCCTTATTAATCTGAGAAAAAAATTTGTACACATGGTATAGGTCACAGTTGCACCAACTGTATAGATTTTGGTGAATCTAGCACTTACAGCTTTTTTACAGGGACACAAAGAAAAATTCTTTATCATTATGGCCTATGGGACTAAATTTTTAAAAGTACGATAGCATCTAAACGCCTTATTGAATTCAGCTGAAAATTTATATGAGTATTATAAATCACTGTTGCACTAACTATAAGCATTTTGGTGAATCTAGCATTTATAGGTTTTTACAGGGACACAACGAAAATTTCTTTATCGTTATGATCTATGGGCTCAAAGTTCAGTAGCGTTAAATAAAACAACGTGTAATAGATGGAGAAAAATACTCAAACACTCTATTATGGTTTTCACTCTTTTGTTTGTTTAACAACTACTCTTTCTTTACTTTATCTACAAAACTGTTAATTACTCAATGTTCGGAAAGTCGAGGGGAGTCACTCCAGATTTTTATATATATATATATATATATAATAAAAGTGTTTCATAAAAAAAAAATATTTTACAAATCTAGCTTCAAATTTAAATTTGTTTCTTTAATTTCAGGAAAAAGCATGGGAAAGCCATAAAGAAGAGTGCAAGTTCATAAAAAATGCAAAGCCAAATGTGCCTACTTCTACTATGAGACTGATAGCTAATACTATTTTTAAGATAAAAGTAAAGTTTTATTGAGTTTACAATTTAAAGTATTAATTTTTTTAAATACATTTTACCACATGTGTTACTTAGTTTTACAAATCATTACTACAATTAAATCATGTTAGAATAAGTTCAGTCAGAGAGTATTGAGACTATGAAACTTATAAATTAAATGTAGCTTTTGTATCTATGGAATGTTGGCTAGATTTTACCCGACCCGAAAAAACCTGGGTGTTTTTTTTTTTTTCAAAATCCTTGTTTAAAATGTACTTTACAATAAACATACAAATATAAAACAAATATTATATCCATTGTTTATATTAATGAAAAGGTGTCCAATAAAAATATTAGCAAAATAGGCTTCCCCTTTTTATACAAGAAATTATACAAAATAAATAAATAAATAAAATAATAATAATCCATTACTAATATGGTGACAGAAATTCAAAAGCTGCTATGGGAGAGATATAATAAAGTTGAGTAGCACGATGTTTACTTATTTATTTATTATATTTAAAAAAACGAGAGAGAGAGAAAATATGCCATTTTAGCCTTTGAAACCCATGTAATTCCCTAACATTCTTAAAACAGCATTTCTAATGTTAGCTACTAATTTACCTTTACAAGAAATAAAGCTTCCAATAAAAACTGCTATATATAGTGTAATCCTTCTAAAAGAAATAATATATACTTTCAGATTTTTTTTTTCCCCTGTCAGTCAGATTTATCATTCCTATTTACACAATACTAAGGTTAGGCGTCTTAAAATAAATCTAATTATAGAATATTCATTAAATATCTTTGTTGATAAACTTTTTTTTTTTTTTTTTTTTTTTTGTAACGTACTTTTAAAACAGATTTCACCATTAATAAGGTGTTATGCATTACTGATGCATTGTGTAATTTCTTTTGAATACTGTAAAATAAATTTTGAGATTAAACTTTTTTTTTTTTTTTTCTTTAACATTATTTCAAATTTGGGTGATATAATTTTTAAATATATTGTCAGTATCAGACAGAACTCTTTTGATGATGCAAACTAGAACTTTTTTAATGATGCAAACTGAATTGGATAATGGAGTTTCATGTATATATATATATATATATGAGTGTTCATTAATTCAGTAAGTACTGTAAATAATAATAATTGTAATAGCTGTTAATCCATTCTTCAGCTCTGTACCATTCTTTAGAGCATTTAAATTCCCTAACCATTTATTTTCAATTTTTGTTTTATTGACAAAATGCATACAGCAATTTAAGTATTAGTAAAAGTGTTGCCAATAATGTTTTTATAATAAATGCAAGTTTATTCTTTTATTTTCAAATTGTAGCTATGTATTATTTACTGGTTATAATTTTGTCTGATTATTTGTAGTTTTTTACCTGAACATAATGTTTCCATTGGTGATCCTCATAGTTATTATAACTCATTTTATTTCTAATTAATAATTTATGACCAAACTTTTTTACATTTAAATTCAATTTTTTCATATTCTATAGAATGATTTTGTGAATATTTGTGCATTTGTTTTCTTTTTTCTTTATTTTGTAGAAGTTTGGATTCTATGAACCATTTGAAATGATATATGGCCATAAAATGAATTTTTGCAGACTTATGTCTCGTAAGTTTTTTTTAATATTTCACATATATTTCAATAAAGTTCTTAACTATTTTTAAAAATGACTTTCTTATCAATTTTTAAGCTATTTAATCTTTTGACTTTTGCTGTCAGTTATTTATATCTATTCATTGAGTAGTTTTCTTTTCTCTGCAATACACTTAAAATTCAAAAAGGTGATTTTTGCAACTAAGCCATAATTATGAAACCCAAACGTATTTTTATTTTATTTAACAGAAAAATTGATAAATTATGTATTTAATATATAATATAAACATTGTTTTATTTACTAGCTGAGAAATTTAACATATATATATATATATCTATACATATAAAAGAGTACTTCCACTCACTCACTCACTCACTCAATGACTCATCAACGCACAGCAAAATCTACTGGAGCCACTGACTCGAAACTGGGCCAGATTATAGAACATATAGTGTAAGTACCCCCTAAGAAGCAATTTTGCGAACTTCGCCCCCTAAAGGAGAGTAGGGGACAAAATGTGATTTCACAAAATACTTCATATCTCAAAGAAAAAAACAGATATCCATAAAATTTTTGCTTTAAAATATAGCTAACACAAATATCTAAAAACCAATTTTTGGAATTTTAGAAATTCGGTCCCCAGGGGGGGAAAGGGGGCAAAACGTGATATCACATGTGCAAAACGTTGTTTGACATATTCCTATATATCTAATGCAAATATCTATAAACCAATTTCTGGAATTTTCTAAATTCAGCCCCAAAGAGGAGGAAGATGGGGCAAAATGATTTAAAATAATCCTTTATATCGCAAACAGAAAAAAAAAGATGTATGTGACATTTTTTACCTAAAATATAGCTCCCACTAATACATAAAAACTAATTTCTTTAATTTTAGAAATTCGTCCCAGTTGGGGCGGGAAAGGGGGGGGGGGGGGGGGCTATGAGGCAAAAAGAAATAGAAATACAGTTAGACCGTTCAAAATTGGTACAGATAGGTTTTAGAGGCCTGCAAGTCGAATGAGGATATTTTCGAAAGTATAAAGTTATTAGGAGGGTCCAAAAGGGGGGGGGGGTAGGGGCAAAAAAATAAAAATAGAGTTACGTCATTCAAAATTGGTACGTAGAGGTTTTTGATACTTACAAATCATTTACGGATATTTTTGAATTTGTAAAGTTATTGGGAAGGGGGGGCTATGACACAAAAAAAATAGAAATACAATTAGACCGTTCAAAATTGGTACATGGAGGTTTTTGATAACTACAAATTGATTGCGAATATTTTCGAATTTGTAAAATTATTAGAATAGACAGGAAGGGGGTGTAAAGGGGCAAAAATATATAAATAAGTGTTAGAGCACTGAAAATTAGTGTTGTTAGGCTTTGAGGCCCGATAAATCGATTGCGTATATTTTCCAAAGTACAGAATTATTACGAGGGCCGGGAAGGAGAGCGGGCACAGGGGTAAAAATAAAGAAATTCAAATAGAATGTTGGAAATTAGTATTATTAGGTTTAAAAGCCCGAAAGAACGATTGCGAGTATTTTTTAAAGTCTAAAATAATAACGCTAGGTGAAGGAACATGCTTGCTTGTATACTCTGCCACAGGCAGTGAGGGCTCAGACAAATTATTTCACCGATAGAAAAAGTTTTTTTTTTTTTCTTATTTATGTTTTTTCCTTATGATAATATAGTGATTCATTAAGAGTGTCGAACATAAATGTGCGGCTGCTGAAGGCAGTGGAGACCCAGTGCGACATTTTTTCCAATGAGAATTTTTTTTTTGCATGATAAAAATTAATGCAATTTTGAGAATTTAATAACTATAGTGATTCATTCAAAAATAGTGACCAGCGAAGCGGGCGTAGCCTGCTAGTATTATATAGACACTCACACATATATATATATTAATTTTTAAAACTATGAAGTATTATTGCCCCACATGCAGTCATTGTCATTTATGAATGTAAAACGTATTAATTCATAGTTACATACATATATTTTTCTTATTTGACATATATTGTTTAAAATAAACACTTTTTTTTTTTCACCAAAAAAGTTTGGTACTTTCTTTCAAGTTATTCTTTCACTCATTATGATTCCAGATATTTTTGATTAGGAAGCACTGTTATATAAATAGAACTTCTGCATATGTACTAAACATAACTTAAAACAATTGTGAAATATCTTAGAACAATTCTTCATTGTGAAAATAGAAACTGAACAGATGATATATCCCCATTATCTTATTTAAATTTATAAAATCAATTTCATTTCTAAAAATATACTAATGGCAGGGTTCCCAGTGGAGACTAAAAAGCAACTATTTGCTACTAAAATCACCCCTATGCTACTATGGCAACTATTTTTGTGTAAAAGAGGCTTAAAAGCTACTATTTTCAGGTTAGTCAGAACTACTTTCAGGAAAATGGAGACTATTTTGAACAAAAAATTGTTTCCCGCTATTTTTTCTATGCCTACACTGCATTTTTACTTCCATTACCCGACTACTGTACGTAATGGGAATATTTACTGTAAAAAATATTTTCAGTCAAAAAATTCAATTGCGAATTTTAATCTGATTTACATTCTCCTGTGCCCAAAAAAGTGGTTTTCGGCAATTGATGTGTCTGTGTGTGGGGGGGGGGGGGGGGGGGGGAGGGGGGAGAGAGAGAGAGAGACCTTCTGACTACTATATATCCAAAACCAATAAATATAGAATGGTGAAACTTCAGAATTGAGGCAGGTCTGGTGCACAGATGATTTTTCCATCTTTTGTTGAAAATTGGAAAACTGGAAGTGTGACATTGGAAACCAAAATTGGGACCATACGACTGGATATAAGCGACCTCTTAGATGTCCTTTCATGTGTATTAGTTGATTAGTTCAGAAAAACTGATAGGCTTTCTGTATAAGTGGGTGCATTTGAGGTTCTTGCAAAATGACTGTATGAATATTTTACAAACTCGCCATACCCCTTTTAGATATCTTTTCGTATATAATTGTTGTTTTCCGGTCAACAATTGAATTTGCCAAGGTCTGGTGAAAGTATCTCACAAACGGCTCTGATTTTCTTGAAAATTGCTACATAAATCCCTTTTTAAATATTTTTTTGCATCAAATTTTTCTTAATTTTCCATGGTTATTACAGGAAAATTAACAATGATCCTGAGTAAGTAGGTCAGTTTTAGATCTCGGAAATTGGTGATCTTCTGACCACATTATCACCAAAAACTGCTTAAATATTATATTTATATTGATTTTTTTTTTTAATCAAAGACTACTATTTTGGCCACTGTTTCATACATTAAAGGCAACTACAGCAACTATTTTTGAGTGTCTTTCATGCTGGGAACCCTGTAATGGGTGGTTTCCATTTTTTCTAAATGGATAATTTATAGAAGCATGTCTATATTATTATCTTTTTAATTTTATTTATAATTACAAGAGTTTATAATGTTACTTTTATCATTCCCTTATGTGTGAGATATAAAAGGGGTGTTAAAAGCTATATTTAAAGATCCTGAAAATAATAATTCCTTTTACTATTTAAGTCTTTTAATAAATACTTTGGAATATAAATAAAACTACACTGAAAATGTAAATGAATAGCAATTTTATCTAGTTTTGTAGAAATTACTTAGGTTTAGAGATTAATCCGAATATTCATTGACACTTATTATTAAAATGAAATACTTTTACATTATGTGAAAGATATAATTGAAATTTTATGACTTGTTTGACCCTGCCTTCCATGTTATGATCAGATTAATTCAATCATTGAGGGTGGGAAAAAGAATCAGTAAAGTTGTCATAGTAATCGTATACCTACTCTATATACAAAAGAATACTATAATATGAAAATTTTTGTTTGTTTATGTTTACTTATATTAAAATATAAAGCTAAAATAAGCTCTATACAAGACCATAACTGGAAATTTTTTCAGACCCTAACAGCACATCTTCTCCAAGGGATATCCTTAGGATATCCCAAGGATAAAAATACATCCTACAAACATCCTCAGGATGTACTAGAGATGAGTGTGCTGTTAGGGGAGGGTATAGTACATAATGTTTAATATTAAAAATGTTGTATAACTTGGAAAATTTAGATAAATTTGTAAATTTTTAACCCTCCCCCCCCCCCCCTTCCCTATGGCCTTGGTTTTATATATTAATGGTTCTTGGTTTTATATGATATTATTAGTATATGATAGTAATAATAAATGAATTAACGATTACTTGTAAAAAAAAAAAATAATAATAATAATACATTGAAAATCTGAGTCTTTCTAGATGATTTTTTTTATGTCCTTTTTTAATCTTATTTATATTTATTGATTTTGTTAAAATATTAGATGATGATTTTCGTTTAATCGTAATTTTTGTGCATTTTAAGATTCTGATGACATGAAAACTGATTTCAAGGCCTGTCAACAAATGGTTGCTTTAATAAATACACTAAAAGATTATATTGGAAAAAGTAATATACCTCCCCCTAAGGAATTCATAGAAATTTTTGGTAAAGTAAGTATTTTAATTTTGTTGTTCATCGATTAACTAGTAACTAGAATTTTCAAAAAAAAAAAAAAAAAAAAAAAAAAAAAACATAAAATCTTTTTTTAAACAGATACATATTATGATTTTGGAGTAAGAGATTGACTTGTAAGAAGCTTGTATTTTTTCAAACTTGTTGTCAAATGCAGAAATTTTACAAGAGTGTAGGATTGGTTGATCATATTTCTTAAAATAAATAAATAAATGTTAGTTTGAAATTTTAAATATTTTATTATTTAAGAATACAAAGGTATATTGGAATACATTTTCACTAATAAATCATGAGAGCTAAGAATGCAAGATAATTGCATCTGTGCTTGTAAAGTGATTCAAACATATGAGACAGGGAAATCTTGGAAGTATGTTTTTTGCAGCATATTGTCGTCTGGATTTCTGATTATCTGTACAGTTATTTTCAAATTTTTGTAATGTACAAATAAAATAAATTAATTATAGTCAAAAATAATAATTTTATTTGAATTACTATTTAAGATAAATGACTATTTCTAGGTATTTATTTAAGTTGCAACTCTTTTTAGGAAAATATTACTTAACCAGTGTCTTATAAAGTAATTATAATTATTAGAGAGAATAAAAAGGGTCAGATGGTTGGAAACTAAAGATAATATTGTTAATGTTATTACTTTTATTCTAAGTGACATAATTAATTGCTCTTTTGCTATAACACATGACTCAGTCTTTCTTGAATTTGTTTTCAAACTTTATGAAATGCTAACACACTGGTAGAAAAATTTGGTTGCTTAAAGCCATAGATCTCGGTTTCTTAAGCTTAAATTATACCAAGGCTGCTATTAAATGTCACATTATTGTATTAATACATTGACTGCAACCATTGATTAAATTTTATTTCTTATTTTTTTATGCTCCCTTCTATAACACTACATTGAAATATTCATGTTAAGTGATATCTTAAGTATTTAAATATATTACCACTTACCATGGTTGAGATATTTTCAAAAAGATATTGCTAAACTTTTTCCCATATTTTTTTTTCCCTATAATTAATTCTATGTGCATATTTGTGTATGAATTTTCTTTTATTTTTTCTTTGTAAAGATTTTCACGCTAAAATTTCAAAATATATAAATTTTGGTATTTGCTGTAAAATTTCATGAGCAAAACTTTTTATAATTTAAGATGAGTATAGATTTAAATGCTATTTATGTTCATAATTAAACTTATATTAAAATTTCTTTTGTTTAGATGCGGATAAATACGTTTAGTATATGTGATGGAGAAATGCAAAGTATAGGATGTGGCATTTACCTTGGGTGAGAATAAATTCATTGTAATCTTTCCTTGTGTCACATCAAACATGTTTTTAAAAAAAGGTATATTCTCACAATCTTATAAATATGTCTTACTTTCCTCTTTTTATTTTCCATTATGTAAGAAAAGTATTGTAATTATGAAAAACTTTGACTGTGAGATTTTGGCATATATATGTACTAGCAGACCCGGCCACGCGATGCTGTGGCTAAGTTATACATTGAATTATATTGTAGTAAACTATTCAATACAATCAAATTATTATTTATGAATAAAGACGAAAACGTTGTAGCCGATGTAAAAACCCACGAGATTGAGATTTGAACCTTAGGTCAAAATTTGGAAGCGATTGATAAAAATTTTCATAGAGTTGATATAAGCACAAATAAACATAAAATTTTGAATTTTATGTTTCATTCATCTGATATATTCAAGTATAGTTTGTAATAAATGTGTAATTTATAAAGTTCTTAGTTGATAACATATAACAATTAATTTTATAAATGCGGTAGGGGTATTTAGCGTAGATTATTCATTATTTATAATAATTATATTCATCATTTTGAATTATAAAAATTTTCAATTTTAGTTTAATTCAGTGCTAATCGGTGCACAGTATTCTTGGTTAACCTATCTCTTGCTAACACAAACAGATTCGATGGTTTTCCACACGTGAGCATGCAACATATAATTGCCCATGGGAAAAACATGAATTTTCCAAGTCTAAGCCGCAAATGGACATTGTTTGGCCTTGAGGCTTATTTATGGTCATAAGCTATTTTGGATTAAAATTCTAAAATGACTAATATGTAATTTAATTTTCATTAAAATTCTATGAAAATAAAAGTATAAAAGAAGCAGACGATTTTAAAATAATTTTTTATGGAGGAGGGAAATATAATGTTATTATAGATAATGTATGCCGTATATTTCTGTGTATAAGCTGAGGATTTTTGGAAATTTTTCGGAAGATGAAGTACGGGGGTCGGCTTATATACGAGTTCACATTTCTAGCAAAAAACGTACTGTCTGGCTCTCATAAGAACAACTCTGGGTATGGTTGTAAGAAAGGAAGGGGCAACTTGTCAGAGGGAGAACAAGTTTTAAGTGTGGGAGAAAGGTTGTCATATTTGGCATAGTTATCAAAGTTCTTTTCTCCCTTTTTAAAAATATTGTATATGAATTCAGGAAGCATTTTAGCAGTTTTATACAAGAAAATGTAACAAGAAACAAATAAGAATAAGAAAATCTTTCCTTTCGAAATTGCAAGAGCTGTAAATACACAACCTGTCTGAACGATTTAACAATAGGAAATGCGGTAAGTCAATCGCTGAACGGAACAATGAACAAGAGGAATGAGGCGAGAAATTCCAGTGTTGGCGCGAAAAGAAAATACCGGACATCCCTAAAATTAAGTCGACTGGTCGGTTACCCTGGCAACTGGACAGTGACTAAACCAGTTCCAGGGTCGATCTTGTCTCGGTCGTACAGTACATTAGAAACAATGACTGAATACATATATTTTAAGCTTAAAAACTATATAAAAAATAGTGTTATTAAACCTTATTTTTAAATAATTATCACATGTAAAACTCTTAAATTAGCAATTTTAAATTTATTTCTAGTGCAGTTCGATGCAGTCACATGTGTTTATTTATTTATTTATTTTTCCACAATGAAGCATTTTTCGCCCAAGATCACATTTACAGCATTCAAAAGTAAACATACAAACAATTTAGGACATATCAACCATAAAAAGCATTTTTCTAGTCTAAATAAATAAAAAATATGTATACAGTATAGTCTCTAAAATCTGGACACTTTAAATTCGGAATATACCAAAATCCGGAATGCATAAAAGCTAGCTACAATATTTTATATCCCGTTATCTTTGGTTTTCTATTTTGCTGATAGATGGCAGCACCAAACAATTTCCTCTTTTACCATGAATGATTTCAATTCTAATTTTTTTTTTTTTTTTGTTTAAGCTTTTTTTAATACAGGATTTTTGTGAAATTTTCTAGTTCTTTATTTTATTTTGTGTTTCAGCATATAAGATTTCTAGCAACAGCAAAAAGAAGCATTCCCAAATTGAAATGCATATAAGCTAATTGCTATATTTTATTTGCCATAATTTTTGTATTATTTTTCTGCCTATAGATGGCTGTACCAATCAATTTTTACTTGAGTGATTTCTGAAAAATGTAAATAATGAGAGTGATTTTGAAAATGAATCTGAAATTAATGAAAACGAAAAAATTTCTACTGAAAATTTAATTGCTGCATAAGAAAAAGAAATAAAAAGTTTGGAACAAAGAAACTTTATCACTGAACAGGAATCAATGTCTTATATAGAATTAAAGAAAAAGTCATTGCACACAAACCTAAATTAAAATAAAGAAAAATCTGGTGTGAAACAACCACACGACTTCCATTACCCACTATTACATGTATTATATGCATTTTTGAGAAATAATATGATCAGAAAACATAAAAGTGACTTAAAGAGAAAATTGTTAGAGCTGTTTTTGAGATACCAACTTTTACAAAAAATCAATTATTGACCGGAAAACAATAATTACATACAAAAGGATATTTAAAAGTGAGTTAAAATGGCGAGTTTGAAAAAAAATCTGTACAGCCTTTTTTAAAGGAACACACTTGCAAGATCTGAAATTGAGCTATTTATACAGGACGCCTATCAATTTTCCTGAACTAACCAACTATATCATTCGAAAGGACATCTAATAGAGTGTTTATATAGCAAATTTGAAGAAAATCATTAGAGCTGTTTTTGAGGTACAGACTTACGGTCCCACCTCTGGTTTCCGATGTTGATAAAGACCATTAGTAAATGGTCAATCTTTTAAGTTTAATACTAAGCAAAGTCTTGCAAAACAGAAAGATTAAACTTTAAGTTTTAGAAATGTAATATGACTAGTAACTAGAAAAATGTTAACTTCAGTAAAAACAAGAAAAATTAAAACTTAACAAATTTATTAATATCAAACTAAGTAACATGAGTAAATATATAACAAGAAAAATTTATTTAAATACATTAACATAAAAAAAATAGTATGAGCTGGATATTTACCTCTGACGTCAATTTTTGTGAGATGTCTTATTTAACTTTTTAATGTTCATGTTTAATTACCGTAATTTCTCGTATATAACCCATGGCGGAAGGTAACCCGCAGCATAAAAAATTTATCTGAAAATAATTATAACCGAAAGATACCCCACACTTCTAAAATCACATGGTCGGCAATCATCGTTTGTAGTTTCATTACTAATTGCTATTATTTTAATAATAAGTAGGAAAATATACAAATAATAAACAAATATACAACTAAATATAAATAATAGGGCTGTGCCGATTAATCGGTTCCATTAATCGATTAATGCCTTCTCCCGATCAATTTTTTTAATCGAGTTAATCGTAAAACCTCTCAAAAGAAATTGTTGCACTTTTGTTGATAGAGAAAAGGGGGAGGACAGTTATTAAACAAAATGCTTCATGTACATGCTGAAGCAACACCACCTGTCTGTAGCCTTCTACTGAAAGTGTTGGATATGGTAATAGTATTCTCAGAACCAAGAAGCTTTCAAAAAATGGAAATGCTAAACATTGAAAAAAAAAAAGGAATGAGATTTTTACAATCCCTCTGATGGGGGAAATGTCAACAAAGTTTCACAGTATCTTCAAGCATTTGTCTGTTCAGAATTGCTGATAGTAACTATTGAAGTAGAAACAGAAAATAACATTCTGTGTTCTAGTCCAAAGTGACAAAGAAGAACTAAAATATAAGAATTTGAGATGTTTATGATAATGATATGAAATTTTGAGAATTCATTTAAAAATAGTGACAATCAAGATGGACAAGGCCTCTAAAATACGCGTAAATTAATTTAATGTTTCTTTCAAAATGAATCAAAAAATTAATTTATTAGAAAAAAAAATTGAATAAGTGAAAATATTTATATAAAATTAATACTCAAAGTCACCAATTATTACTCTGAAAATTGATTTAAATTTCAGTTATGAAACAGATATAATTAATTAGACAAAAATTTCTGGAATTTTTTTTTTTTCAGTCAAACTTATGAATAATATATATATATACACACACACAATATGAGAGTTTTATTCATCATTGAAATAAAATTATATAAGGAAAAATGAAAACCGATTAAAAATCTGATTAATTGATTAATAAACAACGATTAACCCAGTTAAAACTCTTAATCGATTCCCACCCCTAATAATTAATAAACGAATAAATTTACACTTTTAAATTAATTGAGAAAAACAAAGTTATACTAACACATAATAAAATATAAAATAAACCTATCTTTACTTCGTAGTCCTTCTAAGATCTTTCTGCACCGGGCACCCAGTCCTCTTCGGAGAACGTTAACACTGTGACGGAGACTTAGGCTTCTGGCTGCATCCTTGTTGACTTTTCAACAGGTGGTTCCATGCCCTATTTGGGGCCACTGCGCCGCTTTCGTTACACGTGTCGTCATTGGTGGATATCTCGATGGATTCGCGATACATGGCGTATTGATAGCTATTGTAATCGGATAGTTTAGTAGTTTTATCGAATTCTATCTTGATATCGTTTTCGTTATATGTTTTAGCCAAGGCTGTGTTGAATTTTCCGGTATTGATGTCATGTTTATGTTCTTTAACTCTGGTTTTTATTTTTCTTTTGGTGACGCCAATGTAGGAACCGGGTTTATTGTTTTGATCTGTATACGGAATTTTATATATACCTGCGGTTTCGAGAGGGGGGATGGGATCTTTGTCACTACGGATTAGTTGAAAAACATTCTTGTTTGGTTTTATAGGAATGTTTATACCGTATTTACTAGCAGTGTTTTTTATTTTATTTGCGGCCCCACGATCGAAAGGGATGGATGAAGTGAATTTAATGGGTTGTTTTTGATAATTCGGTATATGGTCCAGTTTTTTGAGTCTATTTTTGATTAATTTGTTTACGATTTTATTTGGGTATCCTGCTTTTCTTGTTAGACATTTAATAAAATTAAGTTCTTCTTCTAGGTCTTTAGGTTCGTTGCAAATCAAAATGGCGCGATTGACGTAAGATTGGATAGCGTTTGTTTTGTATCTGAAAGGTGTTTTACTTTTAAAATGGATAATTTCATTGCTATTGGTTGGTTTTCTGTAGATGGTGGTTTTAAAATTATTTTTATTCCGGGTTATTGTGACATCAAGGAAATTTAGTTTAGATTCTTTCTCTTCCTCGTATGTGAATTGGATGTTTTTATCGTGATCATTGATATCGTTAAGGATTTTATTGACATCGGTTTTCTTATTAACTATGGCAAAAACGTCGTCGACGTAGCGGTACCAGTACAAAATGTCGTTTTTTAAATTTCCTATTATTTGATTTAAAAAACGACATTTTGTACTGGTACCGCTACGTCGACGACGTTTTTGCCATAGTTAATAAGAAAACCGATGTCAATAAAATCCTTAACGATATCAATGATCACGATAAAAACATCCAATTCACATACGAGGAAGAGAAAGAATCTAAACTAAATTTCCTTGATGTCACAATAACCCGGAATAAAAATAATTTTAAAACCACCGTCTACAGAAAACCAACCAATAGCAATGAAATTATCCATTTTAAAAGTAAAACACCCTTCAGATACAAAACAAACGCTATCCAATCTTACATCAATCGCGCCATTTTAATTTGCAACGAACCTAAAGACCTAGAAGAAGAACTTAATTTTATTAAATGTCTAACAAGAAAAGCAGGATACCCAAATAAAATCGTAAACAAATTAATCAAAAATAGACTAAAAAAACTGGACCATATACCGAATTATCAAAAACAACCCATTAAATTCACTTCATCCATCCCTTTCGATCGCGGGGCCGCAAATAAAATAAAAAACACCGCTAGTAAATACGGTATAAACATTCCTATGAAACCAAACAAGAATATTTTTCAACTAATCCATAGTGACAAAGATCCCATCCCCCCTCTCGAAACCGCAGGTATATATAAAATTCCGTATACAGATCAAAACAATAAACCCGGTTCCTACATTGGCGTCACCAAAAGAAAAATAAAAACCAGAGTTAAAGAACATAAACATGACATCAATACCGGAAAATTCAACACAGCCTTGGCTAAAACATATAACGAAAACGATATCAAGATAGAATTCGATAAAACTACTAAACTATCCGATTACAATAGCCTATCAATACGCCATGTATCGCGAATCCATCGAGATATCCACCAATGACGACACGTGTAACGAAAGCGGCGCAGTGGCCCCAAATAGGGCATGGAACCACCTGTTGAAAAGTCAACAAGGATGCAGCCAGAAGCCTAAGTCTCCGTCACAGTGTTAACGTTCTCCGAAGAGGACTGGGTGCCTGGTGCAGAAAGATCTTAGAACGACTACGAAGTAAAGATAGGTTTATTTTATATTTTATTATGAATAAATTTACTTACCTATAATGAAAGAGCAAATAATCATAATTTATTATTAATCTTTCTCTATGCATAAATTACTATAAACTGGAGTAACTTATAATGACAATAATGATACAATTTAAAAGAAAATTATAGATTAATAATAAATTTATTTACAAAATTCTATCAAATCCATCGAATTCGGATTCTTCCACATCAGAATTAAAATGTTGCAATGTTGTTATGGACAGTTCGTCGTCACCATCCTTATTATCCTCCTCGTCAAGTTCCTTTTCACTGTCCTCAATTTCATCGGCATTATACGTTAACACAATAGCGACTGCTGACGTGATTTTACGTGATTTTAACTTCTATAGCTAGTTGCCACTGACATAAATTCACGTCTTTTCAGATCTTGTTTCTAGTTACCGATGACACGAATTCACGTCATTTAATGAATTTCTATGGAAGCAATACTTTAGTATTATTTTAATAGTATTATTAGGGTGTTAATTCTTCGATAGTATTATAGATACTTTCTAATATTATATGACTAATCTCAGGGCCCGCTTTACCATTAGGCGAACCTAGGTGGTCGCTTAGGGCCGCCAAAAAAAGAAGGCCGCCAAAAAATTTGGAACACTGCCTAAAAATTTGAGGGGAAAAATGGATGGAAGGAAAGGAAAAACCATAAACCAATTTTTGATTTTTGTTTTCTTTTTTCTCTTTTAAGGATGTGTGTATATTCAGCTGTAAATTAAAAATAATCTTCTTTAAGATTTTAATTTTGTATAAAAACACCTTAATCCTTTCAGAGGCAAGGAAATTTCACTTATTTGAAATAAATCACCACCAGAATTTTCGAACCAGTCTAACATAGAAGAAATAAATGGAGAATTTTCTTCATGTTATTAAAGTAAAACTTTGTAAAAATTTCCTAGGTGAGATTTTGCAATGTAGAATTAACGATAGTTTTATTAAATCTGAAAAATTCGAAGCCTTTTTCTTGACATCACTAACGCCTTTGACAGTTTCGCATGACAGCCTCATTTTTAAGCTCATCCAGCTTAGAATTACCAAGTCCTTATATCAAATTCATCTATAATCAACTAAATAATAGAACTAAGAATAAGAAAATGGGGAAAAAAAAAAAAAAAAAAAAACACTATTAAGTTTATACGTATCTAAAAAAAAAATTCCTGAAAGTTTTATACATTTGTGAAAAAAATAAACAAATAAACTAACTTCATCAATAAGATTTCATAAAATCTTAAGAATAGATTTTTAAAAAGCAAAATATATATATACGTATTAAGATTTAAAAATAAATAAGAGTAAATTTAAATTACATAAGGACAATCTTTTCTTGCCTATAGTGTCTAGAAAATCTGTTTCATGCGTTGAATTTAGATAGACATTTCCGCAAAAGGCTTTGCCTTCATAGGGAAAAATGGAACGCAACTTCGATTCGTATCACAGGCTCGAGCAGTTCAGCGCTCAAAGCTTGTAGATGGAAAGTGCCAGGTACCATCCTAGGTCGTGCTCATCGACCTAGCCGATCGAAGTTTTCTCTGAAACTCGCATAAATATGGGCTAGGACCCCTTAGAAAGGTCCCCAAGGAGGGCATTCCACCTATAGGCCTTGGACTCTAGCGTAGACAGTCGGCCTAAATCCCTATAATTGATTCGTATTACCATATCTAAATAAGAATACCTAATTATGTTGTGCGTTTATGAATGAAAAGGCTTCGTAATTGTGTTTAAAAGTGATTAATTTGCAATTGATAATAGCCTACACAAAATTTCATCTGATAAATCTATCCCCGAAGAAATGAATTAATAAAAATTTTATTTCACATATACATTAAAGAAAAGGTTCAAGCAAAAGTGATAAGGGAAGCATTTTTAACACTTTTCAATAAAGTTAAAAAATGTTGATGACTTCGGTTCGTCGGCACAGCCGTAGCTAATGTTCTCTATTTAAAATGGTAGAAATAGAGTAACTGGCTTGTGTACAGGGACACCCAAATGACAGTTAATTGCTTTCTATGAGATATATTTTTATAAATCACATTTTAAAAACTTTGTATTTGCGAAAATCGTATTAAAATTTAAATTTATTATTTATATGGTAAAAAAAAAAAAAATCTATAGAATATGGTATGTTTAGCATTAAGATTTACTGGATCACACTAAAATATTCAAATACATTATACAAGCTACAATTGGAAATTGCTGGAACTGCATTTCCGCTTGTGTTGAGGTTTTTAAAACATTTTTCAACATTGTTTTGGAGTGATTATGAATTCAGGTAGCTTGTCTGTCTGTAATTTTTTCCGTTGTGTGATCATATAGGCAAAGCACATTAAAGGTTAAACGAGGCAACGAGTATATACAGATGGAAAGTGTTAGTAGTCTATGCGAATCGAATGATTTTTCGTTCTTGTTTAAAAAATGAAATGAATTCTTGCTATCATCTGGTTTAATATACAAGTGAAAATTATCATTTAGTGCGGAAGGATTAAAATTATAATAAAAGTAAGAACTAATTTAAAAAATAATAATAATAATCTATAATAATAAAAGGAAAGGTTTGTCTGTCTTATTCCATTATAATTGTTTTTACTCAAATTTTCGGCCAGTTTATGGTATAATGTGTACATGGCATATGAGTACAAATACAGATGTATCAGTATTGATGTACAGTAGTTCCATTCTGTACATCAGTATGTGCAAAGTCATGTAGAGAATGGTGATTCATATAAACAGAAATTTCAAGGCATTTTCCCAATCAAATGTTTAGCACAGTCAGGTAGAAAAGCTAAAGGTTTGATTCATCCTGTTTATTTCTTCTTATTTAAAAACGTGCCCAGTCCAACTCAATTTTTACAAAAAAAAAAAAAAAAAATTACAAATGATATTTAAATTTATACTAACTTATAATATTGAAATAAGTTTAATCTTAATATTTTAGCTTCTTCTTTTGTAAGCAAGTGTATGTGTGTGTGTAGTGGGGGGGGGGAGATTATAGTGAGAAAACTTTACTTTGGGTCACATGAAATCTATAAGTTACCCTGGCGTAATACCTATTAGAGGGGGCCACCAAAAATCTATTGCGTAGGGCCACCAAAATTGTAAAGCGGTCCCTGACTAATCTTCATTTCAAACTTCAGTTAATTACAAGAGTAACATTAATTAATTAGTCTAATTTTTATGCACGTTAAAACATAAAAAGTTTGTCGCAACTAGCTTGAGTTTACTTCAATATTCAATAGCAATCAGTTTTAGAAAAGTGAAAAGTATGCCGATCACGAAAGTGTTAATAATTCAGACTTTTTGAATCCAGATTTTATTGTTTTGATAGTTATAGAGTCCCAAGTATTTATTATCCATGCAGCTACTTTCACTAGAAAAGATTTGATTTTCGACTTGTTCGCGATAGATAACCCGCACCAGATGATAGCCCGCAGGACATACAAAAACAGGTTTTTTTTTAAAGACTACCCGCGGGTTATATACGCAAAATTTCAGTAAATGTATTTATTTTTATGTCAAAAGAAAATGAACTTGTGTTATTATTTTTTTTATTTTTGGCAACAATTATATTATAGCTAATATTTAAATGGCTTATTTAAAGCTATCTTTGTCATATAATAAACAAATAATTTGTAATAAAAAAATATTGTGACTATAAATTGAGATAAAAACTATCCTATCTCTCAAGTTGGACCAAACTGCACACAGTGTGCAAAATTTCATTAAAATCGGCTTATTAGTTTAGGAGTTTGTCACGGACAAACATCGTGACACAAAATTTATATATATATAAAGATTTTATTAAAGTCTCTTAAGCTCATTTTTGCTATTTTGACATTGATGTATGTATGGCAGTGTATGTATGTATGTAAATGAACATGACATGATAACATCTAAATGCTTTATATGAATCAGCTGAAAGTTGGTAGCCATGTTATAGGTAACCCTCACGCAAACTATAGATTTTGATGCATGTGAAACTTATAGTTCTTTTACAAGGACACAAAGAAAAATTCTTTATTGTTGTGGCCTATGGACTCAAATTATTTAAAATGCAAAAGAGCTACATGCCTTATTCAATTGAGCTAAAAATTAAGAGATATGTTATAGGTCACCATTGTAAGAACTGTATAATGTTTCAGGAATGTGCTTTTGGTACTTTTACAAGAATGCAAAGAAATATTTTTCATCATTATGGCTAATGGACTCAAATTATTTGAAGTGTGATATCATCTAAACACCTTATCTGATTGCGCTATTATCTAAACACCCTTATCTGATTGTGCTAAATATTGGTAGGTAGCTCAAGATCTACAATTTGTATAAATTTTTATTATTACAGAACTTAAACAGGTTATTTATTTATTTATTTATTTTTTCAAAATCATATTTACCAAAAAGTAGGTGAGTAACTAATTTTAATAGAGTGTATAGAAAAGGAATTTTTAACCAGTAGCATGTAAAATAATCTCAAAAATTCAATGGTTAATTGTTTATTTTGAGAGAAAAGCATATAGTTTCACCATTAAGTCATATGGAAATTTTGTTATCCAAGAAAATATAAATGTATATCATCTTTTATTTTAACATTATTATTACAAAAACTTAACTAATTTTGTACGGCATTCAGACATTAAGAAAGAAAAAAAATCTTGATGTATGCAAAACACTGCTCAAGTAGTATATTTTTCTGCAGCAGTCACATTTTTCAATATTTTTATCTTTGTATTAAAGACTGCTCTGTTATTCCAAAGAAAGTTTATATTTCTTTAAAAGTTAGGTTTGGCAGATTTTTTTTTTTTTTAATGTGGAAATAAATTATGATTATCTCTGTGTTTCAAAATTTAACATACAAAAGTCAAGTATTTTAGGACATATTTTATGGCAGGAATTTTTAAAAATGTGTTTTTATTGTTAACACTCATCTTTTCAAAGTCTTGCAAATTTTTTTCAGTGTGGTTATTTTTTATTTATCTATTATAAATAAAAGTTAGAATAAATTAATAAAAATTAGTATTTATAATGTGAAACTGAATGTACTCAATTGATTCAAAATAACTTTATTTATTTAAAAATAAAAAGAAAAAGAAAATATTTTTTGGGAAAATATTACAGGAAAAAAGAAACTAACCAGAGATTATTAGATTTATTATAACTTATTCTCATAAAAATTGTAAATGGATTTTTTATAAAAAAAAAAAAAAAAAAATTCTTTTTGAACTAGAATGATATTTTTTAGAGCTTCCATATTCGACCATTCTTGTGAACCTGATGCTGAAGTCATCTTCAATGGCATAAATATTTGCATTAGGGCAGTAAAGAAAATACCCCATACAGATGTAACACAGGTAATTTCTTTTCATTAGACAAGCTTATTCATATTATTGTAATTACTTGCTTCTAAAGTGGCGGATCTACCCCCCCCCCCCCCCCACACACAAAAAAAAAAAAAAAAGCACTGACATTCACAACTGAATGTTACAATTGTAAATTTTTCATTGATCTGGAATAACATCTTGAAAACTCTTAGCCCCCCCCCCCTTCCCCAAAAGTTAAGTTCTGGATCCGCCACTGGTCTTCTAAGCAAGGTTTTTGTTATATATATGATTATCTTTTTCCCCCCATTTATTTTAGATTTACATCAGTTATATAGAACAATTGAAGTTGTTGCAGGATCGACAACAAATTCTTGAAGAGCAGTATTATTTTATTTGTAAGTGTCCAAGATGTACATCATCCTATCATGTAAGAAAACTTTTTGATGATTTTACTATAATTTATATTTTATTTAAATGCTATTTTTTTTATGAAATTGATTTTATAAAGACACATAATCTTAACTATAAAAAACATTTGAAAATACTTCAAAGTCCTTTAATTGAGCAGCATTACTATATATTTCGACTCGCTAATCGCGGTCGTCATCAGGCTGAAAAGCTGTTGCTCTACTGACCATCTTGTCACTGGCTTCTTCATCTTCCTCTTCAGTGCTGACGTCATCTTTCAGTCGTTTCTAATTAATTAGCTTTTGCCATTCCTTCGGTATTGCGCTGTGCTCTCTTTCATTAACAGCAGTGTTAGATGTCAAAATTTCTATTGCTTCACGCTTTAAGGCATAGTTATGGGAATTATAATGGGCGATTTTAGTGGTGGTTTTCTTATTAGGATTTATTGGGTTATTGATATGAGTACGGGATAAAGAGGTGGAGGTTCTATTATGTTTTAAATCATTAATGTGTTCGATTTCGCAGTCTTTTATTTTTCTTTTTGTCATACCAATATAGCAAGCGTTAGTGTTATTATTTTCAAAGTTGAAGTTAATTTTATAGATGCCTGAGATTTCTTTGGAGTTTACTAAGTCTTTTTCATTGCGTATACATTGAAATATATTTCTATCACGTTTGATGGGAATGTTTATACCATGGTGGGAGCCGTCATGTTTTATTTTATTTGCAATACCGTTGCAGAATGGAATGAAGGGAGTATATTTAGATTTTACTTTTTGGGCGTTGTTAATTGTATTTAGGGATTTTAAGCATTTTTTAAAGTTTTTGAACAATTGAAGCACTATAACTGGCACGTTGAGCGATGTTTTTTATAAATTTAATTTCAAGGTTTAAGATGTTTTGTTGGAACATATTAATATAGCGCAATTTATATATGAACGTAGAGCGGCAATTTTATATTGGAAGGGGGTTTTACATTTATTATTGATTATTTCGTTATTGTTGTTTGGTTTGCGATAAACGGTAGTGTTGAAAGTGTTATCTTTATTTTTAATGATTTTAACGTCTAAAAAGTTTATGCTATTGTTTTAGATGTTAAAATCATTCAGATTGCTGTTATTTTGGTGATGTTTGACGATATGGGACTTATGGTATGGTCTTGTATATGAAATCCAAGGTAATCAATGGCCTTAAAAATTGGGATTTCTTCGGAGATAAGGTGATGTTATACTTTAATAAAATTTTGAAAAGTTGAGTCAGTTTTTCTAACATTTCTGGAAATGAGTTGCTACATACAATGATATCGTCCTGGTATGCAAAGATACCTAGACATTTTGTTTCTTCAATTATCGCATCAATCATCATTTGGAAACTGCTTTTGCTGCAGATCTTAGTCCAAACATTAAACAACGAAATGAATAGGTCCCCCACTGAGTTGTGAATGATAACCTTTTTCTGAACTTCTTTGGTAGATGTATTTGATGATATGCTGATGGGAAGTCCAGCGTGGTGAAGTATTTATACTTTGAAATGTTATTAATGATATAATCGATTCTTGGCAATGGATACGATGAACTCCTTATCATAGCATTGATGAGTCGCAAATCAAGGGCTAGGCGAAAAGATGGCTTTGTCGTGGTATCTTTGCATACCAGGACAATATCATTGTATGTAGCAACTCATTTCCAGAAATGTTCCCAAACTGGTTATTTATGACATTCTATGGTATATTGGTAAGTAATCAATTCATTAATAGAAAAATATATCCATGCTTACTTTTACATTATGAAAGGCACACATAAAGAACTAACAAAAGGCTGAATGATGCCAGACGTAATAAATAAGCATTATGGAAGCCAAAGTAGCTAGAATAATATCCAAAGTATACAGACTTTATAAAACACATATATTTTTATAATCTTATTCGCTTTTACCCTTTTTATTCATAAGATTGTAGCAAAAAATTCATAAGTAAAATTTGTGTATAATTATAGTTTTTTATTTTGTTTTGAAAACCGTATAATTAGTGATTTCATTCTATTTCATTTATATTTTAGGAGGAATTGATGACCAAAACTCTTGTTGATAAAATGAAGACAGAAGAACTTGTACTAAAATTCAAAGAAGAATATGAACGTTTAAAAAAGATGAAAAAAGAGAAATGTAAATTTATTTTTAGTACATTACAATATTTAAAATTGTTAGTTTAAAGTTGTGTTTAGACCTAAAAAATTCCACTTACCATGTAGCGACTTAAAAAAAATTAAGCTACTCACTATTTTTTTTTCTCTCCATTTAGTTTTATAACTATGAATGTTAGAAATTGACCACAAGAAAATTGCATATTTTAGAAGTTAAGTCTAAAATAGTCAAATAGCTGCAAAATGATCCTACATTTCAAAAATTGCCTGTAAAATATGGTATATTTTAGAAATTAGAAAATAGCAGGAATTGTATTCATTTTCACCGAATAGTCAGCTTTAAGAAAAAGCATGGATTCTGCCTATTAACAACAAATTAATGGTGTTTTCTGCAATTAGTTGAAAAAAAAAATCTATTTCTGTAATTAGCTGTGATTAAACATAAATTAGTTCAAACAGCAGCTATAGTAACCTTCATTTCGAAAATATGCCACAAAAGTATCTCAAATTTCGGTAATCACATACCAAAAAAAAAAAAAAAAAAAAGCAAGAATTTCATTTCCATTCCATTTCAAAGTATTTTCCAAAAATCAGTTTTAAAAAAGAAAGAATTATATCAGTTAGCAGTGAAATAATTACGTATCGCAGTATATCTGAAAGAAGAAGAAAAGATCGCATTTCAGCAAATAAGCACGATTATATATACTTTATATAATTAGCTGCAAAATAGTTCTGTGCATCTTATTTCTTAATTAGCCACAAATCAACATGAGAAGAGAAAAAAAATTCAGGGGGAGTCTAACTAGAAAAAAAAAAAAAAAAAGAAAAGTCTAAAAATATATCCTTCACAAAAATTAGCAAACTAAAATATCTGCTACACTCAAAATACTAGTATTGCGATAGCTTTAAAAGGCAGTGAGAGATGGCGGCCAGTATATCCTTCAGTAGTCCACCTGTACTAGAACCTGATCAAGTGAGCCAATTTTTTGTTTTAAAAAATGTTGCTTATTTCGTAGTGATGAAGCAAATGAGAATGAAGAAAAAAAAATGCAGAATATTCAGAGTGTAAAATATATCGAGCTGCTACTCTTTTATTTAAAGACAATATTCTAAAGGTTGCTCAGAATCATTCAGATGACATAGCAAAACTGTTACTGTATGCATACAGTATGAGTATGATTTAGTTGCTGTTGAGGCTAAATACCATAATAGTTGTTATAATTCTTTTCTGAGGCCTACTACAGGTGCCAAAATTGGACGTCCTGAAAGTAATGCTGTTACTTTGGCTATGGAAGAAATATTTGCATTTATTGAAAATAATGACGATTGTCTATTTACACTGCAAAAACTAAGAGATATTTGCAAAATGTTCTCATAATTGAAACAGCTTTAGAAAATTTCAGAACAAATGCAATTATTGTTGTTGGTGAAGATGTCAATTTGTTAATATTACTCACTGCACGAACTCCTGCTAATAGAATTATTTATTTTTTAAAACCTAAAAAAGCACAAATAGAAACAAAATAGTGATGCTTTATTGTACCATTGGTATATAGAGATCGAAAAAGATATTTTGACCTTAAAAAGTGTTTAAAAAAAAAGTACTTTTTATGTTCCTTATATTTTTTTAAGATTTATAGTAAATTCTTTAGGTAATATAGGAATTAATTATAACACATGGGAAGATTGTAAAAAATACCAAGCAGAAACAGCTAAAGCACTCTATAAAATTCTTTCTTGAACAAAAATTGCTATATGGACCATCTAATGCCATGTAGTGAGATACATACATTCTACTCTTATAAATACCTTTGACATGTCTTTACTAAATTCTGTTTTATACGCTTTTTAAACTAATGATACTTTAAGGTACTGTTTAGGTAGGTATTTGTGAAAAACCATTTTTTCGATCTCTGACCTTGCATAAAATTTTTAGCACAAGTGAGAACAATCTTTTGACATTTCATTTATAATGTATTTAAGGTCTGTACCAATTTTCAGCTCTATGCGAAATTTTCTGAAATTTCAAGTTTTTTTTTTTGTCTATTTTGACTGGACTTTTTGGGTCACAACCTACCCCAGTTGTTAGTTGATTTTTGGTGAATCATGTTTAAATTTTTTGTATGTATGTATCATTTTAACTTTCTTCAATTTTTACGAATGTAATGGCTTAAATCCTGCATCAATCAATGTGGTAACAATACAAAAAAAAAAAAAAAAAATGAAAAGAGAAAACAAAGAATAAAGCAAGACATAAACAAGATATCAGAAGATAAAAATTCAAAAAACTCAACATATGTCTTTTTGATACGCAGATCATGTATGTAAAGAACACTAGTGTTTTGCACATCATATATCTGTCCATGCCTCCTATTGCCCCAATGTGTGGCTAAAGTTGCATTTGTACATAGTACCTGTGAGACTTGCTCAGCAAATCAGAATGTGTTTTTCACTATGAATACTTAAATGTGTTTGTGTTCACATTAATTTTGAAGCAGTTCAACGTAATTTTTGTTACACATAGTGTATATTTTTTATTGTTTTGTTGTATTCTTCTTCCATCTGTATTATGGATTAGTGGTTAATAACGAAGATGTTGACTGCAAATGAAAAAGAATTTTTAAGCTCAAGTTTAAATAAATAAATAAAATTATAAGATAAAAAAACTTTTACTATGCTTTTGAATCATAGCTATAAAACTACATTAGTACTTTATCAATGTGCATAATATTTTTAAAGTGATAATGATGTCAATTTTTGTTAGATGCATAATTTAACTTTTTTTTAATATTTTAACCTTCATGTTTAATTAAATGTATTTATTTTTATGTCGTAAGAAAATGAACTCATAATTTTTTTTTGGCAACAATTAAGTTATAGCTAATATTTTAATGGCTATTTTTTAAGCTATTAGGAGGCTATTATATTCATATCTTAATTAATTAAAAGAAAACTATTCAAAAATTCGAAAATCGTGCTTTGAAGTTGCTGTCATCGGGTTCTGAGCTATTCTGAAAGTTTCAAGTGTCTAGCTAGTAGGGAAGTTAGTTAAAAATCGATTGCAAGATTTGTACCGGACAAACAAGAATAGAAGTTAATAAAAACATGGTAAAAAGGGAAAGTCTTAAAGAAGTATGATTTTGACGAGGTAATAGGACTTTTATAAAATGAAGATAACTCCCAAACTAGAGTGTGCTATTTGCAATTGAAAGTATATACCCTAATAAATTATATTGCTACACCGAGACAAAATATCCTTATTTGAAATATCAGTCTCTCAAATTTTTACAAGGAAAATGCTAGAGATGCTAAAAATGTGAAAAACAAAATTTTGTGTTTCACAGAAGATCAGTGAAAAATATTTCTGAAATTTTTCAGTGTGTTGAGGATGAAGTGGATTGTTATAGATTCAATTTCTAACAAATGGTCATTTAAAAGATTGAGAAACCCTGTCCCATAACTCTTTGTGATATTTATCAATTACTGTATGTAAAAACTGATTAATGCATTTTCAGCCCTTATAAAGATTTACTTTTAAACTTTTGTGTTTTGTCACACAAAAAATGAATCTTCTATAAGTCATTTGGTAATAAATATGTGCATTTGTTATCATCATTATTATTGTTGTTGTTATTTGCTAATAACACATGTCTACAGCCAAAAAACAGCATAGGATTTTTTACTGTTTCTTATAGATTTTTACTCACTAAAATCGAAAACAAATAATAAAAAATTCCATCACATCAATTTTTTGTTCAAAATTCATATTTTAATTTTCTGTAAAATCATGAAATCTAGTATCCTATTATTGATTATAAAAACCATATTTAAGGATTGTTTCTTACTTTAAAATAATATTTATTAAAGTAAATCTATAAAAAAAAAATTACAAAATTGAAAATAGGAATGATGTGGGGTGTAGTGAAAGGGATGAAAGTGAAAGCATTTAAAAGTGCATCAAAAAAAAAAAAAAAAAAAGGGGGTTTTAAAGAAAAAAAAAAGTGAACACAGTATGTTAAATGTAAGAATTGTTTAATTATGACTAGCCACCTTCAGTGACCAGCTAGTTCGCAGTCCTTGAAAAATCTCATCATATTAAACTCCCTTTGTGTGACATTTTAATTAATATCTTCGCAACTAATTTTTTAATTCTTTTTTCACTATCCTCTCGGAAAGGCTTTTGAGCAACTGTATGTCAATTTTTGTACTTCTTTGTTCAGAGAGGGCAGAACGTATAGAAGAACAGATAGACAGATACACAGACAAATCCTTCCTTTTATTATTATAGAAGATAAAGAATACCTTTAGTTCAATATAATAAAATTAGTAATTAATTATCATAAACATTTATTATTATTATTTTGAAAAAAAAAATAATAATTCTGGTGTATAGCAGCCACACAGCTTCCATTACCAGGGGTGGCACCAGCTAGGGGGCCGGGGAGGGGGTCTGTGACCCCCCATCGGGGCGTACTCCTAAAATCTCTCGGGGGGGGGGGGGGGGGATACAAAATTTTCAGTTTTTCTACTTTTGGCAGCATTTTTCTTTCCATGAAAAAATTTAGATCATTCCAGTTTTTCCATTCTATATTCAATAGAAGAAAGTATTGGATTCGTAAAAATTTTCAGCTTCCAGTTTTCCATGAATATACACGTTTTGACCACGATATTTTTAGAAAATGTCTGTCTGTGGCACGATGATCTCCAAAACCATGAGGAGTACTAACAAATGGAATGGTACAAATATTAACATTAATATTATTTACTGTGTTGCAGTTTTTGATAAATACTTATATAATAAACTCTCTTTATGTAGTGCCCCCCTGTCGTGGAGGTGGTGTCCCCCCGTCAGGGAATTTCTGGTGCCACTACTGTCCATTACCTACTACTACACATATTATATATACTATTTTTAAATATAGTGTGGTCTGAAGATACAAAATTGATTAAATAAATGAGACACCCAACAATTTTTATGTAAGATCAAATTAATATGTATGTCATAAAAATATATAAAACAGAATTTAGAAATAACCATATTTTGAAACATCATTTTCTGAGATCTAAAACTGTCCTATCTAATCGGGACGTTTGTCAGTTTTCTTGTTAGTAACCAAATAATACATTCAAAAGGACATCTGGAAAGGAATTTATGTAGCAAATTTGAAGAAAATCTTTAGAGCCGTTTTTGAAATGCTGACTTTTGGTCCTACTGCTGATTTTCACCAAAACTTAATAAATTCATCTACTCACCAGAAACTAACAATTACATGCACAAGGATATATAAAAGGGAGTAAATAGATCAAGTTTAGAGAAAATCCGTAAAGGTGTTTTTAAAGGTATGCACTTGTGAGATTTAAAATTGACCTATTTATTCAGGGCATCTATCAACTTTACTGAGCTAACCAACTAATACATACAAAAGAATATCCAAAGGGGTGTTTACATGGCAACTTTGAAGAAAATCACTAGAGCCATTTTTGAGCACAGACTCACTTCCAGACAGTCCCACTTCTGTTTTTTCAGTTTTCTCCAAAAGTTAAAAACTCATATGTATACTAGACCTGTTGTAATTCTGGAGTTTCATCATTTTATCTTTATTAATTTAGAAGATACGATACTCAGAGAATTCCTCACACACATACATACACACTGACTGATTGCCAAAAACAATTTTTTTCTGGACTCTGAAGACCTTGAAACATGTAAATCAGGTCAGAATTTGATATAAAAGTTTTTGACAAAATACAGTACTCCCATTACCTACTGTAGTCGGGTAATTAATGTATGTGATGGGCAGAAATGGAGGTTATTTTTGGATTCAGCATCCACAAAAACGTAAAGTGTGGCAAAAAATTTTCATTCAGCTGAAAGGAATTTTTTTTTTTTTTTTTTTTTTTTTGGTGACTTGGATAATTTAAAGATTGATACATTTCTTTGAAAGCTCGTTATTGTAGATCACTACATTGTTTGCTAATCATGAGATTTTCATGGTGAACTGTGCAGCATAAGTCAGGAAAAAATGGTCAGGGAATTTGGAAAAGTTCTAATACTAGCCACCCTGAGTTTATGGCAGTTTTATTTTTCCTTTCTTTCACTGACATTTATTGCATTTTATAGACATAATGCTTAAGTATTGTACTTAGTAAAAGCCTTGCAACTTTTGAATAACAATTATGCACATTAAAAACATATTCTTATAACATCATTAGACAATAAAATTTTTACCAAACATATTATGAATAATTAGATATTTTGCATGTGCTATATTAATCTTTGACATTTTATTTCTAGGTGCAAAACTTGTTGATGCCTGCATGGAAGTATTAGTAGAACAAGATGGAGTACTGGCAGATACCCATATTTACCATATAAAAATTTTAGAAATTACATTTGATGCCTGCATTAAGAGTAATCAGTGGGCTGATGCTATTGCAGTTGGGAAACAATTGATTGAACCTTACAAGTATGGAATGATTAGACATAACTATTAAAAGAAATGAAGAATTTTATATTTTCTAATGAAATTTATACCTAATTTAGTTTTGTTATTAGAATTTCCTTATTATACTTATTTTTGATTAGCTGTTGCATCCATTCTTTGCTGGAGAAATGCCAAATAGAGATTAAGTTTTTTTAGGAGAGGAAGGGTTTAGATTAAAATCAGTAAACAGAAATATGTGTAAAAGGCAAACAATATATATATATGTAGAATCTTGGCTGGCTGTCTAGGGGTGGGGTAATGATGAGATGGAACTTAGATAACGAAGACATTTATTACGTAACATACACAAAACAGATTAAATATAAGGATTAACATATAACAGCAGACTTCCTATCATTAACCAACTGCTGGTTTCGAGGCTTAGCACATAATAAACTCTCTTGATCAGTATAAGCGTAACAAAATAACATTTAAGCACCTACGCGTACTTTTATTCACAAAAACACCTACGCGTGCTATCAAATAGTAAAAATGAAGTAATGAGCCCTCCATGGCTCTACACACTTATTATGAGCATTCTGTGCTCAAATTAGGAGAAAATCAGCCTGTCAGTCTTCGCGCTGACGGTCTCAACCGATCTCCACTGCAGCCAGATCTCTACTGACTCCCGTCCGTCATCTCGTTCAAAGATAAGCATCAGAGACAGCGCCATCTGTTGGTTGTGCAAGGAACTTCCCACAACGCTCGGCCATTCTGATGTGCGGTGACCTCACCGTAAACCAGCCTGGGATACTAAAGGATATCTGCAAAATACAATTAAAAGAAAAAAAAAACAAAAAAGAGAAACAGACATTAAAAAAAATTATGTACATAAAAATTCACAGTTAGCATTTTCTTTAAAGTTTATCAGTTCATATTGATTTTAGTTTAGTTCGTGGACCATAATTTCATATGGTCTGCAGAAGTACTAGTATGTATAGGTCCTTCGTGATCACCTATCTTCTCGACTTCATATCTGTCTTTGGTCTTTACTCGCACAACTTTATAAGGACCTAAGAATTTTGGTCTTAGTTTCATGCCAGTTCCAAACTGAGTTCGCTGGATGGCAACTAGATCATTAATTTTATATACATGGGCTTTCTTTCTCTTCTTGTTGTAACATCGGCGATTTTCTTCTTGAATCTTAAGAATGTTTTTTCGTGCTTCTTCACGAATGGTGTTAAGATTATCAAGCATGGAATTTATCCTTTCCTCTTTGAGGAGTTCAAGTATTCTCTTATCTTCTTTCTTTCTCATTGTTACTCCAGTGAGTAGTTCAAACGGAGTTCTTTTGGTACTTCTCGATACGGTGGAATTAATAGTTCTCTGAACAGCCTCAACAAACTTGTACCACTTGTTAGGGTCATTTATACACAACTTGGATAATACAGGAATGATTGTTCGATGAAGTCTCTCAATTTGACCATTCCCTCTTGGGATTCCGGTTGTGATGGTGTCATGTTCAATTCCCTCGGATACACAGTAATCTGCAAACTCCTTAGATATGAACGCAGGTCCACGATATATTATTCTTGCGGGATTACCAAAAATAGCAGCTTGCTGTTTTAATTTTTGCAAGGCGTCTGCTGAAGAAGTTGATTTGACTGGATATAGCCCCGAAAATTTACTAAATCCATCGATGACGGTGAAAATGTGATTGTAGTTTTTGTTAGTGGTTGGTAATGGACCCACAAAATCGATGTGATACGTGGATAATGGTATATCTCCTTTAGGGATAGGGTTCAAAAAACCTTCTCCTTTTCCCTGTTTCTTATTTACAAGAATACATTCTACACAACTTTTTACAACGTTATCTACGCATTTTTTCATATTAGAAAAATAGTAGTCTCTTTTTACTAACTCTTCAGTTTTATTAGCCGAAAAATGTCCTAAGGCATGACATTTCTTTACGACCTCGATTTGCATGATCTCTGGGACAATTAGTACATCCCTATCATTTAACACTTTATATAAAACATTATTTTTTAACACATATTCGTCATTTTGGTTCTGTTGTAAAAGAGATTTCATAGTGTTGATAAACTCATCATTTTCTTGAGCAGTAGCAATACGATGAGTAAGAGTATCAGTTGTTACACTCATTACAGGGTGTCTGCTAAGCGCATCAACATGCTGCATTTGTTTACCAGGTTGATGTTCTACTTCGTAGTCGAATTCTTGTAGCAGGAAAGACCACCTGGCTACCTTAGGTGTCAATTCACGTTTATCTAAAGTTTTAGTGAACGCTTGACAGTCAGTATAAATTTTGAATTTACTACCTAATAAATAGTTCCTAAATTTTTTAAGGGCTTCTACTATCGCTAACACTTCTAACTCATAACTACAGTATTTTTCTTCTTGTACAGAGGTCTTTTTACTCATATAATGGATTGGATAGTACTGTCCATCGTCATCTTCTTGTAGTAAGATTGCACCGAATCCTAATTTAGATGCATCTGTATGAACTTCTAACTTATAGCCTTGCTTAAAAAGATGTAAGACAGGCGTATTTGATAAAATGTCTTTCAGCTTTTGAAAAGCTAATTTCTGCTCTTGCTCGAATTTAAATGGAGTGGAAGCACGTAATAAGTCACTGAGTGGTCTTGCTATGTTGGCATATGAACGAATAAATTTTCTAAAGTAACCCGTTAAACCTAAGAAACTCTGCACTTCCCTAGCATTACGAGGTTCTGAGAAATTTTGTACTGCAAGAGTTTTTTCTACTGAGGGTTTAATCGTGCCATTCTCAATTATGTGACCTAAGAAATCGATCTTTCGTTTCAAAAACTGACATTTCTTTAAATTTAACTCTAGACCAAATTTTGATGCCATTTCTAACACACGTTTTAATTTATCTAACCCTTCATTCTCATCTTTAGATAGAATAATTATATCATCTAAATAAATAATTACAGTACCCTCTTTTAATAAGTCTTTAAACACATAATTTACATATCTTTGAAATACTAAGGGACTATTACATAATCCATAGGGAACTTTTAAAAACTCATACTGGGCATTATCGGTCACAAAAGCTGTATATTTCCTACTTTTTTCCTCTACATCAACTTGTAAAAATGCATTCTTTAAATCTAGTGTCGAAAAAACTTTACCCTCCCCTAATCTATCAAATAAATCTTCAATATTTGGCAACGGGTATTTATCTTTAATTATTTTCTTATTTAAAGCACGATAATCACAGCATAACCTTATTCCTCCATCTTTTTTCCTACACACCACTATTGGCGAAGCATAATTTGATGTACTTTCTCTAATTATACCATCCTTTAACCACTGGTCAATTTGTCTATCCACCTCTGATTTCTCTACAAATGATAATCTGCGAGAGCGTAAGCACACTGGTGTATCATCAGATAAAATAATGGACATTTTTAAATCAGTACTTTTTGTTTTAACTGGCTTATAACTTTTTATTAATTCGCTTAATTTCTCTTTTAACGACTTATCTAAAATATAACTGACATCGAATTTTTCTTCTTCTGAAAAATTGCACATATTTGAAAAAAAAGAATCTATTTCATTTTCCTTTCGATCGAATACAGGAAAAGAACACTCACCTGCTTCATCGAAATTGCTTTCCCCCGAACTCAGAAAACTATCTTTCCCCCCTACGTCGCTGAAATTCGAAACATCTGTTTCCTCCCTATTTTGTGGTTTCAAAATATGAAAGATATTACCAGGCAGAATTACGTCGCATGACAAATTGTTGCATAAAGCACCGATTATGTTTACTGAATCATGATTAGGTAAAGATATTTTAAATTCAGTCAGATTTGCATCTTTCTTTTCATTAAAGCAGCTAACTAGAGTGGTTGAAGAAATAACATTTTTAGTCTGTGGAATGCTATTTTTATTTACAATTAGAATCGAAGAACCTGAATCCTTCAACCCTTTAAGTGGGATATCATCCACTAAAATATCAACATATTCGAGCTCATTAACAATTAGGTTAATCGGACTTGTTTCGGATTGAACTACTGAATTCGTAGGAAGATTTTCACGGAATTCTTTTTTCTCTGAAATACGTTTAGGACACACTCTAGCGAAATGAAATGTTTTCCCTTTTGCACCACAAATGTAACACATTCTTTCATGCTTTTCGTGAGTTTGATTAGATACCGAATTACGTACTATGGGATCTTTATTATTATAATGTGTCTTTCTAAAAGGAGTTTTGTTTACAAACCGCTTATTCTCTGAACTTTCGTTTCGCGTATTATTATTAGTTTCAATTAACGATTTCCCTCTAGAAGAGTAGAATAAATCACACTCCCGACCTAATTCGTTGGGTTTAAACCAATTTTGACCTTCTCAAACACTAATATGTTCCTTAGTTCTAGAATCTAACGTTTCATATAATTTATCAGAAACTATAAGATCACACAATTGCTTAATGTCGTTAACCCCTCTCAATCTACAATAGTAATCAAAAGAAGCGCTTAGACGTGAAGCGAATTGGACATGAGATTCTGAATGATTACGGAACGCATTTTTAAAATTACTTAAACATTCATGCGGCGTTGGTTGAAATTGTCTTAAAATTAATTCCTTAACTTTTTCATAATCGTTAATTTCTTCGGTGGTTACGTACGCAAGAACCTGATTACATTTATCTCCCAATAAATTAATCAATATTTCCGATTTGAATTTAGACGGTACATTTTTAGAAACGAATGCTTTTTCAAGGGATTGAAAAAATAAGTGCAAAGCTTAGGTACTGAAATGGTTAATGTTCGAATACTTCTAATTAAATTTTCTAATGATTGTGAAGTAGTTTCTGAATTTGATTGCTCAACATTATTACTAGAATTATTTGCTGCAGCCTGTAACTTTAAATTCTGTAATTCTATTTCTTTTTCTAACTGGGATAATTTAATTCTTTCTATCTCAATTTTGGTTTGTTCTTCTACAGATTTCAACTTTTGTTCTTCTACTAACATTTTAATAACACCTCTAACAAATTCTAAATCATTTTTATAAATATCAGAACTCTCAATCAAAGTTTTGATTTCAAGTACCTTAGCTTCCGCCGGAACAGTTAGGCCTAATTCTTCAGCAATTGTTTTTAAATCGGCTTTTCTAATGCCTTGTAACACGTTTTGGGCCATTATAATTCTAAATAATTATTTATACCAAAAAATATTTCAATACTTCTACCAAATTAATATGCTTAAATAGAAACAAAATAATATGAGAACAATTTTCTCAAAAAATGATTCTATGGTTTTTGTTCTCAAATCAAAATTATCATGATTTTTAAATAACCACATGCAGAACAATTTGTATTATACAAAAGAATATTTAGATCATCTTATATATTTCTTAATTATTACACATATTTCATATAATATCACCATTATCATTATTGTTCTCTATTTAATAATTGTTATCACTTTCGTTTTAAAATAATATTGTTATAATATTGTTAAAATATTATTGCAAACAGTAATAAGCAAAATTATAAAAGATTACTCAGAATATTTTTTCAATCATAATTCTTATTTCTATTCATTCTTCTCAAGTAATGTATTTATTTTTATTTCATCACACAGTGAAACCAAAAGTGTTCTCAAAAATATTTCACCATTAATTTCTAATTCAAAATAGTAACTCAAACTCTTTTTGCTCAATGCATTAATCATTATTATGTATTATCAAACACAATGATAAATATATAACAATAACAGTTACCTTTTTTAACTTGTTGGTGGTAATATCGCGGCAGAGTCCCCACTTGTAGAATCTTGGCTGGGTGTCTAGGGGTGGGGTAATGATGAGATGGAACTTAGATAACGAAGACATTTATTACGTAACATACACAAAACAGATTAAATATAAGGATTAACATATAACAGCAGACTTCCTATCATTAACCAACTGCTGGTTTCGAGTCTTAGCACATAATAAACTCTCTTGATCAGTATAAGCGTAACAAAATAACATTTAAGCACCTACGCGTACTTTTATTCACAAAAACACCTACACGTGCTATCAAATAGTAAAAATGAAGTAATGAGCCCTCCATGGCTCTACACACTTATTATGAGCATTCTGTGCTCAAATTAGGAGAAAATCAGCCTGTCAGCCTTCGTGCTGACGGTCTCAACCGATCTCCACTGCAGCCAGATCTCTACTGACTCCCGTCCGTCATCTTGTTCAAAGATAAGCATCAGAGACAGCGCCATCTGTTGGTTGTGCAAGGAACTTCCCACATATATATATATATATATGTATGCTTATATATATATATGTATGCTTAATAGATCATCATTATTATACATATATATATACATACATACAAATAAATGTGAATGAAAATTAATAAATTGTATTTATTAATTAATTTATTAATAAATTGTATTTAATAATTTTAGTGATTCATTCTTTGAATTTATTAGTATGGTAAGTTTAGAAGTATTATAGAATAAATTTCTTCTAATATAATGTGAATAACAACTAATTTTCATTGCCAAGAACAAGTACAACAGCTAGTAAAAAATAATATCCAGAGTATTTATGAGATGTATGAAAACAACACATAGACAGCTGAAATGAAAGAACAGTCAATACTGTAAATAAAACATTTTATAACCTCAAAAGAAAACAATTACATGGTTTAACCCAGAATAAATGTTAATCTTAAAATTCAGTACATAAAACAGTAAAATAAAAAATAAGTAAGTAATAAATAAGCAACTGAGTTTTAATAAAATTCAGAAAATGAAACAGGTAAAATAAGTGATGTCATAACTTCTAACTGATGATCTAAATGAAAGAATTCTGTGCTAAAAATGTGAAAATTGAAAAAATAAATAAATAACAATAATAATAATATTACAGCTGTTGCTAAGGTTCACAGATGATTAGAATGAAAAAAAAACACAGTTTGAAAAAAATTTAAGAAAATGAAAAAGATAAAATATTTGTTATCATAACTTTCAACTGAAAGTCTAACTGAAAAAATTCTATGTTAGTGCAAAAAATTGATATATATATAGCAAATTTATATATTATATATATAGCGACCAATTTTGAGAAAGGAATTTAGCTTCATTTATGAAAATGAAGCAACTTCAGTAATTACATTAAAATCCCATAGATGGTGTTAGTTCCTGTATTAGTTTCCCTGTTTCCTGTATTAACTTCCCCATTCATTTCACTGTATTTTCAGAGAACTGAAACTTCTATATATTTATTATAAAAATAAAGTTCCTAAGTTATTTAAAATTAACTTTCTTATAACATAAAAATTCTTTTTTTGATTTATATTAAATAATAATAATAAAGATAACACAGGCTGAATGTTTGTATTTTATTTTCCGACAGATAAATTTGCAAAAACCTTGTTATTTCAAAACCAAGGAGAAAATCCATTTTTACAATGAATGTTCCATATTTAAATGAAAAAAAAAAAAAAAAAAAACAGCTGGAGTTAGAATTTTTCCCCTGCTGATACAACTATCCACCTGGTAATAATGTGTCCTAATAGAAGTGATACCAGATATATTGATTTTTCTTTTTGATTGACTATAAAACAAAAATACAATATTTTTACTTTTTTTTTTTTTTTTTTTTTTTTAATGTAAAAAAAATTATAATGTATTTCTTTAATTTTTAATAGAGATACATTTGATAGTTTAGATATATTTGATAGTTTTGGATAATTTGAGTCCCATGTATTCATATTATTGTTAACCTAAATTTTAGAAACTAGATATGTGTAGAAGTAGAGATAGGAACCATGCGAAGGAATAAAATTTCTTAGACAAATAAATCAAGTATCCTATACTTATAATGAGTATCTTTTAACACATTATATAGGCAAAAAGATATGTGATTGAAAACCTTTTGCATTTGTTTAATTTTCATATAAAATAAGTATGCATATTGAATATGTTATTTTTGAGGACAAGAAGGTCATCATTTAAGGCCATAATTATATATAAAAATCAGAAATGATTAAAAAAAAAAAAAAGTTGTTATTAATGCATAGGTATCAGTGTCTATTGGAATTATTTTTCAGGTATGATGGTATTAAATATAAAGGAAGGCAATATAGTAAAAACTTAATTGGGTGTTATTTCTAAAAGTTTCAAATATTTATTTCTTATTTGTTCATTTTAGTGTTTTTGCATATATAAAAATGCATTTTTTATTTTTTTTTCTAGACTTTTGTATGGCATTTATCATCCTACAACAGGAATTCATTTTTTTAAGATGGGAAAAATACAAAACCTCCAAGGACTAATTGAATCTGCAAAAACAAATTTGCTCCAGGTAATTATATGTATATGTGTGTGTGTGTATATTTATTTATATATTTTTAACTATATACAATCAAACTTAATTAGTATCACTCTCGGCACCACTTAAAAAATGATTGACTAAGTGGAGTGACTTTTTAAGCGGATTTTATATATATCTAAAATGGAATTCCAAATATAATGAGTGTGCCTATTATTAAATTACATTTTAGACTACATAAATTTGTAGAATAAGAATTTAAATTTGTAAAATGGGTGACAAAATTAAGAAAGTATGTGAATATATAACAGTACTTTACTTATTATTTAATTGTACAATTCTATACATACCCATTATATTAAGATTTCAACATTGAGTTCTTTTGCTATTTTGAATTCTTTGTGTTCCCTGATATTGAAATATTGTTGGATTGAACAGTTTCAAACTATTTGATTAGCACATCATCAAAATTTGATATGTGCATCCTTTTTTCACTTACAGCTAGTTTGGTAACTGCTGAAAGTTGCATTCTTTGTGGACAGAATCATGTTTTGTGTCATTCTGAAAACAGAGTACACTTTAGAAAATCCAGACTTAGTCATTTCTGACTTTTCAAAATCATTGAAATTAACTTGACTTTTTCTGTTAATGTTCATGACTTTTTAGTAGCTATTTTAGCTTTTGAATATATGTGTTCTGAAAAACTAAAATGAGCTTATTGACATATTTACATAATTTAAGGAGTTTGTTTGGTTTTATAAGGTAATTTGATTTCACAATGTTCATTTTATAAATAATTTATTGACTCAAAGTTTTAGAATATCAGTTCTTTTTATAATTTATTTTTATCACATGAAAAAAGAAGCAAGATCATGATTTTCTCTGAATAAATATCAATTTTAGCAATTCTTTTTAAGATTAAGTAATAATTTCTTTTTTATCTTTTCATATATAAAGTTGGTCCTATCTTTTTTTTTTTTTCCCCTTCCAAAATTGAATTAGTAAAAGTGTAAAAAAGTTGCTTTTTTATTATGAAAACTGTTCAATTCTTAATAAATACTTCATATTTCATCGTTAATATTTTCGGCTGGGTGCCCAGCGCTTTTCAAACAATCTTCATCTGTGTTGGATATCTCTCGGAGCTGTGGTCTTTTATAGATTTCATAAGTTGGTTCCATATCCGGTCAGGAGCCATTGCACACATCCAGGGTAGTTGCTATTTCTATGGCTTCTCTAAACATTGCGTAATTATAATTATGTAATTCGCTATATTTTTAGTTTTTTCAAAATTTATTTTAATTTCTTCATTATCGAAAGTTTTGGCTAAAGCTGTATTTATTTTTTCCATTCTTATATCATTTTTATGTTCTTTGACTCTGGTTTTTATCTTCCTTTTTGCTACATCAATGTATGAACCTGGTTTATTGTCTTGATTATTTGTGAAAGGTATTTGGTAAATTCCAGTGGTTTCCAAAGGGGGGATGGGGTCTTTATCATTATGTATTAATTGAAAGATATTCGGGTGAGGCTTTATTAGGGATATTTATGCCGATTTTATTTGCAACGTTTTTAATTTTATTCAAAGCTCCGTGATTGTAAGGTATGGAAAAGGTGAATTTTTAAAATTAGGTATATAGTTACTGGCTTTTAATCTGCTTTTATTTAGTTTTTTAATGATTTTGTTAGGGTAACCCGCTTTTTTGGTGAAATCTTTAATTACATTAAATTCATTATTTAGATAGATAGGGTCATTACATATTAATATTCCACAATTTATATAAGAACTAATTGCGTTAATTTTATAACGGAAAGGGCTTTTGGATTTATAATGTATAATTTCATTGCTATTTGTTTGTAACAAACAAATACTTATATGTATGCTCTCTGTTTTATTCTTATATTTTACGATTATTTTTTCTTAGAACTATAGTACATACAAAATGCGATCTGCATCGATAGCACAGGGGAAGGGGGGGTGTTAGCAAAATTTTCAGAAACAAGCAGTTGGGACTGTGTTGATTGGTAGGTATACAAGTTGCCGGGATTTCTAAAAGTGACCACTTGTAGACCTCTCACTCTCGCTTTTAATTGATTCTGGGGATGAGGTATGAAAGGAAAAAATATATAGGCATTTTGTAAATTTGAAGATTTATTAATCACTTCCGTTTGGTGACTTGAATAGGATACTGGAAGATTTTCTTATTTTTTATCGTGTTTATTTGACATTACGGTTGGAGAGACAAGTTTTTTTTTTAACCTTTTTAATCATCTACAAAATTGTCATCTTCATTTAGAGAACGAAAAGCTTTGTCTTTAAGGTTAAAATCGAAATCTTGAGGAATTTTTCTGAATTTCTATATTTTTAATTATCATTTAATTTTTATCCTACCTTTTAAAAATATTTTTAATCCAATAACAAATATATCTTAGTCGAACAAACGTAAAGGAAATCATAAAAATATAATTTAACTTTTATTATTAATATGACACTTTATGTTGTATTAACGCTGAAACAAATTTTCAGTTATATGTTTTTTTAGGAACGGTCCCTTGAAAAACATATAAACGATGCTCCACTGTAGTTATTTTTTAAAATAAGTCAATATCTTCATGCTGATTCTAATCCCAGGTAGCACATAACGTTGTTATAGCGTTGCAAATAAGCCTGAACAGTGAAAATTTAGTTATAATAACGTTAAAACAACGTTATGTGCTATTGGGGATGGCAAGATTATGTATGGAGAATGCATCAACATGATATTTCAGATATGTCTATCACTAATCTCACTCAAGTATACAAGAAAAAACAAACACACGTCACACAACCCTGGTCAAATCACAGTAAATACCTTGTCGTTATTTTTGACCAAGGACTCACTTTTCAATAACATATTCTCTCTACCCGTAAAAAAATCCGTGCTACTAAATGTAAACTTATGCCCCTCTTAGCTCGGAATAGTAAATTAAACTTTAAAAATAAATTGCTCTTGTACACTTCCTACTTAAGACCCATTTTATCTTGTGCTTGTATGGTGTGGTCATATGCTGTCAAATTGCATATCAAGTTACTCAATAGGGCTCAAAATTCAACTATTCGGCAAATTCTTGATATGCCTTGGTACGTTAGAAATTTTCATATTTATAAAGAAATAAAAACTCCTAAACTTAATGATTTCATTCAATATTTAAATATTCAATTCCATTTGGCATTTGAAAACTTAGATAACCCTGCTTTAAACACTCTCGCAACATATGACCATAATGATCATCTCAATAGACACGGGCCTCAGTCTTAACTCCCACCTTTAAACTTTTCTGTGTTTTATATTTATACCCTTTTCTCTTTACTATCGCCAGCTGGCATTGACTTCTCTTCAGAGATTCACTGTTCTTGTCATGTGATGTTTGTATTAGTCTATTTTATTGTTCTTGTGTTTAAAAAAAAAAAAATTGTTTTTAAAATACCAAAAAATTATAAAAATTTGCTTTCCTAAAAAATCAGATATTCTTACTATCCCTAAACTTCCTTCTAGTTTTGCAATGCTGTCAATCTCTCTACTCATTTTTACATATTGTGTTTCCTTTTTCCATAAGCTCTAAAATTCCTTTTTTATTGTTATTGTTCCTTTTATGTTACCCCCCCCCCCTTCCATTGCAGTGAATTTGTTTTCAGGACTCTCATTTCATTAGCTCCCATTCCTAGGTACCGGAGGGTACGTGACTCTGTCACAGGTACCACCAAACCATAATATCATCCGAAGATCGTTTTTAAGAGTAACTCTGCTCAAAATTATCTCAGAAAAGCGATTTTTTGATATGTCAATTGGTTATGCATACTCAACACACACAGTACAAAGGGATTTTTTGGGGATTCTATCCTATCCCCCTGAGGGGTGGTGAACATGTTTCCATGCATAGCTCTGTTCCTAATTATCTTAGAATGGTAATTTTTGATGTGTGGGTTGCTTATGCGTACTGAACACACACTACAAAAGGATTTTTGTGAAATTCCACCCCACTGTCCTTTGGGAGGTGGAGGAAAAAATCATGTATCTCCATGCATAACTCTGCATTAAATTATCTGAGGTTGGAGATTTTTGATGTGTGGATCAGTTATATGTATCTAACTTGTAGTATAAAGAGATTTTGCAAAATCCCCCCCCCCTTCCCTCCTTTAAGAACGAGGGGAGGTAAAAAATGCATTTTAAAACATAACTCTGCTTTAAGTAACCTCAGAAACTCGATTTTTTGAAGTGTTGGTTAGGTATGTGTATGCAACATGCAATATAAAGTAATTTTGCAATATTTCCCCTTTCCCCCCCATTGTGGCAGATGGGGCAAAACACACATTTTCAAGTTTAAATCTGCTCCAGATAACCTTAGAATGACGAATTTTGGTGTGTGGGTGTTGATTATGTGTACACAATATGCACTTGAGGGAGGTTGAGTAAAAAGCAGGTAAGGTGCTCCCAAAGGCATTGAGGCTTCAGACTCGACTGTGACGAGCGGGAATACTGCTACCGGAAGTAGCAGGAACTTTAACTTAGATTTTGACTGATTTCAATCTTTTTTTTTTAAATTAATGATTTGGTATTTTGAGAATTCTTTTCAATATAATGACCAGCAAGGCGAGCAAAGCCTGCTAGTATACTATAAAGCAAAGGACAAAAGTTCTTATACAATAATCACCCCTCCCCCCCCCTAATTGTTTGTGCATTTGAAGTAAAGACAAAAAGATTTATTAAAATTATTGTAAACGTATAGCTTTATGACACAATCATTTATTTCTGCTTATAAAAAGTGTTAACCTTCACTTTTATTATCTTTTTCCATGTTGCTTATTTTTATTAGAATAGCAAGTAATTTACATTGAAATAATTTTTAATTTGGGGGGTGGGGGCATTATTTTTGCTATTTCTACTGCATATGAACCACTATTTAGCTTTACAATAATGTTATTAATTGTTTAAAAAATTAATATCATTTAGGCAGAAGAAATTTTGAAAGTAACTCATGGAGAAGATCATCCTTTATATAAAAGCTTACTTAAAATTCTTCATGAATGTCAGATGTCTGAAACTTCTTGTCAGTTAAGTAATGTTATATTTTAATAAAGAAATTATTTTTATAAATCGGTCTTTTTCTTCTATTAACATGAACATTACTTTTTCCTTAAAAATATACTTTTAACAAAATCAATAACTTAATGATCTATCATTTATAATTATGTCCTTGTCTCACTTACTTGTTTACTTTCAGCTATTGTTATATTCAAGTTACTCAGCAGAGAATAATTAATATTTCAAGTAATTGGTAAAATTATAAAGGATTACAATACATGGTATACTACCCATTTAAAATAAATTTTATAGCAATAGATATTAGCAGTGCTGTTTTTATCTGAATAATAATCTAGTAGTCAAGTGGTTAGCACTATGGCCCCCATCAGGCATGGATATTTGTAGTGGTTTGAAATCCACTTAAAACACAGGTCCTCGTCCAACAAGCCTTAATGTGAAAAAAAAAATGATTGTAGAACAAACACACCAAGCCCATCAAAATAGGAGTAAGGGAAGTTTTGTGTTTTAAGTGTACAAAAAAATACATATGCAAAAAGTGCCCATTTCAACATATCAATCCTTTTTGCAGTAGAATCATTATTTATTTCTATATTAATTTTAATTATTAATGCTTTAAAAAATAGTTGACGATTTTTTATGATATGTTTTACATATAAGAAATAAACTAACAAGATTTAAAAATTCCAAGTAAAATTTATTTAGTACACAAAAATGACTTTCAAATAGTTTTTCTAAAAATGTACAAAAGATATTAAACAACATTAAGAAAAAGAAAAAAGAACATTGTCAATTTTGTTTTAATTATAGAAAATAAGCAGCGACCACTTATGTTATAACATGAATATTATGAGCACAACTTAAAATTATTTATTCATTTATTGCTTATAGCATACAATTCAAAATAAAATATGTTACAAATGAAAATGATATATATACTATAGATATTGCTTACTAGAAATATAAGCACTGAAATAAGTCATACAATTTGTTCATCATGTACTAAAAATATATCACAAGGCTCAAATGGAAGAACCACGAGAATTCTTTGTAGAAAGTTTGAAGAAACTTGCAATCTGAAGTTAGTGTTGTTAAATTACTTTTTTAATTTACATTCTTTTTAATTTTTCTGTTCTAGGTTGGTTTATTATATAACTGTTATTACTTACAGACTTTGAATAAACACCATAAAATGCAATAAACTCGCAACAATTGTTTCGGGTCGAAAAAACACGCGACCCTTCATCAGGCGAAAAAAGTAAGCACGAGTGCTGCTGTCAAAGCGGCAACGCACGACAATTATTTATTTCTATATTAATTTTAATTATTAATGCTTTAAAAAATAGTTGACGATTTTTTATGAAATGTTTTACATATAAGAAATAAACTAACAAGATTTAAAAATTCCAAGTAAAATTTATTTAGTACACAAAAATGACTTTCAAATAGTTTTTCTAAAAATGTACAAAAGATATTAAACAACATTAAGAAAAAGAAAAAAGAACATTGTCAATTGCCGTTGCAAGGTGCGTTGCCGCTTTGACAGCAGCACTCGTGCTTACTTTTTTCGCCTGATGAAGGGTCGTGTGTTTTTTCGACCCGAAACAATTGTTGCGAGTTTATTGCATTTTATGGTGTTTATTCAAAGTCTGTAAGTAATAATTTTTATAACGCCAGTTTTGTGGTGCTTCTTTATTAAATGTGTTGCTTTTTTGGGCTTTTAGCACCGAGTAAGTAATTTTGCGAATGTTTCCTATTTCTTTTTATTGTTGTTATTTACAGGTGCGTTGCCACTTTGACAGCAACATTCGTGCTTACTTTTTTTGCCTGATGAAGGGTCGCGTGTTTTTTCGACCCGAAACAATTGTTGCGAGTTTATTGCATTTTATGGTGTTTATTCAAAGTCTGTAAGTAATAATTTTTACAACGCCAGTTTTGTGGTGCTTCTTTATTAAATATTATATAACTGATAATAACACTTCCGATAGTTACAGAATGGTAGAATTTTCTCATTGTAGTTTTCATTTGGTCTCATTTAACTGAGTTGTTTAACATTTAACAAATGTTCTGTGAAACCGAAGTATAGAAAAATTCAAAACATATTTTTGCATACTAAAAAAAGAATTTTAAATCATCTCATTTTTTTCAGAAGTGGTCAGATAAATTATTCAGAAAATAACAATTTTGTGTTTGAATTTCATTTTATCTTTGGTGAACTTGTGAAAAGGCAAAAGGCATATTTAAACACATAAAACAATTATATTTACTTCAAACATGATATTTTTTCTCTAAATAATGGTGAATATGTAATTATTATTGTTAGCTGCATTAATAATAATAATAATGATAATAAAGAGCAACAATACACAAGCAATAAAACAACATTCTTTGTCTTTGGTAATGAATTAAAACATTATATATATATATATATATGTACATATATTTTGATATTACACATACAACATGTCTAAAATAACATATGTTATGACTAGCTAATATTTTGTTCTAAATAAGAAAGCTATAAGAAAAATAAATTCAATTTTACGGAAATAAATTTATCATATTTTTTGGTCAATATTCATTTAAAAAGATACATTTATGAAACAAAACTGTTTTTTATTTATTAGTCACTCATAAGATTATAGTGAATTACATAGAAAAACTGGTGCTGAATGATAAAGAATAAGAATTTTATAAGGAAAAGTTACGTTATACTATTCTACCATAGAATGCACAAAAAGATAAAGCTTCAGTTAGGTGGGGGAAATGGACCAGTCCATTACTTGATAGGATTACAGTCAGTTTTTCGGAAAAATTGCAGTTCAATAAATATGACAGGATTTTTATTAAACAGTTTATTTATAAGCTTTTTTTTTTTTTTTTTAATTGTATTTAACAAAGGTCGATCCAGGTTTTATTTTTTGCTTCCCTTTTTCGTGAAAAATAGAATATTTTTGTGAAGAAAAAAAAAAGTTTAAAAGTTTCCATTTTTAACACTCATTCTATTAACACTGTTATCCATATCACTGTTGTCCAATATCAAGTTAATAAGAGCTTCGTTGAACCAATTAATTAAAGATAATACTGAAAACATAGAAACATACTACAAAAGGATAATTTTTATAAAACAAAATCTTGTGAAGATTTTTTGTGAAGGATTCCTTTTTACAGATTTGAATTTTATGAAGGTCCCTTTTTATTATGTGGAATTTTGTAAAGGGCAGCAAAAGGGACCCAATTTTTGCCTAGATCGACCCCATTGACTTGATTTAAAATAATGCAAATTAAATAAAAAAGAGTACAATAAGGTGAAAGGAATTACGAGTATATCAGAAATAAAATACAAATAGAACAAAAACCTCCTCCATTTTTCTCTGTACTAGATTATTCTACATGGATTTCACTTTTATTGGCTGTTTATTTTTCCACATGATCTGTGCTAAAACAGTACTCATGCTTGCTTTTCTTCATCTGATGATGTTTTATTTCAATCTGAGGTTATTATTGTGTCTTTTTACAAAATATAGTCTTTGCTTTACAATTTTTTTTATTTTTATCTTTCCTTATTTACAAAATATCAATCTTCTCCCCCACCCCCTGAAAAGTCTTTAATTTTCATAGAAATAAACATGTTCAGATCAACCATTTATTATGTGCAAAGACAATCATACAGTTTAGAGAGGTATAAAAGGACAAGTCTGTTAAGTAACAGGAGCTATACTCAAGCCTTCAGAAAGCAAGAACACTCAAACATCAAATACAAGTTAAATATGTTTAAAAAATAATGTATTTCAAATAGATATTTTGAAATGAAACTGCTGTTGTGTACAAAGTTTATAGATAATCTGATTTAATCTAACTTATTAAATAATAACATTAAATAATAAATTTTCTTTTTCTTTTAAAAAATTTATAATAAAAGAAATATTTTGAACAATGAAAATTTCATTTTCTTATGTCTACACATAACATTTCTTTGTAGACTATAAAAGTAAGAAAAAAAAATGTATTTACTTTATTGCACAAAGTAATAGAAGTAGCTAGCTATGATACTGTTGTGTATATAAACTCAGTGGCGGATTTAAGGGGGGGACTAGCCCCCCCCCCCAAACACTGACCTTCACTATTGAATATTGGAATTGTAAATTTTTTATCGGTCTAGAATAACACTTTGAAACATCTTAGCCCCCCCCCCCCCCCCCAAAAAGTCAAGTTCTGGATCCGCCACTGTATAAACTCACAGTTCCATGATGCCTTGAAATACAGACATGTTTTCATAAAGTCAATTGCACTTAACATAATGAAAAAATATAAATAAATAATAAAATAAATTAAGCAATATCCCCATAACTATAATTACACTGTATCTTGAATATGGCATATAAAAATCAATCAGGGTTCCCACTCAATTTGAAAAATAAAATTCCCTGACTTTTCCAGGTGTATTTTTAGAAAATTCCAGTCACAAAATTTGGTTCGCGACATAAAAAACAGCTCACGGTATAAAACAGAACATAGTTTGCAACATAAAAGACAACATAGTAATGTCACTTGCGATATAAATTGAATGCTCAAAAAGCATTTTCCAGGTTTATATCATCATTTTCCAGGTTTTCGAACAATATTTACAATTTTCCCTAACTTTTTTCAGTAATTTCAAATTCCCTGACTTTTCCAGGTTTTCCCTGACCTGTGGGAACCCCTTTTCAATACTAACAAATACCTTGAAAAACTAATATCTTGATTATAAATTAGCATATCAAAATTTATTTATGCAAAACAATAATTATTAAAGGAAAAAAGAAAACAGTGAATGTGGTATTCTATGATTTACAGTAAATAATGCCTGACAGACTAGAAAAATAATAAGTATTTTAAAAAGGTCAATATCACTCTTATTGCAAACTGAGATTCGTTATGTTTATATTAAAAAAAAAAAAAAAAAAAAAAAAAAAAAAAAACTGATGTCACAAAAATATCTAAAATTTCCTCTTTAAAAAAAATCCCTTGTCAAACATAAAATAGAGCAAAATAAATATATGTATCACAATTATGCATGGAAGGGGACAAAAAAACATATTCAGGAAGGATTAATTCTACACTAATTGTGTTTACTTTAAGTTGTCAATGTTGTGCTATTCAGTAAACCAGGGTTCCCACTCAATTTCAAAAATAAAATTCACTGACTTTTCCTGGTCTATTTTTAGGAAATTCCAGTCACAAAATTTATTTGCAATTTTCCCTGACATTTTCCTGACTTTTTTCATTAATTTCAAATTCCCTGACTATTCCAGGTTTTCCCTGACCCGTGGTAGCCCTGGTAAACTTGTTCAATTATTGAAAACATTGACATTTGATCAAAATATTAATTTAAAAAAAAAGTAAAAAAAAATATATTTACAAGCTTATGATTATAACAACACAAAAACACATAATTAATGATTTTGTACTAAAATTAAATTCGGTTAACGTAGCTCAGTGACATAAGTAATAAAAGTTACAACAAGAAGATGAAATAAATGATTTGAAATGCTAGGCATTGTTATTATTTTTAACACAAATATACACATTAAACAAAGTTTTTATGTGTGAAATACAACACAAATGAAGATAAAATTGTTCATAAATTGAGATTATATATACCAAATTTTAAATCAATATCTTTTTTAAAATGGTATATATTTACAAGAGTGTTCCGTACCTGCTTTTCATTGGGCATGGAACAAAAAGATTGTTTGTTTTGCTGTAATATTATTTCATTACAGATTTCATTTATGTCAAATTAATGATTTTTGCATATGTACAATTTTTATTTGAAAGTTCAAATTAAGTTTAAAGATTCGTTTTTCTTTATCAAGTTCATTTTTCTTCATTATAAAAGTCAACGAGATTCATGAAAATCTTGTGTGTATTCCTTGAAATCATTAGGAATATTTTTTTTTGTACAGTCTTAAATTATGTACAGTCCAATGAATGTACAACCTGAGAACATAGAAACACAATCAAAAAATTTTACTTTATTCATCAGAATAAGAATCTTCGGATACTTCAGGTGATTCTTCATAATCAAAGCCAAGACTCAGGTATTCCTAAAAAGTTAAAATTTATACTTTACTTTCATTTATGTACATTTTACTAATCATTTAGTATTTCAAAAATAAACTTTCATCTTAGTATAAATTGAAATTAAAATTTATGAATACCTTTGAAATGTTAGCCTTTTTTTTTTTTTTTTCTTTTCTTATTCATAATTTCTACGTGCAACTTTTTTTTTTTTTTTTCCTTTATTCAATAAAAGAAAGTATTGATTTGGTAAAAATTTTAAACTTCTGATTTTTGGTGGATTTACATGTTTTGTGAGATCCAGAACATGATTTAACTATTTCTAGATGTCTATCTGTGTGCAACAAAAATTTTGTGGCAACTGTACAGTCGGTAACAAAAGTGTCCGAACACTAGCAAAAATTCCTATGTAAAAAAAGTACATTTCATACGGTTTTGGAAAATAAATCCTTGTCGAATCCTCTTCATAGTCAGTCTAAGAACACGATTTGATAAGGATTTATTTAACAGAACCTTATGAAGTGTACTTTTTTTACATAGGAATTTTTGCTAGTGTTCGGACACTTTTGTTACCGACTGTATCTCAGGGACTACTGCACAGATTTTTCATATAAATTTATATGTAGTTGCACCTTAACATAAATTAGTACCTATTTAACTTCTGGCAAAAATCACCTAACAGCTGGCATTGCTTTCTTATTTTTTAATATGGCACTACAAAACAAATTTCCATATATATGTGCACAATTTTTTTAACCCTTCAATATGAAATTAGAAATGTTTAATTGGATGTTATAACACCTTCAAAATATAAATTTGCAACAATCTACCACCTATCATTTTTTTCTTTTTTTTATTATTTAAGTGAAGATAAAAAACTAATTTCATAAATCAGTTTTACAATACGAGGGTTGCTATTTATATTTCTGGCCTTAACAACAGTAAGTGTTGCTAGGCGACCGCAGACGTTTTTAATCGAAAGTTTGATATTTTTAAACGTAAATTCAGCAGACGATTTACCATTATAACTTTATTTGTGTTGTTGGCAGTAAATTGAAAAGTTCTTCTCTTTCAAAAAATGGAACTGAATTGTGAAAATTTTCGTGCGATTATTTTTCATAACTTTCGACGTGGATTGTCAAGACAAGAGTGCTTCGATGAACTGAATTCTTTATACAGCGATAAAGCGCCATCCTACAGCACTGTAAAAAATTGGTATAACGAATTTAATCGTGGTCGATGTTCGATCCAGGACGAATCCCGTGCAGGTCGTCCAAAATCCGTTGTTGTGCCAGAAAAGATCGATGCTGTGCGTGAACTGATAAAGCAAGATCGTCATGTGACATACCGTGAGATTGAGGCGTCTTTGGACATTAGTATGACTAGCATCAATAAAATATTGCATGAACATTTGAGCGTAAAAAAAATTTCTTCGCGTTGGATCCCGCATAATCTGACAAACGCTCAAAAAAAGGCTCGTGTCGATTGGTGCAAGGAAATGTTGGAAAAATACGTTCAAGGTACATCAAAGGCTGTGTATAACATCTACACAGGTGACGAATCATGGATCTATGCATATGAGCCGGAAACAAAACAGCAATCAACTGTATGGGTCTTCCAAGGCGAGGCAAAACCAACAAAAGTTGTTCGAGGGAGAAGCACATCGAAACAAATGATTGCCTGTTTCTTCGGCATTAACGGTCATGTGGCAACAGTGGCGTTAGAGCAACGCAGGACGGTCAATTCTGAATGGTACATGACCATTTGTTTGCCAGAAGTCATCGGAGAAATTCGAAAAAAGCAGAAGAAGAGGCGAATCATTCTTCATCATGACAATGCGAGCTCTCACACATCGACTCAAACAAATGCATTTCTGACTGAGCGAAAGATCGAACTGATGGGTCATCCGCCGTACAGCCCTGATTTGGCACCCAATGACTTCTTCTTATTCCCACACATCAAAAATAAATTACGTGGACAACAATTTTCGACCCCCGAAGAAGCGGTTGATGCATTCAAAACGCATGTTTTGGAGTTACCTCAATCGGACTGGAAAAAGTGCTTTGAAAATTGGTTCAAACGCATGCAAAAGTGTATTGATCATCATGGAGAATATTTTGAAAAACAATAAAACCAATTTCGATCCTACATATTTGTTTTTTCATTATTAGGCCAGAAATATAAATAGCAACCCTCGTACTTCCTTACTTTATGGTAGAAAAAATTATATATGTTGTTTGTTATGTTGTCTATTAAATGAACAAATCATCTTAGAAATAGACATTTCCTTTGAAATTACATATGAAATTTCAATTTCACGTATGTATAGATGACAAATGAGAAACTTACCACTTCTAATGCATTTACAAGAAGTGCTCCCAAATCTTTGACTAAGTCAGAGAAAGTCGGCCGGCTCTCGGGATCCGCATTCCAACAATCCAACATGATTAAATATCTAACCAATAATAATATAGCAAAAAAATTTGTGAGCAATATTTAATGAAAAAATCATTGAAAATACTATATTAATCTCAATATAATATAAATAATAAATAAATAAACAGATCTTTAACTTACTACAAAATGTGCACATAACAAATTTTATACAAACAGTAATTTCCTTTCATATTGTGGGAATTGTTTCTAATGTTTTGCCATAAATCTTAAGGATTGCCAATACGTCACTTGTCTCAATACATTTAATGACAAACATTAAACCAAAAATAAGATATAGTAAATTGGCTAGTTTTTCAAATTTAAGTAAATTATTATAATGATATTTATTGATGTTATTATTTTACATTTATTATTACATTACTTGTGAGAATAATAATTTTGCATCTGAACTTTTCTATTGAGTATGGTAACAAATGAAGCAATCATAAATAAGCACTTTAGGCTTATTGCACACCTATAATTTATTGCCCTCTTCTAAATAAAAAATATGTAAAATGACCTCCTGAATCCGAATATCATGCCCATTTTGCCCTGTCACCCACATCAATTGAGCTATTTATACAGGACGCCTATCAATTTTCCTGAACTAACCAACAATATCATTCGAAAGGACATCTAATAGAATGTTTATATAGCAACTTAGAAGAAAATCGTAGAGCCGTTTTTGAGATATAGACTTATGATACTACTTCCAGTTTCCGATGTCCCACTCCCAGTTTTCCAATTTTCGCCAAAATTTGGAAAGTTCATCTGTACACCAAACCTGTTTCAATTCTAAAGTCTCGTAGTTCTATCTTTATTAGTTTCCGAGATATAATAGCCAGAAGATTCTCCACATACATACATAGACACTGGTTGCCAAAAACTATTTTTTTGGACACAGGAGACCTTGAAACATGTAAATCAGGTGAAAACTCTATATCGAATTTTTGGACCGAATACAATACTTCCATTACCTACGGTAGTTGGGTAATGGAAGTAAAAATTATTATAATTTTCAGGGGTATTTGTGTTCAGGGTTTTTGCTCTAACCCTTCTGTATTTTCATATTTCCTATAAAGTTAATTTTTGCTTTCATTGGTTGTTCATTTATTATCCAGGTGATATGTGAATAAAATGTAAAAGGATTGGGGGCTTCTGGACTAAATAGTTTGAGTATTATTTGATATTTTGGGTATTTTCTAATTTGAGTTTATAATTTTCAGGGTTTTTTTTTACCTTTGAGTCACAATCACCCCTGAATTTTTCACCAAGAGCATAAAACATTTAACAAAATATGGATCAGAGGGTCATATCTTTTAAATTTATGAAGCACTAAATTTTTCACTAAACATTCTGTAATTGAAAACATTTTTGAGATAAACAGTTTTTTCTCTCTATATTAAAAAAATAAAAATAAATAAAGAAAAGTTACTGCCTCTGCTGTTTTTTTTTTTTTTTTTTTTACTTTTTCTCTTTTGAGCTGCAAATAGGCAGGTGTAGAGTCCTGCAGGGTTAATGACTGAAGCGAGCCAGAGGGGTAGTGAAGTCTCCCTCGGGGTTAATGATTGGAGCGAGTAGGGGGCAGAGCTTTCTAGTTTGGTTAAAAAAAAAAAAAAAAAAAAAAACTCCGGTATTGAGTTTTTACTTGATTTATATATTTTTACATTTCCAGAATCTAAAGATGTGTATTTCGGAAATTAGTCAGTCTATGTAGCTAATTTTCTGACTATCATATATACAAAATAGAAAAAAGAAAAGAAAAAACATAGAATAACAAAACATTATGGTTAAGGCTGGTGCAGTGTACATAAGAGCTTGTCAAGTAGTTTTGATGAAAATTAGAAAACTGGAAGTAAAACATTGAAAGCAAGAATGGAAGCAAAAGTTTGTATCTCTAAAACAACTTAATAATATTCTTCAAATTTGGTATAGAAATTCTCTTTTAGATGTCCTTTCATATACGTATTAGTTGATTACTACAGAAAATTTGATGGCATCCTGATTAGGAACTCAATTTTAAAAATCTGAGAAAGGAGCATCTCAGAAAACAGCTCTACCAATTTTCTTTAAATTTGCTATATGAACTTCCTTTTAGATGTATGTATTAGTTGTTTAAATATTTTTCGGGAAAGACAGAACCAATTAATCTGTCTATAAAAATAATGAATATTTTAGCATGTATAAAATTAACATGTTCACAACAGCCTGCAGGACTGATTGTTACACTACTTTAAAAATCCTGAAATTACATGAAAAGAATAAAAGGCCAGAGTGCAATTAAACCTTTTCTAATAATTGAAACCAATATTACACATAATTGTTGTGAATCTTAAAACAAGAAAAAAAAAAGGGGGGGGGGGTAGAAAATTATAAAAAATATTCCTAAATTTCCATTATACAACAATTTCCTTTTAACAGTCACTGAAAAATAAATAAATAAAATCCTGAAATCAGGGGAAACAAATTCTACACACAATCACACCTAAGCATGTATCGTTGATATATAAGCTATATAAAAACACAAATAGTAAAACGGTATCGCGTCATAACATCGCCGGAAAAAACATCGCACGTCAAAACATAGACGACAAAACATCGGCGCAAAAACATCGCTGTGTTAAAATCATCGATGATAAAAATATAGCTGAATGATAAGTTATTATTTAGGATAGGATGTCTGTTTTTCTAAGCATCAGAGTCAGACTTGCAGCCAAACTGGCGGCTATTAAAATAGATTATCTGTGAATCTAGATCTCTTCCGGAAATTATATTTCATTTTTTTTCCCTATCTCTCTTGTTCTTGTTCTTTTCTTTTCTTTTTTTTTTTTTTTAATGCATTAATCGAAAATAATAGTTTTTTTTTTTTTTTTTTTTTTTCTGAATTACAGATAATTCTATGATTCTAGCAAATGCTATTAAAATAAATATTTTCAGTTAAAAATTGCACATTTTACAATAATTCAATGGATTTTTAAGAACACTTTGCCATATTTTTATTTATTTAATTATTATTATTATTATTTTCTCTTACCCATAAGGTAGAGAAAGTATTGTTTTAGGGTCAAATTTTCGAACGTTAGTTTTTGCTATATTTACACGTTTTGAGGCCCCCTGAATACGAAAATCGTGTTTTTAGCGGTTGGTCTCTCTGTGTGTGTGTCTGTCTGTGTGAGTGTTTGTTTGTTATCAGCATATCTCAAGAACAAGTAGAAGCAGAGATTCCCTTGTTATTCTAAATGTGTATCATATAGAAATGCTACACTAAGCTTTTCGTTGAGATGAAGTGAATCGTTCGTGTACAGGGACAATCAAGATAATTCTAACACATTACGTCTATGGGGGAAATTGCAGTTAAGTAGAGTTTAACTCCTACAGCCTGCACTAAACCAAATGAAATGAATATATATATTATTATATGCATAAAAACATGCCTCATGTAGAATATGGTATAGAAATCATTCACTGTTTGTTCACAGGGCTACACAAAAGAACTAGATTATAATGCGACAATCATGAAAATTGATGGAAGTATATTTCAGGTTGTGTCATGTGTTATTAATATAGGATTATATTTATGCGCACCATGTGATGCGTACATAACTTTCAGAAGATATACAGGGCTGCCAATATTTAAGCCATAACATTCTTCTTTATTTGTTAGTGGAAGTGCTTTACTATAGTATACTATAACATATAATATTTTACCATCTCTAGCAAAGCTGCTCAAGAATTGAAATTAATTCCGCAAAGTTATATGGTAAATAATGTATTTTTTAAGCTAAATATTCATCGATTGTTTTCTTGTATATTTACACTTTTGAGGCTTCCTGAATACCGAAGTCAAGTTTTATAGTTTGATCTTTGCCTGTGTCTGTTAGAGTAAATTAAAAAAATATATAATAATTTCAGGCGATCCAAATGATGTATTTTGAAGTGGATACGTTTGTTACTAGAAAAGTTTGTTCAAGATTGGTAAGTTTTAAGGAATGATGCGTGTGAAAGTTGTCTAAATAATTTTAAATGAACTTTTGAAATTAATAACAGATTTGAATTCTCTATAAATGTAGTTACAATAATGAAACGTGGAGTTGAGGGGGGCGTTAGACACACCAGATTATTTTCTTTTATTATTTACCTTGCTAAATGTAAGCTTTGTTTTATATCATTTGTCTACCGATATACGCCCATTATACCGATATACGCCCATTAATTTGGCTTACGTTTCCATAATGGTTATCTCATACATTAAGTTTGATGCATGTAAATGTCTTAAAAATTGAGATTTAACCTTCCTATTTTTAAGATAAATTGCAGCACATAAGCGTTACCTGTCGGGTGATATGCACCCAAATTGAACTAATAAGGGGTTTCATAATCTTCATTTCTTACATACTAAGTTTTGCGCATTTATATGCAGTAAAATCTAAAATATAGCCTCTCCTTGAAAAAAAAAAAGTTTGAATAGCAGCGCTACCTATTAGTCGATATGCACCCAAGTTGAATCAGTATAATGTGTTATAATGACCATCTTACCAAGTTTTGTTTGATTGCTCACTACAGAACTTGAGATATAGCCTTCCTTAAATTGGGAAAAATCGCAGTATAGCAGCGTCATCTGTTGAGCGATTTGCACCAAAAGTTGATAGGCATTAATTTATCTAAGGTGCAACTACATATAAATTTATATTAAATTTTGCTTTGCAGTTTCTGAGATATAGTTGCCACAAATTTTGTCACATGTACTGGCAGACGGACAGACAAAGTTTTTCTAAAACAGATTTAATCGTGTTCTGGACCTCTTAAAACGTGTAAATCCATCGAAAAAAGGAAGTCTAAAATGTTTACGAAATCAAAACTTTTTTCGATTGAATATGAAGAAAGAAATTAAAAAAACCTATGTTGTGGTCATCACAAAAAATGTTCTATGTCATTGTTTATAACAGAGTATCTCATCGATTGATATGCACAAAAATGTACTCCGCGTAACTTCTCACAATTCATATTTTGCATTGCATGTCGGTGCAGTTTTAACTACTAGATGGTGACATGGCTATCTGAAAATACGCAAAAAATGATAGCAGCACCATCTGTGGACCGATATGCATTCAAATCGAATTAGTGTAATTTTTTATAATATGTAGCTCACATAGGAAGTTTGGTCCTTTTATATAACATAGAAACTGAAATATAGCCTGCCTGTGAATAGAAAATATGATAGCAGCATAACAGTACCTCTTCGACCCCTACACACCCAAAGTGAACAAAACAATTTTACATAATATACATGATATTAAGTTTAGTCCAGTTATATATCACAGACGTTGAGATATTGCCATCCCCTAAATGGGATTAAATTGCACCATAGTAGCGCCAGCTATCGGCCCATTTGTATTTAAATCGAATCAGCATTATTTTACACAACATCCATTCAACATGCCAAGTTTAGTGCATTTATAGCCCTATAGAAGCTGAGATATACATTTTCATTAAAAGAGGGAAAATTACAGTATAGCAGTGCCATCTGTTGGCACCCCAATATCTACCCAAAATTAAATTTGTCAAGGTCTACCAAGAATCAAGTTTGGTTAAATTTTACCAATTACTTCAATCGATACTGCGTCTACAAAATTTTAGAAATACACAGACATTTTCTAAAAGTGACTTTTAAAAAATAATCAAGATATTTCAAAACGTGTAGATCCATTGAAAACATGTGATCGAAAGTTTTCATTATTCCTATACTTTCTTTAAATATATATATTTACATATATATTATATAGCTGAAATTAAAACTTTTTCATGTTTACAGAAGCATGTAATAAAAAAGAAAGATGTTAAAAATAGTGTCGTCATGACATAAAAAATCAAGCTGATATTTATATTTAATCTTTAAATTGTAGTTGAACAAACAAACAGGAAAAAAACAAAAATCCTTCAAGTTTTACTCTATTAAATTGTTATTGACAAAAAAAAAAAAAAAAAAAAAAGCTTTGTTTTCTATCGGCTATGTTATTGTCGAGGCGATGTTATTGACTGGGCGACGTTTTGACAAGCGATGTTTTGACGGCGATGAATTGACGGGCGACGTTATTCCCGGCGATGTTTTGACGTAGACCCAGTAAAACATCGTCGTGAATGTATTAAAATAATTTTAGGAAAAAAAGAAAAGAACTTACAAATCCACAGGGCAATTCTGTGGCTTTTCAAGTCTGTGTCCTGATTTTAGAAGAGTGTACAGCGTCTCAGGGGGAATAGATGCATAAGGAAGGCCACCAAGTGTCATTATTTCCCACATTAAAACGCCAAATGACCAACTAGGAGAAAGACAAAAAGTGAATGCGTATTTATTTGATTCATGTAGCAATACACTTTAACTTTTAAGTATGTATAATTAATCTGCACGGCACATACTATTGAAAATCACTTGGATCAACAGTTAGATTTGGAATCCTTTTAGCTTACTTATTACTTTTTTTTTTTTTTAGTAAATTTAATTTTTGTTAAATTACACTCCATTAAACAGAATGCTTATTTTTTTATTAATGTACAGAAACCATACATTATTATTATTATACTTTTTTGAGGCTAATTGACAATTAAAACAGATATTTTTGCAACCAGTTGCTGAAATGTGGAACTATTTTGATGCTGATTAAAAAATTTATATTTCACTGCAGTTAACTAGGGTAATTTGTAATTTTACTTTTGATGTCAATTGCTGAAATAGACAATTGTTTTTCTGTCAGTAGACTAAAACTTCAGAATCATTTACTATTGTTTCATTTAATTTACATTGGATTATAGCTAATTTTTGAATCAATATAAATTTTTTTAATGTGAATTACTGAAACGGGCAATTATTTTGCTGCTAATTGATAAAATTCATGCTTTTATCAAAACTTATTCTTGAAATATGACTACAATCTTTTGTTAATTTTTGGTTATTCATTTTATTAATCCTAAATAAAATATTAATTAACCCTCTGAGCAGCTGATATGGATAATTTCATTCACTATGCAGTTGTTTTTTCCCTAATGCATTTTATAATTTAAAATTTCGTAGATTGTTAGCTTTTTTTTTTTTTTTTTTTTTTTTTAAATATGAAGGGCACATATACTAAACATAAGTTTTATATTCAAACACAGTCTTATTTTCAATTTCAAGCTGAACTAATTATTGTTTTAATAAGTACATTCTAAAAAATCATGCAATAAAAACATCATTACAATTTTGTCATTTTCCTTAGTGAGTTAAAAAGTTGTTGATACAGAGCAGTTTATTTTAAAATAAATAAAATCTTTCGGTGATATAAATTCTATTAAAGTAAAAATATTTAAAAAATTGGGAAAAAACTTACACATCACTTTTTGTAGTATATAAACGGTCCATAAGGGATTCTAAAGCCATCCATTTGATAGGAAGCATTCCCTAAAAAATAATAAATAGTAACAATATTATTAAACAATAAAATTTATCACCTTCTAGTATGCCTTTGCATGAAATTACAATTATTTTTATAAAGCATTATAATGATCTGTGATATTAACACAAGCTGTAAGGCAGTTGTGAGTTCACACATGCATGTTAATTGCTGAAACATCAGTGGAGGCCTCCCCGTTGAGACTCAAAAAGATTTTGGGTTCCATCTGTGTGTTTGTCGCACGGCAGCAAAAGTCGCGCTATTGACTTGAAATTTAGTACACATGTTCATGAGCCCCACGGAATCAGCTGTATAGTTTTGGGTGTGCATTCCATTTGTAGTTCATGTACAGGGACACACCAAAATTTTTCTTATGATTATGGCCTATGAGCAGAATTTGTATGTATCGCAATAGCGGTTGCAAAAATCCTCTGATTGACTTGCAAATTGGCACACAACACATTTTAACATCATTACTTTGGAATGAACAAAATGAAATTAGGTACATTAGTGAAATGCTTAGACTTATGCTTTCTGCAGATAATATGTGCTCTTAGGCTTCCTAATTAACCCTATAATGGTCATGAACATGTTTTTGTAATTGTTTGTCCCCTAAAAAAACACCCTAACAGCACAGGTAGGGTTAACTTTTATCCACAGTACATCTTAAGGACGTTTCCGGGATGTCTTTTCATCCAGAAGACATCTTGAAGATATCCTGGGGAGGCGATGTGCTGTCTGGGATACAGGGCTCCCACAGGTCAGGGAAAACCTGGAATAGTCAGGGAATTTAAAATTAATGAAAAAAGTCAGGAAAATTGCAAATATTCCACCCAAAACCTGGAAAATGCTTTTTGAGCATTCAATTTATGTCACGAGTCTTGTTAGGGGGGCGTCCATTAATTACGTGAGGGGGGGTCAAGCCAAATCTCACCAAATCTCACGTGCGGGAGGGGGGGCTCGGCAAATATCACATAATTTTTTTCCTGCAGTGTAAAATTGCGAGAAAATTCAGTTAAATTCAAGTAAAATATGTTTCTTGACTTATATGATGGATATCAATTGTCCTCGTATATAAAAAGTTGTTAAAACTTCAAATATAAGTGTTCATTTTTCAAAATAACTTTTGGCTTACCTTTTCTTTAAGCTTTTAATATTTTTATTTGTTTTCCTTACTTAAAAGCCGGTCTGCCATCTTTTCCTGCACCACGCCTCAACGATTGATGTTTGTTTACATCCTTGCCATTGCCAATCTCGATCTGCATAACTTTTCCTGTTTTGACTGTTGCCACTTCTGTTGAAATAGTTATAGTAAATTATATTTCGGTTACGATCATTGAGTGGCAATAGCGATATGTTGTTTATATGCAGATTCTTGGCTTTCAGTAAATATAAATAGATCGCGGCGTGTGTGTTAGGGGCAGTCGTCGGCAGTGATTAGCCTGTCTTTAATTAGACATGAGATAGTGACAGCTTTAGATAAGTAAACAGCTTTAAGCTGTGGCGAGCTAAGTACCGGCAGGTATGCTTTTAGCATGTCACGGCAAAGCTTACGTTTTGTTTGACTGTTGCGTTTTATATTTTTGATAGCTGTCGTTGTTAAAGTTATTTACAAATGTTGAAATTCTTCCTTGTTAAGTTTTTGTTTAAAAGTTTGTTCCTTGTTAAAAAAGATAAAGTCTTTCGTCGTTCGAAAGTTAAAACAAAATTGATAATCGACTTTTTGAGATGAGACTGTTAAATTTGCTAGTTTGTTTAATATTAAATTTGTTTAGTGGCCTTTTAGGTCACACTTGTTCAAGTTTGAAAATTGTTTTTTTGAGTCAAAATTTCTACTTAAAGCTGCTGATATGCAATAGTGATTTAACTGAGTTAGAGAGTTAGTTAAATATAATAGTGTTTTTTTTATGTGCAAGCCATGATATGCAAATCTTCAATTGTGTATTCTTGTGTCTGTGATCAGCTTAGTAATAGTGGAAGTGAAGTTCACCATCCTTTTTTCCCGCTGATCAACTGGGCGATCGCGGATGCTTTGTTAAACAACGAATTGTGATTGTGCCTCATTTGTGGTTTGTTCTTCAACTTTATAAATAAGGTAATATAAAATCTGTTATACTTTAAAAAATGTTTTTGATATATTTTTTGTTTTATTAAATAAAATTTGTTCTTGTTTAAAAACTTTTGTATTTGATGAGTCATCTAGTTTTAACACACTGGTCAGGTCATTACAATTGAAACCCTTAAAAACCTAATTAAATTTCTACTGCATATTATCTGCGTAATAAAAATTGATTAGAAGATAGACCTTTAGTCTATGTCATTATATATGGGAAAATCTGACCCGACAATATTTACTGTGGCTATCCGAATGCCACGAAGCAGCACAGTAGCCTTTCAATTGTTTTAAGCGCCACCGGTCTGCCACACGCAATCTATGCACATTTATGCAATCTTTAAGATTGCATAAATGTGCATAGACTAGTTTTTAAGTCTTAACTAGTGTTCAATAAAAATAATAAAGAAAGTTGTGTTTTTTTTTAATAAATCCAATGCAATTACAGTAAAAGTATGAATTTTGAAAAATCTCACGTGAGATTAGAGAAGGGGGGAGGGGCTTGAGCCAAATCTCACGAAATCTCACCAAGGGGGAGGGGGGATAAAAAAATCATCAAAACCGCCTCACGTAATTAATGGATGCCCCCTTACTATGTTATCTTTTATGTTGCAAGTTATGCTATGTTCTATGCCATGAGCTATTTTTTATGCCACGAATCAAATTTTGTGACTGGAATTTTCTAAAAATAGACTTGAAAAAAGACAGGATAAGGATAGGTTCCTTTGAAAAGAATTACATTTTTTTTTTTTTTCAGATTTTGTATTTTCTATAATACTGAAATCTAATTTTATTATTCAAAAGTCAGTTATATTCTTGTTTATAATATTTTTAAAGTGTTGATAATGAAATAATTTTCTGTTTGATGATCAAACACACTTTCAATGATTATTAAAAGTGAAATAACTATAACAAACTAATTAAATAAAGAATAAAATTACTAAACACTGAAATTTCAACCCACACAATGACAGTGAACATGATCACATTATCACTGATAACCTTAATATTCTTAACACGTTGAGCACAACGCGAATTCTTAAGGAAATCCCCATTAGGCCACGTGTGATGCTTAGAAGCACGTTATGTTTACCACGTTTCAATAAAATTACCACCCCTTCGTGGGGTGGGGTGCAAAAAACATGTATCCATGTATAGTAACTCTAAATTATCTTAGAAGATTTTGGGGAGTGGGTCAGTTATATGTATCTAACTCATAAAATAAAGAGATTTTGCAAAAGTTCCTCCCCCTTCTCTCCTTTAACAGTGGGGAGGTGTAAAAAAACGTTTTAAAACATAACTCGGCTTCAAATAATCTCAGGATCTTGATTTTTTTGTGTGTTGGCTAGGTATGTGTATGCAACATGCCATTTAAAGTGATTTTTTGAAATTACCTACTTCCTCCTCTCCCCCCCCCCCCCTCTTTGTGTCGGGCAAGGCAAAAAAAACGTTTTCAAGCTTAAATCTGCTCCAAATTATCTTAGAATGGCAAATTTTGATGGGTGGGTGTTGATTAAATGTATGCAATATGCACTTTGAAGGGGTTTTGCAAAGCTGTCACATTTAGCCACTTGGGAGGGAGAGTAAAAAGAAGGTAAGGGGCTGCCGAAGCCATTGGGGCTCTAGACTCTATGTGTGGCAATCAGGAACTTTAACTTAGATTTTGACTGATTTCAAAGATTTTTTTTTTTTTTTTGAGATTTTTTTTTTATTATTATTAATATGGTATTTTGAAAATTCATTTCAATATAATGACCAGCAAAGCGGGCAAAGCCTTCTAAGTTAAATATAAAATATTACTGACTTATTTTTAATTTATTTATTTATTAATTTAGTTCTTGCAGATTTCAGCGGCATTTTATCATCTGTTTTCCTACATTCTACTACTTTGTTATTATATATATATATATATATAAACAAAGTAGCAGAATACAAGAAAACAGATGATGAAATGCCAATATAATCCACAAAAACAAATAGTAATAATAATAAATAAATAATAAATAATAATTTTAATAAAAATATGGGAAAAAAAAATACTTATTAGACTATTTATCCCGAAAAACCTATAAAATAAATAAGGATGTCCATCCATAATGTACTTTAACAAAAAGGAGAATATATACATATACATAGTTACTCCACATTAAAAATAAATAAATATTAATCGGACAATAAATACAAATTAATAAATATATGACATAAGTACATTTCATTACTTACACTTTTTCTTTTACGATAATAATCGTTTGCATGTATATCACGAGCAAATCCAAAATCAGCAATTTTCATTGTTTTGTCCTCCATTACAAGAACATTTCTTGCAGCTAGATCGCGGTGAATGCACTAAAGAAATAATAGTTAAAAAGATTTAAAAAAAAAAAAAAAATAAATAAAAACTGAAATGTTAGTAAAATTAATAACTTAAAATATTTTTTATATTAAATCATTTATGCACCACAAAATCTGAAACCAGCAAGTGTAATTTAGAGATTTTGGGATCCTATTTCAAATATGCAATTTACTAAATATTTAGAAAGGTGATTTTTATTGCTGTTTCTTTTTCGTGTGAATATTCATTTATTAGATCGTTTACAAAATAACATGTCAACTTTTATAAAAAGTTGCAACATGTCAATTTGGCATTTTCTGTCACAAAATAAACTAATTTGATTCAAAACTTTTTAAAAGGAATTACAAGGTCATATTTGGTGATTTTGATTTAGGAAACATATTAAGAGCAAAATTTAACCCTTTCAGAGTTAGCACTTTTTCAGCAAATCTGTTTAATAACTCATAAAACTAATGCTATGTAGAGTGTAAGTATGACAATTTGATAATGTATATTAAGGATATTTATTAATATTATTTTCTAGCAAAAAGTAACATATATTTCAAAATTTAGTTACTAAAGCCATTTATTTTGACTTTACACGACAGAAAAAGACAGGCATAATGTTGAAAGGATTAACTATCTATGTTATTATATAATTAAAAAATTAAGTGTGTAACAGCCACAAGACTTCCATTACCCACTACTATACACACAATAAACTCTTTTTGGAAATAGTGCAATGAGAAGACATAAAATTAATTTAACAAATTAGACACCAAACAATTTTCCTGTAACAGCCATCTGATACATATGTCCATGAAGATAAAAGACTTTACACAGTGAGTTAAATCATTAGAACTATTTTTTGAAACACTCATTTCCAAGATCTATAACTGACCTACTCAATCAGGATGCCTGTCAATTTTCCTATAGTAACCAAGTAATACATGCTAAAAGACATCTAAAAAAGGATTTACGTAACAAATTTCAAGGAAATCGTTAAAGCCATTTTAAAAAAAAAAGCACTTGCGACCTAAAATTGAGCTACTTAAACAGCATGTCAATCGATTTTCTTAACCAATTAATCAATACATACAAAAGTGCATCTAGAAAAGTGTTTATACAGCAGTTTTGAATAAAATCATTAGTATCGTTTTTGTGAAATGGACCTATGAGTCTCATTTCCAGTTTTCCAACTTCACCAAAAGTTGGAAAGTTCATCTACACATAAGGCTTGTCTTTTATCAGATTTTACCAAAAGTTGGAAAAAACATCTGTAATACTAGACCTGCTATAATTCTGAAGTTTCCTAGTTCTATCTTTATTAATTTTGAGATACGATAGTCAGAAGATTCCCCATGCACATACACACAGACCAATTGCCAAAAACCACTTCTTTTTTAGACTCAGAAGACCTTAAAATATTTAATCAAGTGAAAATTTCAATATCGAAATTTTTGACCGAATACAATACTTTCATAACTACAGTAGTCGAGTAATGGAAGTAATAAAAATATATAAAATAAGAAAAACTTGTTTCTTAAGCACAGTAAATGACTAAACCTCAATTTCCTTTGGGCAAAAAATTATAATCTGGCACTAAAAAAACTATTCTTAGTGTTTATTATCATAAAAAGCATTATATAGTTTTAAAAAAAATATTTTTTTTTTCTATTGCTTTTCTTTTTAATGGTATGTATTTATTCATATAAATGGCTATTTTCTTGTTGATGTTGAAAAATATGATAATATTTTTATTTGTACTGACTTTGACTATAGCTATAGAATTGCATATATGTTTTTTTAATCCTCTCTTTTATTAATTCTTTTCATCATACTTATATAAAAAATCTTCTGAGATCAGTTATCTTTTTTTTTTTTTTTTTTTTTTTCAAGAAATAAATTCAGAAGATTGTTACAGTACGTAGTCAAAAAATCAGACATCTCCAACCGCATTAGTCATAATCAACAACAGCAATTTTTTCTTAAAAAATAATAATAAACCTTATCTAATAATATTTCAACTAAATTTTCAGCTGAAAATTTTTCCTTTTGAACATTTTCAATTTATCATTTTCAGAATTACTCTTATCTCATAATTTTCTTTTTGATGAGTCATGTTAATATGATAATTTCTGCATTGCTTAGTGAAATAATAATTGCTACAGTCATATGTCTTCAGAATTAAAAAAAAAAAAAAAAAAAAAATGATAATCGACAAAGCAATTGGTTTTTATGTATTACAGATTTTTAAATGCTTGCTGTTTTTTTTCTTTTCTAGAAATTTTATATTCAAAAAGTTATATCTTTATTTAATTTATTATTATTATGTATTATTTTTAATGTCTATTATCCAAATATTTAGACAAATACACATTATTCTCTTAGAAATGACCAAAAATATACAATCACACAGGTTTTAAGCATTCCAGATTTTTGGCATTCCACTATATGTAAGTAAGATAAAATAAAAAATAAAAGTTAGGATGAACATCAAAAGGACATAGTATTAAAAAAAGCACAGCCTTAGTCCAAAATAATACCAAAGAAAATATCATAAATTTTTGCAGCACAAAGAAAACAGCAAATTATATGAATAAAAACCAAACAATAATGAGATAAACAATAGAAATTATCACAATAGCAAAGCAATAAATTCAATGGTAAACAAGAGATAGTGCAAAGTGATAAAAGAAAATAAATGAACATGAACAAAATGAGCGGAAAAACAAAAAACTAACTCGTAAGTACCAGTGGTTAGTAAGATGGTGGGTGTTTAAGACCCAAGTACTGAAAATAAAATATGCTAAAGAAAATTAAACTTTAGATTCCATTCTGTTAAAATTGAATAAATAATTTGAAAATTAAGTTATATTAACCTTTTTGGATGACAAATATTCCATCCCTTTAGCTACTTGATACGAATAAGAAATAAGGCTTTTCTCTGTGATTATTTCTCTTGATGTAGTAGACAATTCATAACCAGTCACAGGACGATGCGAACGTAGGTAGTCTCGTAAATTCCCATGAGCTGCATATTCAACAATAACATATAATGGGCCTAAAACAGAAATATGAAATTTAAAATTGACGTTATTCAAGTTTTTATTTTTCTGATTTCAATAATTGGTAACAGAAATATACTCTCAATATTTTAAAACACCAACATACCATTTTGAGTGCAGCAACCTAATAAATTTATAATGTGGGTATTTTTTCCAATAGTTTTCATCATTTCCATTTCAGAAATAAGATCTATAACATCTTGATCTGTATGGCCATCTAAAAATACAATGATGGTATAAAATTTATTAGCTTTGAGACTAGTTTTTATCAAAAGAGCATCTTTGAGATTAGTTTTAGTCAAAATAACAGCTTGTAAACTGTAAAAATTTCACAAATTAAAAAAATTAAACAATACATAGAGGTTCTTATTAAATTTTACTGTCATACCATATTCTTCCACTGCAAATATGTGTGGCATTTTGCATAAATGGGGAAAATATAATTTATTACAGTTAGCTGAATTAAACTGTATAAAAAATCTCACAACTTAAAAGTAAAGGTTTAATTGATTACAGACTAGTTTACATACACTTTCTTTTTAGTTTGGTTATCGATTGACAGTATTTGAAAATTAACTTTAAATTAAAAGTTTGACTGATTACAATCTTGTTTGCATAATTTTTTTTTCTAGTATAGATTCACAGTATTTCAAAATTAAAATAAACTTGAAACTAAAGGCTTGACTGATTACAGTCTTGTTTATATACACATTCTTCTTTTAGTTTGATTATAGATTGACAATATTTCAAATAATATGGAAATATAATGTATGGAAAGTTTTTATAAAACAAAAATTATTAAACATTGTTCATTATGTAGTTTTAAATACAAAACACAATGGTAATTTATAAAATAAGGCATGATGTTTTTTCTATAGATTCTACAACATATTATTATACTCTGGTCTTAATATAAAATCAATTTATGTATTCTTCAGGGTTCATACTCAAATATGGAGAAAAAATTCCCCAAGTCTTCCAGACAATTTTCGAGAAAAAAACAAGAAATTAATACCCGTTTTGGTTTTTTATTCGAAATAGGACCCTCCGGCTTCAATGCACTTTTTACAGCGATTTATTAATAAATCGTACGCCTGTTGTAAATCACTTTGTGGAAAGGCCTGCAAAGCATGCATCGAAGTTGCTTGTATGGTCGAAATATCCTCAAAATAACCCCCTTTTAACTTCATTTTAAATTTTGGGAATAAGGAGTAGTCACACGGTGCTAAATCGGATGGTTCAACACACAGACATTATTTTTTGCCAAAAATTGACGAACAATAAGGGAGGTGTGACTGTGTGCATTGTCGTGTAATAAACACCAACTGCTTTCAGTCCAATAGTCTGGACGAATTCTGGCCATCAAATGCTTTAAAACAGCTAAGTAGTATTCACCTGTAATTGTTTGTCCAGATGGAACAAATTTTTTGTGGGTAATACCTTTACTATCAAAAAATGTAATGAGCATTGTTTTTATTTTGGATGGAACTTTCCTTGTTTTTTTTGGCTTGCGATGAATTTTATGATTTCCATTCTGCACCTTGTCGCTTTGTTTCAGGATCACATCAGAAACACCACATTTCATCACCTGTAACAATGGACTTCAAGAAGTTTGTATCGTTTTCAGCGGCTGAAATGATGCCTCTGCAGTGTGCACTTCTCATTGCTTTTTGTTCAGGGGTTAAAGTGTGTGGAACAAATTTAGCACACACTTTTGTTTTGCCCAAATCTTCATGCAGCATAGTTTGAATTGTTTCTTTGTTGATGTTTAAAGAGTATAGTAACTTTTTACTAATAATCTTTTCGCATTGAAACTTCATTTTCTTGTTTCAGAGTTGGAACTTTGTTTTTGATTTCGCGCTGGCCGCTTGTTTGTGTTTATAGTATATGATATGTTCTTTTTCCTTTATGGTAAAAGGGAGTTTTGAAGGATTATTATTATTTTTTTTTTTTCTTCAGAGCAGAATGCTTTAAAAATATAGCGAAAATATTAGTTTTAAATAAGAAATATATTTTAGAATTTGCTTTTTTTCTTTCTTCCAGTTTAATTATTTTTTTTTTTTTTTTAAGAACGAAAATTACGTGTCCCCTGGGACCCGCCACAATAAATTTCTCATGTCCTGCCTCTGATTTTTCTCGTAATTTACGTGCTATAGTGTGTAAACGGCATCGCTGCTATTGGTTGAACAGAATTTGGTCCCTCTTCTATATATACGAGCACTTCTCCAGTTCCAGAATTCTTTATGCACTGAAGACGGTACGCTTAAGGCTACCGAAACAGCTATATGTTTCTCAAATATTTTTCCTTGGTGTTTCTGACGTAGTTTTTACTGGTTTTAATATTCTAGATTTTCCCTGATGCATACAAATCCTGTTCTTTGAATACAAGAACTTTTGAGAATATACTTTATTTGCAAGAATTCAATTATCTCAAATTATCAGGGTTGGCCGGATTTATCCACTCCAAATAAATCCGGATGGTTTTTTTTTTGGATAAATCCACTTTAAAAAATCCGGAGATTTTTGGAGAAAATATAAATATATAAGTAACTGATAAATAAGATGATAAATAAGATGCACGATTGGAAAAAATAAAAGAAAAAACTGCTGGGTGTTAGTGTTGTATTACAGAATGAATGGAGACTTAGAGAAAATATTTGATTTATAATTGAAAGAAACATAAATTTCTATTAGCAAAGCTTATGGAAATAACTAGTTACACATTTAATTAAGGCAAAAAATTACTTGCATTTATATAAGATGATCTCCAAAGAATAAAAATTTTTATATATTTTTAATTCATTGGATGAAATAACAATAACTATTTGTTTAATTTTATCAATTTATTTGACTTATTTTTTCTTTCTAACTCTGTTTAAAAATTCACACAATATAAATTTTTTTACATTAAATAAGAGATAGGATCCTAGGAAAAAATCCTGCATATACCTCTGAACATAATCTAAAATAATTTTGATATCTAAAAATAACAAATGCTAAATTTTTTCAGCAATTAATAAAAAGTTCAAAAATCTCCAAAACCCTCCAATTTTCTCCGATTAAAACCAATAAAATCCACCGGATAGGATTTTTAAAATTTTCTCCGGATTTAATTACAACCCTGCAAATTATAGTTCTGTAATCAGTTAGTACTTGAATTACTACATAGTTTAAAACTGAAACTGCTTCTGTAATATTTGTTTTGATTGTTTTATTATCATTATTATTATTTAAATATACAAGGCTAAAAAGTTACAGCAGTAAATATACAAGGATAAAAAGTTAATATGAATTGTTTCTGAAGCATTGGTTGATGAAATGATATATAGCAAATATGAACAGAAAATAAAAGAAAAATAAATAAATAATAATAATAACTAGAAGAAGGAACAGCAATCACCACGGATTAAGATGTGACACTTTTCCATTCGATAATAATTATTAGTTAGTGATTTTTAAGATTTCTTTCACAGTCCCTGTAATAAACTGCCAATTTATTTATATTACTTTTAGAAATAGAGACAATCTTAAAAAGAGTAGTAGGGTAGTAAAAGGGTAGTAGACAATGCATAAATCTCTGCTTTTTCTGCAATCAATGGAAAATGCACGATAAACTGGTGACCGTTTCACCAATTATACACCACTTTTCCCAATGGCTGCACGCGAACAGTCCACCACAGGCGCTGTTTCTAAAATCAGTCTTTCCAGGCGCCGAGTCATAACAATTCAATCCTTATCAAAATCTACAAAATTGACTGATTTTCTCATTATGCTGCTAGATATTAGGGGTGTGGAAAGACAGTTTATTGGCATTTTATATACAAAAGCAGAATTACAAAATAAAAAGATTAGAATAAATTTTAATAATGCAGAATTTAATAATTACAAATTCATATTGAATAAATTTACAAATATTTTATTTATCTTTTTCTTAATTACAAACAAAACATAAACTGAAGTTAATGGAAACATTAGACAGAAAATAAATTAAAAATATCTTATTATTTTTCTCAATTAGAAAGCAGAAATAAATGCTATATATGAGTCATCAAATGCACTAAATAATGTGACAGTCATATAATAAAAAAGTATAAAAAAAAAGTATGTGTAATAAATAAATGAAATAAAATTTATGACATAATAATTGAAAAATAACCTTTTAGCATCTTTACAGCAACAGTAGTATATTTGTCAGGTTCAACGATACCAAGTGCTTCAGCCTGCATAACTTGGCCAAAAGCTCCACGTCCTAGATGCTTACCAAATTTTAAACTAAAGAAACAAAACAGATTAAATAATATATTACTATTAAAGTACGTTTATGTCAGTAAATGTATTTGAAAACCATAAGATTGTGATGCAAAAAGAAATAATTTCTAGTTAAACACTTGATAGAGTAGATAAATTAGATTTACAAAAATACACTGCTGAGAAAAAAAACAGATCAATAAAATATATCGGATTTTTAGGGTGTAATATTTTATTGCTGTGGTACTAAACAAGGATAAATTCAGTATAAAGGGTAAGCCTTTTTTATTATTATTGCTATTTACTTTTTTCATATTGGTCAGAATGAATTGCTCATAATGTAATTTTAAACAAATAGGGGTGTCATTTAAGGTTTTTGATGCATACATATTTTTTATCAATATTGTAATAGATTTGATTATGAGTTACAGATCAGGACTTAATTTGCATGGGAACACAGTTCTCATACTTCTTTTATTTTAGTGAATTTTTACATGCTAGATAGAACATAAGAGAACTCATTAATAGTGCGTATCGGAACACATCAGTTCATCATTTATGAAAAAAATCAGTCTCAAACTTTTTCTCTTCTTAATCTTACTTTATTTTTCTTATAAAGACATCTACATTTGTAATGTAACTTGGGACACAAGCTTTTTCTTCTGTGTAATTTTACCAGCAGGAGAGTAGTGGCTTTTCTCTCTCACTTTTCATGCAGCGGTTAGAAATTGTTAAAATTTACCATAAATAAATACCGTTTCCCCCTTTTCTCTTTTACTGAGCATCAAATTGAAACCACAATTTAATTAAAGTATTAAAAGCAGAAAAATAAACAACAATTTTTTTACAAAATATATATACATATTTTTAACAGGAACTTTAAATGAAAAATGAGAAAATATCTTGCTAATGTTTTATAATTTTGTCTAAGATTTTATTTAAGCTTGGAAAATTAACTTGGAGTAAAATTTTGGTAGATAGACTTGAAAATGAGAGAGATATACGAACCTAAATTCTGAATATTAGCATTTCTACACTTTTTTTTTTTTTTTTGTTAGAAATTAAACTCTGTTACAGATAACATGCACAAATTTTTTATTCGCTCTGAGATTTCCGTTAACGGCCCTCTTCACTTACCGTCACCGGAAGCCCGAGCCAATGTTATTCTATGGGAAAATTTTCTTTACAAATAACTTATTAACTAATACATATTTTTAAATTCTGTTTTCACATTCAGAAAATTCCTAACTGTCAAATTGACTGGCCTTTTTTAAAAATGTATTTTTTAAATTATTAATATTTTATTTTTAAATTTAAAAATGAAAAAAATTCACATATTGAAAATTCGTATTCTGCAGCTTCAAAATAAATGATAAAAAATAAAAATAATAATTTTTTTAAAAAAGGTTCGTCAATTTAACAGCTGGTAATTTTCAGAATGTGAAAACTGAATTTAAAAATATGTATTAGTTAATAAGTTATTTGTAAAGAAAAATTTCCCATAGAATAACATTAGCTTTGGCTTCCGGTGGCGGGGAGTGACGAGGGCCCTTAATGAGGCTTGAATGTAATATGTAATTGTGCACTACCTTTGAAATCTTCATACAGAATTGTTTAGAAATTAAATACTTAAAATGATTCTTAAAATATTAAATATCTATAGGAAAATTTTCACAAAAGCTAAAAAAAAAAAAAAAAAGAATATATAAATATGTATTACTTTTGTCTAGGAAATTCCCAAACAGGATCGGGTGGAATTTCATATTCAGATGCATGGCAATCAGTGCCAGAATCCTGGGAAGGATCAACTGCTTGAATTTTTACCAAAGGAGCTGATATATTCTGGGAACTTTCAGACATCTATAAGTAATAATTATTAACATTTCTTTTGTATGTCATCAGGCGATTACAAATACTATATAATACCATATAATACTATATATATTACAAATATTACAAAACTAACTACCTCTTTTAAATATGTATTGATTTGGCAAAATATTTACATACAATTAAAGTAAGTTAAATGATACATTTGCAATATTGAGTTCAATTTAGTTTTGTTTAAAAACAGTTTGGGAAATTGGGGGAGGATTATAAAAATATTTTAAATGACAAATTTCTCGGCCATGTATGTAATTTTGGAGACATTTGATTTTGATTTTATAATGGCTTTACGGCTTACCATTATGTCGTCCTATTGCCATAAACTCTGTCATACATAATCATACTTTCATGAAAAACTTTCATATCAGATATCAATAGAATTATTAATTGTGTTCTAGTTTTAGCACATTTGACTTCATAAAATGCTATTATTAGCAATATTTTCTTGAACATTAAATAAATGTTGAGATATACATACATTTGCACATAAAATTAAATAAAGATTTAATAATGATAGCCAAGATTTTAATTTGCAAAACATTAATGAGAAAGTTACTATAAAACATATTTAAGTGCTTCTAACTTACAAGAAAAAAAGGGGAAGAGAAGAAGAACCTATTGTATTTAAGGCCATGATTTTTTTAAAGGCTCAGATTATAAACTATTGAAAAATATATTTATAATGACTGCAACTACATATATAGCATAAATTATATTTTTGCAAGAACTAATACATATACATATTTATAAACTATTTTTTATTTATTTTATTTAATAAGTTAATTGTTATTTTTGATTGCGAAAAACAGACACTGTTGATTAGAAAGGTTTAAGGTTTATAAATAAGTATTTTGCTTTTAATTACATTTCAATTTAAATTCTTTAAATCAATTAAATAATGAAGAAGAAAAACATATAAATATATACATTAAAAATAAAAAAATTTCACTAAAATATTATCCTAAAAAATTCACAGAGCATAGCAATATTCAAATATGAACACAATAAATATGAAAAAAGAATAAATATATAAATACCTGTCGAATTAAAACAACTTTTTTCTTTAAATACACTTGAATAGGTTTATTAGCGAGCTGTTTTAATTTCTCTTCTTTCTTTTTATAATAAGAATAAAATGAGACACAGATCAGTCCAAAGACAACTAAGCATATAATAGAAACACAAATCCAAATGTACATCTCCCAATTGATAGGTTCAGGAGGTACTGAAAAACGACAACAAAAGTAATAATAATTATTAGCATTTATGAAAATATATAATTTCCTTTAAATAATTATACAAACTAAAGATCTTAAAAATGCAATGATCTATAAAATGCACAACTTATCAAATATAAACATTATTTTTTTTCTTTAATAAAACTATTGTTTTATGTATGGTAGAAGTATCCATACTCTCCAATGAAGTAATTTTGAGACACTGTTTTATCTTTATGTTTTAAGTTTTTATTGGGAATTAAATAAATAAATAAGATATACATATACAAAAATCAATAATAAACTAATATTCTGGAAACAAACCATTAAAACAGTCATTTGTATAGCACAAATTAAGTAAACATGGTTAAATAACTACAAAGTTGGAATTTCGCTAATACATGAACAAGAATCAACCACACAATTTGAATAGAATTTGAATTCATAGAGTCTTTTTAGTGGTAAAGAGAATTTTCAAGGTAGTTCTGCACTAGAAACCAATGAATCAATCTGTAAAATTCTAGAAATCAATTTTCTATTGAAGTTAAAAGATTCTAAACTTTGGAAACACTAAACTAACATTTTTCGCCAAATTACCTAATTTGACACTTAGCCAACACCCAACTTCGTTTGCCATCTGTTTCCGCTTTTATTGTGATACCGCAAATAAAGTAGCATGTAAAGTAGGCAAGTTCTAGTCTATAATTATTAATAATGACTCATATATATATATAGTCTTGTTAGTCATTTATAGAACTTTCAAAGAAGTTAGTTCAGCACTACAAACCAATGAATCTTTTTGCAAAATGTCTAGAACTCTGTTCGTAGTTTGTATTGAAGTTAGAGCTTCCAAACTTTGGCAACCATAAACTGTAATTTTTTTGTCCAATTTGGTTATCAAGTCGAAAAAATTCAACTCTAAATCGCCTAACTTGACGTTAAGACCGCCAACTGCATTGGCGAAAAACTTGGTGACTTAGCTAGATTAGCGACCAAATTTGACGGAAAATATTATTTCAGGGTAGCCAGAATTAGTAACCATTTTCTCAATTTTAATGAAGTTAACTGTTTTGGTAAAATGTACAGTTTCTTGCCATTACTTTTTATTAAAGAGAACAAAAGTAAACAATCTACACTCAAGTGAATTCTATTAAACGCTAAGCTGTGCATTTGCAAAGGAGAGATTCTGTAATAATCTGTGGAATACTATTCCAGAACAAGCAATATCCATATTATGTGGTGTACACAATCCTGTCATTGTCACTTTTATAGTTGGAATAACAGTTTTCTTAACTTGCTTTCAGGAATATTAATAGAAGACTGAAACCTGCCTGTTTATTTCTGAACTAGGTACCCCACACAAAAATATCAGTGCTTTTGTAGCAATATTTCAATGGGTGTATAAGAAAGTCATATTGTGTCCACATCAGATTTTTTTTTTCATTTGAATGATTAGCATAAAACTTTTAAGGCTTATTTTGAACCATTTGAAAAATGATGAAAACAAAGATACTAATCATAATGTAGAACAAATGATCCTGTGTAAATAACATTCTATTTGAAATTGTAGATTATAAACATTGGCTATACAATTATTGCAATCCATAAAACCATAACAAGAAGTTGAAAGAGAGGGGGAAAAAAACTGGAAACTGAAAGTTTTTTTTTTTTTTTCCCCAGCTATAACCTTTAATACTTAATGCAAGACGGAGCAACAAGTGGATGGTTCAGAAGCTAATCAGTCAAAAAAGTTAAAAAAAAAAAAAAAAAGAGAATTTTATAGAATTACAATAAAAGTCAATAGTTCAGTGGTTATTTATGGTACTGACATCTAGCACATAATTGAAATTAACTTATTTGTTTGTTGTTATGTAAGAACTTGTAATTCTCTATCATTCATAATAAATAAGTCTTTACTTACACTGATAGACACCATCAAAATGTAAATAATAACTTTTAAATTAATTGTATTATAACCAGTTATTTTAACATTTTTTTATATTATCGAAAGTGGAATTCGAGATTTTACCCGATTTACACGTTTTAAGGTCTCCTGTTTAGGTTTTCTTTTGTATCTCAGCTACTAATTAAAATATTTTCATAAGTAATACATCATTTGAAAGGTTTGTTGATTTAGAATTGAACAGTAGATTACAGAAATTTCTACTGCCAGATGATGCTGTAATATTTTAAAATTTCAATATTTTAAATTCTAATGAGCGAGGAAGGTGTTGTATGTTCTAAAACGGGGATAAGGTGCCGCAGTCGCCATCGAGCGGGACTTTGCTAAAGTCAGAATTTTGAAAGATCGTAACACTGTGAGCAAACAGGCTGTTTCAGATATTCAAACAGGAAGAGGGCGCCGCAGGCTACCGATCGGGAATTTACTGCGATTAAATTTTTCAATAAAGCTATTTTCACTATATGTCAATAAGCTGTTGTAAGATCTGAAACGGGAAAAAGGCGCCGCAGGCACCACCGAGCGGGAGTTTCATAAAGTCGGATTTTTCAAGGATCGCCAACCAGCTGGTCGCCGAAGGTGGCTAGTAATAAATAAGTCTTTACTTACACTGATAGACACCATCAAAATGTAAGTAATAACTTTTAAGTTAATTGTATTATAACCAGTTTAGAGAAATCTTAATATATAACTAAAATGCAGGCACATGATCATAGTAGTTGCCAGGGGAAAAAAATACAGAAATATTACTAGGATTTCTCCCTCTCCTCCTCCATGGACTTTGTTTTTAACAGCATTTGATAACAAACTTTTGCAATAGTTTGCTGAAGTGGATAATATACAAAATTTATTAAAAAAATATTATTTTATTAGGATATCGCAGGGTTTCTTGTTTTTTTCTCCTCATGTATTTTGTTTATAACAACATTCAACAACAAACTTTTCAATAGTTTGCTGTAATTTATAACCTAAATGCCTCCTTTATTATAAAGGTTTCTTTCAGCATCTTAATACCTCAGTTCTGTCCATAAGTAACATAATATTTTTCTTAACAGTTGCTGCGCTTCATAAGTTACTATTAAAAACTCTAAATAACTCTTTTAAAGTTATATTACTAAAATCTATTAAATATTCTACATAAAAATTTATAAATTAATTTATATAGAAAGAAAGAACTGTTTATCTATTTATTTTATACTTCCTTTTCATGTAAAGTGTCAGTTCAGGATATAAATTATTCCACTGGCATTATTTTATAAATAAAAATAATTAATAATCCATGTCATCATATATGTCTGTTTATTTATCTATAGAGAGAATATTGTAAACTTACTTGGGAGAACAGTAAGCCATGCAGTCTGCCATGAAATTCCATAAGTATTTGCAGCTTCACAGGCATATTTTCCAGCGTCATCAAATGTCACATTTTCAATAACAAGAAAATTAGGACTTGTATAATTTGGGTTATTTGACTAAATAAAGAAAAAAACATCAAGAGTTAATTGTTTCCAAAAATAAATAAATAAAAATCTGTACAACAAAATTTGAATGATTAGTAAAACAAGCAGAGATATTTTATCATATAGACCCAATATTTTAAATGATCACTTATATATATATATATGTGGCTTCGTGGTTTCATTGTTGTTTATCTGCTTTGAAATTTTGCATTTTTAAATCCATATGGATCCTGTTCTGGTTGTGGCAGGCTGGGGGAGTGTTGCCAGCGTAAAACTAGTGTAACCCCACAGGCAAGTCACAAGTCTTGCCGCCTGCCTCCTTCTTCCTATCTTGTGTTTCTTGGGTTGTTTTTTCATTAATTTTGATAAGTTTATGGTTTTAAGTTAAGATTTGTTGTTTTACTTTATTGATTCGTTTGTTTTGCAGGCTGTTAATTAATAGATCTCGTTTCTTTACATTAGTGTAGTGTATTTCATCCACTGATGATTTTTTTTTTTTTTTATCTTATTGGTCATTGGTGTTTCAGTGATCTTGTATGTTGCTTGGCTTCTACTATGCTTAATAGATCATCTTTATTATATATATATATGTGTGTGTGTATTTCCTCTATAAATTTAAGTAGGAAATGAAATGATTTTATATTTATTAATATGCAATTTCACTTTTATATTGATGAAAATACAATACTAGTTTTAGCTTAGAATGTAGAAAGTCTCACATACATTCTCACAGATGCATGCACTATATATGAAATACAAAGTTTGAAAAATTTATACTTCATATTTAATATATGTAATTCACATGAGTAATATATTAATAATCTAGAATCCAAATTTACCCAAACTTGTCTTCTATATAGCTGATTATCTTCATCAAGCCAAGAACCATTTACTTGATAAAATTTTAACCACTGCATTGATGGATGTAAGTCACTGATGAATCTGCATTCAAATATAGCTGTTTCTCCAACATATACTGTTTGATTGGAAGGATAATCTTCAAACATAATAGGTCTATGAGGAAGTCTTTCTAAAAAAGATTTTTAATTTTAATTTTTCATACAATTTGCCAGTATTATAACAAATATTTTCACTAATTGATGATGTAATTCAGAAAGGGAAAAAAAAAAAAAAAAAAAAAAATTAAAACAATTATATATGAAACAATAATATAAAAATTATTATTAACATTTTAGATTAATTTTTATTAAAATTCTTAGAGTGATCATTTCAAATGTAAATGTTGTACAATAATACCACCCTGATGTAAAATGTAAAACATTTAAAAAATTATTTAATTTTAATTATTATTTCATGAAGTATCTTTTAAATATTGAAGATTTAGAAAGTTGTGTTTGTATGAAACGGCAGCAAAATTGTTGAAAGCAAATTTAAACTACATTAGATAGTAAACATTGTAACTTAATTGTATATATTGAAAAATAATAAATCAAAGAATTATCAAGCATAAACCAGTTTTTAGAAACTACTTACATTTAGCATGATAGATTATATATATATACCATAATTCATGGAAAAAATGTTGTGGCATTTAAGAGAAAATAAATAAAAAATATCAGCGGTTGCCCCAGTGTAAATATATTGTGGCTACAGTCATGTGGTTTCTGTTTATTTTCCTTGTTGGCTTTCTTTTCTTCACAAACAAGAAAAGTAAACAGAAACCACCTGCGCACTGATAATGGTTATGAACATAACCAAAATATATTTGCATATTAAAAAAGCATTTTTATAAGGTATTAAGTTTACAAAAATAAATTAAACTATCCTTTTCAATAATTTAATAGTTCACAAGCTACTTCATTATATTTTCCAATCCATTGCAATATTTTCAAAAAAATTCCTTTGTGAATCTGAGCATTTTACCCTTGAAAGGCTAAACATCTACAGCTTAAGAATTAAGTTGTGTTCAGAATTCCTTGTAATACAGCTTTCCATCTTGTTGCTTTCTGGTTAATCATCTGCTGAAGTTTAATGTTGACCTCATTCTAAAGGGCAAAATTAATGGTCACAACTGGCCACATGGTGACTAAATAAAAAAAAAAACATGGTGATTAAAAATTATGCATTGATTACCACTAAAGTCACTACTTTTTGTAATCATTAAAAGATTTTAAAAATCAAGCGAAGATTGGAAATTGAAGCCTTGTGATTTCCAATCTTTCTCCATCCATGGCATAAATGTCAACCTTCATTTTAAACTTGCTTTACTATATTCTATAACCTATAAAGAAGTAGAATTGTTTACTATCTGTCACTCATATAATTGTTTGGATCCCTTTTCCCTCCCCCTAACAATCAGTGATCACACAGCTTACAGAAGCTTTATGATTTCCAACTTTTCTCCTTCTGCCGCATAAATATAAATATCCATTTTAAACTTGCTTTATAAGATTCTAGAATCTATAAAGAAGTAGAATTGTTTAATATCTTACTCATAATTTTTTTTATCCCCTCCCTCCTCTGCTAACGATTGGCAATCACATGCTTCACAGAAGCCTCGTAATTTTCAACCTTTCTCCATCCATAACATAAATGTAAATATTCATTTAAAACTTGCTTGACTGGATTCTAGAAGCTATAAAGGGATAGAATTGTTCAATAACTATCATTCATGTAATTTTCAACCCCCCTTCCTCCCTGCTTCATTTTCAAATAGCAGTCAACGATCAAATGTCCTGCAAAGCACAATCTTTTTCCATTTATTTTCCACATAATATTTAATATATATTTAACCCATTTAAGCTGTTTGGCAAATGTGTGCATCAAAATTTGATTTGGCTTAAATGTGTATTTTTCAAAAATTTTCATATTTGCTTGCTTTGGTGTAGAAATCTTCCTTTTCCTGTAATTTTCTTATTATATGCATTTTATATTTTAATTGTAGTGGTTATACAACAAAATGGTGACAACACTTTTTGCGATATGAAAGAAATAGTTTCATTATGTAAAAAGTGGCCACTAACTTAACAAGTGGCTACTAATAAAACTGATAGTACTGGCCACTAATGAATTTTCTCAGTTTTGCCCCTTACCTTACCTCACTCTACATTAACCATTCATGTGGAAATTGTTTACTTGTTCTGTTGTTGGCTGTTTTCATGTACAGCAATGCCCCATGGAAACATTTGAAAAAAGACTCTGATCTGGTCTGAAAAGCTGAGGAAACAGTGTAAGATGATGCTACTTTCTGTTGCAGTTTATCATTCATTACTGGAGGCCAAATACCGGGATAATCCAAAATAACACTGTACTGTCATCAGTATTCAGACTAAGATCTAGATTAGCACATTTTTCATTATTTTCTTGACTTACAGCAAGAGAATCTCTGTCATTTTCTTGTTTCCTCTATTTCAGAAGCTAAAGTATCTCGTTTTGTTCTTTTATATCTTTTTGGCCTGAAACCGACTGAACAACAGAGCATAAAGGTTGCCTATCTGGGGTTCTTGTAAGTTCTTACATATTATGAGACTGAACTTCTTGTAACTCTTCTTTTTCATGACATGTGAAAAATATTTAATGGTCAGATGACTTTTTGCTATTTTTAATATAATTTGTCGTTTTGCAACTTTCTTTTTAAAGTCCAGATTTATGTTTATAGGCTGAGACCTTAACTTGTCGTTATGTTATATAATCTAAAATGAAAGAATATATTCCTTTATAATATAAATCTACATTTCTTAAAAATGATTATTAGTAAAGGTTACTCATACCACATCTAGTTCAAGAGTATTTTCATATAAACAAAATCATAGCATAATGCAGCACTTTTATACAAAATAACTTAATGTGGAAGTTACTTAAGTTGATCCAAATAAATAAATATCACTTTCAGTAACAAGAGACAAAAATAATAGATTTCAACCCATATCATACAGAGTTGACAGGTGGACTGCAACTGATGAGCGATGCAATGCATCTATTTTTAGAGCAAAGACGAAGAGCAAAACAGTTACGACAAAAAACAAGCAGCTCATTTATTTCATTATTCTGTTAAAAGTAATTTTGTCTTTTTGCATAAACAAAAGAAAGAAAAATGAATTTAAATATAATCCATTTTTTTTATTTTTAAAGCTATACCTTATATTTATTAACTGCAGACAGGTGAGCATGTAATGACAGGTGATTATCAATTTCTGCTTAAATCGATTTAACATTGAAAAAATTCAAAACTGCTTTTTTTTTAATATCCAATGTGTACTTTGACATGTGATCGAAAAGCAATTTTTCCCGACCGGAAGAATAGTCAGCTAATATTGATATCTATCAATTGTCCTCGCACATAAAAATTGTTAATTTTATAAATATAAATGCTTATCTTTTATTATATAACTGTTAACTTACCTTTTATTTGAATTTAAAAGTTTTCTTTACTTAAACTCGGTCAGCCATCTTTTACTTACATCGCGCCATTACTAACGATGTTTTGTTTACATTGTTGCCGTTGCCAAACTTGCTCTGCATAATTTTCTTAATTTTTACTGTTGCCACTGCTATTGAAATGATTATAGTAAATTGTATTTTCGGCTATGACCGTTGAGTGGCAATGGTAATGCATTGTTTATATGTAGATTTTTGACTTTGCAGTCAGTATAAAAAGATCGCGATGCGTGTGTTAAAGGGCAGTTATCGGCAGTGTTTAGCAATGGCCAGCTAGTCTTCGATTAGATATGAAGCAGTAGTTTATGAGTAATGTGAGTAGCTTTAAGCTGTTGATGGCCAAGCAACGATGTATGTGCTTATAGTATTGTTCCAGCTAAGCTAGTAATGCTCTTTGGCTATTGCATTTTTAGAAATGATGGCTGCCGTTGTTAAGTTTTTTTACATATGTTAAGTTTCTGTTTGCTAAATTGTTCCTTATTAAAGGTTAAAGTTTTCCGTCATTCATGGGTGATGGAGGTTTTGAATTAAATTGATAATCGACGCCCTTTTGAGGCGAGGCTGTTATATTTGCTAGTTTAATGATGTTATATCTTGTTTAGTCGCTTTTTAAGCGACGATTGTTAAGTTTGATAAAAGTTAAAAGTTAATTTAAAAAGTTAAATGAAAGTTTTCTAAATTAAATCGTATAGTGGATGAGCATAATCGTCTTCATTTCAACTTTATGTTATTTCGTCTTGTTTCACTTTCGCTGATCAACCCGGCGATCGCGGAAGTATATTTCTTCATCATATTTTCCCGCTGATCAACCTGGCGATCGCGGATGTTCTGCGACGGTTCTTGAAGTGTATTGTCATCTGCTTTTGATTGTGTTTATCACTATGTCTAGCTCAACACCTGTAAAAGGTAATCATGTTCTTGTTATAAATTTGAAATCTTAATATATCATTATATCTTGTTGAATAAAATTGTTTTTTTTGTTAAAAACTTTAGTCTTTGATGTGTTATAATAGTTGAACACTGGTCGGGTTATTTTTTTATTGAAACCCTTAAAACTTAAATATTAATGTTTCCACTGTATTTAATCTGCTTAATAATAGTCAATTGAAACATAGACTTTTAGTTTATAATATTTGGTTATGGGCCCAGTTTTTTTGAGGGTATCATCTTTTAAACTTGACCAGTTGTTCTTTTCTTGTTTTCTGTATAATTGATAATTAAGTAACTATTTAAAATGGCTTATAATATTGTACCTCAAATCACCAAATTAAATGCAACTAACTACTCTGGTTGGAAGTGTGACATTAAATTTTTACTTATGGAAAAGAATGCTATGATATCGTCACTGGTGACGAAACTAAGCCTAAAGTTAGTGAAACCGTGTCTGAGGAGGCAGTGCAAGACTTTAAAAGAAGGCAGAATGCTGCCATGTCAATTTTATATTTGAATATTGATAGTGAGTTTAGAAGTTTAATAAGTGAATGTACTGATCCCTCAGAGGCGTGGAAAATCTTAAAGGTTAACTCCCAGCCAGATAGTAGAAGTCATCATATGAAATTGTTTTCTGAAATAATGACATGTTTTTTAGAACCTGGCGAATCTATTGGTGTTTTTGCAGCTAGAATATCTAAAATTGCTGATCAGTTAAAATCCATTAATAAACCTATTGCAGACGAATATTTATGTTTTCAAATTTTGAGATACCTACCTGATAAATTTGATCAGGTTGTTCAACAAATTCTTCGTTGGCCTGATAAGGACTTTAACTTAAAAAATATTATCGTTGAGCTTTGTGCCGAGGAAACGCACCTTCAACTTAGAAATTTTGATAAAAGTAGAACGGAATGTTCTATTGAGGCCCAAAATGTAAAATTTAAACGTAGGCCTGTTTTTACTTGTTGGAGGTGTGGGAAAAAAGGCCATGTAATTAAAGATTGTAAAGTTAAGTTAAATAATGATCTAGCTGCAAAAGAAAAGGAAAAACCACTCAGAAGTAATTTTTCTAAGAGGGGTGGCTCTAGTCAACAGTCAAAACGTGATAAAACTCCTAAAGCTCAAAATTTTATTGCAGAAGCAAATTTAAGTAGTTTTGATAGAGAGGGAAGCTGGGCTTATGATACGGCGGCCTCTCATCACTTCTGCAAAGATAAATCTTTCTTTTGTAATTTTTCTGAAATTTCTGGTGATGAGTTACACGTGGCTGTTGATGGTGTCACTTTTCCCATTACTGGTAAAGGTGAAGTGGAACTGAATTTTAATGGGACTGTTATTAAACTCTGGAATGTTTTGTACTCGCCGAACTTGAGGAAAAATCTTTTGAGTGGTTCTAGATTCGACCAGGGTGGTGCAAAATTTATTGATGAGGCCGGCAAAATAAACGTGGTCGACAAGTATGGTGATTTCCTTTTCTCTGCTAAACTCCATGACGGGATTTATTATACATTTCCAAAAGTACTTAAAAACAAGCACAGTATTAAATTGAATGGGGGGCAGAATTCTAATGAAAATCTAAATGATAATACTGAAATTTCAGCTTTTCCTGTAATAAAACCTGTTAATATAAAAGATTTTGATACCTGGCATCTTCGTTTTGATCATTTAAGCCCTGAGTTAATTTTTAATACTATCCGTAATTCTGCTGTTAAAGGTCTGCCCAATTTAAAATCAGTTGATAATTTTTTTTGTGATCCCTGTCATGTGAGTAAGCAAAATCGTATTTCTTTTAAACCTTTAAGTCATTCTTCTTCCAAAAAACCTTTAGATCGACTTTTCATGGATACTTGGGGTCCAATTAAAATTCCTGGCAAAAAGGGTGAACGTTTTTTCTTGTCTATAATAGATGATTTCTCTGGTAGGTCATCCGTTTACCCCCTCCAGGAAAAATCTATGTGTTTTGAGGTTTTTAAGAGACATGTTTTGAGGGCCGAAAGGTTTTTGGGAACCAAGTTGAAGTCGATCAGAACTGACAATGGCAAGGAGTTTGATAATGATTCTTTTAAGGGTTTTTGTAGAGAAAATGGAATAAATCATGAATTGACCAACTTTTACACACCAGAAGAAAATGGAGTTTGGGAGAGTTTCAACCAGACAATTATGAACTGTGTTCAGACAATGTTAAAGTCCAGTGGTTTATCTGATGATTTTTGGCCTGAAGCATGTTTACACTTTAATTATACGTGGAACCGTATTTGTCACGGTGGGAACTCTAAAACTCCATTTGAACTCTATTCAGGAAATAAACCTTCTGTTCGACATTTAAGACCATTCGGTACTTTGACATATGTGGGTGTTCCAAAGGTTAGACGTAAGCACAAGTTAGATTCCAAATCAAAACGTGGTGTCCTTGTAGGCTATGCTTTACGTACTCGTGGTTACAGGGTCTGGTTGGAAGACGAGAAGAAAGTTGTGGAAACTATAAACGTATCTTTTGTTGAAAGCGGTGATGTTTTACGCAGTGGAGCGGTGATGGGCGACTCTTCTTTTGAGTTGGTGCTTGTCCCGGAGGAACAACCACGGCCCGTTGACCGGTACCTTCTTCCTGGTCCGGAGCCTGGTACCTCTGGGGTCTTGCCCAGCGAGACTGAAGTTGTCGTCCCAACCGTCTCTCCTGTTTCTCCTGCTCCTCAAGTTACTCCGCAGACTGCTTCTCCTAACTGGATGACCAATCCCGTATGGTACAGGAAGGTTGTGCCTCGACCTCAGGCAAAAAAGGTCGATATTTACTATTATCCTGATGGAGAGGGTAAAAGGTGTTGTCAAAGGTCACCTAATGATGTCGAAAAGTTTTGTAATTTAAATAATATTGTTTTTAACCCTGCTGATTTTGATTTTTCCAAGTTTAATAAGTTTACTGGTGTCGTTAATCCTGGTGTTATACCTTCCGGGTCCAGCACGGCTAGTTGACTAGATGTGGTGGTCCCGAGAACGTATAAACAGGCTTTAAAATCTGCACAATCTGATGAGTGGCATGGGGCTATGCTGGAAGAGTTGGAATGTATGGCCACAAGAGGTGTCTGGCATCTTGTGAAACTCCCTGAGAACAAAACTGCGTTGGGAAACCGCTGGGTTTATACAGTCAAGCGTGACGAGTCTGGCAACATTGTCAGGTACAAGGCTAGATTAGTTGCGCAAGGTTTCAACCAGGTCCAGGGTGAATCCTATGATGAGACCTTTTCGCCTGTCATAAATTTTTCTGTTGTTAGATTTTTTTTTTCCCTTTTAGTCTCATGTTACGGTTGGTTTAATGTACAGTGTGATGTTAAGTGTGCCTATCTGTATGCTCCCTTACAGGATGAGATTTACATGAGGCAACCAGTTGGCTTTGCTGAAAAAGGTAGAGAGGACTGGGTTTGTAAACTGGATAGAGCACTGTACGGATTACATCAATCAGGCAGGTTGTGGTTTTATGAATTAAATAAAGTGTTGTTGGAACTTGGTTTTAATAAATTTGAAAATTGTAACTGTGCATATTCGTATTATGATTTCTCTGTTTTACTGGTTTATGTTGATGACATCGTTGTTTTTGCCAGGACTGAATCTCAAGCTAATGACATTTTAAGTTTGTTGAAATCAAAGTTTGATTTGAAAATTTTGGGATCACACGCAAGTTGTTAGGTGTGGAGTTTGAGTATACAGATACAGGCGTTTTGATCCACCAAAATCAATACATTGACGAAGTCAGTAAGAGGTTTCAAAATCACTGTGTACCTATCTCCTCCTTACCTATTGTTAAAGGTATCAAATTTTCAAAAAGTGATTGTCCTGTTATTCAAGAAGACATCGATGAAGCTTCTCATTTACCTTACAGAAATCTTTTAGGTTGTATTTCTTTCATTTCAAATCGTACTAGACCCGATATCGCATATGCCACTAACATTTTCTCACAGTTCCAACAAAATCCAGGCATTAAACATTGGCAGGGTTTACTTAAACTTCTTGGATACATAAAATACACCAGTCAGTATAAGCTCCATCTTAAATGCACACAGGTTAAACTAATTTCTTATTCTGATGCTGACTTTGCCGCTAATAGGGACGACTATGTTTCTATGGGTGGCCAGTTGATACTTTTGGATAGTGCTGCTATTTCTTGGCGTACTAATAAACAGAAAGGGATTACCATATCAACGATGGAATCAGAATTTGTTTCCATGTGTGATTGTGTTCGTGAGCAGGACTGGTTTTATAATATTTTATGTGAATGTTCTGGCTAAATCTTATAGAAAATAATTTTGAAATACCTACCCTATATGCTGATAATCAGGCTGCAATACGTTTTACAAAGTCCAGGATTGAGAATTTCCACACGCACCATGTTAATATTAAACTATTTTTTATAAGGGATTGGTTTGATGAGGGCAAATTTCATATTGAATATATTTCCTCTAAATTAAATCTTGCCGACCCGTTTACGAAGCCGTTGACAAAAAGTGATTTGTTAAAATTTATAAAAGTGATCTTTATATAAACCTTTTGTGTTTGAATTAATTTCTTCGCTTTGCAGATGCTTTTCATAATTTTTTTATACAGTATAGGACCCATTATCCAGAATTCCAAAATCCGGAAGACCCAAAATCCAGAATCATTTCAGATTTTTTTTTTTTATTTTTTATATGATTAAAATACATTTTATATCTAAAATCAGAAAAAAAAAAGAAAGAAAGAAAGAAAATTGCCTTAAAATAAATTATTGTGTGTTTTATTAGGTAGTATTATGAAAATTTAGAAATTAAAACAGAATTTTCTTTCATATGGTCAGGGATGTTTGAGGTCCAGGAAAACCCTGGAATTTACAGCAAGCCACATAAAAAAAATTATAATTTATTTTATGATAGATTTCCGGTGATTTTTAACTTCTCATTAAGATCTTAAAAAAAAAAAAAAGAAAAAAGAAAAAGAAAATGGAAATTTTTAAAGAAAAATCTTTTTTTTTTTTTTTTTAGCATTCTGCTCTTATGATTGAGACAGTATTCATGTTTAGCAGCATTGATAAAGAAGCAACCATGCCACTCATAGCAAGTGACAGTAATGTACATATTTGTATATATAAACATAAACGCATTATAGTTATTTTTTTCTTCCTGCTAAATTTAATTAAAAAAAAGTATCAGATATGCACAAAAAATCTTGACTTCCAGTTTTTGATTTATTTGCATATTTTAAGAGCTCTAGAATATAATTTGAATATTTTTTTAAATGTCTGTCTGTGTGTGAAGTAATTGCTCCTAGAAGTAAATTAGTACCTGTCAATTACTGAGTTAATGTTTTATAATTAAGGGAAAGCAATAATGGGAAAAGGACCCAAAATCCAGAAAATTCCGAAATCCGGAATTCTTCCGGTCCCATGGATTCCGGATAATGGGTCCTATACTGTATTAGGTTATCATGGTGTGAATGTGTGTGTGAAATCGTGAGGCGCCTTGCGTATTTGTTCATTTTGTATATATATTCATTTTCATAATTTTTCATATATTGTATATATACCTCATATTTACTCTTGTACATAAATTGAATATTGCATCATATAATTAATATTGTATATAATGTATATTTTCATATCACCTTTTCTTTAGTATGTCTGCAGGGTGAGGAGTTGTACTTCATCACTTGAAAATCTAAGTTTTTGTCAATGGTTATCTTCATAGTAATTAGTTTATTATATCACTTGTGACACTTTCTATGGACTGTGGGGGAATCTCATGATGGTATTTTGTTAATTAAATTTTTTTTATATGCTGCGGTGGGGGGCATTGATATCTATCAATTGTCCTTGCACATAAAAATTGTTAATTTTATAAATATAAATGCTTATCTTTTATTATATAACTGTTAACTTACCTTTTATTTGAATTTAAAAGTTTTCTTTACTTAAACTCGGTCAGCCATCTTTTACTTACATCGCGCCATTACTAACGATGTTTTGTTTACATTGTTGCTGTTGCCAAACTTGCTCTGCATAATTTTCTTAATTTTTACTGTTGCCACTGCTATTGAAATGATTATAGTAAATTGTATTTTCGGCTATGACCGTTGAGTGGCAATGGTAATGCATTGTTTATATGTAGATTTTTGACTTTGCAGTCAGTATAAAAAGATCGTGATGCGTGTGTTAAAGGGCAGTTATCGGCAGTGTTTAGCAATGGCCAGCTAGTCTTCGATTAGATATGAAGCAGTAGTTTATGAGTAATGTGAGTAGCTTTAAGCTGTTGATGGCCAAGCAACGATGTATGTGCTTATAGTATTGTTCCAGCTAAGCTAGTAATGCTCTTTGGCTATTGCATTTTTAGAAATGATGGCTGCCGTTGTTAAGTTTTTTTACATATGTTAAGTTTCTGTTTGCTAAATTGTTCCTTATTAAAGGTTAAAGTTTTCCGTCATTCATGGGTGATGGAGGTTTTGAATTAAATTGATAATCGACGCCCTTTTGAGGCACGGCTGTTATATTTGCTAGTTTAATGATGTTATATCTTGTTTAGTCGCTTTTTAAGCGACGATTGTTAAGTTTGATAAAAGTTAAAAGTTAATTTAAAAAGTTAAATGAAAGTTTTCTAAATTAAATCGTATAGTGGATGAGCATAATCGTCTTCATTTCAACTTTATGTTATTTCGTCTTGTTTCACTTTCGCTGATCAACCCGGCGATCGCGGAAGTATATTTCTTCATCATATTTTCCCGCTGATCAACCTGGCGATCGCGGATGTTCTGCGACGGTTCTTGAAGTGTATTGTCATCTGCTTTTGATTGTGTTTATCACTATGTCTAGCTCAACACCTGTAAAAGGTAATCATGTTCTTGTTATAAATTTGAAATCTTAATATATCATTATATCTTGTTGAATAAAATTGTTTTTTTTGTTAAAAACTTTAGTCTTTGATGTGTTATAATAGTTGAACACTGGTCGGGTTATTTTTTTATTGAAACCCTTAAAACTTAAATATTAATGTTTCCACTGTATTTAATCTGCTTAATAATAGTCAATTGAAACATAGACTTTTAGTTTATAATAAATATGTCTGGCACTGAAGAACGATAAATGAAATAGTGAAGTATTGCTACCTAAATTTCATACTAGTTAATTTTAAAAAATCTAATTGCTGTGTCAAAATGCTGCTTGCACCCCTGGATTCAGAAAAATTGCCCCTTTAATTTGGTACCGAATTTTTAAAGATTGGACTAATATTTCTAATTTATTTGGGCATTTAATACTGCTTAAACTCAGAACTGACTCATTTATTAATTGGCAATGCAATTAATTAAAATTTTAAATTTTATCTTCACTATCCCCTCGAGAAGGCTCCTGAGCATCCGAATGTCAGTTTTTGTACTTCTACGTTCAATAGAGTCTGAATGTATAGAAGAACAGACAGACAAACCTTTCCTTTTTATTATTATTATATGTATATAGAAACCTTCACCAACTATTCAGAAGGCATCATCATTAAAAAGATGTAACCATCTATCCAGAAGCCATTATCAAAGCATATACAGAAGAAATAGCTAATAAATATTTAGAAGCCAAAATCCATGCATATCCTAGAGGCCACGACAACAAATATTGAGAAACTATAATCTATACATATCCTCAAGTTATCACCAACAAATACTCAAAAGCTATTGCCAACACATAGTAAGAAGTCATCATGAATATGTACTCCGAAGATATCGCCAACAAATATTCAGAAGCCATCATCAATATATATTCGGAAGATATTGTCAATATGCAAAAGCCATTATCAATATATCTGCAGAAGATATCGCCAAGAATATCCAGAAACCATCATCAATATGTATTTGGAAGATATAGCCAACAAATATTCAGAAGCCATCCAATTTATGAATATTGATGGTCTCCTACACCAAGATCGTCAATTGGTTTCTACATGCGATCGAGGAAGAATCTCTAGCTTAAGAGTAGGCTTTTAAAAATGTAAGTTTTTACGGATTTGACAAAATATTTTAAGATATTTTAAGTAGTTTGAAGTATAAGGTTGATTTTTTATACCAACTATGTAAAAAATGCCAGAGATGAGAATCAAACCTGGGCTCTTCGCTTAATGTGTGGATGCTCTTCACTGAGCCACCCTGGCTGATAACCAGCTTGAAATAATAACCATTGGCAAGGTCATCATATCTGCAAACACAGATGTAATGGTTATTATGTGAAAAAGGTCAAGCTGGTTATCAGCCAGGGTGGGTCAGTGGAAGAGCATCTGCACAAGCGGAGGGCCTGGGTTCAGTTCTCCACTCTGGCATTTTGCACATAGTAGGTATAAAAAATAATCAACCTTATACTCCAGACTACTTAAATGAATTTTTACAGTTGATGAGTTTATCAATAAAAATTCTAAAAATTTTAAGCTAGTTTAAGAAATTAAATGGTAAAATTGGATACTCACAGGTATCCTGGCATATTGAAGCGGAACACTACAAAATGGTAAGAATGCAAAATTACTGTCTGAAATAGTCCTGCTGTACTAAAAAATCAAAATGTTTTTCTCAAAAATTAAATTGTGTAGGGTCTGCACCTGGGAACCAAGGGTTCACTTAGTCCCACCCTTGTAGGGGGCTATGCTACATTCAAATGTTCATGTTTTTTTCTTCCAGCTTAATATTAGTTATTTGGAAAAAGAGTAAAATCAATCTTTCAAAAAAAAAAAAAAAAAAAAAATCTTAGAAGTAAACAAGACTTTTAAAAATAAATAGCAAACAACACGATTTACATCTTCCCAACTTAACTATTGCCCCTTTAATTAGTAAAATAAAAGTACCACTTGAAAAATAAAAGTACCGCTCAACTAAGATTAAAAATTTAATATTTCTTGCTAGGAAAATTTTAGTGGAAATTTATAGATTAATAGAAAATTCTTTTTCTCTGAGGAATGATGCTAAGTTGAACAATTTGTTACATTAAATTAATATATATATACAGGGTGATCCAAAAGTCACAGAAAAAATAAAAATATTATTATTCAAAAAGTATTCACCGTAGTACTATGCGGTTTTCACTGAAATGCATAGAAAGACATGGGATTTTTTTTTAAGTTAACAAAAGATTTATTAGCAAATAACTTTAAATTTTCTTAACCAAGTGGTACTTTAATTAGTGTTTTACAATGTCGTAGAACACTCAAGAACGCAATTAGGATTATAAATGCTCAATGTGATGGCCATCATTCATTTGAATGACCATTAGACTTTCGCATGGGAAATTCTCCTAAAAAAAACTTCAGTATTCGCAATATGTCGTTATTTGATCAGGTGGATCTGTTTAAAATGTGAGAGAATACTGTGAAAACAGCACGATATGTTCATGAAAAACAAAACTAATTTTTTTTCTTATACATGTTTAAAAAATCACATGCTCTTCTGTACATTTATTGAAAACTGCATAGTTTTCATGGTTTCTGCATTAGTTGTAGTCTATAGTCAGTACTTTTTGAATAATATATTTTTTATTTTTTCTGTGACTTTTGGATCACCCAGTATATATATATATATACAGTCAACTCCCACTAATCCGCAAAAGTTTTGTCCAGAGGCTGTGCAGATTATAGAAATTTGCAGATTAGAGGTCATTGTCTTTGTTTGCATTTTCTTTTGCAGATACAAAGTCAGTTGTTGTTATTATTAATTCATAAATAGACATCAAAATGGAAAGACGATTTCTAATAAATGTTAGAGTAAAATATTTCTTCAATATTAATAAAACTAATCAACCATATTCATATATATGATGGTGAATAATTTAAGCATATTCAAATAATACGTACAAAAAAAAAAAAAAAAAAAAAAAAAAAATGTAAACGTACGTTTTACTTAAAAAATACAAAAGAAAATATTCTATTAAGTACGTACATAATATTTTCATAACTGATTATTTTTAATTTTGTTAAACATTAATCTAATAATAGTTTGTTATAAGTTTTTATATACTTTCCTGATAGTCTTTCGCTTGACTTAGCACTAGTCTGTATGAATTGCAGGATAATAAATACAAGAATCTTACTGTTTTTTCCCAATTGTGTTTGAAAGCAAGGATTAAGCTAAAAATTTGATTTAAAACTAGTTGGCATAGGTGGACTCTGCTCAGTTCCCCATCATATTTATGTTCTCATAAATTTCTAGTGCGAGACATATTATAATCATGTTAAAAGAAATGAATTTGACCAAAACTTGATACAGTGACAGAATGAAATCCCCGTCTAATAGGCTATCCACCGTTCACTTCGATATATTTATCTTATTCTAATCTATTAATTTATTTTATCAGGGTCGATCCTGTTGTTTAGTTTTAATGCTACTCTTTCCTATGAAATAATCCTCAAAATTCATATTTAAATGAAAAATTTACAATTTCGCTAAGTTGATAAAATCGTAAATCACGAATAATTTACGAAATTTTCCTATTAGAATATTTGTACTCAATCATGTTCAAACCAATATCATAAATGTAGTTTTGAAGTTGTCTAATGTGTTTATGATCCTCAAAATGGAAGTTTATGCTCAATTTTGCCTTATTCTGACATGTTAAGTAAATCGTAAATTCCAAATAACTTACGAATTTTTTAAATTGTAAAAATCATAGTCTATGATATTTATGCCAGTATCCAAAATAATAATTAAAAAGTGGTTTGACTTCTTTACGATGAAAATATCCCTCAAGATTGACGTTTAAGTGAAATTTGGCTCTATTTTGCCATGTTAAGAAATTCGTAATTTTTCAATAACTTACGAAATTTTTATATTGGAAAATCATTAATATTCATGCCAGTGTTCTAAATAATATTTCAAAAGTAGTCTGACATCTTTACGATGAAAATATCTCTCAAAATTGACGTTTATGTGAAATTTTGCCCAATACTGCCATGTTAAGAAATTCGTAAATTTCCAATAACTTGCGAAATTTTCAAAGTAGCGTATTTATAGTTATTGATGTTCATTCCGGCATCAAAACTGATATTTTAAAACTGGTCTGACGTTTTTACAGTAAAAAGTTTCCATTTAATGCACGTTTAAGTGAATTTTTGTCCTATTCTCCCATGTTAAGAAAATCGTAAATTTCTCATAACTTACGAAGTTTTTTAATTCGAATGTTGCAAATGAATAGGGTTCTTGCCAGTATTGAAAGTAATATTTTAAAACTGATCTGTCCTCTCTGTGATCATTTGTTCGTGAGATATCGTGTTAACAGACTAACACACTAACGGACTAACACACTAACTGACACCCTACAGACAGACACCATACAAATTTTGTCATTTTCGGATTCCTCACACCTGAAAACGTATAAAAAAGTCAAAAAGCCGAGGTCGAAATTTTTCACGATTACCTAAGTTCCCCATACCTATAGTATGATGGGGAACTAACAAGTAAAAAATGTTCTTTGTTTACATTCAAAAATTAATTGCGGATTATAGGTCTGCGGATTAGTGGGAGTTGACTGTATATATATTTAAACCGTTATATCCCGACTATGAGCCCCCTACCTACTTTTAGGCAATTTTGAATTTTTTCCATAACCCTAAAAATAAGCCCTCCCCCACCATTTTTTTTTTTTTTTTTTTTTTTTTTTTCATTTTGAATAAAAAATTAACTTCCAAAATTTTATGTATATTTAATGATTTTTAATAAATGTATTCTTTAAAATAATTTTTACAGCAAAAATTACTAAGTCCCCTCTTCTCCTTTTGTTTTAACAAAATAATAATTCCATGGGAAGGAGAATTATAAAATAACTATAGCTCTATATTGAAATTGTAAACCTATTTTTCAACAGATAGCAGCACTAGTCTTTTTTCCAGATCACATCAGGAGGCCTATTAATTTTTCTGTAGTAACCAAGCAAGCAAATTTGTAGAGCTGTTTTTGAGATATCTAATTTCGATCCCATTTCCAATTCTCACCAAAACTTGGCAAACTCATCTGTTCACCAGAAAACAGTTAATATGAAAGAACATTTAAAAGAGAGTTAATATGGTAGCTTTGTAGAAAATCCATAAAGCCATTCTTTTTTTTTCTTTTTCTTTTTTTTTTTTTTAAAGAAATGCACCTAAGAGCTACCAGTTTTTCTCAGGTAATTAATATATATGAAGGGACATCTGAAAGGTGGTTTATATGACTTTGAAGAAAATCATTAGAGCCATTTTTGAGATATGAACTTGGAATCTTAGTTTCAGTTTTCCCCAAAAACTTGGCAAACTCATCTGTTCACTGGAAAACAGTTACATATGAAAAGACATTTAAAAGAGAGTTAATATGGTAAGTTTGTACAAAATTCATAAAACCCTTCTTTTCCTTTTTTTTTTAGAAATGCACCTACGAGCTATAAGTTTTTCTCGGGTAACTAATATATACGAAGGGACATCTAAAAGGGATTTATACAACTTTAAAGAAAATCATCAAAGCCATTTCTGAGAAATGAACTTATCTTAGTTTCGGTCTTCCCCAAAAATTTGGCAAAATCATCTGTACACCAGATCTGTCTTAATTATACAGTTTAGTCTGTTTTCATTTGTTTTGGAGGTATGATAATCAGAAAGTTCCCTGCACATACACACAAGCACTGACCTTTTCCAAAAGCTATTTTTTTATTTATTCAAGAGGCCTTAAAACATATAAGTCAGATGAAAACTTGACATTGAAATTTTTGTCAGATAATGGAAGTAAAAAACATAGATATATTTTACGACACTGTTTAATAAAAGAAAAAAATAATTAACTATTATAAAACAATATTTTACAAATAAAGATACATACCAGATACTTCTACCAAGAAAGTAAAATTAATGGTACCCAAATAATTTGACACAACACAAGTATAATTTCCTTGATCTGCAATAGTTGCGTGTTCCAATTTCAAGTTCCATTTCTGTATACGAATCTAAATATGAGATTTCAAACAAAATATAGTAATGCAATGCAAAAAATATGTGCGCATTTAAAAATAATGTATTTTTTTGCAATTTCAAATTAAAAATCTAAAAACAGAAAATAAAATGTAAATGAAAGAAAAAAAAAGAAATATATATACAAGTTAATAAAAAGAACTGGTGAATAAATGATAATAATTTCAAAAATTTTTAGAGTTGTACAGAGTACTCTGTATATACTCGTATATATCGAGTATAGTATACTAGTATATACAGTGGCGGCTCGTGCAAATTTTCGTAAGTGGGGGCCAACCCATCGTATGGTGTATAGCTTAACTATAATAATATTCATTCTTCAAACATAAATACAAACATTATTAAGGAGGTATATAAAGTGGAAGTTTTTTGGAAGAAAAATTTTTTTGATGGCAAATCTTAAATTTAACAATATGGAAAAAACTGCGTAAATTTATCTCAGAAATTAATGTTTTATGACTTCATTTACAAAATTCTGCAATTTTCTGATCAGTGGAGTATCAAAATTTAAATATATAGAAGATGGTAGATAGGAATTGTCGAGTTCAATACCAGGTCGCTTTAGCTGATATATGCGTTTGCAGTTTTCCATGGTTTTCTCTGAAACTCGCATAAATACGAGCTAGGTATCATCACTTAGAAAGACTCCCTAGGGAGAATACACCACCCATATCTAGGACCTACTTTTAGTCAGCTGGTCTTAACCCTAACACTACACGCCATTAAAACTTGAACTCAATTTTTTTCTCACTCTACATGTACTATTTTTTCGCTTGCGTGAATTATATCCCTAAGTCATTTAATAATAAATATTTCAAATGTTATATTTATGTTTCTTATCTTTAAAAAAAAATAAAAAATAAACTTTAATGAATTTATAACAAGTTATATTGAAATTTGGAAAGTCATGAATAATGTATCAATACATATTAAAAAACTACCACGTTTCTCACTTTAAGAGCTTAATTTTAAATAATTTAAATTAAATTTCTTAATTTTTTATTCAGTTTAGAGAAAAATATCTAGAAAACATCTATTTAAAATTAAATATCTTTGTCCTTATGAGTTTTGAATTTTCACACGTAAAATTACAAAAATATGCATTTAGAGAAAATTTAGAACATTGAAAAATGTCATTTTAAAACAGTTCAATTATGATTATAAAATTCCTACTTTTTGACACAATTCTATGATGTTTTTATGCATAATGTTTGTTGAGAATTAAAGATAGAAATAAAGACAGTCTTTTATCAAATCGTATTTTTAAGAAAACCAGTTAAAAAAAAAAATGCATTTTTATGTAGATAGTTAATCTATATATCCATGGAAATCCACTATTTATTTATTTAAAAATTTTGCAATTTATTTGCATAAAAGTTTTAGTATACCAATCTGAAGAAAAATATCCCAGTTGCACATTTTCTTTCCATTTTTTCATTTAAATTCAAAATACAGCAGTTAGAGAGGTTTCAAATTCTTAATTAAGAGCTTTTATATCTCAAACGCTAATCTAAAAAATATATTTTTGACTATCAACAGAATTCATTTTTAAACACTAAAATTTAAAACTATCATATGTAAGTTTTAAAAATTGCACTGAAAAATCATACAAATAAAAATAATGTAAAAGTCGCCAAATTTTATCCAAGAATTGTATGGTTAACATACTTTAAAGGAGACAGTTTTTTCCCCTATACTTTTGTCTCAAAGGGCCAGTCTCCTGGTGCCCTACCGACGATAAATTGCAGCGTGCTAATGCTGATAAAGGAGTTCGTCGCCAAATCTGTTAACCCGCTGTTCTAATAGAATAATTATTGTACAAATGAATATGCCAAGATGGGCCGTTTATGATGCAGCCCTACGCTTAAATAACGCAGCAGCAGTCAGTTCAAGACTGTATTTTTTTTCAACATTTGGTGGGTGAATCATTAACACTTTCACGACCAGCATACTTTTGTCTTTTCTAAAACTGATTGCCAGGGAATATTGAAGTAAACTAAAAGCTAGTTGCCGCAAACATTTTATATTTAAACATAGATAAAAGTTGAATATAATGTTTTGAAATGTTACTCTTGTGGAAGCCTTGTGGTTACCTGAAGCTTGGAATAAAGATTAGTTATATAATATTAGAACGAACCTATAATACTATCAAAGAATCGATACTCTAATAATACTATTGAAATAATACTAATGTATTGTTTGTAGAAATTCTTGAAATGATGTGAATTCACGTCAGCAGAAACCAGGAGTAGAATTTGAAAAGACGTGAATTTGCGCCAGCGGCAACTAGATATAGAAGTTGAAATGACATGAATTCACGTCAGCGGTTGCAAATGTGTTAAGTGATTTATGACACTTGAAAAAAAACATATTGACAAATAAATGATAATGAGAAGCATATTAAGAAAAAAATGGATGCAAGATGTTAGTTTGTATATATTTTTTTGAGCAGCAAAGAAAAAGAATAAAATAATAAAAAAAATTTTTTTTTTTAATCGAAAAAATTTTTAAGTGGGGCCATGGCCCGCTGGCCCTTAATGATGAGCCGCCACTGTGTATATAATATACTAGTATCGAGTATACTATTATATATAGTAGTATATATCGAGTATATGCATGGTATATACTCGGTACTCGGCCAAATTTGGACTAAGTATTCGGCCAATATTGAGAAGTTGTAAGAATTTCATTATTTTTATGTATTATTGAGAGAAATGTATTCATAAGAGTTGTTTATCAATAACTAAACTAAACAATTATGAAAATATAAATACAGAGTTATTAAACTTTTGCTGCAAACAGCTTTCTGCAGTTAAAACGGGCAAGTAGATTGCCACCAAACGCAGTATAGAGATAATTCATGATATGAGCTTATCCATTTCAGTTACAAGAATTTAAGTTATAATGATCTTGTATGTGTGTGATATGCAATTTTATTTTTTTTAATAAAAACTTAGTACATAAAATTGTATCTATAAAACAGACAAAAATAAAATATTTTAGAAGAAAGAACTCTTATATAATACTAATATAGTAGATAAAACTTTAGTTATATTTTTGTGCAAATAAAAGCAAGAGACACTTTTAAAACTGCAAGAAAAGATTGATTTTTAATTTAAAAAATAATGATTATGAAAAATGTAAATACACTAAAATGTTATTAAAAATATATTTTAATAATCAAATTTGTTGTTTTGTAAATTATGGCCCAAAACCCCCTATCTTTTCTATTCTTCTAGAATTTGAAGATTAATGAAGTCTATCATGTTTTAAATAAAAAATATTTATTTTAATGTACTCATTTTATATGTAAATTTCATGCATCTTAAATTAAGCTTGAGTGTAATGAAAATTTTACATTCTCTAATTATCTGAGAATAATTTGCATCTGAGAAGGACTATATACTAAAGAATGAAGTTATCAGTTATTATGGTTTTAATAATCCACTAAGCTGGAAGTATCAAACCTAACAATGAAACTAATTGTGTATAAACTACAAAAGTTTTAAAACATTTCTTGAAAACATGCTGTTTGCCATTTAACTTAATTTTGTGTTCAAAAAGCCTTTTTTTAATTTCAAGATGTGCAAAATTCTTCATATGTAAACCAACTATTCTTTCTTACAACTACAGTAAAATCTCCCATAACCGGCACTCAATTAACCGGCAATCTCAAAATAACGGCACTTTCTCTAGTCCTCTCTAGTAAATGTGAATTTAGCGTACATATGTTTTTTTTTTTTTTTTTATTATTATTTTAATTAATCTGTGATATTTTTTATATTGTGTTTATGTATTTCGATCTCGCGGCCGTAAGATATCTTTAAAATATATATATATATATATATATACATATACAAAAATATTTTTTCATTTTGGAAAACATTTTATCAATTCCCGGAGAGCAAAGCCAGACGTCATGCCGCGCCGCACCGGTCTAATCAGTGTGAGCGGCGCACCAACAGAGTCCGTGACGTCACCGCCCACACGCGATCCGCGGCAAACGACGGTACCGGGAAAGGAGCGCACGGAAAGCCGGCGGAGAGTGAAGGAAGACCGGGAGAAAGAACGCACGCTCACCGTCAATCTGAGGTACGGCGCGATCCTACGAAAAATAAAAACGGATTTTTCTGAAATTTATTCTATTTGATTAATTAGTCCAAAAAAGGAATTGCCGGATATCATGTTGAATTTAAAGGAAATAATTTCACTTTTGATTGAATTTGGAAAACAGTTCATATCAATTAATTTTAAGTATAAAAGTTTAGATTTTAGCTATTAATTGAAGTACAGTTTAAAAAAATAAAACTGTCGACTGATTTTACGTTTGTGATGACGTCATAGTTTCTCCCGCGTTCGTTTTTTGATAATAAAGTTTTTATTTTTTTGATAGTTTGACTTTCAAAATTCTTTGTTTATCTCTGCCTACTTGCGCAGATTTTAGATCGGCGGATTTTCGGCGCTCGACTGTATATATACTTACGGTGGTATGTGTTTTTGCTTTAAAAAATCGGCGATGTTTCCGATATTGTGTTTATTTAATTAAGGTCGGGAGATCGAAAAATTTGGACAACAAAATTCATATACAGAATATGAATAGGTAAATATTCAATTATCCGGAAAATTCTCTTTTCCGGCAACGGCTCGATCCCAATGTTGCCGGTTAAAAGGGATTGTACTGTACTCAGTATTCGGTACTCGGACAAAGTTCTACTTGGTGCAGCACTAAAAATTTTTAGATAATAATTAATAATAATGATACTTTGACAATCATAATCTATATAATATTTCTCTAACGTGGACCAGTTTAAATTATTTTTTGTCAAAATGATACAATATGCAAGGATAAAAAAAAATAATATTTATACATGAACAATATTTAAGCACGTGGACTTAGCTCAATGGACTAATAAGAAAAAATGACGACATTTGTCTGATGAGATTATTTTACGAAAAAAATGTATTTTTAACAGTTGTTTCTTCAGAATCTTTGCAAGAGTCATTTTAAACCTAGCAATATTTTAAAGATATATACAGAATATGATTTTTTGTGTTATAAATTGACTAAAAAACACAATCATAAAAATATAATCAAAATAGGAATTACTTTATTTTATTTATTAAAAAAGAAAAAAGAAAAATTAATAAAAAGTCATTGCCGACATGTCGACAAAAATTTAAAAGGCATCGTGGGAGTCCTATATTAAAATTGTATTGCCGGTGGAAGTAAAAGGATGATTTTGGTTTCACTATTGTACAATATTAATTTGGTTTTATTAATAACTAGTATATAACCCCGTCAAAAATAACGAAATGTGAAATCAATGAACATAGTGAATCAACAAAGGTTTTGCCTGCTTCACTGGTCACTATATTTAAAGGAAACTCTTTTATATCGCTTAATAAACAAAATTATAATTTAAAAATAATCATGAAATTGCTCAAAAGCTTGCTTCCTGTCCCCGCTGACTTCGGCAGCAAACCACTCATTCGCAGACTCTCGAGTGCCTGTGACAATAGCTTACCAGTAGGCTTCCATTTCGGTACTTATCAGATGATAGTTTCGAAATGGATAGTATCGAAAAAATTGAAGTAGCCATTTTATATTTAAACCCCAATTACATATGAACAACACAATACGTGGTGTACATAATATTTTCTTTCACGTTATTTTCTACATTTATTTGATTTATTCGATCAACTATAAAATGACAACAATTTCATGCCAAATATAATATTACAATACGCTATGATTGGCTACATCTATCGCATGAGTCAATTTTTTTGTGGTTATAATAGTACAGTATAGGACCCATTATCCGGAATTCCAAAATCCGGAAGACCTGAAATCCAGAATCATTTCAGATTTTTTTTTTTTTTTAATGATTAAAATACATTATATCTAAAATCAGAAAAAAAAAGAGAAAAAAATCACCCTAAAATGAATTATTGTGTGTTTTATTAGGTAGTATTATGAAAATTTAGAAATTAAAACAGAATTTCTTTCTTTCATATGGTGAGGGATGTTTGTGGTCCAGGAAAACCCTGGAATTCACAGCAAGCCACATGAAAAAAAAATCTAATTTATTTTATGACAGATTTCCGGTGATTTTTAACTTCTCATTAAGATCTTTAAAAGGGAAAAAAAAATGGTAATTTTAAAAGAAAAATAATTTTTTATTTTTTTTTTATTTTTATTTTTTTAAGCATTCTGCTCTTATGATTGAGACAGTATTCATGTTTAGCAGCATTGATAAAGAAGCAACTATGTCACTCGTGGCAAGTGGCAGTAATGTACATGTTTGTATATATATACGCATTAAAGTTATTTTTTTCTTCCTGCTAAATTTAATAGAAAAAAGTATCAGATTTGCAAAAAATCTTGACTTCCAGTTATTGATTTATTTGCATGTTTTAAGAGCTCTAGAATGTAATTCGAATATTTTTTTTAAATGTCTGTCTGTATGTAAAGCAGTTGCTCCTAGAAGTAAATTAGTACCTGTCAATTACTGAGTTATGTTTTATAATTAAGGAAAAGCAATAATGGGAAAAGGATCCAAAATCCAGAAAATTCCGAAATCCGGAATTCTTCTGGTCCCGTGGGTTCCGGATAATGGGTCCTATACTGTAGTTGAGTTAGTTAATAATAGTTGGTATATAGAAAAATAAATATGTAAATATGTAAATCTGATCATAGTATAGCCTTACTATAGATCCCTTTGTCGACTTTTGAATTTTTATTTCCATTTTAGACAAATATACATCATTTATGTGATTATTTTTTCTCTTTCTTTCTTTTTCCTTTCATTTTCTTTCTTTTCTGCTTTTAAATATTAATTTATTTATATTTTTGATGTGCTAACTTGGCTTAAAGTGGCTTTCACAAAAGGAGAGTTCTTCTCGAAAAATGTCCGATCTATTTCAGCATCAAAATTTTAAAATATTACCCAGGATTATCAATGAATCAGCTTTTATGCCAAGCGTGATTCATCCATGCCAAAAATGTTTAAACAAAACAAAAAAGAAAAAAAATCTAAAATTGAAATATATTAAAAAATGTTATGGTTGTTTTTTTACTCCATTTTCATATTTTCATATGCATGAGCAAATTTAATCTATATAATATTTCTCTAACGTGGTCCAGTTACGATTAATTTTTTTTAGAAACGATGCGATAGTGAGTTAATAAAATACGCGAGGATAAAAAATAATGCATAAGCAATATTTAAGCACGCAGACTCAGTTCAGTGATCTAATAAAAAATAACGACATTTGTACGATGAGATCATTTTATAGAAAAAATGTATTTTTAAAGGTTGCGTTTTTACAATCTTTGCAAGTGTCATTTTAAATCTAGCAATTATTTAATGGTATAATCTCCATATGAACTTTTTTCATAAATTAACTAAAAAACGCAATAATAAAATGTATAATCAAAATAGGTATTAAGTTTTTTTAACACAAAATTATGCAAAAATAAATTAATTAATTAATAAAAATGTATCGCCAACATGGTGTCAAAAATTTAAAAATCGCCATGAGGGTCTTATTATCTGTCCTGCCTCACGAAGTATGAAAATTAGGTTGTTAAACATGAATTTTATTTTTCAGTCTTTCGTGAATGATATTGGTTTGATTATCATTAGCATTTCATTTTACAATATTAATTTGTTTCTAATAATAATTTGGCTTCTGAAGAATTAAAATTGTGTGGGAAATTTGGCTTAAGGTATATGAGTTTCAAATTTTAAAGGTAAATAAGAAAAGAAATAAAGTGTGAAAGTTTCGCATGGGTTTGCTATTATTTTATAATTTTTTATTTTTCTCGTGAAAGCATATTTCATTTTATGCTAAAAAACAAAAAAATGAATAAATGACTGGTAAATTTTCTTGGCAACAATTATAAATTGAAATGTCCAAATTTGAAGTAACAGCCAGGTTATTATTTTCATATTTTAATTAATTTTAAAAAATCTAATCAAAACTTCGTTACAAATAAGGTACCAAATGAAAGGGGCTTTTTTTCTGAATCCGTCGGACTAAACAGCTTATCGGTCTGACAATTAGATTATTAAAAATTAACTAAAGTATGGAAATTAGTTCGCAACTTGCTATATAGATGAGTACGAACCGGAATCGTCATCTCACTTGCAAACTATATATATAAAGATTTGGCTTCTGGTAAATTCAAATTTTAATTAGGTGGTGAAATTGGTATAACATTTATGAGTTTCAAATTTTAAAGGTAAATAAGAAAAGAAATAAAATGTGACTATTTCGCATGGGTTTGCTAGTACTCTAATAATCTGTAGACCTCGTCCTACCTCTTGATCCATCAACCCAATCAGCTCACAGGAAACCTAGCCAGAGTAGAAGAGCTCCATCCTGGTGCAGACAATGTTACTCATGTAATGACCTTCAAGGTCTCATCTGGAACATGCAATCATCCTGTCAACGAAATCGCCCTTCTGCCATGTCCAGCCCCCTGCCCAGAGGATGGTCGTCAAACTGATTTTTTAACTGCAACAAGTGAAAACAATAGCCGCACCACAAATTTCAGACTCCCTCTTGCTGAATAAAATCTGCCTTGATGTGCAGAACTGAATGTAGTCTAATTTAAGCTGCTATCAGACGAAGTTCCGTATAAATGGCATTAGCACATAGTAACTAATAAACAGGTTTTTCATGCGGTAAACCGGTGAAAAGCTACCGTTTGATACTTTTGCCGCACGTATATTTTTCAATCACGCAATTTTGACTGTTAAAATCACATACACTAGTCTTTAGAATGAAGTCCTCCAATCAGAGAATCGCAATTCCAGAGTATCACATATCCTTATTCCTTTCAAACCTCCAAAAGGGGAATTTTCGAAAAAATGTTGTGGATTTCGTTTAAGCTGAAAAATAACCCTTGACTGAGCACAAGAAAGTTGTTCGGTAGGTCTAAGATTCAATAGCTTATACTTCAGAATATATGTTCTTTCGTGTAATAGCAGCTTAACTGATTCAAACAGTTAACTAATTCTTGGAGCTGTTGAAGCTTCAAATTTTATTTTTTTCATCATTATCAGATTCAATGTTAAAATCATTAAGAAGTGTTGATTGCTTTAAAGAAAAGTAAAAGAATCATAGTATCCACTCATTTATTTACAATCAAGTTCCATGCTTGGGACTAAATCTCTCAAATTTCTTTTGTAAAATAAATCAAAAATTCCTACATGACTGAATTGTGACGAAATCTCACAAATTTCTTTTGTAAAATAAATTAAAAATTCCTAGATGACTGGATTAAGTTAAGAATGTGTTTTATCTTTTAACAGAGATTTGTGAAATGGGGAGACTAACCAAATTATTCTCCTTTGATTAATATTCTGACTCTTAATTTAACAGTTTGTAATTAACTAGCTTCAATTAACTATTATAATCATTTTCATGCCCGAATCAAAGTCATTCAGATGTTATTCATTGAGTAATTTGAATTTGTATTGATTCAAAGTTAATCTTTATATAATTTTAATCATTAGCCAGATTCAAATGGTTCTTTAGCAAATATAAATAAGAAAAGAAACATTTATCTAAAGTTTTTGCATATACTTACATTTCCACTTTTTTGTACAGGTATTCCATCTTTAAACCATTTAATTTCTGGAGTCGGATTTCCTTTTGCAGCGCATTTTAAAACAGCATCATTTCCAGCTGGCTTAGCAACTAGTGGAAGCATACTAGAAGTCTTTATAAAATATGGAGCAAATTCTGTAGCTGTAATAGAATACACATATGCATTATTTTATTTAATAAGACAGAACTGTAACAATTAAAATCAAATTAACATTGAATAAATAGATAAAACAATTTAAAATACAAAACAATTAAATCATAGCAAACCATTGAATGTTGTAACTTCAGGGGGAGGATATACTGTAGCTGTAAAAGAAAAATATTTTAATAATGTAAATAGAAACAAATAAATTTAGTACAGAAATGTTTAAAATATTATTATTATATATATATAATATAACAATGGAATCCATGTGAAAGAGTTAAATGACAAATATGAAAATGAATAATTATGATTTAGTTTATTTCAATCATATGAAACTGACACTACATCATGTACTATAAGTAATACATATCACACTTTGATTAATTATTTGCACATAAATAATCTCAATATTAACAGATTTCTTCTTTTGCACATGAATAATCTCAATATTAACAGACTCCTACTTTTGCACATCATAAAAAAAAAAAAAAGAGAGAGAGAAACATACAAAATATCATAAGAACCTTTTGACAATATACCCAGGATAAATATATAAATTAAGAAGACCTATTATTTTGAACCCTTAAGGGGACTTGGCATCTTTGATGGCACGACTAAAGTAGGTTTCATATAAAAGCTTATATTTACATTTAATATTTATAAACTGAAATAGATTAGGATTGTTCAATAAAACATCTTACTTAGGCAACAATTCTTATGGCTTTTGATATATTTCTTAGAAATTTGAAATCTTTAAATTGTGTTTTATCAGTTTGCATTTTTTTTATGAATTCATGATCTTCAAAATGCTAAAACTTCTACAAATATCTAAGAAAAGATGTTCAGATATATATGTATGTGTGTGTGTGTGTATATACTAGCCGCCTTCGGTGACCAGGTGGTTCGCGATCCTTGAAAAATCTGACCGTATGAAACTCCCGCTCGGTGGCACCGCTTTAAGACCTACAACAGCTTATTGACATGCAGTGCAAATAGCTTTATTGAAAATTTTAACTATAATAAATTCCTGCTCGGTAGTGCCTGCGGCGCCCTATTCCTGTTTCAGTATCTGAAACAGCCTGTTCGCTCACCATGTTAAGATATTTGGAAATTCTAACCGTAGCTCGGTGGCCCCCTCATTTTAGAACTTACAACAGCTTGCTCGCTCATAGTGCAAATAGTTTTGAAAATTTTAACTGTAGCAAATTTCCGCAGTGTGGCGACTACGGCACCCCTTTACATTTCATGATTTGAAACAGCCTGTTCTCTCACCATGTAAAGGAACATTGAAAATTCTGATCACTTCAAATCCTCAATCCGGTGTGGCTTACGATCTTCTAATCTACTCCCAAATAATTTAATTGTAATTGGAGATATTGAATTATTAAAATATCAAAACACCATCTGGTGACAGAGATTTGCAACACATACTCTTCAATTCAAATTAAAAAAACTTTTAAAATGATATATTACTTATGAAATTATATGAATTAGAAGCTGAGATACAAAAGTAATATATATATATTGTTATGAAAAGATTTGTGTCTGAGGTTTCCATGGTTTTCTTCGAAACTTGCATAATTGGGGGCTAAATAATGTTAAAAATCCTTAATAAGAAACGTGAACGGAGTATTGGAATCCAAAGTCTGTAAAATAAAAAACGATAAAGGTGTTCCGGGTTTTCTGTGGTTTTCTCTGAAACTCCTATACTGAATTTAATGTCTTATATTAGTTTAAAAGTTTGCAATAAAATTACTGTTCAATGCATTTCGAATGATTATAAGTAATTTAATCATAATTAGAATTGGATATATTGGAATAAAGGTGTTCTAGATTTTCCATGTTTTTTTGCTGAAACTTCCACACAGAATTTAACAGCTCATATCAGTTTAAAAGTCTGCAATAAAATATATTGCAAATGATGTGTTATAAGTAACTTAATTATAATTGGAGATATTAAAATTTTAACATATTAAAGTGCCATCTGAGAGATTTGCGATCCCTACTCTTTAATTCCAATTTAAATAAGTTTTAAAATAACATATTACTTATGAATTATGCTAATTAGAAGCTGAGATACAAAGGTAATACAAACATTTTTATAAAAAGATTTGTGTCTGACTTATCTGTGGTTTTCTCCAAAACTAGCGTAATTCCAGGCTATATACCGTTAAAAATTATTTGTACGAAATGTGAGTGAAAATCTGAATTCGAAACTCTCTAAAATATAAAAGAATAAAAACGTTCTAGTTTTTCCAAAGTTTTCTCTGAAAGTTTCATGCAGAATTTGAACGGCTTATATCACTTTAATAGTCTGCAATAAAAATACTTTAAAATATCTTTTGAATGATGTAGTATTATGTATTATATTAATGAATATCTTTGATATATTTTAGACTCAAAATGGCTAATCTATCGAGGGTGATTAACAATTTCTGTTGAATCCGTCTAAAATTTAAGAATTCCAAAACTGCTTTTTTACAGCTGAATTCAGAAAAAAAAAAAAAAAAAAAAATCATTATTATTTTGTTGAAAGTAACTTTTGGTGTCATTAACAGATGAAATAAAAATGAATTTAAATAAATATAATATGTCTGTTTATTTTATTTTTAAAGCTACACTTTAGATTTTTTAACTGCTGACAGGTGAGCTATAATGACGGGCAATTTCGAATTTCTGCTTAAATCGTTTTAAAATTAAAAAAATTTAAAAACTGCTTTTTTTATTTCCAGTACCTTGTCACATGGACAAAAAGCAACTTTTCCCGAGCGGAAGAATAGTCAGCCAGCATGTCTGGTACCTGGCATTGAAGAATCTTTGATAAATGAAATAAGTGTTGCCATTTCATACTTTAGTTAATTTTAAAAAATCTAATTGTCGACAGAAATGCTGTTTGCATCCCTGGATTCAGAAAAAATCGCCCTTTCATTTGGTACCATATTTGTAACGATTGGACTGTTATTTCTAATTTATTTAGTCATTTAACTCTCCTTAAACCCATCTTAAGCTCAAAATTGAGTCATATATATTGACATAATTTTGAAACAAATGAACATATGAATATATAAAATTTGGATGGCATATTCATTATAATAACTAATTAAACCTTACATTGCAGCTTCAGGTAGACTTGTGGATTTGCTGTGAAATACTTTCCAGTTAGGGGCATCCCTCTCATCTTCAACACCTATACACAGGTGGTACTTGACTCAATGAAATGTAATGTTTAGTTAGTTATTGTAATGCTTCAGCTTTAAAATTTAATTTAAGTAATTTACGCATATTCGTTATCAAATCATTAACTGAATTTTATACAACTTTAACATAAATAATAATTTTTAAATTGATATTAATTTAAAGTTATATAAAATTCAATTAATGATTCAATAACAAATATAGCATCCAAATTTCATATTCATATGTTCATTTGTTTCAAAATTATGTGCAGGAGAAGAAAATGAGAAAACAGGTCTAACCTCCACTTTTGTAGACCAGTGTATTACTATTAACTACTAACTATATGAAAAATGAATTGCAAAACATGACACCAGTTTTACCAGAAGTTTTTTGCACATGCAATCTAAAGAATTGAAAAAGTTTATTTCAATTTCTTATTCATGTTTTTTTTTTTTCTTTCTTTCTTTTCAAGGTGGCTATGGTAATTCAGAAAAAAATGTTCCCTGATTTTCCTGACACATTTTGACAGATTTCCATGATTTCAGTTACCTAACCATGGCAATTAAAAAATTATACTAATCTAATGTGTATACCTCAATCTTTTTTTTTTTTTTTTTTTTTTTTTTGGGGGGGGGGGACCATACACACAAATAAAGAAAATACAAATGAAAAGCTTAAATTTGGGAGAAATCTTCAAAATATAAATATTTAAATACTTTTTACTGCACAACCTATTAACACCAGAACATACAATTGAAACTGAAATTGTTGAATTAAAAATATTTAATAATAATTATAATAAAAGAAATTGGGAGTTCTTTTTATGTTAAAGCGGTGAGATTCAATTAGAAAGTAGCCAAACTGTGCAATGTTGGCTAAGATATCAACTGTTTGGCAATCTTTCAGTCATTTTTGCAAGGTTAAAATGAAAAGTTCTCTTATTTTTCATGAATTCCCTGATTGTTGACACCCTGTTTTTTTTAAAGTAAAGGATCAGATGAATTTACTCTGAAGAAAGAAGTGTATGTAATGAGCTTAGAAAAGTTTTCCTTTCAGAAAAAAACACACAGACATTTTGCATAGGTTATTAAGGATATAAAAACAAAAGTCTGCTTCATTAATAATAGTAATAAAGGTAATAATAATTACTTGAACAAAGAGATAAAATTTAACATTTAGAAAACTATAATAGTTGAATATCTATTTTTACTTAACTATCATACAAGAATATTCTATATTAAATGGATTCCAAACCAGATATTTCATACATTACTTCTATTTAAACAAGACTGTTAATTTTGTTTATTTTAAATTATTTAGTTTGTGCTTCAGAAAAAGTTCTTATCGAATGTTCTGAATTTTATCAGCAATTTTTTCCACTCTATTTTATTAACTCCTTAACTGCCCCGGACATAATGCACGTCTTGCTGAAGTATGATCCTTTGTGTTACACTGCTAAGTTTGACAGATTTGGAATACAATTAAAAGACCATGACAGTGTTTTCAAAGGATTTACTTATTTCAGAGAAGATGGGGAGTGGGAGGAATTGGAAAAGGAATATTTCTTGAACAGTGAACCCATAACTACAAGCGCCTGTGTGAAAAAAAAAAAGGCAGTGGGAAGCTAATCTTGTAATTTTTCGTTGGTAGGTAAGGGGTTAATTATTCAGTAAAAGTGATGCACCTATCATTAGAAATATAATATTCTTTCAGGCTGGAATAACTTTCATTGTCACCATCAATTTTCTCAATTTCACCCCCCCCCCCCCTATTTAAAACAAACATAAATTCCAACAAATACTGAACATCATACAATTTGAGTATTACTATCTGCATTAAAACAATTTTTATATTGCTTCTCATACTTCTCTCCATTCAAAATACTTCCTTCAGAATTTACCAGCTTACATGTAAGCAAAATTCTAAATTTAATTGTTTTTTTGTAAGTTACCAATTGCTATAAATTTTTCAAATCATAGGAGAGGGGAGAAGCTGGCCTCTCTGCAGTGCCTTCCTGGTTCTTTAATTTTTTGAATACCAAATGAGAAGACTTGATATAGTTATTTCAAGTTGTAATCTTTTTTTGTTATTAAAAATAATAATAATAATAATTTCTTAAGAAAGAAAAAAAAAGGGGGGGGGTTGAATCTTCTAGATATTGGTGGCTCCAGGTCCAGATAACAGGTTTTATATTTTTAATAATTTCTTCTTCTAATCATTATTATTATTTCATGTAAAAAAATTAACAATTTTGTTGTCTTTTTTCCTTTTTTTTTTTTAAGTACTCAATAAAAATTTAAAAATACTATTTGTTATTTTAAATAAATTTTTAAGCAATTAAATTATTAGTAGGTTATGTTGTAGATGTATGGTTTTGAATGAAGTCAAAGTAACTACATTTAAAGTTGCATATTTATCACTTAAAATAATAATAATAATACAATTAATCTAATAGCACTGAACTAAACTACATACAGAAATAAAGAATATTAAAAAAGGGAAAAAAAAAAATTAAATATTTAAATATATACATGTAAATACTTACAATTTTCATTGCTAGATAAACACTCTTGAATAGTCATAAAAACATAAAGGGAAATGATAATCTGCCACAGAACACACATAATGATGATTCAGAAAATGAACAAATTCTTAATAAATAATCTGAAAGAAAAAAATAGTAAAATTTACTTAAACGTTACAAATAGTAAAATGAAATAAAATCCTCTAATAAAATCAAATTATTTCAATTCTGATATCATTTATTAACTTTTTTATGTGTGGACTTTTCGAAATTATTTAAGAAAATTTTAATTATTGGCAAATATTTTTACAATATACATAACTACGATCAATCAGTTTTTTTTTTTTTTTTTTTTTTGCGACGATAAGGGTTTATAGTGTATTACATTTTTTCTATTTAAAATAAGTTAACCATTTGTTATAAAAATTAATGAATTAACTCAAGTTACTATTTCTATATTTTTCAAACAAAAATATACGCTAAAATTACCATAGCTCCCCCTCCGGAAAAAATAAAATAAAATAAATAATAATAATAATAATAATAAATAAATGAATACGTTCGAATAAAATTTCTTGACCACTAAGTATATTCATACTACCTCTTATTAATTAATTGGGTTTAATCTGATAGCAAGAATTATTGAAAATATAAGTTGAAAAACTGCAAAACCCTTTTAAATTACTTTTCTTGATCCTTGTTTGTTATAATTGAAGAAAAGAATTGTTTCATTCCATATCTATTGTCTTAAACCCCTGTACTTGAATGAGTTATTTTTGTTGATTTTTTTTCTTCGCTGATGTTTTGCAGAAAAACAAACATCTTTATTTGAATAATTAAAAAAAAAAAAAAAAAAAAAAAAAAGTTACATTACAAACTTTTTGAAAAAATTACCAACGAAGCTAGGCATTTCAATATTTAATCTAAAAAAATATATATATATATATATTTATCTTAATTACTTGCATAGAAAAAAAAAAAATTCTATCTTCTAGTATATTATATCTTCGTTTAATTTTTTCTGGTGAATATTGCAAAAGAAAAAAATATATGTAAATATCTTTTATAAGTGTATTAAAAAAAGAATATCTTTCATAATATTAATGAAGCCCAGCCCCGTAATCAAGATTTAATTCAATTATTAAACAATAGAAGTTTCTACAAATAATAATATTAATATTTCTTATCTGAAATAAAATTACGCGCCGTAACACATCGTTTACGGATTAGCAAAACAAAAAATAATTAATATGATATTAATTTAAATAGCCCGCGCTCATACAAAAATAACTATTCCGGCATAAAAACGATAACAGCCTTAACTTGAAAAAGTTTTTTTAATATTATTATACTTTAAAAATTTCAAAATAGCTATTTTAAATAACTTATACAAACACAAATAGTAGTTACAAGCATTTTCATGTTATTCTGAGAAAAGTGTTCCCAAAATCCACCCTTTTTTTTAGTATATGTTTTAATGAACACATGAAACAACAAAAAACTTCACGTTATTAATATTTGAAATAATAATAACTTACCACAGGATTAAGATTAGCACATCAGAACAAATAACAAACACAATATTATAATTTTTCAACAGTTTATCCACGCACGCAACAGATGCGATTTTTCTCCATTTCCCAACTTTTCCGTAGTGCTAGAAGTTTGACTTGTCATCCCACGCAAATTCGTCCTTGAAATATACATTTAAATTCGATGAACGCTATTAACACACAAATATCTACACTACACCAAATTCCATACGATTAACGTTACAGAACAATTCTCTAATATTCACAATCTATCTTCTACTTTTTCATTTTCATACCCCATCATTCGAATTAAACAGAACATAACGGGACTGGTAACGCACGTGTTTACAAAGAAAGTTCGATGGTATAATGACAGCGCTGCTTTTTCTCTCGCTCTTGCAGCTCCTCTTTGGGAGCATCGCCAAATGAGATAGGATTTCCAAGAAAGGCGGTTCTGTTCTAGGAGAAAAAGACCGCTCCCTTTCAGTTTCAGCTGTGAAATAATGACACTGTTGCAAGCAGACAAGAGATTTTTTTTAAACGATGTAAAAAGAAATAAAAGATTGAGCATTGAAACAGAAGACACGATAATATTGCTTGCTAAAAGGATAAATTTATTTTTTCGTTATTTATTTCGCCTCCTAATATCGCACCATTATATACCACTGGTATTTATTTTCACTGAAATCTTTCGGACCCATCTCAAAACGAAGATATCAGTTTCCTTCTTCGATGACTCATGTACAGAAAGAGGGGAATTTGGACAGGGCCGGATTTACGCAGTTCATAGCCACAATCACAAAATACTATAGTTGTCTGTGGTCATAATATATAATATAAATTGCTATATTATGTAGAGGAGATACGCATACGCAAGTGCTTTATATAGAATCATTTATTCATTACTATTACTAAAAAAAATGTGGTAATATTTATGTACCTATTTAAAATTGTCTATTTTTTCAAAACTAAGTTATTATCCCTCCCACCCCACCTTAAGATTGCCTACCTTACCTCAATTATACACATTATAATATAAATATTACAATTTACACATTATAATGTGCCTACCTCAATTATACACATTATAATATAAATAACTGACATACAAAATAAACATATAAATAAAAAACTGACATATAAATAAAAAACTATTTTTGTTTCGAAATAATATCACAGCATTTTGTCAAGCGAACAAAGTAGTCCCAAGCAGGGCCCGATTAACCTTACAACTGAGGGGAAGCACAAATCCATTTGGGGGCCCCCACTGATTGCTTGGTCTAAAGACTCGTACAAAGATCTCGAAAAATTTATAAATTTTTCATTAAATTTTGTAGTTACCTGGAATTGAGGACAAGTAAATTCGCTTAAAATGTAGACAAGTAAATTCACTTAATTTTTGTACCAAAATATAAACTGGTGAAAGCCTATATCAGTGTTGGGCATAATTGATTAAAAAGTAATTGAATTACAATTAAATTACAATTGTATATTTTTTTTATCAATCGATTAACAAGTAATTTATTACAAATAAATTGAATTACTTATTCAATTTATTTGTAATCAATTATTTGTTATTTTATTGACAGTAAAATAATTATAATTGTAATTCAATTGCTTTTTAATCAATTATGCCCAACACTGGCCTATATTCACTACAATATATGAAATTATTCCATTATAAATGAATGCGTAAAAGCTTCATTAGTATTTCCTACATAATCTAGAAATGATAGTTGTGCAGTCAGGTGTACTGTGAAGTGTGAACTGTGACATTTTGTAATCAGACAGACAATGCTTTTAGATCACAAGCTTACAATTCGGGGTCCATTTTTTCTTAATTTGGGGCCTTTTAAAAAATTTCCAGCGGAAGCACATGCTTCTTGTGCCTGTTGGGTAATCAGGGCCGGGTCCCGGACAAAAGCCCCACCGGACAAAATCCCCACGGACAAAATCCCCACGGACAAAATCCCCGCCGGACAAAATCCCCACCGGACAAAAGCCCCACCGGTCAAAATCCCCACCGGGCAAAAGCCCCACGGGACAAAATCCCCACCGGACAAAAACCCCACTGAAGCTCAAATGTACATGGGGGGGGGGAGGCTAAAGGGGACCACAATGCGTATAGCAAGATAAAAAAAATATATATATATTTTTTATTTTTTATTTTTTTAAGATATTAATGAAACTTTGTTTAATTATCATTAGAGTTTTAAGTAATATATACTGAGAGTTACATATATCTGATAGGGAGGGGTTTCTGCTAAAATTTTAGCCATCATTATAACTCGTTGTATGTGTAGATGAATGTATATGGATGCTTTTAATTTCTGTCAAAATACTTTGTGTGTGTATATATATATGATATTATGTGAAAGATTACACACAAAAAATTAAAAAATAAAATATATATTAAAAACATCTTTATTTATTAAAAGTGAAAATTTTTAATGGTTAAATTAATTTGTTTAATAGAACTATTTGAGCTTTTAAATGGAAAACCTATTTTTAAAAAAATTAATATATATATATATATATATATATATATATATATATATTATATGAATGATTAAAAAGTAAAATAAAATAAATAAATAAAAATAAGTTTTAAAAAATTAACTAAAAATTTTAGAAAACTAATTTAACTAATATACATATAATATATACATATAATAAATTAGTCGAGATTATTTAATACTATTGTTTTGGGTTTTAATATTAATTAAAAAAAAAAACTGTTTCGAAATACTTTTAATAATAAAAGATTATATATATATATATATACATATATATATACATATATATATATATATATATATGAATGATTATAAGGAAAACCTAGTTATAAAAATATTTAATGAAATATTCTAAGTAAAAAACTAATTTATTAATTAAAATAAAATTTTTAAGATTTCAATTAAGTGAGATTGTTTAATACTGTTGTCTGGACTTTCAGTTAAAAAGTTTATTTTTAAACATCCGAGCGGTGATCGATGCTAGTAGAATGGGAATGTTAAGTTCGATCCGAAGTCGCATTCGTCGACCAAGCCGTTGAGAGTTTCCCGTGGTTTTCTTCGAAACTTTCGCAAGTATAGGCTAAGGCTCCCGCCCCCTATTCCCACCCCGGAGAGCATTTCACGCAGGTGTAGGGCACTCAAGTTATCAACCGGCTTTAACACTACCACAATCACCACGAAGATTTTTTTTTTTTTTTTTAATATAAAATGATTCTTTTACTATAAATGATTATATATATATATATATATATATATATATATACATAATTTATAGCAATATATTTTAATTAAAAATGAATTTAATTATTATTATTATTATTATTATTTTTTTTTTTTTAAATAATTCAATTAGATCAGATTGCTTAATACTATTGTTTGGTCGTTTAAATAAAAATACTATTTCAAAATGTTCTTAAACATCAAAAGATTTTTTACTATCCTTCATCATAGAAATATGGAGCTGATTAAAATTATTTAATTTAAAAGACCTAATTGAAAAACTAATTTGATTATTAAAAATATACATTTCAATTAAAAAAAAAAAAAAAAAGAGATTGCTTGAATAATAATTTTTCAGATTTTAATTGTGAATCTTATTGTAAAATATTTTTAATAAAAAAGATTTAAAAGAAAAAAGAATGCTTATATATATATATTTCTTTTCTTTTCTTTTCTTTTTTTTTTTTTAAAGGTTAAAATTCATTTAATAAAATATTTTAATTGATAATACGTAATTTAATTATTAAAAATAGATTTTTTTTAAATTATTGAATTATTTAAGATAATTCATTATTGTATTATATATAATATTACTGTTTGGATTTAATAGAAAAAAAAATTAAAAAATTTTTTTAATATAAAAATGTTTCCTACTAATTATTATCGAAAAAGGAACTAATTAAAATAATTTGTATATTTTATGCGAGGTACATATTTAAAGCACAATTTGGTACCTTTATACTAAATACGATGTAACAAAATTAATATACATATATTTGATGTATACAAAATAATTTTTCCTGTAAAATAAGGGCCCGCTAGCACTCGAGAGGTTCTGTCCTGTAAACTGGTAGACGTAAGATTACGAGTTCGATCCCAGGTCGCTCTCGTCGACCGAGCCGTTCGGTGTTTTCCGTGGTTTTCACCAAAACTTGTGTAAAGGCGCGCTAGGACCCCTTAGAAAGACCCCCACGGAAGGCACTCCCCTTCAGGTCTAGGACCTCAGTGCAATCTTTCACCTTTACTCCCAATACCAATAGCAATATCTGTGAAATAAGATATGATTAGCGTAATTGATTGACTAACAGGGTGACACAAAGTATTTCTGATTCATTGTGAAGTATATAAAAGGGAAAACTGCTTAATATTAATTTTCAGAGTTGTACGAATTTTTTTAGTACATCATATGGTGTGCATGTACAGTTTACACGATATATATTCGACATAAAAAGTAATCTGTTTAATGCTTTCTCTTATATATACATATGTATATATGTATTATGAATGCGTTTTCATACATGCATAAATATACACGTTTCACACACCATAAAAGCCGAAAATTATTTCAGCAAATTTTGTCTGTGTGTGTCAGCATTTCTGTACGCGTACAACGCTATTTTCATTATTATAAAATATTCCAATATTAAAATATGAAAATATTCTCATTCGATTTGTAGACCCCCAAAACAGTTATATTCCTATTTTGAACGATCTAGCTCAATTTCTATTTTTTTGCCCCTTCGTCCCCCCCCCCATTTGTCCTTTCTAATAATTTTAGACTTTCGAAAATATTCTCATCCTGTTTGTAGGTTCCGAAAACCTATATGCCCCAAATTTAAACGGTCTAACGGTATTTTTACTTTTTTGCCCCTTCGCCCTCCCTTCCCGCTCCTCTTAATAATTTTACACTCTCAAAAATATTCTCATTCGATCTGTAGACCCCCAAAACCTTTATGTACCTATTTTGAACGAGCAAACTCCAATTCTATTTTTTACCCCTTCTCCCCCGCCCCCCTTTCCGATCTTCCTAATAATTTTAGACTTTCGAAAATATCCTCAACCTATTTATAGGCCCAAAAAATCTACATGTACCAATTTTAAGCGATCTCACGCTAATTTCAATTTTTTTGTCCCCCCCCCCCCTTTTCGAGCCAACTAATAATTTTGCACTTTCGAAAATAACCTCATTTGATTTGTAGACCACAAAAACATAGTAAAATTAAGAATAACAGAAGATTAAATGTCACCGAAATCCACGTTAACCAAAAAGAATTAATTTGTAATTAAATTAATAATAACCCGTGAAGAATTTAGTACAGATAAGAAAACAATTAACAGTTAATATCTTTAATAAACTATGAACTATCACACCGAGTTTCTAGTGGGAAAAGTAACAGATTTATTGAATAATTTATTTTATAACGAGTTTAATTAATTTTGAAATGTTAATTTTATCCAAAATATCATACGTAGGGCCTTTGTCCAGGCTAAGTGGGGTTTTTGTCCGGTGGGGATTATGTCCGGTGGAGCTTTTGTCCGGTGGGGATTTTGTCCGGTGGGGATTTTGTCCGTGGGGATTTTGTCCGGTGGGGCTTTTGTCCGTATCCCATCAGGGCCTGGCCTGGTCCCAAGTACCGCTTTGCCTGCTGGGCATCAGGCCTACTTTGTTCGCCTGGAAAGGCATGGGATACGAACAAAAGCCCCGGCGGAAAAAACCCCACAGGACAAAAGCCCCGCCTACACCGGACATAATCCCTCATACAAAATCTCCGCATGCAACGGATAAAACATAAAAGCCCCACTTAACCCGAACAAAGGCCCCTGTGTATCAATGTATCAGAAATGGTATTCTGGATAAAATTAACATTTCAAAATTAATTAAAGTCGTGATAAGATTAATTAAAGTCGTGATAAGACAATTAAATGAAATTTGCCGTACATTTTTACAGATTAAGTATAGGAGTGAGAGTAGTATCGTTCAAAAGGTATCTTTAATGTGAATTTGAGAAAAAAAAATATTATTTTCTTATGTTGTCAAGACGGCAATAAAAAATGACTTTATTTACCAAAACTGTAGCCATCTGTCAAGAAAAAAAAAAAAAAAAAATGTAATACTTTGATCATTTACTGTATTATACAGCAAGGAATAATAAAACGAAATTTCATTAAAATTGGTTTAAAAAAAAAAATTAAATTAAATAAGAAAATAAACAAACAAACAAAAGAAAAAAAAAATTCTAATCTCACCCCCCCCCCTCCCCCAGGTGTTGGCAACTCTGGCTATCTTTCTTAAAGTGCAAGTGATATCTATAGAAAGTTATATAGTAATCTGTAGAAGTTTAATATAAAAACTGCATTTTTCTTTTCAGTCTGCCCTCTAGCCCCCCTCCCCAGATGTATTTAACTCTGAATATTGGGGAGAGTGGGAATGAATGGGACATTTTTCATGTTTTTATTTATAAGGTTGACCATATGTAATTCAGAGTTTTGCAACACTTCTCATAAGTACACTTCAGTAATCAGTTACATATAAACATACTAACTTTAATAAAAAGTTCTCATTTTTAATTAATAATATTTTTTTTACATGCATGTACATTGTGCCATTCATCTCCACCAGGGATGAATGGGACAAGACTGGAGTTAACAAAGAAAAGAAAACGGATAGTAAATAAATTTTTAAAGTTAAATTGGTTTATGTGATTTTATTACGCACTATGAATTTACTGAAAATAACTGATGTATTGACTCAAATTAACATCAAAAGACAAAAGTCCTTCGCTTCGTACTGTTCCTAGTGTCCTAGGCTTTGGTAATTTAATCTAATAAGACCTAATCTAAAAATAAATAAATGAATAAGACACTAGAAAGATATAAATCATTATAATAGAGTGCAAATTATCCAGATAAATTTTTGTTTCCGACTGATCGGGAAAATTAGCATTATATTCTGTATTACATTAATAATCACCAGGATTTATTTAATTAGCTTGATTGAAATTGTGATTTTAATCAAATTATTATTATTTTATTTTATTTTTATTATTGATTTAAGTTGCATTGAATATTCTAACTTATAATTTTTTTAACCATAATTATTATAAACAAAAATCAGAACAATTAATTTCATTCTGTTTTTCTCTAAAATTAATCAAAACAAAAATTAAGAACCCTGATAATCAATTAACATCAATAATCAATTAACAAAATTAAGAATCCTGATAATCAATATGGCTAATTTACATAATTAAAAATATAAAATTATTTTATAATGAATTAACTAATTTTATATAAGTCCTAATTATTAAAAAAAAAGCCTATTCATCCTTAACTTTTACTTATATTTTTTTATATTTAGCCTACTTGCACTAAATTCAAATGCTACTTTTATAATTCCATGTAATAACTACTGAACTACAGGTTTTAAAAATATTGAAAATCTATTTAAGATTTGTCTTAATATAATTCTTGTGTACAATTTTAAATTAGCACATAGTGGGGAATGCCCCATTCATCTCAATCACCACATGATCATATAAAACAGGAAATAGGCTTAATGAACAGTTGTCAATATTCTTCTTGAATATCATAAACACAATAAAAGATTATGCCTTTTCACCAGATAAGAGTTATAGTAACTTTAAGCAAATAGTTAATTTCTTAACTACTACCTAATTGAATCAGTAAAAACTTACTTTGGCAGCTGAAAAAGACACTTTAATTTTTTCTGCCCTTATATTGATAGCATAATTCTGAAACTACACTTAAAGAATGACCTCAGTGCTGCCATATATCAGAAAAATTGTCAAGTTTATGGTTCTTGAAAACATAAAAATCTAGCTATTGTCCCATTCACCCTGCGTCCCATTCAACCCCGCCCTCCCATAAATATACATATAAATAACAAGAACTGATAATTATGTGAAACGAGGGCAAAATCCAAATATATGAAATTGAAATAAGAAGAAAGATCAGATTCCGCTACGGCTTAGGACGGTTGGAGCGGGTTAAACCAACTTGTCGAGCACCCAACCTTCCCAAAATCCTTTTCAAAACCAACAAAAAAAAAAAAAAAAAAAAAAGTAAAAATGAACATAATTACAACTACATTTATATATACATATTAGAGTGAGTGATAGTTAAACAGAATTTCACTGAAATTTGTAAAAACAGATGTATGCAATTCCCATTATATTTTTTAAAACTCTAAATGATAATTAAATAAACATTCAAAAAATCTGCAAAGGATTTTTGTTTGAAAAAAATTGAAATTGTGTTGCTTGGGGTCACTAGAGGCCCCTGGAGCTCGCCTGTGATACCACATCTGATAGATCATTTGAATGCGCCAAATTTTTAAAATCACCGTGTTTAGTGAAATTGTTTTTCTTTCAATATATTCTGGTGTATCCAGGCTTTTGAAACACCCTGTATAAATGTAGAATCTTGGCTGGGCGTCTAGGGGTGGGGTGGGGCAATGATGAGATGCGACTTAGATGACTAAACATTTATTACGTAACACATACAACACAAGATACACAAAGAAAAAAAAGATAATAGCAGAATTTGCATAATTAACCATTTGCTGGTTTCGAGGCTTAGAACACGGAACGAGCTCTCTTCATCAGTATAACCGTAACAAAGCAACATTTAAGCACCTACTCACAAATATAATTCACAAAAGTACCTTCACGCACTTTATCAAATATGTGAGATTGATGCATTGAGCCCTCCATGGCTCTATACAACTATAAAAAGCACATCAAGCTCTAATTAGGAGAAAATGACCATATCAGCCTTCGCGCTGACGGTCTCAACAGCTTTTCGTTGCAGCCAGATCTCAACTGACTTCCGTTCGTCATGTTCTCGAAAGATGAGCATCAGAGGCAGCGCCATCTGTTGTCTGTACATGGAATGCATCCCATAAAGCTTTCCACATAACTTCCTACAACGCTCTGCTATCCTGATGTACGGTGACTTCACCGTCGAACTAGCCTGGGGTACTAAAGGATATCTGCAAAATACAATTAAAAGAAAAAAAAAAAAAAACGAAAAAGAGAAACAGACATTAAAAAAATTATGTACATAAAAATTCACGGTTAACTTTTTCTTTAAAGTTCATTAGTCTCTGTTATTGGATTTTAGTTTAGTTTGTGGACCATAATTTCATATGGTCTGCAGAAGTACTAGTATGTATAGGTCCTTCGTGATCACCTATCTTCTCGACTTCATATCTGTCTTTGGTCTTTATTCGCACAACTTTATAAGGACCTAAGAATTTTGGTCTTAGTTTCATGCCGGTTCCAAACTGAGTTCGCTGGATGGCAACTAGATCATTAATTTTATACACATGGGCTTTCATTCTCTTCTTGTTGTAACATCGGCGATTTTCTTCTTGAATCTTAAGAATGTTTTTTCTTGCTTCTTCACGAATCGTGTTAAGATTATCAAGCATGGAATTTATCCTTTCCTCTTCGAGGAGTTCTAGTACTCTCTTATCTTCTTTCCTTCTCATTGTTACTCCACTCCAGTGAGTAATTCAAAAGGAGTTCTTTTGGTACTTCTCGATATGGTGGAATTAATTGTTCTCTGGACAGCCTCAACAAACTTGTACCACTTATTCGGGTCATTTATACATAACTTGGATAATACAGGAATGATTGTTTGGTGGAGTCTTTCTATTTTACCGTTTCCTCTTGGGATTCCAGTTGTGATGGTGTCATGTTCGATTCCCTTTGATTCACAGTAATCTGCAAATTCCTTCGATATGAACGCAGGTCCACGATCAGATATTATTCTTGCGGGGTTACCAAAAATAGCAGCTTGCTGTTTTAATTTTTGCAAGGCGTCTGCTGAAGAAGTTGATTTCACAGGATATAGCCATGAAAATTTACTAAATCCGTCGATGACAGTGAAAATGTGATTATAGTTTTTATTAGTAGTCGGTAATGGACCCACAAAATCGATGTGATAAGTGGATAAGGTATATCTCCTTTAGGGATAGGGTTCAAAAAACCTTCTCCTTTTCTCTGTTTCTTATTTACGAGTATACATTCTACACAACTTTTTACAACATTATCTACGCATTTTTTCATATTAGAAAAATAATAGTCACGTTTGACTAACTCTTCAGTTTTAATAACCGAAAAATGTCCTAAGGCATGACATTTCTTTACGACCTCAATTTGCATGGTCTCTGGGACAATTAGTACATCCCTATCATTTAACACTTTATATAAAATATTATTTTTTAACACATATTCGTCATTTTGGTTCTGTTGTAAAAGAAATTTCATAGCGTTGACAAACTCGTCGTTTTCTTGAGCAGTAGCAATACGATGAGTGAGCGTATCAGTATTTACAGTCATTACAGGGTGTCTGCTAAGCGCGTCAACATGCTGCATTTGTTTACCAGGACGATGTTCTACTTCGCAATCGAATTCCTGTAGCAGGAAAGACCACCTGGCTACCTTAGGTGTCAATTCACGTTTATCTAAAGTTTTGGTGAATGCTTGACAGTCAGTATAAATTTTAAATTTACTACCTAATAAATAGTTCCTAAATTTTTTAAGGGCTTCTACTATCGCTAACACTTCTAATTCATAACTGCAGTATTTTTCTTCTTGTACCGAGGTCTTTTTACTCATATAATGAATTGGATACTACTGTCCATCGTCATCTTGTTGTAATAAGATTGCACCGAATCCTAATTTAGATGCATCTGTATGAACTTCTAACTTATAGCCTTGTTTAAAAAGGTGTAAGACAGGCGTATTAGATAAAATGTCTTTCAGCTTTTGAAAAGCCAATTTCTGCTCTTGGTCGAATTTAAATGGAGTGAAAGCACGTAATAAGTCACTGAGTGGTCTTGCTATGTTGGCAATGAACGAATAAATTTTCTAAAGTAACCCGTTAAACCTAAGAAACTCTGCACTTCCCTAGCATTACGGGGTTCTGGGAAATTTTGGACTGCAAGAGTTTTTTCTACTGAGGGTTTAATCGTGCCATTCTCAATTATGTGACCTAAGAAATCGATCTTTCGTTTCAAAAACTGACATTTCTTTAAATTTAACTCTAGACCAAATTTTGATGCCGTTTCTAACACACGTTTTAATTTATCTAACCCTTCATTCTCATCTTTAGATGGAATAATTATATCATCTAAATAAATAATTACAGTACCATCTTTTAATAGGTCTTTAAACACATAATTTACATGTCTTTGAAATACTAAGGGAACTATTACATAATCCATAGGGAACTTTTAGAAACTCATACTGGGCATTATCGGTCACAAAAGCCGTATATTTCCTACTTTTTTCCTCTACATCAACTTGTAAAAACGCATTCTTTAAATCTAGTGTCGAAAAAACTTTACCCTCCCCTAATCTATCAAATAAATCCTCAATATTTGGCAACGGGTATTTATCTTTAATAATTTTCTTATTTAAAGCACGATAATCACAGCATAACCTTATTCCTCCATCTTTTTTCCTACACACCACTATTGGCGAAGCGTAATTTGACGTACTTTCTCTAATTATACCATCTTTTAACCACTGGTCAATTTGTTTATCCACCTCTGATTTCTCTACAAATGATAATCTGCGAGAGCGTAAACATACTGGTGTATCATCAGATAAAATAATGGACATTTTTAAATCAGTACTTTTTGTTTTAACTGGCTTATAACTTTTTATTAACTCGCTTAATCTCTCTTTTAACGATTTATCTAAAATGTGAGTGACATCGAATTTTGTTTCTTCTGAAAAATTGCACATATTTGAAAAAACAGAATCTATTTCATTTTCCCTTCGATCAAATAAAGAAAAAGAACACTCACTTGCTTCATCGAAATCACTTCCCCCCGAACTCAGAAAAAATCCCCCCCCCCCCTATGTCAGTGGAATTCGAAACATCTGTTTCCTCCTTATTTTGTGGTTTCAAAATATGAAAGATATTACCAGGCAGAATTACGTCGCATGACAAATTGTTGCATAAAGCTCCGATTATGTTTACTGAATCATGATTAGGAAAAGATATTTTAAATTCAGTTAGAATTGCATCTTTCTTTTTATTAAAACAGCTAACTAGAGTGGTTGAAGAAATAACATTTTTAGTCTGTGGAATGCTAATTTTATTTACAACTAGAATCGAAGAACCTGTATCTTTTAACCCTTTAAGTGGAATATCATCCACTAAAATATCAACATATTTGAGCTCATTAACAACTAGGTTAATCGGACTTGTTTCGGATTGAACTACTGAATTCGTTGGAAGATTTTCACGGAATTCTTTTTTCTCTGGAATTCGTTTAGGGCAGACTCTAGCGAAATGAAATGTTTTCCCTTTTGCACCAAAAATGTAACACATTCTTTCATGCTTTTCGTGAGTTTGATTAGATACCGAATTACGTAATATGGGATCTTTATTATTAAACTGGGTCTTTCTAAAAGGAGTTTTGTTTACAAACCGCTTATTCTCTGAACTTTCGTTTCGCGTATTATTATTAGTTTCAATTAGCGATTTCCCTCTAGAAGAGTAGAATAAATCACATTCCCGACCTAATTCGTTGGGTTTAAACCAATTTTGACCTTCTCGAACACTAATATGTTCCCTAGTTCTAGAATCCAACGTTTCATATAATTTATCAGAAACTATAAGATCACACAATTGTTTAACATCGTTAACCCCTCTCAATCTACAATAGTAATCAAAAGAAGCGCTTAGACGGGAAGCAAACTGCACATGAGATTCTGACGGATTACGCAGCGCATTTTTAAGAGTCATTTTTTTTAAAGTTGGACACTTTTGATAGTTGACATCTTCAATTTTTCCGAAACTTTCAGGATGTGTTAGTAGTACTGTGATAAGAAAAAGTGAAATTTAATTTTTTCTGAATTTGATTTGTTCGACTTACAGAGGGGGTCAAAGTCTGAGGCCGTAAATAAAGGGTGCCATTTTAATATCATTTTACTCCTAAAGCCATGCGTGACCCATGTCAATTTTTTTTAAATACGGATACTACTTGATACTAAGTACATTTTAGGATAAACAGTTTGGTGGGTCATTCATGGCTTTAAAGGCCAGGGTCATTCAAAAGTGCAGTTTTCGTTGATGTTTTCCATGTTTTCAGTCTGAATATCTGCTAAAGCCATGAGTGCCCCATAAAAATAATTATGGGGTTAATTACACACCTTAGTACAGAACTTAAAAATATTTAAAATTGCATGGGTCACTCTTGGCTTTAGTAGATAAACGGTCTCAAAGTTGAAAATTTTCAAAAAAAGGTCAAATTTGATGGTAAATTACTCTATAAGCCATGAGTCAATAACTATGAGAGAGAGTTTTAATTATACCCTAGATGGTCCAGTTTTAGACCCAGGTTACAAACCTATGGGGCTTGTAAGATTTATTTAGATATAGTCTATTTAATATCGCCAATGTGTACCTGTTCTATGTAGTACAAAACGCTTGAGACCCAATTTTGTAATACATTAATGCTTGTTTAAAACTTCCCATTTTACATTACAGAGGTCAGCATCAAAATAAATATAAAATAAATATAAAATTAAAAAATCTGGAGTGACTCCACTCGACTTTCCGAACATTGAGTAATTAACAGTTTTGTAGATAAAGCCTATAAATGCTAGATTCGCCAAAATGCTTATAGTTAGTGCGGGTACATGACGCTTTGGTCCCGCCGTTTTGCTCCTGCCACTTTGGTCCCGCCGAATTGGTCCCGCCACTTTGGTCCCGAGGAAATTTCGGTCCCGCCATTTTGGTCCCAATATCAAGAATAATTAAAGTATTACAGAAAATAAAAGCGAAATTCTTTTTTCATATTTCAAATTCTTGTCATTTGACTTGAAAACAAGGGGGTAGGAAAAGTTAAAATTATTATCATTATTATTATTTTGCAACAGAAAGTTGTAGTAACAAATAAAACTGAAAAAATGTCTAAAATTTCGAGATTTAGATTTTTTTCTTTGTACGATGAAGGAAAAAGGACAGCAAATACATGAGGGAACTTCGGGCAAAAGAGAACTAATAATAATTTTTACAATTGGAGGGTTAAATATATACAACCTTTGTTGAAAATGATGCAACTATAGGACACATGAAACAGAAGATTTATTATTTCGGAGGGAATTTTGTATGATAAAGGGTATTAGATATCAGCGAAGATCTAAGCATTGTTAATTTGTCAAAGTCCTGAAAATTTAGTTTAAATAATATACAAGGTTTTCAAAATAAAACACTGTAATGCGGCTCTTAAATATCACATTCAAATTTAGAGTGTTCGAATACAAAATTTATAGGAAATCGATGCTTTATCCAAGCGTCCTCTAAATGTTAGAGTTTAATTATAAAAGAAGATATTAAGAACCTAAATAATGATCTCGGGATTTAATTTGTATAGATCTGCTAAACACGAATCAATGTCAAAATGAATATCAATGTCACATGAATCAATCTGTGTTTGACAAATGTCAATCCGGATACATTTGTCAAACACAGAAAATAGTTAAACATCACACAGAATTTGAAAAGCATTTTCTTCCCTTATAATCCCTTACAATATTGTTTAAGAAAATTTCAATTAAAAGCCCCCCCCCCTTTTTTTTTTCTCTTAAAATGCACTGAAACAAAACAGTGAAATTCCTTTTTACTGTCTGTTGTCTGTTAGAGAAATAGGTGTGAAACGAATCCCGAGTGCTTCAGAAATTTGAATGTGGGCATTGTTTTTAGTCATAGAGGTATAATATATATATATAGGATCAGACAGCTATAATATATATATATATATAGATATATATATATTCTTTTTGGGAAAGATTAAACTAAAAAGGTAAAATATTGTGCATCAACATATTACAAACTTTGATGCTTGCAATGCGCACAGTTGATTAAATATTGGGCTACTTACATTTTTTCATTTTTAATATTTGTAATTGAAAAAAAAAACAGTAATTTATATACATATAAACATGGTTAACATAATTAAATATCATGGGCAAACAAACATGTATATTATTATTATTATTAATATAACGCAGATTTTGAAACAAATTCCTCTTAGATTAATGATAAAAGTTAAATCACAATCAAATCGAATGAAACACCTCTCTCTCTCTCTCACACGTGCACATATATCTATATACATACATATATATGAATAACTTCATATGTAAACTCAAAAACTTCATAAATGATCACAAACTTATGCTTATGAAGAAGAGTCTATGATGAGAGCAGGTAGTTCTTTGAAAGAAACAGCATTCTGTCACTAAAAGCAAATTATATTTAATATCCTAAGGTTTTCTTTTTTTCCTTTTCCCTTTTTTTTAACATTTTTTTTTTTTTTAATTTTATTATTTTTAAATTAATTCAGACTTTATCAATAAATACATTCAAATGGGGATTCTTTTTTAATAAGAAATTACTGTTGTTATTAATTGTCACTAATAGTAAATTAAAAATCAAATTGCAATTAAAGTAAGTTAAATCAAAACCAAATGAAAAAAAAAGTCTCAATAAAAAAAAAAAAAAAAAAAAAGAAAAGAAGAAGAAGAAGAAAAAGAAAAGAAAGTGCAATTACATCAGAAAAAAGGTTAAATATACTAAATGTTCGTAAAAAATCAGAACAAAATTCTCCGAATCTCAATGGCTAGGAAGCAATCGTAATGTCGAAAATTTATGTATTCATCTATAAGATATTCCTTAATTAAATTTATTCTAGGAGCATTTCAGTTTTCCCGTATCAAGAAATACGCTACCATATTAAAAAACTGATATATATTTAAAAAATAGCAAAAAATTAGAGGGACCAAAATGTCTCGGGACCAAAATGGCCAGGGACCAAAATTACCTCGGGACCAAAACGGCAGGACCAAAATGATGGGACCAAAATGGCGGGACCAAAACGGCGGGACCAAAGTGTCCTGCTTCGAGTTAGTGCAACAGTGATTTATAATATTCATATAAATTTTCAGCTCAATTGAATAAGGCGTTTAGATGCTATCGCACTTTTAAAAATTTTGTCCCATAATAGGCCCTAATGATAAAGAATTTTTCTTTGTGTCCCTGTAAGAAAACTGTAAGTGCTAAATTCACCAAAATCTATACAGTTGGTGCAACTTTGACCTATAACATGTGTACAAATTTTTTGCTCAGATTAATAGGGCGTTTAGACACTATCACACTTTTAAAAATTTGGCCTCATAGGCCATAAGGATAAATAATGTTTCTTTGTATCCCTGTAAAAAAAAACATAACTTCTAGATTCTCTAAAATCTATACAGATTGAGTATCTGTGACCTATAATATGTGTATGATTTTTTTACTCAATTGAATGAGGCGCACTTTTAAAATGTTGGTCCCATATGCCATAATGATAAAGAATTTTTCTGTGCGTCCCTGTAAAAAAACTATGAGGGCTAGATTCATGAAAATTAATAGAGTTCGTGCTACGGTGACTTCCAGCATGCGTATCAACTTGCAGCTCATTCGAGCAAGCGTTTAGACGATAGCGTGTTCACTCACACACATACACACATACATACATACATCATCGCAAAAATAGTGAAAACGGACTCAGGGGACCTCGAAACGTATAGAAATATCAAAATCTCAAATTCGTATTTTTGACATGACTGCAATACTTTCCTCACTATAGTGTTCGGAAAGTAAAAATTACATAAGGGAGACAGGGGCAAGTTGAAGTACGGAGTAAGTTGAAACATGGAAACAAAAAATACAATTTTTAAGTTCTTATTCATTGCCAATAAAGGGAAGTACAGACACAGAAAACCTACTTTACAATGTAAAAAAAGATGTGTATGTAAACATCTGTCGATTTTATGAGGATAAAACTGTTTTTGAGTACTGTTTTTTACTGTGAGTAAAAATTCAAATTTTTAAGTAATGTTGCATTTTATGTAACAAAAATTCGTGAATGTTTCTGATTGATTCAGCGATTATAGTGTATAGGTGCAGCTTGCTAATCATATGATTTGAAATGCCCACGAGCATAAGAACTGGTAGCTTAACATCTCGTGAAGTGAAAATTGCGGGCAGGGGCCAACTGAAACAAATATAGGGGAAGCTACTTGAAACACCTGTTTCAATTAGTCTCATGCGCAATTTTTATTATTATTATTATTATTATTATTATTATTTTGTATACAGTCTTGTTTTCATCACCCTATATATGTTTTACATAATATAACAATATGCAAATTTAGATGTATCTTAGGTTATTACTTTCCGAACACTATATAGTGAGGAAAGTATTGTAATCATGTCAAAAATCCGAATTTGAGATTTTGATGTTTCTATACGTTTCGAGGTTCCCTGAGTCCGTCTTCACTCTTTTTACGATGATATATGTGTGTGTGTATGTGTGTGAGTGAACACGCTATCGTCTAAACGCTTTGCTCGAATGAGCTGTAAGTTGGTAGTCACCGTAGCAGGAACCCTATCGATTTTGATGAATCTAGCACTTATAGTTTTTTTACAGGGACACAAAGAAAACTTGTTTATCATTATGGCCTATGGGACCAAAATCTTAAAAGTGCGATAGCATCTAAACGCTTTATTCAATTGAGCAAAACATTTATACACATATTATAGGTCACAGATACTCAGTCAGTATAGAATTTGGAGAATCTAGCACTTATAGTGTTTTTACAGGGACACAAAGAAAAATTCTTTAACTTTAGGGCCTATGGGACCAAATTTTTAAAAGTGCGATAGCATCTAAACGCCTGATTCAATTGAGCTGAAAATTTATATGAATATTATTAATCACTGTTGCACTAACTATAAGCATTTTGGCGAATCTAGCATTTATAGGCTTTATCTACAAAACTGTTAATTACTCAATGTTCGGAAAGTCGAGTGGAGTCACTCCAGAATTTTTAATTTTATATTTATTTTATATTTATTTTGATGCTGACCTCTGTAATGTAAAATGGGAAGTTTTAAACAAGCATTAATGTATTACACAATTGGGTCTCAAGCGTTTTGTACTACATAGAACAGGTACACATTGGCGATATTAAATAGACTATATCTAAATAAATCTTACAAGCCCCATAGGTTTGTAACCTGGGTCTAAAACTAGACCATCTAGGGTATAATTAAAACTCGCTCTCACAGTTATTGACTCATGGCTTATAGAGTAATTTACCATCAAATTTGACCTTTTTTTGAAAATTTTCAACTTTGAGACCGTTTATCTACTAAAGCCAAGAGTGACCCATGCAATTTTAAATATTTTTAAGTTCTGTACTAAGGTGTGTAATTAACCCCATAATTATTTTTATGGGGCACTCGTGGCTTTAGCAGATATTCAGACTGAAAACATGGAAAAAATCAACGAAAACTGCACTTTTGAATGACCCTGGCCTTTAAAGCCATGAATGACCCACCAAACTGTTTATGCTAAAATGTACTTAGTATCAAGTAGTATCCGTATTTAAAAAAATTGACATGGGTCACGCATGGCTTTAGGAGTAAAATGATATTAAAATGGCACCCTTTATTTACGGCCTCAGACTTTGACCCCCCTCTGTAGGTCGAACAAATCAAATTCAGAAAAAATTAAATTTCACTTTTTCTTATCACAGTACTACTAACACATCCTGAAAGTTTCGGAAAAATTGAAGATGTCAACTATCACACCTCCATAGACTTTGTCCAGCTTTAAAAAAAATGGCTCTTAAAATTACTTAAACATTCACGCGGCGTTGGTTGAAATTGTCTTAAAATTAATTCCTTAACTTTTTCATAACCGTTAATTTCTTCGGTGGTTACGTACGCAAGAACCTGATTACATTTATCTCCCAATAAATTAATCAATATTTCCGATTTAAATTTAGACGGTACATTTTTAGAAATGAATGCTTTTTCAAGGGATTGAAAAAATAAGTGCAAAGCTTCCGGTTTCTCAGGTACTGAAATGGTTAAAGTTCGAATACTTCTAATTAAATTTTCTAATGATTGTGAAGTAGTTTCCGAATTTGATTGCTCTATATTATTACTAGAATTATTTGTTGCAGCTTGTAACTTTAAATTTTGAAGCTCGATTTCTTTTTCTAACTGGGATAATTTAATTCTTTCTATCTCAATTTTGGTTTGTTCTTCTAAAGATTTCAACTTTCGTCTTCTATTAACATTTTAATAACACCTCTAACAAATTCTAAATCATTTTTGTAAATATCAGAACTCTCAATTAAAGTTTTGATTTCAACTACCTTATCTTCTGCCGAAACAGCTAGGCCTAATTCTTCAGCAATTGTTTTTAAATAGGCTTTTCTAATACCTTGTAACACGTTTTGGGCCATTATAGCTCTAAATAATTACTTATACCAAAAGATATTTCAATATTTCTACCAAATTAATATCATACTTAAATAGAAACAAAATAATATGAGAACATTTTTCTTAAAAGTGCTTCTGTGGTTTTTGTTCTCAAACCAAAATTATCATGATTTTTAAATAACCACATTCAGAACAATTTATTTTACTCAATAGAATATTTAGAACAACTTATATATTTCTTAATTATTATTATATACTACACACATAATATCACCATTATTGTTCTCTATTTAATAATTGTTATCACTTTCGTTTTAACATAATATTGTTATAATTGTCATTTTTGACGGGGTTATATAACTATTAATATATATAATGATCCTCATCTGTCATGAACGAATCCGGTTAGTACCGCTTCAAAACAGAAACTTTTGGCAGCCATTTTTTTTTCCGTTTGTTCAACTCACTGAGCTGGTTCAACTTACGGAAACATACATATAATATGTTTTGTATCGCACGTATTCTTATTTATTTTCACTAAAACCTTGAAAAACTATTCAATTGTAATGTTTAAAGATATAAACTAAATATAATGGATCACTGGCTATTATAAACATGAATCTATAAATAGAATTATGTAACTTCATTGTTGTTGTTGTTGTTGTTGTTGTTGGGGGTTTTCTTTGAGACCTATAGCTGCTGGGGCTGTTGTCTCAACTGATCCATGGCCTATCGCAGAATGACGAGAGGACAAGCCACAACGATCTATAGCTTACTTGAACATTTTTTTTAAAAACGATTAATAGAATGCAAGAACCCAAGAGTGCAATGACGAAAGTTACTTAATGAGCAGAATTTTTGCAGGAAAACAGGAAAGGAACTAAAATTATCACTATTTAGCAGCTCACCGAAATACTGAATGCGAATCTGCTGGTAGCGACCACAAGATAAAAGAATATGTTCAATAGAGTCCATTATGTGACAGCGATCACAAATGCCATTGTCAATAAGGTGGAAGCGATGCAAAAGAGCTGGGGTAACGATCATCTTGCAAAGAAGCCTGGAGATCAGCACATCGTCCCTTCTGTTGGAAGACCAGGAACTGGTCGTATTGACCGGAGGAATGTCACCATGAGAGAGCGCATATTTACTCTGACGATAAGTATAAGAAATCGATTCTTTGAAACAATTGGTAGCGTAATTGATAAGGTCCTCAGGAGAAATCCAATCCAAGAGAACGTCCGAGGGACCAGTATTCTTTGCGATTCTGTCGGCTTTTTCATTAAGAGAGATACCTCTGTGACCAGGGACCCATACCAGCCGAATGCTACAAGCAAAAGATGAGGCACGGCAAATTTTATTGTGGAGCCAAAGTATGACTCGGGGAGATTTGATGGAGATTGATTGAAGAGCAGATAGGACCGATAGGCTATCCGTAAGGATTATGAAGGAAGAGCTTGAGGAAGCCAGTTCATCAATCGCTGTACCGATGGCAAGGGCTTCAGCGGTGAAGACTGAATTTATATGAGAAATCCTATACTTGAATTGAGATTCAGAGGAGCAGCCGGCAATAGCCGTTAAGGTATGAGTTTTGGTCGCATCGGTAGCAAAGATATCGTGACTCGACGAGAACTCTGAGATAAAGGCCGAGAAAAAGGACTGGATGATAATATCATTCAAAGCTGTGTTCTGGAAAGGAAGGTCAGAAAGATAAAAAAAAACTTTCCCATGAGCCATGGGTTGAGGAAACTGGAAAATTACTAAACTCTCCAAGCAGGAACTAATATCATCAAGCCCATCTATGCCATACGGTAAGAAGTCGAGCTGTAGTTCTTTGTCATAGTCATCAGCTTCATTCAGAAAACTCCAAAGAGGGGACCAGGTACCCAGACAGAGCTGACGGATCCAGAATCTGAATGATTGCAAACGAATTCTGTAACCTATAGATAGGACATCAGCATGTTTGTGAAGGAGGGCTATGGGAACCCAAGAGGGAAGACCGAGAGCAGCTCGAAGGCCACAATTCTGGAAGACTTCAAGCCTCTTGATTAGAGAGGCACCCGCCGAAGACAGAGTAGCAGCACCATAATCGACTAAGCTCCCGATAGAGGACGTGAAGAGCGTAACTAAGTGATGTGACCTAGCACCATAACTCTTTTGAGAGAGGGCCTTGAGAAAGTTGATTCTTTTAAAGGCTTTCACCCGCAGATAGTCAACGTGCTTCTTAAAACCACTCCGACGAGAGAAGACAAATCCTAGGAATTTCACATCATCCGACCAATTGATGAGGCCACCGTTAATGTTAAAATTAAAATCGCAAGCGCCGTTTCTGCGAGAGAAATTAATCGCATGGCATTTATCCGGCCGAATGGAAAGTTTCCAGTAAGAGCACCACCGGGAAATATTCTGCAGGACAGCCTGTAGCTTCTCATGGCAATAGCTAAAGGAGTCACCAAAGCAATAAATGAAAATATCATCGGCATAAACTAAACACCTGGTATTAAAATTCAAGACTTCAAAGAAATCAGATAGAAAGATTGTGAACAAAATAGGGCTGAGGACCGCACCTTGCGGAACCCCGCGCCTAGAAAAATGAGGAGACGAAACCACGCCCCTCCAAGCAACTTTAATATAACGGTTTGACAAAAATTTATGGATCCAGCGGAGCACACATTGCCCGTGATACCGATTTGGGCGCACTTCTGGATAAGGCCATCTATATAAATGGAATCATAAGCCGACTGCAGATCTAAGGAGATGCCAAGAATAAATTTTTTGTTTCTTTTTGCCCTCACGATATCTTGGTGAAGCATCATGACAGCCGTTTGGCTGTCCCGAAAGGGGGTAAAACCCAAATGTCTATAATCAAGAGACTTATTTTTGAGAAGAAAGGTATTTATTCGCTGGGCAATCATACGCTCACATATCTTGCAAATAACAGGGGTGAGAGCGATGGGACGGTAGGATGAGGCCGAGCACTTAGGCTTGTTAGGCTTTGCAATGGGCAGAATCAGAGCAGAGGTCCAATCAGGTGGGATAATCCCCGTGAGAAAAGATTCATTATAAATTTTTAGTAATAGCTCAAGAGAGTGGGAACCAAGATTCTTGAAGAAACAGGCAGGAATCCTGTCCTCACCAGGAGAGGTAGATTTTGTACGTTGAATAGCAGAAGTCAGTTCAGACATGGAGAATAGTTTGTTGAGACTTTCATCATGATCAGTCCCATAAGTAAGAGGAAGAGGAGGAAGGTCAAACCCACCGCAATAAAACTCCGCGAAGATCTCAGATTGATCGCCAGCGTCAGACACAAGGGAACCGTTGTGCGAAAGGCAAAAGTTAGAATCAGGAGAGGACGAAGGACGATTTTTTAATTTATGGAACACTTTGAACAGTAAACGGGGGTCACTAGCATGCCTGCAAGCAGAGTCCCAGAAGCGCCTTTTGGCGTCCTTGATGGCCTGACGAAGTAAAGCGGAGGACTTTTTGTATTTGATCCAAAAGTCAACAGAGGCCAGCTGAGTAGCTTTCTTGAGGAAAAACTTCTTCTGGGAGAGAAGGGCCTTACAACGAAGGGACCACCAGGTGGGAAAAGCTTTCTGACGAGAATGTACAACCCGGGAGTTTCTAGCCATCGCCCGCTGGACGGAATCCGAAAAAGTCTCATAGCAAACAGAGGGGACAGACAGCAAAGAAGCGTCAACTTCCTGGCAGATACGAGACCAAAAATACCGTACACAGACAGGCTGAGGGACAGGAGCCGACTCAACAACAAGAGACACAGGAAAATGGTCACTGCCGACAGGGTCATCCAAAACCTGAAAAGAGATCTGAGGAAGGATTTCAGCCGAACACAGAGAGAGATCTAACAGTGAAAGAGAACCATTGGGAGACATATGGGTAGGGCGTGAAGAATTGATCAGGCAAAAGGAACTGTCAGCAAGCCACTCCACAAAAGCCTCACTGTAACGAGAAGCATGGGAAGCACCCCAGAAGGGGTGATGGAGGTTGAAATCTCCCAAGATGAGGGAGGGACCAATAAGACCAAGACAGAAGAAGCGGAGATCCTCAGTGACTGAACCAGAGCGCGAGTAGACATTAGTAATGTTCAAAGAACCAGAATCCGTAAAGATTCGAACGCACATAATCTCATTCTCCAAGGAGGACAAATGAGTTGGACCAAGGGACGAGGAAAGAGATTGATTAACCGCAATTAGGAGGCCCCCGCCAGAACGGGAAGGCCTGTCCAAGCGATACACGACCTTGCCAGGAATAAAGAGGGACTTCTCAGGACGAAGGAAAGTCTCTTGAAGCACCAAGATATCAAAGGATGGAGAGAGGGTGTGGACCAGCAAGTCTAGCTTGTTTAAGATGCCTCTACAATTCCATTGAAGTAACTTGAGGGAACCCATAAAAGAAATACAAACAAGAAAAGACAAGACAAACAAAAGGTCTGACAGGCTACACCCTGCAGCTCAACAGAAGAATAAAAACATGGTGCAGGAACAGCGAAAACATTATCCCTTGGAAGTCGCCGGAGAACTCCGGCGTTTACGCTTATCAGGCGAAAGATCCCCAATGGATTCTTGGAAGCTTTTGATTAAGTCGCTTAAGGCAGAGATAGCATTAGACAGAGAGTCCGAGTTTTTTCTAATAATTTCATTTAGCACTTTCACCATAGCATTCGTGCGATTCTCTATATAGTTTTGGATAGTTGTTACGTCGACGTTTTTTGCGCTACCTGTAACAGTAGCGTATGATGACTCTTTTGGAGTTTTTTTTACAAATGATCTGCGAGCTTCTATGAAGGATAAAAAGTTTTTGCATTTAAAGTTCAGAAGCTCAATTTCCTTAAGTCGGGCTGGACACTGGTTGTAATCAGCACGATGCTCGCCGGCGCAGTTAACGCAGGATAAAGAGCCCGTACAAGGCCCCTCATGTGAAGTACCACAAGTCGACATATTTGGGCTAATTTACACTTGGCAGAAGTATGGTTGAATTTATGACATTTTACACATTGCCGGGGTCTATCTATGAACTGGCGTATGGGTTGGATGGAGAACCACAGTCTAATTTCTGATGGGAGGGCTGACCGAGAGTGGTAATGAGAACAGGAGAAGATTCACGAGTACATCCTCTTTTCACAAACCTACGTAATTCCAAAATGTGCACCGGATTGCTATTTTCTATTTCTTGAGCAAGCTCGCTCAAAGAAATGTTTACAGGAATGTTGAAAATTAAAAACCGGTTGGTGATGTTCTCCCATATTACCCGAGAAGAAACAGTCACCCCTGCGAAATTGGACAAATTACAAATCTCCTGGGCACAACCAACATCAGAAGTGCTAATAATTAGGCTTCCCGCTCTTGTGTGACGTATGTTCACAATTTTTCCATATGACTTAATTTTCAATCTTATTTCCGCCTGAGTTGAGCGCGGATCTCGTTTAGGAATACATCCAGACTCTGTACTGTTTATAAACATATTGTAATTTGTACCACCATTATTACCAGCCTTTAACAACATATCACTAATAGGAGCAGACGAGCGCAAAAAATTCTGATTAATATTGTCAATAGAATGGCTCTCGCCGTCTGCAATAGACATTTCAACATTATTCGTTACAATATTTGACACTTCCGAGGACTCCACAACGTTAAACCAAGAGTGGGCCATACCACCAGAGTTACGACAAACTCATCATAAACAAACCAATACAAAATATCTTAATTGAATAGCCAGAAAGCAATAAAACAAAACAGCGCTTACCTTGCTTTTAAAAAATAAGAGAGATAGAAACACAAACCGTTTAAGAATACCACAGAAGAGAAACGAACCGAAATTAACAAAACCACACAGCAGCTAGAGGAAACGCCCACCGACCAACTTTTCAACCTCAAAGTGATGCATATATCTATGTAACTTCATGATTGTAAGCAACGGAATACCAAATAAAATCAAACCAAAACTGTTGCCATTCAGAAAATGCAAATTCCAAATGGATTCCGAATGAACGACTCTTTGACTGTTTCTACGCAAAAAAAAAAAAAAAAAAAAAAAAAAACTCTTAAAGTATTTCTAAAACATATTAAAGCCTTAAAACTCTTAAAATATTTGTAAAAGCATATTAAAGTCTTTAAATATTTTTATCAAGCTTCATTGTTTGTTTACATTGTAAGGTATGATTGGCGTCGAGTTCAGTACGTAAATGACGCCAGTTGATTTTAGTTTTGAAATTAGTGTAAATTTATAGTTGGGATAGAATGTTTGGTTGGGCAAGTAAAGGTCACCAGTTGAAATGAGTATTGAAAGTAGAGTAGTCTAAGGTGATAATGTCGAGTAAAGATAAAATGTTCGGTTGAGAATGAGAAAGTCCCTAGCTGGATCCCGGATATTTTGGCGATGTTACGGGTGAGATAGCTGGTTGGAAGTATCGAGTAGAGTTGAATTTGGGTTAACATGGCGTGTCTGTAATTATTGGATAGTTAATTAGAAAATACGCAAGCAAAGTGATGACGTCACTGGCCGTCAGTGGATACAAAAAAAAAAAAAAGATTTCCTATATTAATCGCCCATTGGATTTTTTGTAAAAAATTATTAAAAATTGAGGCAAATTATTTCCCGATTTTAATCCCCATATTTCGGTATAGATATGTATTAGTCATCGTCTGCATGCGTTAGATTAAGTTGTTTTTGCTGTAAAATTGATAAAATTTAAATTTTAAATTTCAAAACTCTAGAAAAAAAAAATTGGCAAACTTCCATATTCGATTCAAAACATAAACATTTCATTTCAAAGGATGATATTTACACAATAAATATCCAACTAATATACTAATTAAAAGGAAAATGATAAATATTATATCATAATTTGAAGTCAAATTTGTTTTCAAATGTCTAAATAAAGTGTCTGATATAAGATACTCATATGTTGCAGCGGAATAGATTTAATATATCTGTCATCCTTGGCGGAAAAAAAAAATAAAAAATATCGCCAAATTATTTTGGCGAACATATTTTATTCCTTTCAAAAATCATGGTTATTTTAACAACTTATATTAAGAGAGCGATGAATTATATGAAACAATATTTCGTACAATACATATTACGAAAATAAACATCTGTCATGTATATTTTCGTATTACGTTTTTAATCGCCAAATACAAAAAACGCCAAAGATGACGCAGTTTTGAAACTTAAAATTTTGTCAATTTGACAGCAAAATAACTCAATCTAACACATGGATACGATAGCATATCTATACCCAAATACAGGTATTAAAATCGGGAAATAATTTTTCTCGATTTTTAATAATTTTTTACAAAAAATCCAATGGACGATTAACATAGGGAATCTTTTTCTTGCATCCACGGAAGGTCAGTGACGTCACACTTCGCTTGCGTATTTGAAAACAGGATCTTCGATAGTCTTAAAAAAAAAAAGTATTTTGGTAAAATGAAGTGAATAGTTTTTTACTTTCTCTTACCCATAGGGTCGAGAAAGTATTGTTTTATGGTCAAATTTTCAAACGTGGGTTTTTGTTATACTTACATGCTCTGAGGTCCCCTGAATACGAAAATCATATTTTTAGCGAATGGTCTCTGTGTGTGTGTGTCTGGATGTCTGTGTGTCTGTTATCAGCATATCTCAAGAACAAATAGTAGCAGAAATTCCAAACTCGGTATTCTAAATGTGTATCATATAGGGATGCTACAGTAAGATTTCGTTGAGATGAAGCAAATGGTTCGTGTACAGGGACATTCAAAAGTATTTAAATACATTACGTCTTTGGGGGAAATTGCAGGTAAGTAGAATTTAACATCTATAGACCAAATAAAACGAATTATCATATAAAACTCTTCCGAAGCCTAATTTGAATTGTTCAACATAGGTTTACATAACAGTACTCGTCATCTTACCTTTTAATCTCCAACCTGTACTTATAGTATTAAATTTCAGGGTAAGAGAAAGTCGTGTGAGTAACACACCAGATTATTCTTATTTTTGAGGACTTTAAATAGAGCACTTAACGGAACACTGGGATGTGTTGTTGCGGTTGTGGTTGTCGGGCCTATATTTTTTGTCAGCTAGCAGTTTTTTTATTGCCATTCATATTTATTGATCGGGTAGAATTTTTTTAATTTCAGAACGAAAATTATAAAATATCGAAACACATTTGATTTATAAACAAAAATTGAAACTACATTTAAATGATCACGTGGTAATCTTCATGTTCTAAACATTGTTTTCAAGATTTATTGCTCACATTCCGTCATTTTTGACGGGGTTATATACTAGTATTGTTATAATACTGTTAAAATAATATTCCAAACAATAATAAGCAAAATTATAAAAGATTATTCAGAATATTTTTTCAATCATAATTCTTATTTCTATTCATTCTTCTCAAGTGATATATTTATTTTATCTTAAACATACAAATCGAAACCAGAACTGTTCTTAAAAATATTTCTCCATTAATTTCTAATTCAAAATTGTACTAAATTCTTTTTTCTGAATTTATGCATTACTCGTTATTGTTTATTATCAAACAGAATGATAAATTTTTAAAAGTTACCTTTTATAACTTGTTGGTGTTGCCATAATATCCCGGCCGAGCCCCCACTTGTAGAATCTTGGCTGGGCGTCTAGGGGTGGGGCAATGATGAGATGCGACTTAGATGACTAAACATTTATTACGTAACACATACAACACAAGATACTTAAAGAAAAAAAGATAATAACAGAATTTGCATAATTAACCATTTGCTGGTTTCGAGGCTTAGAACACGGAACGAGCTCTCTTCATCAGTATAGCCGTAACAAAGCAACATTTAAGCACCTACTCACAAATATAATTCACAAAAGTACCTTCACGCACTTTATCAAATATGTGAGATTGATGCATTGAGCCCTCCATGGCTCTATACAACTATAAAAAGCACATCAAGCTCTAATTAGGAGAAAATGACCATATCAGCCTTCGCGCTGACGGTCTCAACAGCTTTTCGTTGCAGCCAGATCTCAACTGACTTCCGTTCGTCATGTTCTCGAAAGATGAGCATCAGAGGCAGCGCCATCTGTTGTCTGTACATGGAATGCATCCCACAAAGCTTTCCACATAACTTCCTACATAAATGAAACTGAAATGATAATAAGAAGCAGCTGAGGCAAAGAATATAGAAGAGAGAAGTAGAGTAGTTCTTTGGCTCGTAGTAGAAGTTCTTTGGCTGAGGTCACCACAGCTTATGACGGGTGGAGAGAGTTAAACAAATTTTACATGAGCCCAATTTTCCCCAAATTCTCTGCAAGACTATAAAAAAAAAAAAAAATGTGATAAGAAATAGTTTTAATAAAAGAATATATGATAAGAAAGAAACAGTTTTGGAAAATGAAGATTTTTTACATTATTATCAGGTGAAAAAATTATTATTTCCCCGTTTTCATTAACTCGCTTTCTTATTTGCTTGTTTATTCGTTTTTCTAGTACAAATCTTGAAATCGATTTTTAACTAACTTCCCGAATAGCTCAAAACACGATGATAATGCTTTCTTTTAATACTTTTATTTAATTAACCCGTTAATGCCCGAATTAATTTTGCAAACTATTATTAGCTGATTATTTCACTTCTAAATTAATATAGACAGCTGACAATAAAATATATTAACTTAAACAATTCTGATAGTTTTAAATTTAATGCCTATCCTCATTTATTGATGTTTAGTGTTCTAGCGAGAAAACGTCGAGATAGAAAAACTTTGAGATAACAGATTAATTTCCTATTATATGTTGACAAAGATCTTGAAAGTAAAGTATTGTAATATATATTATTATTCAACTTGATTTAAGTTAGTATACCTGCGTAAAAAGCAAATATATGTGCGATGAATGAAAAATCATAAAATGACTATCCAAATTATGAAATAATAATAGTAGGCACATAAAACTTTCAGGGATCATTTAGAGTAACGCTATAAACTGTCACTAAAAAGCAGTCAGAAATCATTCCAAGGAATCACAAAAAATATGCGTGTCATTTTATTAGCTGTCCTCAAATGAGGACACTGGGCGCTAACGGGTTAATAAAGTTTGAAAATTTCTTATAATTGCTCTCTTTATTACGCATTCGATTATTTTCTTTCAAATTGATGGGATAATTCATCACAAATTTTTTTAAAAAGTATTTATACATAGAATTGTCAAGTTTATATGATTCAACAGAAAATTTAAAAACATGGTATATAAAAAGTTCTTTTTATCTTGTATATTTTATATTTTATAATTATTGATATTTTTTTAAACCACATTTATATGAACTAAATCAATCGTATATATTATGATTTAAAATAATTATTGGTATTTTGAATTTTATTTAAACTAAATTAATTATATATACTATATTTAAAAATATTTCCTACTTTGTACAGCTATACTTAACATAATATACATATTGCGGTGAGTGATAATTAAGAACACTTCATTGAAATTTGTAAAAAAAAAAAAAAAAACTTATATGCTCCTCCTTTTAAACCCTCCGTAATCTGTTGAAATTTGTTTAAAAAAACAACATTTTTCTTTTTTCTATGCCCCCTAAACACCCCTTTAAGTCCCTCCCTTTCAGATATATGTAACTCTCAGTATATTTCTTAAAATTCTAAATGATAATTAAACGAAGTTTCATTAAAATCTGTAAAAAATGATAAGAAGAAAAAAAAAAAAAAATTCCCTATACCCACTCTTGTCCCTCTTATCCCCCCCCCCCACAGGTATATTTGACCCGCAGTGTATTTTTCTTTAATTAATAATTATACAAAGTGCTTAAGTAGGGTTTTTGTCCAGCGTTATGTGGGGCTTTTGTCCGATGAATGTGGCCTGTGGGGATTTTGTTCGGGACCCGCAAGGCATAACTAAATAACACAATTTCTTTTTACTTATGGACCTAAAAAATGCATTTCCAATTTATATATATATATATATATATATATATATATATATATAATAGATAACGTGATAAAATTTAATCTTAAAATTTAGCAATTAATAGAAATAAAACAATATCAGCACACAAAAATATAGAACTGAATTTAACAAAGAGGAAAGACTGACACAAAAAGTTACGATATAGATTAAGAACCAATGAGTTACAATAATAACTTAAAATACTTACGCCGACCTGAATGATAATAAAAAAGGACCATTAAACTTATGAAAGAGAAAACAAATAATTAACCACAGAATTAATTGGATATAAATGCTTATAATTAGAAGTATACTTATCAAGGCGCGAGTACTTCATAAAGCTGTGAAAGCTGCATCGATTTCGTAAAACGATATTGCTAATCATAGCAATTTATATCATTTCACACACACACACATATATATATATCGTTTGAATAATTTAATTCTTTTATAACACTCAGCAAACGAAAGATAGATGAAAATACCAACATATGAAATTTTAAATGAGATGTATTTTGAATAAAAATATTGTACGATGACAATTTAATTTAAATACACTGAATAGTAAAAACATGTTAAAGTACTTACGCAGACGAGAAATGACATACTTATTACATAAGCCTAACGATGAGATATTTTGCAGAATCCATCAATCCAATATAAACTTTCATCAAATAACACACACACACTAAGGGACAAAAAAAAAAAAAAAAAAAAGCCGCACTGCAGAAAAATTGACTTATACCTCTTTTATTTGAAATAACTTCAAAACCAATGACTGAAACAAATAAAATTGTAATGTTTGCATAATACTGAAGAGATAAAATTGATACCTGTGTATATTTTTTATTTAATAATTCGCTTTATTGCACTCTACGTAGTACTTAATAAAAATCTACATAAAACTTTCTTTTTAAACGTAATATAATAAACATATACTTTGTATATTATTATTATTTATGATATGAAATAAACATGTTATATTTTAATATATGAAATAAAACTATTTATTTGTTGGATCTAAACAATTACTTAATAAAAATATGTATTGTGCATTGGGTAATTCCATCTTTATTTGGAATTACTGTTTTAATGTTCAATGGCATAGTATTATACAGTTTTGTAACATAAACCTCAAAAATTCCACTGTACCAAATATGATAAATAACTTTTTCAAGTTGTTGCAAAGTTATAGGCTAAAAATTTCGAATCTCCCTCCCCTTTCACAGACTAAACATTATCAAGCAGATTGAGATTAGGAATATTTCCAGGTCTGGTAAAAAAGAATTTCTACGATATTCTTTATAGGACTAGGATTTAACTTAAAGTGAAAAAATGTTATGATTACTTCAGAACTATGGGTGCTCAGGAGCTCAAATTTAACAATCTGAATCAAATAAACGCACCACAGACGCCGTTAAGCAAGGTGCATTATCATCTTGAAATGCTGATTGTGGAAAAGTCTGAGGTACAGTCCGCCCTGTTTAAACGAATATCTACCGTTCCAGCTATATTAATTCGATTAAGCGGGGTATTCAAATTATGCGGGGAAGACTAGAAACGCAATTGCATGTATAACTATAATGGTTTTATGCTTACATGAAAAGATAAATGATCGATACCTCTTTCTTCTTTAAATATTTAACAAAACTTTTACTAAGTTAAAATATTATAGTAATTAATAAATGCAATTAATGCTGGAATAAATATAAAATAAAGTGTACTTACAATTTTACTTTTTACAAAAAAAAAAAAAAAAAAAAAAAAAAAATCAGTTGTGATTGATTACTTTAACATAGACTTAACTAAACATTTTTCGATTTCTGTTTCTAAAGCACATAAATAGATTATAATCGCTTCTATGAGACTCAAAATGACGATGAGTAATGTTAAAGGATTTTGCAACTTCATTTACCGTTCGTTTGTTCTTCTTTATCACTTTCATTTAAAGATTTTATTGGAAGATTAAACTCTTCATCTCTTTCTGTTTCTCCATCTTTATCCACATCTATGAGTTCATAAAGTTCTTTTTCAATCACCTGAAAACTTTCAAAATTTGTGATTTCTATAATTCCTGGAGATAATTTGTATTTTAATATCTAATTTTCTCATCAGTTGCTGATTTTATAAATTTGGCTTTTGCAAAACATTTTTATCATTTCGGCAGGAATACAAGTCTCATGTTTAAAGAGTAGTTTGCCTTAGTTATGTAAGGTTTTTAAAAGAAGAACGGATTTTTTTTTTTTTTTTTTTTTTTTTTTGAGAATGAGAGGAAAAATTTGCCCAGAAATAGAGGAATCTTATTTAAGAAACTTTGAATCTTTATGCTATTAAGCGGGGTGGCGTTGTAAAAAATATTTCTATAAACGAGGAAATTTAACATTACTTCTATAGGGAAAAATTTGGTTCTATAACTTTATATTCTTATAAGCGGGGTATTCGATTATCCGTTACCCGATTAAGTGGGGACGACTGTACCTCCAAAACAGTCGGTTAGGCACCGCTCTTTTAATGACAAATGACCGTGTTTTATTTCAAGTTAATTGATCCCTTGAGCATGAAAATTTGCCCAATTCCTTGAAAAGTTATGCATCTCCGTACCGTAATATACGGAGAATGTGTCACTGTTTAAGGGCCCGCTTCACTTACCGCCTCCGGAAGCCGAAGCTAATGTTATTCTGTGGGAAATTTTTCTTTACAAATAACTTATTAACGAATACATATTTTTAAATTCTGTTTTCACATTCTGAAAATTCCCAGCCGTTAAATTGAAGCACCTTTTTTAAAAAATAATTTTTTTAAATTTTTTATATTTTATTTTGAAGCTGAAAAATACGTCTTTTCAATATGTGAAATATTTCATTTTGTAATTTGAAAATAAAATATTAAAAAAATACATTTTTAAAAAAGGTCCGTCAGTTTAACAGTTGTGAATTTTCTGAATGTGAAAACATAATTTGAAAATATGTATTAGTTAATAAGTTATTTGTAAAGAAAATTTCCCCATAGAATAACATTGGCTCGGACTTCCGGTGACGGTAAGTGAAAAGGGCCGTTAAAGAGTTAAATTTTCATTAAATCCGTCACTTTTTCGTCGTCCTATTAGCTTATTTCTGTCAGCTCAAAATAAATTAAACTTGACTCATCAGAGAAAACTACTTCAGCCCAATGATTAACAGATGATATTTTCTATTTTTTGTTCTACTGAAGTCTTGTTTTTCCAATTATTTTTCTTAATAATGGCTCTTTTAGCAGATCTTCTGTTTTTTAACTTGCTTTGTTTAATTGTTGCTGCACTGTTTTTGACGAAATTATTTTGCTAAACACCTTTTTAGAATCTTTTCTAAATTCTGACCATGATACAAAAAGATTTCATAAATATTTACTTTTTAACTTGCGGTCATCTCGCTTAGAAAAGCAACGTCGCCGCCTGCAGCCAAATTTCCAGTTTAAACAGACAAAAAAATTTATATCTTGCTAAAAATCATCTCTCGAATATTTCATTGAAATATAATTATTTTGCCATCTTGTTATTAAATAAATAAATAAATATACGCATATATATTTTCATTCTAAAATTAATACTTTTTGTGGTATCGGTAATTGCCTTATCCTTGCCATTTTTGAAATACTAGTGTGCAAGAGTTTCAGTCTCAAAATAAAAAATCTAAACTCTCACCAGTTTTCTTTAACAATAATTTCTGTAATATTCAATCGCAATAAATTACTGCACAAATATTATACAAATTATTGATAAAAATATACTTATGGTGTAAGTGTTCCGTCTTGAGACGGAAACTCTTGTACCCCTGTGAAATACTTCCTAAGATTACAATTTTCTTGACAATTGTGTTTTGTTTATAACACTTTGATCAATCCTAAAGTGTACGTGGAGGACGACGTAATAAAATCTGTTCGAAAGTTTGCTTTTTAAATTTAAACGATAAAATTGGCGGTTTCAGAAAGAAAAAAGGAAAACACCCAAGTGCTTTTTCCTTTTTTTTTTTTTTTTTTTGGGGGGGGGGGGGTCCCTTTGTATATAATAAAAAAAGTATTAACATTTAAATTGAATTTAAATCATACTGTTTTGTGTACATGGACTCAAAAAAAAAAAAAAAAAAAAAAAAAACAAGACTATGGATGAAATCTATGACAGAATTTAATTTAGTACGACAGGACTGATATTTGTGTTTTAACACCCTTAAAAAAAAAAAAAAAAAAAAAAAAAGAGTAATAGAAAGCGTTTAGTAAAATTCCTAAACACATATTCAAATAATATATTGATTTTTAATTCCAAATAAATTATTGGAATTTGAATGCATTGATTGTATAGTATCTTCCCGTAATTGCTTAATACTTATTTACTAAATATTTTAATTTTTAAAATAATCTTAAAAACAATTTCGCATTTATTGCTAATAATTAACAGTGTCAATTTCTACAGAACAAAACATAATATATATATATATATATATATATATATATATGTAAGTATGAACTGATTATTCGATACTTAAATTATACTCAAAATTCATCACAGATTAATTATTATAATCCTTTTCCATTCAGATAAGATCCGTTGGCTACGTGGTCAGAGAACAGGACTACGAACCCGAAGACTGTGAGTTCGATCCTCACAGATGGTAAGTTTAAAAAAAATATATATAGATAGATGTTTTTACGAATTTTACAAAATATTTTAAGAGAGTTGGTTTAAATTAGAGAATTAAATAGTAAAATTAGAAAGAGAATATTAGAGTAAGAGAGAAGATAAAGTAAGAGTATTAGAGAATTAAATAATAAAACTGGATATTAGCAGGCTTTTTGAAGTTGAACACTATAAATTGGTAACTACACAAAATAGCAGATTGAAAGAAATAGTCTTGTCGTACTAAAAACACTTGAAAACACTACTCTAAATATTCAGAAATATTTAGCCAAAAACCGTTGGCTGTGTGGTCAGAGTACAGAGCTATGCACCCGAAGGTTGTGCATTTGATCCTCGCCGATGGGAAGAGAAAAAAAAAATACATACAGACGTTTTTACGGATTTCACAAAAAATTTTAAGATAGAGAAAGAAATTAAATGGTAGAACTGGATATTGGAAGGCATTTTTGAAGTGGAACACTATAAATTGGTAACGACGCAAAATACCAGATTGAAAGAAATAGTCCTGTCGTACTAATAAAAAGACACGTTAATTATAATTAACATTTGGAAACATGAGCCAAAAATAAAATAAAAAGAATATTTAAAAATTTGTGTTTTTTATTCAAATAATGGAATACGAGTAAAGAAATGTATCGTTAAATTATTTATGAAAATTTGATTCGGTAATTCCACAAACTTCTAGATGTAGAAAAAACTACTACATTTAATCACGCTCACTGGAAATTAAAATCTCGAAAATCTTAAGCAAGATTAAAATCAAAAAACGAATTTACAGTGGTATTTTAAAAACAGCAACTACAACTTTACTATTCAAAAATACGCGGCAAAATAGCGTGCTGTTAGTAAAATCATATTCCCACCACTAGCTCAAATTGTGACTGTAAATATCGACTTGCACAAAATTACATAGGTGTTTCGAAGTGGAATATTATAAATTGGTAACGACGCAAAATGCTAGATTGAAAGAAATAGTCCTGTCGTACTAAAAAAAAAAAAAATTAAACACATTACATTTTACGAGAAGTTTTGTGTTTTATATTTTATGTAAATTACATTTCCTTTTCTTGTTCAAGGCAGAAAAATGTTTCGCCATTCACAATGATGCCGTAGCACAGAAGAAAAAAATAATAATCTCTCATGTGCTTTTAGATACAAAAATAATTTTTGATAAATAAATAATACGGCTTAAAATATTCCGGAATCTCGAGCTTCCTCCCCCCCTCCTCCTCCTTGCCTGACTTCCTCTTCCTAGATCTCTAAAAAGTGTTTAATTTTGGAATTTCAGACAAAAAAAAAAAAAAAAAAAAAGACAATATATATTTTTTAATGGTGCAATTTCTTTTGCGATAAAGATAATAAAATAAATATAAAGCTTTTTGTGACAGATATTTTTTAATACTTCATTTTCTTAATCAGGGTTCGTGTAGAAACCCGCTTCTTTTCAAAGACTCTCCCACTATTATTTTTTAATAATATATATATATATATATATTATTAGAAGCTTTTTATATGAAATTGAATACGTCATCGTGTCTTCGTGTCACGCTAATAAATAAGGCGCCTCCATTTTAAAGTAAATAAAAGGTATTCTGTTTGTCGCTCCTCTGCTTAGTTGGTTAGAGCTTCGCGATAATAACGCGGTGTTCGAGAGTTCGATCCCCGAAGGTCCGGCGCGTTAATATTTGCAGATAATTAGTAGAAAAGATGTCAATTGATAAAAGAAAATTTTTCGTTGACTACACACTGTCCCAATAATTTTGGAAAAAAATTTTAAGAAGCTTTTTTTTTTTTTTTTTAGATATTAAAAAACACAAAATATTTTAGATATTTAAAAAGCACAAAATAAAAAAGGTTTTAAGTAAAAAATATATAAATAAATAATTTTTTTGAAGCTTTTTATTGTAATTGGATTTTGTCATCGAGTTTTCGTGTCGCACTAAAAAACAAAACGCCTCCACTTTAACGTAAATGTTAGCACCTTTATTCGTCACTTATTAGCTCAGTTGGATAGAGCGTCATGTTGATAACGCGACGAATGTAAGTTCGAAGACCGATGTGTTAAGATCCTTCGTTGTCTACACAGTATCCTAAAAATGTTTGATTAATTTTTTTAAAGAAGCTTCTTTTAGTTACTGAAAAGCACAAGAATAAAAATGGAATTTAAAAAAAAAAAAAAATGGAATTTTTTACTGTGTAGCCCTAAAAAGTATTAAAAAAGTATTCTTGCAAGAACATGCTATAAAAAATAAATTAAAGTTTCAACAATAAGAAAATTGTTGAAACACAAAATTATAGATATTTAGAGAAAAATACAAATATTTCACTTTGCAAACGATAAAAATTTTTAAATATTCAAAATATTTAAAAAAAAAACAATACTATTCTTTTTGTATAAGTATTTGTTGGAATCTTTTAGCAGGCTCTATGACTTTTCTTTACTGTTCTTTGATTTTTGGTTAGAGCGTGTCGTGGGTTCGATTCTCCAAACGCCGATGTGTTAATTTTTGCAGATAATTAATAGAAAGATTGTCAATTGATAAAAGAAAATCCTTCAAAGTCTACACTGTATCCTAGGAATTTTTGATTCGTTTATTAGAAGCTTTTTTCATAACTAAAAAGCAGAAAATAAAAATTTAAGTAAAAAACCATTTTTTAACAGTAGAAACTTTTTATTGTGGATCCATGAAAAGCATAAAATAAAAATTTATTCTTACAAAGACATGCTATAAATAAATGAAAGTTTTAGCACTAAGAAAATGTTGAAGAAAAATATAGATATTTCACTTTTACAAGAGATGAAAATTTTTAAATATTCAAAATATTTTAAAAAGCTTTCGAGACCTTTGAAATTTATGGTTTAACAAATACTTATGTAGAAACTAATAACTGAGAATATTCGTCTCGATAGCTTTTTAAAATATTTTGAATATTTAAAAATTTTCATCTTTTGCAAAAGTGAAATATCTATATTTTTCTCTAAAATTATCTTAGTGTTGAAACTTTCATTTATTTATAAGCAAGAATAAATTTTTATTTTATGTTTTTCAGGTCTCCACAATGAAAAGCTTCTAATGTTAAAAAATGCATTTTTACTTACATTTTTATTTTAATAATAACATTTGCTGTACAAAATTTGTGATGGAGAAAAATCAATGAAATTTAAAACCGTAGGACCCTGTTAATTTTTATATTCTAAATACCTTCAGAGCTGAATCAAGTCAAAACTGGGCCCAGTGCCCAATGCTCATTCAAGCTCCCTATTTAATGTCAGTCAAGTAAATCTGCCTTAACGATAACTAAACGACTACTATCTAAAAAGGACGCTTATCGTTGCCAACAGCAAAAACCCATAGTGTTCTAAGAGAAAAGTGTTATGCAAATTATTCATTAACTAAGGCTTTTTTTTTTTTAAGTGTTCCCGTTCAGAGAATTCACAACCGTCAAAATAATCCTTTTTTCCCCCTAAAAATTCATTCGTTAAATTTTTAATAATATTTCGTTTTAATACTAATAAAATGCGAAAAAAACTAGTTGGCATAGGTGGACTCTGCTCAGTTCCCCATCATATTTATTTTCTCAGAAATTTCTAGTGCGAGACATATTATAATCATGTTAAAAGAAATGAATTTGACCAAAGCTTGATACAGTGACAGAATGAAAACCCCGCCTAATAGGCTATCCACCGTTCACTTCGATATATTTATCTTATTCTAATCTATTAATTTATTTTATCAGGGTCAGTTCCGTTGTTTAGTTTTCATGCTACTCTTTCCAATACAATAATCCTCAAAATTCATATTTATATGAAAAATTTAAAATTCCGCTATGTTGATAAAATCGTAAATTACGAATATTTTACGAAATTTTCCTAGTAGAATATTTGTATTCAATTATGTTCAAACAAATAGCATAAACGTAATTTTGAAGTTGTCTAATGTATTTAGGAAAAATGGAAGTTTGTGCTCAATTTTGCCTTATTCTGACATGTTAAGTAAATCGTAAATTCCAAATAACTTACGAATTTTTTAATTGGAAAAGTCATAGTCTATGATATTCATGCCAGTATTCTAATAATATTTCGAAAGTGGTCTGACATCTTTACAATGAAAATATCCCTCAAGATTGACGTTTATGTGAAATTTTCTCTATTCTGCCATGTTAAGAAATTCGTAAATTTCCAATAACTTACGAAATCTTTATATTGGAAAATTCATAGTCATTAATATTCATGCCCGTGTCCTAAATAATATTTCAAAAGAAGTCTGACATCTTTACGATGAAAATATCTCTCAAAATTGACGTTTATGTGAAATTTTGCCCTATACTGCCATGTTAAGAAATTCGTAAATTTCCAATAACTTGCGAAATTTTCAAAGTAGCATATTTATAGTTACTGATGTTCATTCCGGCATCAAAACGGATATTTTAAAACTAGTCTGATTTTTTTACAGTAAAAAGTTTCCATTTAATGACGTTTAAGTGAATTTTTGTCCTATTCTCCCACGTTAAGAAAATCGTAAATTTCTAATAACTTACGAAGTTTTTAAATTCGAATGTTGCAAACAAATAGGGTTCTTGCCAGTGTCGAAAGTAATATTTTAAAACTAATCTGACCTCTCTGCGACAATTTGTTCTTGAGATATCGTGTACACAGACTAACAAACTAACGGACTGACCCACTAACAGACTAACACACTAACACACTAACACACTAACAGACACCCTACAGACAGACACCATAGAAATTTTGTCATATTCGGATTCCTCACACCTGAAAACGTGTAGAAAAGTCAAAAAACCGAGGTCGAAAATTTTCACGATTACCTAAGTTCCCCATACCTATAGTATGATGGGGAACTAAAAATGCATTTCGTTGAATCTTTCCATTTTTTAGCTCCAAAATGAAATATTTAAAATCAGTTTTCGAGAGAAAAAAAAAAAAAAAAAAAAAAAAAACAAGAACACCTTAACGATTGTGACTTTTCTGAATATGAAAATGGAATTTCAAAATGTACAGTAGATAATGTATAATTATTTGCATAACAAATTTTCCCACAGAATAACATGGGGTTTGGTTTGGCTACCATTGACGATCGTTGAAGAACTATCGTATTGTCGATTAAAGATCGTATTGTCGAAAATTACACGCTGAACATTTTTGTGTGCATGCAGTTGATAACCACGTGCATTAAAAAAGGTTTTTCTTTTTCTTTTTTTTTAAACTTCCTTTTTACAAGCCGCTTTTTAAGTAGGATGTCGTCCATTTTTTTTTTTTTACTCTGAGAAATATAATATTTCTCACACTGTAAGGATATATTTCTTTTTCTCTTTGGACATTTTTTTTTAAACATAATCTTTTAAAAGTTTAAAATAGATTATAAATTAGTTATAGGTAATAAATATTTAACACTAAAGAGTCTGTGTGGTATTAGAATTTTTTTCTCAGAGCTGCAAAATGCAGCTTCTAAAAATTTCTTAAATTTATTCCATCGCATGTCACCTAAAAGGTTTAATTTCTAAAAATTGAACATTAAGCTGGCAATTTTACAACAAATAGTTAAAAAAAAAAAAAAATAGTATGTTGTGGCCGCCACAAGACTTTCTTCTATATTTTGTTATACAAATTCTTCCAGTAAAAATAATTTATTTAAACTATCATTTAATAGAATTATCTACCATGATAAATGTACATTATTTTCATCTTAGAGGGTTTGAGTCTGTGTTTGGGAGTGAGGCCGAGTGACTGCTCTAGAGTCCCTAGGCCTAAAGGGGAGTGCCCTCCATGGTTTACGGAAATTTCGCCCCCAGCATCTCGCCCCCGGCATTTCGCCCCCAGCATTTTGCCCCCGGGAAATCTCGCACCCCGGAATTTTCGCCCCCGGAAATTTCACCCCCGGAAATTTCGCCCCCGAACAGTGGATTTCGAAATTTTCGCCCCCAGCGTCTCGCTCCGAGTTGTGGAAAATATATATGCAATAATAAATAAAAATATAAATATACATGTAGTAATTCTCGATATATTTATATTGAATTCACACTATTAATCCTTTTAATTTCAATATAAAACATATGAGTTAAAATAAGGTTTTCGAATGCAAAAATTGTTCGATTAATTTTTTATCGCTGTTAATTAAAAGAAAGTTTAAGTGTACAGTAATATTATTTATTTATTTATTAAATATTTAGTGCACACATAATACTTTTATTAATTTATCAAATACTTTTTTACTTTGTTTTATTTATTAATCAATTTGGTCATTATTGATAAATAAAGAAATAAGATTACAGAAGCAAGAAATTTTTAATTATCCTACTACTGTAGGGTGAGAAACTTATACTAGGCCAGTCGCATTAGCCCCCGACGATATATAGAACGCCCCAGCCGCCCGTTACCGCTCTTAGGTGTTTTTTCTAGTCAATTTTGTCCTTTTATCCATTCCGGTGTTATATATATATATATATATATATATATATTCACACTTGACATTGTGAGATTTTTGGTTTCATCCCATGCTTTTTTCTATGGAATATTGAATTCCCCCCCCCCCCTGTTTCTATGAATTTTCAGCCTTTTCCCCTCATTTTCTATGTTCTAAGGTGCGGTCCGAAAAATCGATATCGAGTTTTCACCTGTTTTATACATTTTAAGGCCTCCTGAGTCCAGAAAAGTAGTTTCTGACAGTTGGTCAGAGTATGTGTATGTATGTATATGTATGCATGTGTATGTATGTGCGGAATCTTCTGGGTATCATATCTCCGAAGTTAACAAAAATAGAACTACGAAAATTCAGAACTGAGACAGGTCTGATATACAGATTAATTTTTAAAATTTTGGGGGAAATTGAAAAGTCAGAAATGGGACAGCGGAAAACGGGAATGGTACCGTAAGTCCGTATCTCAAAAACGGCTCGATCAATTTTTTTTTGAAAGTTTCTATATAATCACTCTATTAGATGTCCTTTCAAATAATATAGTTGGTTAGTTCAGGAAAATTTATAGGCGTTCGGTTTCACAAGTGCGTTCCTTTAAAAACGACTGCACGGATTTTTTTTTTCTTCAAACTCGTTATATTAAGTCCTTTTCAAACATCTTTTTGTATGTAATTATCGTTTTCCAGTCAATAATTGAGTTTGCCAAGTTTTGGTAAAAGTTTGTATCTCAAAAACGGCTCTAACGATTTTCTTGAAAATTATTACATAAATCCATTTCAGATATCCTTTGTCATGTATTACGTGATTATAAGAGGAAAATTGACAGTCATCGTACTTAAGTAGGTCAGTTTTAGATCTCGGAAATGGGTGTTTAAAAAATGAGTCTACCATGTTTACTTTCTTATACAAAGTATACGGAAGTTAGTAATCCCGATGTGCGAAATTGATTTTGTATTCTGAATAGCTCAAAAAATGAATGATCGTACAAGGTTGTAAATTTATATGCATGACTGTTATAATGTCTAGTTGTACACTTGCAACTTTGGTTTTAATACGAGTTCCCGTTTCAAAGATATCAACGATTTTACACTCGAATTTTCGTGACGTCAGTCTGTAAGTACGTGTGTGTGTGTGTGTGTGTGGAGGGGGGGGGTGTTATGTATCTCGCATAATTCAAAACCTCTCTTTTTGGACTGTACATAATTTTCCGTTTTGGAGATATTTAGGAGAATTATATTCATATTGACCAAGAATACAAAGGTTTTGGCCATTAAATATGACCTACCATCATAGAGATTTCAAAAGAAGCTAATGATAGAGCTAGTAATTATATTGCTATAAATGTTGAAGACATTTTTGCGTGTATAAAATAATATGTAAAGACATAAGCAGGTTCTTGTCGACAAATGCACTTTATTTAATGAATATTCAGCCCACAGACAGAGCCCGTAATTTTATTGTTGCGAAAATTTTCGACATTTTAGCGTTTCGAATTTGATTCTTTTAGACAGAAATATGTTCTAGTCGACGAATGGATTTTATTTATGAATATTTAGCCCGTAGATAAAGCCTGCAATGATATTGATAAAAGACAAATTGTTTACGAATTACGAAACAAACGAAAACATACTTAGTAAGCGAGCATTATTTATTTTGGCTTAATGCAATTTAATTAATTACATGCTCCATTACTAATAAATAGTTTAAAATGATAAATGTAAACCCATAATAAAACTTTCTATGCTCTATGAGAGTTAAGAGTTACTTTTGAAAATGTACTATATTTGCAAACATCCTCAGTTTCGATTCTCAGTTCTTAAACCCTCTGAGGAGCAGAGTTGGTTGGTTGGGTTTTTACGTCGCACTAGTGCTGTGCAGTGGGCAATTGGCGACGGTCTGCGTCTCGTCCCTAAAGGGGTTCTGTAAACATGACATAAAATCTGACCATCACGGATGGGATAGAGTAATTTTGCTTATTTGAAAGTAAAAAATGACCAGAATTTATGAAGGATGTTAGAAGAGGAATAGTAAATCTTTTCAGCTTGAATGAATATATTCAATGTTCATTCACGCATATTTTTATCGCCATGCTGTTTGTGAACCCTTGTTATGACCAAAATCAAAACCTATATCAATATTGTATAAACTTCATATTTTTATACAATAAATTATTACAAGATATAAAGATGAACGATCTTTTTATATAACATGTTTTTAAATTTTCTGTTGAATTATACACGCTACCGAAGGCAGCGGGAACCCGAAACAGTTAGCTAAATGTTAAGAAAAAAAAACATGCATTGTCACCGTGTTCTGAACTATTTTGAAAGTTTTAAATGTCTAGCTATTCGAGAAGTTAGTTAAATAAATTTTTTGTTGAATTATAAACGCTGCCGAAGGCAGCAGGGCCCGAAACAGTTAGCTAAAAGTATTTTAAAAATGCATTGTCACCGTGTTCTGAACTATTTTGAAAGTTTCAAATGTTTAGTTTGTCGGAAAGTTAGTTAAATAATTTTTTGGTGAATCATAAATGCTGCCGAAGGCAGCAAGGACTCGAAACAGTTAGCTAAAAGTATTAAAAAAATGCATTGTCAGCGTGTTTTGAGCTTTTCTGAAAGTTTCAAATGTCTAACTAATCGGGAAGTTAGTTAAAATTCGATTGCAAGATTTGTACTGGACACATAAACAAACAAAGAAGAATCGAAGTTAATAAAAACATGGTAATACTTTGGAAATACCGCATGTAAGTTTATATCTTTATTTGTAATTACAGTTATATTTTACATCACTCGGGGGCGAAATTTCCAGGGGCGAAATGTCTCGGGGGCGAAATTTCCGGGGTGCGAAATTTCCCGGGGGCGAAATGCTGGGGGCGAAATGCTGGGAGCGAGATGCTGGGGGCGAAAATTCCGGATCCCGCCCTCCATGGGGGTCATCTTAGAGAAAACTAACACTAAATATCCAAAGAAAGACAGTTTTATTCTCTATAATTAACTCTTAAATAAAAAATACGTTTTCATAATGCTTATCTCACGTGTCAAGTTGTGTACAGTTATATGTCATAGAAGTTGAGGTGTAGTCTTCCCGCTCTCGGGGAATTTTCAGTACAGCAGCCCCCTCTATTAGTCAATATGCATCTAAATTGAATCAGCATAATACTTCATAACGGCCTTCTCACATATCAAGTTTTGTTTGGTGATACTACGCAATAGAACCTGAGATATAGCATTTCCCTTAAATTGCGGAAATCGCTGCATAGCAGCGCCACCTGTTGAGCGGTTGACACCAAAAGTTGATAAGCACTAATTTATGTCAAGATGCATCTACATATAAATTTATATATAATTCTGTTCCTGATATATAGCCTTCCCTTAAATTGAAGAAATCACTGTATAGCAGAACCACCTGTTGAGAAATCAGTATCAAAACCTAATACGCACTTATTCAGGTCAAGGTGCATCTACACATAACTTTATAAGAAAATCTATGCAGTAGTCCCTGAGAAATAGCCTTCCTTAAAATTGTGGAAATCGCTGTATTGCAGCGCCACCTGTTGAGCAATTGACACCAGAAGTTGATAGGCACTAATTCAGGTCAAGATACATTTACATATAAATTTATATGTAATTCTTTATAATAGTTCGTGAAATACAGTCGCCACAAAATTTTTGTCACACACACACACACAGACATTTTCTGAAATAGTCAAATCTTGTTCTGGACCTCTCAAAACATATAAATCCATCAAAAACCAGAAGTCGAAAATTTGTATGAATCCAATACTTTCTTCTGTTGAATATAGAAGAAGGTATAAAAAATCCCTAATAAAACTAGTTATATTTTAACCTCTATTATTCTATTACAAAAATTTCTCTTAAAAAACACTACACATATTTCTATGCAAGAATTTTTTAACCTTTTTCAGATGGTTCGTATGTCCAAGAAATAGAATTGTGACTTTCAATAATGCATCAGTACTGAGTCATTGTAAAGTGCGAATGGACAAACAAGGCAAAGTCATAATAAACTTTTCTACTATTATCAAAAGTATTAAAACGAAAGATTTACATAATATACAGATTTTCAGATAAAATTACATAAAATAAATTTATAAAACGTAAAGGAAATGTTTTACGATTACCCTTCTTTCTTAATTAACGAGGAAAGTTAAAAATAAATAAATAAATAAAAAAAAATAAATAAAAATAAAAATAACCAACCTTACGCGGCCCGAATAAGATGTAATCCAGACCCAGCTCAGGCTAAGTATTTAAAAAAAAAAAAAAAAAAAAAAAAAAAAAAAAAAGAAAGAAAAGAAAAGTTCGAGCCCGGTCCGGACCGAGTCCAGCCCACCTTGTTCCAGATCCATGCACATCTCTATCTTTGGATGCTTTAAGCCTACACACTAAACACAAGTGAGCATCGCGCATACAGAACCAATTAATTCTACGCCTATTAATTGTTAAAATTAAATAAGCCGTATAACGGGCTTCGGTGCACTTTATGTCTCATAAATCCTTAAAAAGATTACCTAGTGGGGATTTTCCATAAGGCACAATTGGCGCGCACCAAGGGCCCTCCCTGCGCCTTAAGAGGCCCCGCCCCCGTGTTTTGCCTTGCTTATTTTTAATATTTCGTAATTCCAGTGAGATAGAAATTGAATGGATTTAATTTTTTTTTTTTTTCAGGCCTTTTTTTTAAATGTCATATAATTGTAGAGGCTCAGAACTGAACTAAATAGCTCTCTTAATTTTCGAAAGATAAAATTATAGTTTCAAATTAGTTGCTTACAGAATCCTTCAGTTTTCTGTTCTATGAACAACGTTTTAAAGCTCCAAGGGATAAAAAATGGAATCAAAATTGTTGCCAAAACATTTCTAAAAAACTATAAATTCTATCTGCTTTGTTGTTGTATGGTGATATAAGCAAAACTATCACTTAGCGAATCATGAGGAAGAAAGACTTTCATCAAATGCACCTCTCTTCTATAGAGGTCTCTCACACGAATCAAAGACATGGCTTACAAAGCAGAAAATTAGAGTTTCTATAAGGTCCTGCATCTTGATTTTTCAAGATCTCCCACGCTTATTTCTTCTTGTAATATACATGTAATAGTTATTGCAAGAAAATCTGAAGCATCTCAAAATTTCTACATATAACTAACTCTCGAATCTCTGTTTAACGAATCTCTTCCCATCTTGCAAAGTTTCCCTTCGAAACAAGTAAAAATATTTTAATAATGAAAAAAATCTTCAAAGATCAAATACATTTTTAACACTTTCTATAACAAAGTTTAAAAGTGATTATGACTTTGTTTCATTTCTCTGTCTGTCCATGCTCTAATCTGCTTGAATATTTTTAGCATTTCTTTTAACTGTCACGTGTTATTCAGGTTCGCTATGGTCTCTTCTCTGTTGAAAAAGATACAAAAATAAATAGCACAATTGGTTTGTGGACAAAACGCACAAAAACATTACAGTTATGGGATGCATTACGTTTATAAGAGATATGTATATTTTAAAGGCTAATTTGAATCTTTAAACTGCACACAACTTAATGCGATTAATATTACATTATTAAAATTTACAAAACAGTTTTTCCCTGTACAATAAAGTGCTATGATTAGAGTGACTGATTGCTTTACATGGCCCCATAAAATTATTCTAATATATTTATAGGCTATTAAGGCTGCGCATCAGTCAGATTCACTCTTTCCCTCTCTGTATTTTATAAGGATATTTGTTTCAAAAGTGAAGTTTTTCAAATTCTATTCTCTGTATGTTACTCTTTAAACATGTCCTAGAATATTTATTTATTTATTATTATTATTATTATTATTATTTTTTTTATTGCTCACTAAGATAAATGGGATATGTTCAAAGAGCAGAATACAAAAAAAAAAAAAAAAAAAAAAAAAAACAGAATTCGAAATTTTTTTTTTAAATTTTCTTAATATACGAAGAAACAAAAATTCCATAGAGGAAGGAGGAAGAAGAATTATTGATTACTGTCGGGATCAACCAACAGACATTGGTTCCATGACGCACATTTGTCAATACTGCAGTGCCTTGAAATTGAAGAATGAACGCCTTGGACTTCGCAGCAACAGATAAAAAGTTAAAATCGATCACCTCCCCGAACATCCAGAGCCACTTAGGAGTTTTTTAAGTGGCGATTTGCAATATCCGCAGCAGTTTTTGTCAAATGTAAGAATATATAATGCTGCTTTCAGTATGACCTCATTTGGGGCCACTAATAGGATGATAGAATGATCATTCATGCCTACATTCAAAATTCAGGGTCAAGTTTATCATCTAATCGGAAGTCTAAATCCTGCACCCAATCAAGAAAGGAAATTCTTACAGGTATATTTCACCGGAAACCAAGATCAAGAAACTGATCAACGTTGCAGAATTATACCGACTACCAAAATAGAAATTATCGCTACTCTGCAGGAAATGCTTCATCTTGAAAACAACTACGTAAGAAGCATAAAATTTGCATTGGGGACTATCCAATGTAAGTGAAGCAAAACTTATTATTTATGTTGACAGAACTCCCATGAATGAGCATGAGAGACGATTCAATGCGTCGACGACATCAGAAGTTGCTATCATTCTGACTAGTGAACAACATGAAAATCGTGACTTTGTCCTGCACACAAGAGATAGCACCGTGCACCGTGCACCGTCAGAAAAATTGCAGACACCCATCGTGCATACGATAGTCTTCAATATCCATTGATGTTTCCTAAGGGTGAAGATGGATATCACATTTCTCTTAGAGAGACAGATCCAAAAACAGGTCAACACATGGAAAAGAAGATATCCGCAATGGATTTTTATGCGTTTCGTATAATGAGAAGAAACTACAATTTCAACATCTTGGGATTTAAGAGCTTTTTCATGAATATTTAGTGGACAGCTACGCAAAAATAGAATCGTCAACGCCTCAGATTCATAAGAAGCAGTCAAAAGAAGCTTAGAGCTGAAGAGTATATTCACCTTAAAGATGCCATAAATAGAGATGCTAATATCACTGATATCGGACAGCTCATCATCCTGCCTTCCAGCTTTACAGGTGGACCGCGTTACATGTATGAGACTCAGAATGCGATGACATATGTTAAAATTTTTGGGAGACCCGACTTATTCATAACTTTTACGTGCAATCCAACCTGGATTGAAATTCAATGCGAGCTGCTTCCTGGACAAAAAAAGCAAGGACAGACATGACCTGCTTGCCAGAGTTTTTCATCTCAAGTTGAAGGTTCTCATGAATATTCTGGAAAAATGAAAAATATATGGCTCAGTGCGTTGCACACGATCGAGTGGCAGAAGCGTGGATTGCTGCATGCACACGTTTTGTTATGGCTTTGGGAAAGAATTCCACTAGATAGTGTAGATGACTTCATCAGCGCTGAATTTCCTTATCCCGATTTAGATCTGGTTCTTTTCGATGTAATAAAGAGCCAGATGGTCCCTGTGGTGTTCTGAATCCAACATCACCCTGCATGAAGGGAAAAAGTGCACAAAAAGATATCCGAGAATGGATGGTTCCCTATTCACCAATTTTCTCTAAGATATTCACAGCCCACATTAACGTTGAATTCTGCATTCTGTCAAGTCCATAAAGTATGTCTGCAAGTATGTAAACAAGGGTTCGGATATGGCTGTGTTTTTCACAGAAGGTGAAGAAAATGTTCATCATGAGGTACAGTGTTATGAAACTGAGAGGTACATCAGCAGCAACGAAGCAGTTTGGAGGATATTGAACTTTCAGATTCACCATCATTATCCGACAATCGTTCATCTTAGAGTTCATCTAGAAAATAGACAGAGAGTGTTTTTTACTGAAACTAATGTTCAAGAACGAGCAGCATCTGCGCAATCGACGACTTTGACCGCTTTTTTTTTTATCTGTGCTGCAACGATGATTTTGCACGTACTCTTTTTTAACATGAACTGCCGAAGTACTACATGTGGAACAACTGCTCAAAACAGGCCCCGATCATGACAAATTGGGGCCCTGGGCAAAGTGAAATAGGGAGCCCCCTTGAAATTGTCGCGACATCATTTATATAAGACAGATGATCAGTCTTATGTACAATATGCATAAACAATAATTTCGAAGCTAAATGTTCAAGTATGTTAATATTTTTTGCACTTTTAATTACTGTTAATGTTATACAGTTACACACAATTGATATGAAACAGCTTTGTTCTATAGATCCCCTCATGATATCGTGCCTGATAGACGAGAACAAAACATAATTGTATATCATGTTTAAATTACACTAAACGGGATATGATGTATGAATTTAGTAAACATAGATTTGCTAACTTTGGATTGTCACTGTACTGTCGACTTTTACACACTAGAATTAATTCGAGTGGGAACTACTGATTAAAATGAATTTCGAAAAACTACGAACATTCCCGCCTGAAGTGGGACACGAACCCGCTATCTGTTGGTTCAAAGCCAGAAGTTTCACACTTTAGGCACTAGATAAGCTAGCAGAAATAGAAAAAGTAACTACATTTAAATGAAAATTTAGCACTTTTTCAGTAAAATTATTATATACATGTATATATAAGTATTTAAATTTTGATTGAAATAAAAAGAAATATTTGACAATTTAATATTATGGATTTGGGGGGCACTTTAATGCCTGGGGCCCCTGGGAAAAGTCCCGGTTTGCCCATGCGATAACATGGGCTCGGCTCAAAAAGGTGGAATAGACGAAGAGTTGGTCAGCCCGTACCAGATCGTCCTGGAGTCAAGTTTACTCATGCTCTCGGGCATGTTTACACTGTCCATCCAAACTTTCGAATGCTTCCACTCCACTTGTGAATTCTACTCCACGAAGTTAAAGGTCCAAGGTCATTCAACGAACTTAAAACAGTTAACGGCACCCTACAGTGTGATTCAAAATTAGTATGACCAGTTTCAGAGCATCAGAAATATTTATTGAATTAAGTTATTTACATGAAATTTTCAATGTGGTTTCCTTTAGCATAGTACACATTACGTGAACGTTTAAACCAAGCCAAAAGAGCTTTTTCAGCCTTTTTTTTTTTTTTTTTTTTTTTTTTGGGGGGGGGGGGTATTTTTCCAACCTCCTCTTTGACTGCTTTTTGATACCTTTGAAGTGTTCTTACTTTACGTCTACTTAATTGTTTTTTTTAAGTATACCCATAAAATATAATCGTAAGCAGCACAGTCAGGAGATGATGGCAGCCATTTCTCAGGAGGAAGAAAAAAAAAATTATGTTTCAGTCATTTTATAGCTGATTTAGCAGTGTGACTTGGTGGAGAATCTTGGTGAAAAACAAAGTTTCCTTAAGGATAAAGCCGTTTACTTTCTTTGATCATGTGCTTCAAATCTGCATTCTGATAGTATTTAGCATCAATTTTAGCCTTTGGTTCTGCAAAAAATAGTTTTGTTAAGCCTTGAGAGGACATTCCCATCCATGCCATAACACCTGACGGTCAACTTGACTTTTGCAAAAAAGCTGCGTCTTTGCAACGCTTTTCGCGGGAAATATATTGTATCTTCTTTTTTCCATTATTGGATGACATATGAAGCATTGCTTCATCCTAAGTTATCCATGTTTTGTATCTACCTTTGTGTAACATTAAATACAGAGGCCAAGAGCGTTTTCTTCGTTTTTCTAAGGTCTTTGCAAACATTTGATGACAGACTTGCTTTATTCACTTTTTTATAGCCAATTTTCTTTATCTGACGATAGATTGTCGATTGCGATACCTGTAGTTTCTTGGCTAAAATTCTTTGAGGCAGAGGTTTCTACAGCGATAAGTCTTTTCAGCTTCTTTTTTTTCTTTTTCACCAAAGACTTCAATTCGTCCACATTTTTCCTCTGGAGTTTTTGATTGACAGCCAAATTTTATTTATTTTCGAAGTTCAGATAGTAATCCATTAGAAAAATGTCTTTTCTGATTTTTAAATGTGTTATTTATAACTGAATTTGAGCAACCATCCTTCAAAAACTTTAAAATTTCGTTTAGGGTTTGAGGATCTAATTTCGGAGCCGTAATTTACTCCCACTAATAAAAATAGCTAGATTGGTAATTTAAGCGTCTCACTTTTAAAATAAAACTGGTGGTAAAGTGATTAAAATTTACCATAAATAGTTACAGACTTTTAAAATTGGTCACACTAATTTTGTATCAACCTGTATGTGAGACTTACAAACAGGCATGTAACCTCTTGGGACAACTCGAAGACGATTCGCAGCGGCATAACACATTGGCAGAAGCGGTTCTCACCCGATCTTCAGCTATGTTACGTAACCTATTTGCTGTAATGCTACAAACTTGCGACATGTCAAATCCTCAGAATTTGTGGAACGATTTTAAGGAACACATGTCAGAAGACCTTCTACACCAGGCAAGAACGCATACAAATGATTACAGTTTGGAAATCAACGATCATATTTTGAATCGAGTGCTCATACTCATCGACGATAAGATAAAACTTGTAGGAGGCTCTGGAATACAATCGTTTGGAATCTCTGCACCTCAGCGGGAAGTTCCCGAATTTATCGATCTTTTTGAACAACATTCATACAATGTGGAACAGCTCTCATCATTTCTATCTGCACATGAACGACAAGCCTGCCCTGTGATCGAGCTCTAGCACATTCTGTCTACCGGTTTAGAGAGTAGAACCCTTCAGCCCTTGTTGAGGTTATGTTTATATATATATATATATACATATATATAAAGCTAATTATATGTATGCTCCATGTAAGTGATTGACTAATATGACATTCTTTGATTAAAACCTTCGCATTTCCTTTACAAAATAAACGGATGAATAAAATATAATGCGTGGAAATGGTTTCAAAATGACCTAGCACTTGATATAAAACATTTCTGCCTTCAAGAGTTGAGGGTTCCACTGCTCCATTTTTTAAAAATTTTCTTCGATTTGTAATTTTGTTATAAATCATCAGATACAATTACTAGAAAAGTATCTTAAGAATTACTTCAACGCCTCTTTTATTTTCACTTAGGTTGCCGATTTCTATTTATTAGCTTCAAACCTAGCATTGCAAAGCAAACTGCCATTAAGAATTAATAATATATATGCACATGCATACCTAATTCAGCCCTATTATACTCGCATATCCTAACATTGTCTTTATATATAAAGAGACAGACATAGAGAAATATATAGCTGCATATAAACAGAAACTAGTATATTGTGGCCATCACAAAATTTTCTTCTATATCAATCCATATAACAGCACCACTTAATATTTAACATGCACAAAAGTTTAATCATAGCCTCTTACAATAAAGATTTTAGACATGGAGTTTGGTGCAAATTTATTCAAGGGATGCTGAGATGTAGGTATGTGGCAAATTACAGAAGGTGAGTCGTCCTATATACACTCAAATTAAGTCAGCACTTCTTTTCATAATGCTGAGCTAACATATCATGTTTGATACATTTATGTGCCATAGAAGTTAAGATTTAGCCTTCCCATTCACGGGGGTAAACGGTAGTACAACAACTCCACCTGTCGGTCGATATGCACCCAAACTGAATCAGCATAATGTTTCGTTATGACCCTTTAACATATAAAGTTTTTTTCGATTATATACAATAAAATCCTTCCTTAAACGGTAAAAAAAAAAAAAAAAAAAAAAAAAAATCGCTGTATAGCAGTGCTACCTCTTGAGAGAAAGATAAGAAACACTATTTATGTCAAACTACAACGACATATAAATTTATATGAAATTCTTAGTATTAGTTCTTAGTGTACAGTTGCCATAAAAATTTTGTCACACATGCACAGGGAGACATTTTCGAAAAATAGTCAAATCATATACTAGACCTATCAAAATGTGTAAATCCATTGAAAACCAGAAGCTGAAATTTTTTACGATGCCAATAAGTTCTTTTATTGATTATAGAAGAAAATAATGAGTAAGTGATATTGTCTTTTAATAAACAATAAACGAAAAATGACGATTTGACATAAAAAATAGCATGCATTCGAAAGTAGCTTTGTATAATAGGAATTTAACAACCTCATGTTAAAAATTTGTATAACGTATGCAATATATCCCTCGAATTATTTCTATCATAGAAGGCCCTACAAATATTTTGTGCCAAGGGGCAAGGGCCCCGTCCCCGAGCAGCCTAAACCCACCATTGGTACCTCAAAATATTTCAAACGGCTAGGTCTACGAGAATTACCTGAGGTAGAACCCGGCACCTCCCGTCTACTAGCGTTGAGAAATAGAACCCCTCGGCTACTAGGTGCGAAATCTCTATTGCATTTTTCACGCCGATTAAGCGTTAATACGACAATCACAATAACTCACTTGATTAGATTCCAGTTGGAACTAAGTCTTAATCGTGAAAAGCTTAGAAATCGCTATTTACGTCCACTGAACGAAAAAGGGTCCATTGATCTCCCGAAGGGAAAAAAAAAAAAAAAAAAAAACTTTTTTCCTTCGAGAGAAAAATAAAGGTGTATTGTTGTCATGTTAACCAGAAACCAGACTCCCTTCTCGCATCTTCCGCAACTGGCTATTTGCCAGAACAATTCCCTCATTCCTTCTTTTAAACGAAAGATGGAAAAATGTTTGTCGCGATGGCTGAATTCATTTTCATTTCTAAATATTTCTTTATGTATTATGAAATTATTAAAAAATGAATAAATAAATAAATAAGAAAGAAAGAAAAAGAAGAGAACAAAACAGGAGGAAATTTCGTTTTATATAACGATATAAATTTTAAATTTCAACTCAACGTTGAAAATGTCTTATACAAATTTTTAATTAGAGAAAATAATGTATATATTTATCCCATTAAAATGCACTGAACAATCTGATGTGGCACTCACACTATTTACCCTTACACTACTAGTAGTTATAGAAACAGTTTTACTTGTCATACATTTCAATGTGAGGAACCAGTGTTGGGCATAATTGATTAAAAAGTAATTGAATTACAATTGAATTACAATTATAATTATTTTATTGTCAATCGATTAACAAGTAATTGATTACAAATAAATTGAATAAGTTATTCAATTTATTTGTAATCAATAACTTGTTAGTTGATTGGCAGTAAGATAATTATAATTGTAATTTAATTGTAATTCAATTACTTTTTAATCAATTATGCCCAACACTGTGAGGAACATACATTTCAGCTAAGCCCGCTGCGAAAATTTTTGCGAGGATTTTTCTCTCACAAACTGATAATTAACACCCTTCATTTATAGTTTGAAACGGTAAATCAAAAAAGCACATGATACAGCGAAATATTCAGGCAATTATATTGTTACAACGGATTAAGTCTTTTCCTCTGCCTCAATTGTAATGTTGCAGTGAAAGTAGTTTTACAGGCAAAATGAAAATAAAGGAGCAGTTCATTCACTTTCAGTAAAGTAAGCCTTGGCGACAAACTTGGCGATTTGGCGACTAAATTTGGCAAAAAATAGTAGTTTAGGGTTCCTGCAGTTTCACAGTTCTCCAATGCATAGCAACCCAGATCAAGAACTTTCCATGGGATTCTCGAAAGAAACTCAGCCAAGCTCCATCGCAAAAAAGTATAAATAGGAGTGAACTAGCTTTTGCCTGCAGGATGTGTGCGTAATCACTGCGATTCAGAGTTGTTTAGAGACCTATTCTGAGAGATTGTACTTTAGAGATTATGCTCTGAGCAACTGAAATTTGTTAATGAACTAGCGAAGATTTCTGCTCTGGAGTATTTAATGTTATTTCCTTTACTCCTGTGGTCAGCGGCGGACTGGGTCAAAAAATATTGGCTGACAGAAGGTAAAGGGGATCCACCAAAATCGGGAGGGCCCATTCACATTTATGATGGTGTCGGGCTTATCCGCTTCTGTAATATAATGCTGTTATTTAATGTTTATATTAAAATCATTTTTAACTAACTTAAAGGTTTAAAAAAAGTAATCGAAATACGTACATTAATCAGAGTACGTTGAATTGTCCAAACATTTAATTAAATGAACTGCAGGTTTTATATATCTGTATATGTTTGTATGTATATATGGAATACATACTTTTGATACAAATTTCTTAGTAAATTATTTTATTGTTGCAGCTAGAATATGTTTCTCTAAGAACAAAACAGATTAAAAATTCACGAACTTTCAAATACAAAAATATATTATTTGAAGGGATCAGGCCAATTGATAAAAGCCAAAACAATATTATGATTATGAGTCTGCGAGTAAACAAAATAAAGAAATAACTGTCCTGTCAACACTTTGCATAGTTGAAACCGAAGCTAAACCAAATTACTGTTATATACAGAGCCTGATTAAGGGGGAAGCACACATTATCTCCGCTCTCACCGGAATATTTTTACAATTACTTTTTACTTCATGTCATAGAAATTCCACGCTTTGACGAGGAGATATTTTTTATAAAAAATGAACGGTGTAAAACAATCCAATTTACTCACCGTTATTAGACACCAGAATTCTTTTAAAATAATTTTTAATGAGAATTTTCTGTTTATTATAGGAGGAAAGTATTTGTTAAAAAATAACGGTGTAAGTATAAATCAATACAAAAAACCCTTAACGGGTTAAAAGTTTGTGACGCAGCATTGTACTTTATGGCTATAAGAATTAGAAATACGGGTCTTAAAAATAATGATATCAAATTTTCAGTGACGCTTTGATATTAATTAAATTATACATAGATTTTCTTATTTGAATTTTCTTTTTCCTTTTATTTATATTTACAGTGTAAACGTTATTTTCAACATAAAATAATATATAGCATTTACTCATTGATACCTTTCCATTCACATCTCTTATACTATGAAAGCATGTGTTTTAAAAGAAATTATATGAAATTCCAGTAACGCAGTGGTGTTACATTAAGTGATTTGTTTTTAAATTTCTCTGCAATTATTTTGTTTTGCATATTAAAGTATATGTGCACATTGAAATATTGCTTTTAATTTTCAAATACGCTGTCAAATATATCACTTTCATTAAGCTTATATTATGTACTGAAATATATTTATTTCAATGAATTATTCTACCTTTTGCGTCACGCCATCCAAAACTGTAAGTAAAATATATGGAAATGTTTACTTTGTGTCATTTCATCCAAATAAATTGAAAATGCATGCAAATAGATATCATGATGCAAAGAAAAAAACTGTGAATTTTTTTTCAGTTTTGGATGGCGTGACGCAAAAGGTAGAATAATTCATTGAAATAAATATATTTCAGTACATAATATAAGCTTAATGAAAGTGATATATTTGACAGCGTATTTGAAAATTAAAAGCAATATTTCAATGTGCACATATACTTTAATATGCAAAACAAAATAATTGCAGAGAAATTTAAAAACAAATCACTTAATGTAACACCACTGCGTTACTGGAATTTCATATAATTTCTTTTAAAACACATGCTTTCATAGTATAAGAGATGTGAATGGAAAGGTATCAATGAGTAAATGCTATATATTATTTTATGTTGAAAATAACGTTTACACTGTAAATATAAATAAAAGGAAAAAGAAAATTCAAATAAGAAAATCTATGTATAATTTAATTAATATCAAAGCGTCACTGAAAATTTGATATCATTATTTTTAAGACCCGTATTTCTAATTCTTATAGCCATAAAGTACAATGCTGCGTCACAAACTTTTAACCCGTTAAGGGTTTTTTGTATTGATATCATTACTTTTTAGGGGTTAATGATCAAAACGCAAAATTAAAGGAGCATGGTAATAACACTGTATTAAAAGTGTTGTTTTATAGGTCACACTCGAACAAAATAACAAACTAAATAAAATTTCAAAATTTTATAAAAAGTAATAAAAAAGATGGACACATGCAACATTACAAAGGCATAATATAGTACATTTTAAAAATGACAAAAATTTCTTATTTATATTTATTTCTTATTATAATGTTTTAGGTATAGATTTGATTTAAAAGAGAAAAATAAATAATAATAGAAAAATCTTTAAAAAAAATTAATTATTTTCAAATTCTGTTTTAAGAATTTTTTCAATCCGTAGTTTAAGTGATTTATCACCTAATTTTGAAAAAATTACAAATATTTGCATATGATTATCATATTATTTGTCATTTTCATGAAAATAAAGGAAAAATTTTTTGTTGTTGCAATCACCTTTTAAAATAGAACCAATTTTGAAAGTTAACAACGTATCAGCATGAAAACAATGTAAATACAAAGAATATTTTTGATAAACAAATGTCATATAAAATGCAAGTACCTAAATAAATAATTCATTTAATATATATATTAAAAAAAGAAAAATATTTTTTATTTTATTTTTTGTGTTTATTTTTGACGCTCCCCGATAGATGGAGCCAAAACGATTATTTGATATTCAGTATTTCAGATGGAAGAGAAGAAATTCGTCCGCGAAACTGCCGCTTCACGGTATTTTCGGAGTAAAAAATAGTTCGATTTTTAAACTGAGTTATAAAAAAAACAAGAGTTTTCCTAGGGAAAAGGGAGATGTCAGGCACATCAGATAAAAGCGATTAATATCATATATCAATTAAACTAAATTCGCTCGAGCCATATTCGAGAAAAATTTGTTCCTTACATACGCCGTCCATTTACAACTTAAATGAGCCAATTCATATCTCGAAATATATTGCACGCAGAAATGTAGGGATTTCAGGGTAGGATCAGACAGAAGGTGAAAGTCTATTTTGAAAATATCAGAACATAACCTCCCATATTTCCTGAGATATTAAGTGTCGGCTTTCAGCGGTTACTTTGATCTTAAAATTCCTGTATATATAAGTGTCGCAGTTTTCGTTCGTTTTTCCGTTTCCGCTGAGTGTCGTGGCGTTCGTTTGTTTTTGCGCTTGCGTCACTAGAAAAACTGCCGTTTTTCATGATAATGTGTGCTTTCCCCTTAATCAGGCTCTGGTTATATAACTGTTGATAAAATCGAAAATCAGAAGTTTGGTATCTCTAAGAAAGGCGCTCTCAATTCGATACTTTATTTATTTATTTATTTATTTTTTAAATATAACCATGGATAGATGAACAAAAAATATTAAAATATTTGTATATTAAGTAACAGATATTAAAAAGTGAAATATCGTATCATATACCAGCTTCAATCTTTAAAATATCATTTTGATATTTTTCGATTAAATATGCTACACAACAGTGTTCTTCTTATGACCAATTCCATTCTTATTAAGAGGAAACACAACAATGGGAAACAAAACAGAAGTTTTCTTCTTCTTCTTTATTTTTATTTTGTTTGTTTATTTATTTATTTATTTGTTCATTTATTTTATTTTGTTTGTTTGTGTGTGTGTGTGTGTGTGTATGCGTGCGCGCGTGAAATTAGATCATTTTATTTTCTTACGGGGCGCTTTTCTGTTGATGAGTTTCTGTTTTAAAAATGTACCTCTTTTTCTTTAAATATATTGAAAAAAGAAGTTTTATTAACACTTATATGAATAAATGATAATTTCACTTTGAAACCCGAATAAACTACTACGTCAGAAACGCTAAAAGAAAAATATTTGCGATGCATACGGCTGTTTCTGTAGCCTTAAGCGTACCGTCTTCAGTGCAAAAAGAATTCTTCTTAATAGTTGTGAATTTTCTGAATGTGAAAACAGAATTTAAAAATATGTATTAGTAATGAGTTATAAGTAAACAACATTTCCCATAGAATAACGTTGGCTTGGGCTTCCGGCAACGGTAAGTGAAGCGGGCCGTTAAGATTGCACTTTAGGTTGCAAATTCAATCTCTTAGGTACTACTATTTTCTAATTTTTGCATAATAAAGTCTTGTGCTGTGAAACAAAGTTTAAAGGGGACATTACGAATATTATTAGTGATTTATAACTTTGAGTACCGAATTCTAGATTTTTCAAAAGGGTTTTTTCTTTCTATTATTTTTAACACTAGCAATTTTCTCTCTCTTTAAAATTTGTTGCTCTGTGTAACTGCCTGCTTTGGCTAATAGTATTAAAAACCAAAAATCGGAAGTTTCTTTAATTTTTAATTTTTTTTTTTTTTTTTTTTCTTTTTTCTGTTTGTAAAGATTTTTATAAAACTCTTCTTAAATATATTCCTTCTACACATTTCCTAAGTTATATTTTATTCATAAAACTCTAGAAAGTGGTCGATAGTGTTATTCATATACCAGATAACAAAACTGAATCTTTTTTTTTTTTCCCTTAAAAATCCTAGATTGATTTAGAAAAAATGACATGTGTGTTTTCGATCAGTTACTCTGTTTAAAATTTAAATTCACTCCTTTCTGCATTAGTCCCAAAATTATTTTTATTCGCGAATACGAGAAATTAGCAAAAATTTGAACTAAGGCGCAGGCACAATGAACTACTGCTCTGGCTCGGTGAAGAGAACAACACAGAGGGCAATTGTCCAGGAGGAGCACTGAAACAAAGGGCTGGGGCATTAATACCGACTGACTGCTCTAGGGTCCTAGACCTGAGGTTGAGTGTCCTCCGTGGAGATCTTTCTAAGGGGTCCTAGCCCGTATTTACGCAAGTTTCGGAGAAAACCACGGAAATTTCCGAACGGTTAGGCCGACAAGCGCGACTTGGTATCGAATCCGGCACCTCACGTCTACCAGCTTTGAGCGCAGAACCGCTCCGCCGCTGGTGGGCCCATAGATCTATTATAAGAGTGGACGGGACAATGACAACCTTTTCTAGTGGAAAGATAACTCAATAAAAGGTCATGTGAATGTTGATCTACAGGAAGCCAAACTGGCCAAAATTGAAATTTACTCGACATGCTCTAAACTCTGCTTTTTATTAAGCAGACAATGTTTTCCCTTTTTCTTTGAAAGTTCTTTTTAAAATTTTTATTTCACTTTAAAAGTTAGATTATTTTGAATTTAAAAAGAATTTTATAGCAAGAAATAGTAATTAGATGTACTTTAGAAACCCTAGAAGTTATGTAAAATAAGGATTTTATTTCACAGGTAAGATTCTTTTTAATATTTTATTATTTCGTTCTTTTTAAGTAATTATTTTTATGAAATGCTTTTATTGCTATACTTATTTCTCTAAATTGAATTAATTTAACTATATTATATCTTACATTATTTCAAAAATGTCCATAATTATTTATGAGAGTTAAAACGAGTACAGACAAACCAAAGTTATAAAAACTTTTGAACTTTGTTAGATGTTAATAACAAGGTAAAAATAAATTTCAGCAGCTGTAATATTTTACACTAGTTTTGCTTGTTGTATCTTTTAATAATAATAATAATAATATATGTTTATATTCAAAACAAAAAATTGCCAATAATGCGATAAATGCCAAAAGAGAAAACCTTTTTCAACATTCACATGGTTTCATCTTTGTACCTTTCCTTATATTCCCTTAAAAATGGAATGCTCCGTCCACTCTTGTAATAGGTCTATGGGTGGGCCCCCTGAAACAGAGGAAAGTTGGGTAAAATATAAGAGAAAATCTAAACCTTCAAAAAAAAGAGTCTTTCCTTACTTTAACTTGCCAGGGGTGCACAATTTCTGTCACCAAGCTCTGAAATAGCCCATTGGGTTGAAGGTTGAAACAAAGCTAGCACGGACTAAACAGAATAAGTGAGAAAGACAATAAGTGAATCTAAACTTTAAGAGACAGTGGAACCCATAAATTGATTTCATTAGGGCCTGCCTATAATCTCTCACCGGGGTTGATTTTAGCATTTATTGAGCAAAATAACTTAACATATTATTATACTACCTTTATTATACTACTTTTATTATTATACTACCTAAAGTCTACTATTATAAGTATTAAAATTAAGAAGATAGTGAGAAAAAGTAAAAGCCAATTGATTTTTAGAAAAAGAATTCCAATTTTAAGTAGTTTTTACGACAATGTCGACTTTCTTTTTTGCGAGGAAAGCAATTCGCAGATAAACGGATAGGCTCTAGCCGGTGAATGTATTTCATTCAAAGTAACTTTTCAAATTAGTTCAACAAAACTGATCGCACAAGTATTCTCGAAACAGTCTAATAGACCTGTTAAATCAGCGAACATTCTCGAAGCAGTTTAATAAAGATGCCATTCAAAATACAAAATTCACTGCTCAGCGACTGTAAACAGTTCAAGAAGACAGTCACTTGTTTCACAAGAATAAAAGAAACAGTGTTAAATATTCCTCAGAGTAGGAATTTCCCTGATTCACAAACAAAATCAATCGCTTGAAATACAGTCTGTATTAGGAGAAATCACTCAGAATAGTCCATGAACAAAACTGACTGCACGGGCCATTCTGCTTCTTAGAAATATTTTTAATGGGCAGAATTTGGCAAGGATTCATCTGTAAAATCTAATGAAAAGTTCTATTACTCTGCTTCTATTGAATAGAGAATTCGAAGCTTCGAGAATCCCAAACTACCATTTTTCGCCAAATTTGGTCGCCAAGGCCTACATGCAAGTGAATGGACTGTCCCTTTGTTTACAATTTGACTGTAAATTTACTTTTACTGCAACAGCAAAGGAAGGTGTTTAGTTTATTGCAGTGTTGCCAGACTTAGGGACTTTTTTTTTATTCAACTATCACCAACAATTTTGAGAAATGATATTTCATGTACATAATAGACGATTAATCTTCAAAGTGATTAGGCAACCGTTACAATTAAAATTTAATGGTGAATACTGAATAAAAAAGACCACAAATCTGGCAACACTGACCTATTGCAAAAATAGGTATTGGTGAAACCAATGGTTGAATAGGGAGTTCTATTTTGAACATCTTACTTTCTTTCTTACACACACCAACAAAGGACATCAAAGGGACAAGAAGAGTAGTTTGAGAGTTCAGACCTTTTCCTTCAGGCTGTTTAAATTGGAGAATTTTTTAAGATTTTTCACGGTTTTTGTGCACTTTTAAGCATTTTACAAATATTTTATAGCATTTTTTAAATTTTGACCTTTTTGTCATCTGAAAAAATTTGAAATGACATTACTGTTCTGGGGCCCACATTATCTGATTCTTGAGGGCCCACTTGCAACTGGGCAATCTGATGACCTTGTCAGTCCGCTACTGCCTGTGGTGTGGAACAAGTTATTGTTTTTTAGGACTGTTCAAGAATATTCGTCAAACAGTGACAGCTTCATTAGACTGCCTGCTACTAGAATATTGATTTATTGGTTTCTTGTTTTCGGATGTAACTGATATGTTCTATTAAATGGAATTTTACATGCATAATTTTGAAAGTACGCTCTTTAAGAAAATTGCTTTATCTTTTCGGACTTATTATACGTTGATGATACTTTCACGCTAATCGACAAATCTCTTCAAAATATTGACCCCCGTCTTACAGTATTGGTAATCAGGCAGTAACATCCAATTTATTTATGAAATAGAAAATGATGTTTCCCATCTTTTTCTTCTCTCTGAAGCTTCCGTAAATACAGACTAGGATCACTTTGAAAGACCTCCACGGAGGGCATTCGAGACCTAGGACCCTAGTGTAGTCAATCGGCCTTAAGTCACACAAACCCAATCAACCGAAGATAAAAGTGGAACCAGTAACAAATTGAAGGAATTGAAAACTGCTTCACTTTTTCGGACTAGTAGTGTAAAAAGGAGAGTTCTGCAATAGGGTGGTGAAGCTGTGGAACCAGCGGAGTCACGACTCCGCACCTCCACACCTTCCCAAGCTCCTCCGCGCCTCCACCCTGTCGCAGAACGTCTCCTTTTTTGCACTACTTAGTCATCATCTTTCATGAGGGTTGTGTTGCCAATCGGAGATTGTAAAGTATTTAAACTTTTTGCGCGTTTAAAAATGAATTTCGGGACTTAGCTATTTTAAATGAATGAAACAAAGGATGACTGGAGTTAATTAAAAGTTAAAGAATGAATGGTTTAGTCTTTGATCTTAAAACTTGGGTGTTGCCATTGGGAGAGTATAAATTTTTGAAGCGTTGCCATCAGAAGAGTATAAATAATTTCCGGTGGGATTTGAAATTATTTTCACAATTTCGGGACTTACAAGATTTTACGGAATGAAACAAAGGATGATTGAAGTTAATGAATGGTACAGACTTTAATTTTAAAATTTTAGTGTTGCCATTCGGAGATTGTAAATTGATTACGGAATTAAATAGAAACTTCCCTATGTATTTTAAGGACTTAGCATTTTTAGAGATTGAAAATCACGGAGTAATATTAATAGGAGTTGAAGGTCCAATGGGAGAAAGCTACGAAACTGTGATGAATATTTTTGGTAAATATTGAGGGCGCCACTTGTTATTACTCCCTACCTCGGAGCTGATATAGTGTTGTTTTCGATAGAATTTTGCTGGAATACATTTTAAATTTTTTATTTTAAGCAATTTAATTTGTTTGCAAGTTCTTAAAACAGCATAATTCAGATGTTTCAAATAAGTGCTTCGTTCATAATTGTCATACAGGCTATGATAGTGGAAGAAAAAAAAAAGCCCCAGGAGAGAAATAATGTCCGAGTTCGTGTTTTCTGCACCTAAAGTAAGTTTATTTTTTTTCTTTACAAAATTTCATCCATTCTCCTTCCTCCCAATTGTCTGTTTTAGCTTGCTTCGGTTCATAAGGATCGTCATTTTTTAAAAGCTCTCTTTCAAAGTAAAATTAGTATAAAATGGCTCTTAAATAAAACATGTTGGTTAGAACACTCTGTTAAATGAAATTTGCTTTCAATCGAACTTTTTTCAGCTTGATATTATTTTAAAAAAATAATTAAAACGAGACATTTCCCCATTGAATAACATTGCGGAAGCTGGAGAGAAGGAAGTATTGTACGCTGGCGCCATCTGTAAACATTATAAAACAACATCACAAAATTTCAGCGTTACCTTCTTCTCCTGTCTTTTTACTCCGTGTTGAAAATGTATTTCGTTAAGATAATAAATAATGAATTTAAATGAGGGTTCAGACTTTTAGTGATGTCATTGGAATATTGTAAATTTGTATTAGGAAATTTTTACAGAATTTATAGAAAGAAGGTGATACTAATGCTGCATTCTGATTGGTTGAATCGTGATAAAATACTGCATTCAAATAACTTTTTAGAATTATGCGGAACCTTTAATAAAAATTTATGAATATTTTAGGGACATAGCATTTTTGGAGATGGAAATTATATTTCGAGAGCTTAGAAGTTTTGACTAAATAAAACGATGGGTCGATGAATAATAAATTTAATCAATGGTTTTTGCTTTAATTTTAAAATTTTAGTGTTGCCATTCGGAGCTTGTAAATTTATATTAGGAAATTTTTGCAGAATTTATAGAAACAAGGAGTTAGGTTAATCTAATTGGAGGGTAGTTGAGGCGTTTCAAAAGACTAACCCCCTTCATCAGGATTTTAAGGAATTTTATTGTAACTTATCAAATTAAATTGCGACACACATACTGTAATCTGATTGGTTGACTCGTGTGAAATACTGTATTTTAATTGGTTTACAAGGTTAATTAATTTTATGAATGAATACAATTTAATATTGTTGAACTTTTGGCGACAAACTTAAGGTATAAATTCACAGCCACAGCGACGGAAAAATTTCCTCAGTTGCTGTCTTATTTTTGTGGAGTGCAGACGTTTAATTTAGATACGGCGTGGCACTCTGGTTGGTGGAGCAAGAGATGGATCGACCTGAAGAAATGCCTGTTCAACAAACTTCTTCATCTAGTTTTATCGATCTGAAGTTGACTTGTCCGACTTGTAATGCTACTTCTTCTAAAAAAATCTAACTTGACTAGACACATGAAGATTCATACAAGTGTGAAATCTTTTGTTTGTGATGTGTGTCAGAAAGCATTTGCTAGGATAGATGATTTAAAGAGACATTCGATAATCCAGAAAAGAACCCTATAGAATATGATTGCAATCAATGCAGTGAAACTTTTAGACGGAAATACGAGTTACTGAAACATGTTAGACACAACCACCGAAAATCTTCACCTCAACATTCATGTGATGTATGTGCTGAAACCTTTGCATGGAAATACAAGTTATTAGAACATATCAGAAAAAAATCACGCGAAATCTCCACCCCAACCTTTGAGCCTCTTTGAATGAGCCTTGTTTCATGTGTTATTGCTATATAGTTTGTACTGTGGATTTGCTATTGACAGCTGTTATTTAAAGCTACGTTTATTGGTGGAATAGAAGTTGATACCTAGTTTATTAGCCTGTATTTTTCTGGAACTTTCTGTAAATAAAACTCCTGAATTTTTGCAAGTTTCGCCTCATCACTCTCGAACAACTTACGAACCCCCAAGTACGCAACAGTTTAAACAAAATGTTTCTAGGGGAAAAAATTTCTAAGTGGGAAATTTATTTCTTCATAAATGCATGAATAAAATTTGTATATTAATAAAAAACTTAAATGATAATTTAAATTGGAAATAAGACATACAGTTTTTCATAGACATATTTTTATTTAAACATTTAAATTACAAAAATAGGTGTTGCATCTAAAATGAGTTAAATTTAGCCACACGTTGCTGTAATATATTGATTGTTTTTAAAATCCCCCCTGACCCTCGTTCATTAAAATTATCAAAACTCTTCGTTATCTTGTTGAAAGCTACTTGCAGATCATTATCCACATCACTTGCTAAAATGCCATCTTCATTTTTGATCGAAAGTGAGGAGAAATAAATTCTTCTTCATCTTGAGTAGAGCGACTAAGGGTAACATTTACAACTGCATACCACATCATCGCTTTTTTCTCACTGAACTGGGGCGAATGTGATGAGAAACCCAGATGCGCGCTTCACTTTCGTTGTCTAAAAATTGGTAGCCCGGTGGAACTTTCGCCAACCAGTCGCCAAAAATAATTCCTTTGTTTCTAATATAAAAAAAAATAGGAAATTTTGTATTTTTAAAAGGCGGTCAGAGTACATTAAACTAACTCTTGGTGAATTCGATAAAAGCCAAAAAGTAGTGACGACTATTGGGCTACGAAACAGGAAATGAGATGTAATTACAATTAGATTGCGCAATTTTTATTAATTCCCCATCATACAATAGGTATGGGAACTTAGGTAATCGTGAAAATTTTCGACCCCGGATTTTTGACTTTTTAATACGTTTTCAGGTGTGAGGAATCCGAAAATGACAAAATTCGTGTGGTGTCTGTCAGTGTGTTAATCCGTTAGTTTGTTAGTCTGTGTACACGATATCTCACGGACAAATGATCGCAGAGAGGTCAGATCAGTTTTAAAATATTACTTTCGATACTGGCAAGAACCCTATTCATTTTCAACATTCGAATTAAAAAACTTCGTAAGTTATTAGAAATTTACGATTTTCTTAACATGGGAGAGGACAAAAATTCACTTAAACGTGCATTAAATGGAAACTTTTTACTGTAAAAATGTCAGACCAGTTTTAAAATGTTAGTTTTGATGCCGGAAGGAACATCAGTAACTATAAATATGCTACTTTGAAAATTTCGCAAGTTATTGGAAATTTACGAATTTCTTAACATGGCAGTATAGGGCAAAATTTCACATAAATGTCAATCTTGAGGGATATTTTCATCGTAAAGATGTCAAACCACTTTCTAAATATTATTTAGGATACTGGTATGAATATCATAGACTATGATTTTTCCAATTTAAAAAATTCGTAAGTTATTTGGAATTTACGATTTACTTAACATATCAGAATAACGCAAAATTGAGTATAAACTTCCATTTTGCCTTTTTGAGGATCATAAATACATTAGAGAACTTCAAAATTACATTTATGATATTGGTTTGAACATGATTGACTACAAATATTCTAATAGGAAAATTTCGTAAATTATTCGTAATTTACAATTTTATCAACATAGCGAAATTGTAAATTTTTCATATAAATCTGAATTTTGAGGATTATTGCATTGGAAATAGTAGCATGAAAACTAAACAACGAAACTGACACTGGTAAAATAAATTAATAGATTAGAATAAGATAAATATATCGAAGTGAACGGTGGATAGCCTACTAGGCGGGGATTTCATTGCGTCACTGCATCAAGCTTTACTTAAATTCATTTCTTTTAACATGATTATAATATGTCTCGCACTAGAAATTTCTGAGAACACAAATATGAGGGGGAACTGAGCAGAGTCCACCTATGCCAACTAGTTTATTTATTTATTTATTTTTTTTTTTATAAAAGAAGATTGCATCAGAAAATTTTGAGAAGCCTGATACAATTTAAATGAATGATTTATTTCTGAAAAATAAGAAGAATTTTTATTAGATTAATTAATGTATGAATTTTAAATTTATATTTTATTTCAAAAAATTATTTTATTAACAAAGAGTTACATTTTGAAATTAAATGAAATCTTTAATTTATGAAAGACATATTAAAAAAAAAAAAAAAAAAAAAAAAAAAAAAAATAGATTTACATAATTAATATATTATTAAAATTAGACTTTTCTTCAAAAAATTGAAAGCAAATTACTTTAACAAACAAGTATATAATTTAAAATAAAATTAATTTTTTTGAACCGATTTCTCATGAAAAATGTAATAACTAACTATTCAGAATTTTTTAAGAAATAAGTTTAAAACTGAATATATGTGTGGAACTCTTCCACAGCACCTACATGTTTGCATTGCAGCACTCGTGCCTACTTTGTTCGCCTGTCAAGGGGCGCGTTTTCTTTCGACCACAAGCAATTGTAGCGATTTCTTGCATTTTATGGTGTTTATTCAAAATTTTGTACTTATCACTTTTGAACGCAAGCTCTGTGGTGCTTTCTTATAACTATATAAGGCTATGGTTGAAAATAACTCGAATAGCATTTCAAACTGTTTTATAATTATTATTATTGTTGTTTTCGTCATGACAAATTTAAATACAACATATGGTGCGCTTATATTTTATAGTTTATATAGGGGCTATCCAAAATTAGCCGAATAAGTTTTCAAGATAATATAGGCTATGAATAATTTAAAATAAATTTTTAATGTTAATAAGAGCCTTCTTCTTCTTCTTCTTTTTTTTTTTTTTTTTTCTTTATGACTGTAGCTATAATATTCAAACTTCTGTCACCTGTTGAAGAAATGTAAATAAAATTTATTTCTTTTTTTATTTACATATTTATCTACATTTCTTTTTTTATTTACTTTATTTTCTTCTCCTAGAACTGTTGTTTGAAGCACACTCGAAATATTTAAATACTAGCAAATCCATGCGAATTTTTCGCATTTTATTTCTTTTCTTATTTACCTTTAAAATTTCAAACTCATAAATATTATATGAATTTCACCACTTAATTAAAATTTTAATTCACCAGTCGCCAAATTATTATTAGGACCAAATTAATATTGTGCAGTAGGGAAACTAAAATCATGCAAAGAAAGGTTTCGAAATAAAATTCATAAGTGACGACCTAGTTTTTAAACTTCCGCAATGCAGTACTGTTTTAGTAAAGGACCCCCACGAACGACTTTAAAAATTTTGTCGCCATATTGGTGATGATTTTTTATTTATTTATTTGGGCATAATAAAAAAAAAAAAAAAAAAAAAAAAAATGAAAGAAAGAAAGAACTAATTTCTATTTTTATTATACTTTTTATTATCTGTTTTTTTAGTCAGTTTATAATAATAATTCATATTCTGTATATATCTTTAAAGTATTGCTAGATTTAGAATGACGCTTGTAAAGACGCTTGTATAAGATTCAACTTTTAAAAATACACTTTTCCATAAAATATTCTTATCAAACAAATGTCATCATTTTTAGTTCCCCATCATACTATAGGTATGAGGAACTTAGGCAATCGTGAAAAATTTCGATCTTGGTTTTTTGACTTTTTTATACGTTTTCAGGTGTGATGAATCCGAAAATGACAAAATTTGTATGGTGTCTGTCTGTAGGGTGTCTGTTAGTGTGTTAGTCCGTTAGTGTGTCAGTCCGTTAGTGTGTTAGTCCGTTAGTTTGTTAGTCTGTTAACACGATATCTCACGAACAAATGATCGCAGAGAGGTCAGATCAGTTTTAAAATATTACTTTCGATACTGGCAAGAAGCCTATTCATTTGCAACATTCGAATTAAAAAACTTCGTAAGTTATGAGAAAGTTACGATTTTCCTTAACATGGGAGAATAGGACAAAAATTCACTTAAACGAGCATTAAATGGAAACATTTTATTGTAAAAATGTCAGACCAGTTTTAAAATATCGGTTTTGATGCAGGAATGAACATCAGTAACTATAAATATGCTACTTTGAAAATTTCGCAAGTTATTAGAAATTTACGAATTTCTTAACATGGCAGTATAGGACAAAATTTCACATAAACGTCAATTCTGAGGGATATTTTCATCGTAAAGCTGTCAGACTACTTTTGAATATTATTTAGGACACTGGCATGAATATTAATGACTATGAATTTTCCAATATAAAAATTTCGTAAGTTATTGGAAATTTACGAATTTCTACACATGGCATAATACAGCAAAATTTCAGATAAACGTCAATCTTGAGGGATATTTTCATCGTTAAGAGGTCAAACCACTTTCGAAATAATTTTTAGGATACTGGCATGAATATCATAGACTATGACTTTTTCAATTTAAAAAATTCGTAAGTTATTTGGAATTTACGCTTTACTTAACATGTCAGAATATGGCAAAATTGAGCATAAACTTTCATTTTGAGAATCATAAATACATTAGACAACTTCAAAATTACATTTATGATATTTGTTTGAACATGATTGAATACAAATATTCTAATAGGAAATTTTCGTAAATTATTCGTAATTTACGATTTTATGAACATAGCGGAATTGTAAATTTTTCATATGAATCTGAATTTTGAGGATCATTGGATTGGAAAAAGTAGCATGAAAACTAAACAACGGAATTGACCCTGATAAAATAAATTAATATAGTAGAATAAGATAAATATATCGAAGTGAATGGTGGATAGCCTATTAGGCGGGGATTTCATTCTGTCACTGTATCAAGCTTTGGTCAAATTCATTTCTTTTAACATGATTATAATATGTCTCGCACTAGAAATTTATGAGAACATAAATATGATGGGGAACTGAGTAGAGTCCACCTATGCCAACTAGTTTCTTACTAGATCATTGAGCTGAGTCCGCGTGCGTTATTATTGTCCTTTTATAAACGTTATTTTTTATCCTCGCGTATTTTATTAATTACATCACTATCATATCGTTTCGACAAAAGTTAACTGGACCACGTTAGAGAAATATTATATAGATAGTGTATTTTATATTAACTTCAAACTTGAGTTGGATAATGTAGAATAATGTAGAGTAAGTTAAAGTAGGGTGATTGCCACACCAGATTTTAAAATAATAATTTTAAATATATTTTAAAGAATAATTTTAAATGCACTTCAATGACTGGAAATTTGCTGTTGATTATAAACTACTAAAAAGATGAAATTTTATGTATTCTGTAAAAGCATTATTTTCGTATTAGAAAGGTTGAAAAATGATGCCTACTTTTAATGCAATATCGCCATTTTTTAATACAAATTATGCAACAAAATAAATGAATATATGAGCAAAATGGCTGACAAGTAATTAATTTAGTGAAAGAAGCTATCAAGTGATATAATTTAACGCATTAATGGAAGGAGTGTCTGATTACTAATAAATACGCAATTAGATTTTTTTTTTTTTTTTTTCCAAAATTGAGATAAGAAAACTGCCGTGTTTTGACATATTAGTTTTTATCGCCCGTTGCTTAGAATTTCAAATAATCAAATGGTAAAATAATGTCGTTATTGGTCACGTACTATTAAATGCATGAACTTATGCGTATATGACATGATACGTGACATCAATCACGCAAGCTCAATACGTATAAACCAAAACAATAAGGGAAAAAAAAAAAAAAAAAAAAACTTTATTCCAAGTGACTCTGACTCATATAATGAAACTCGATAACATAAGAAATGTATCTTTTCCATATCATCATAATAAAATTTATTTTATTTAAAACTGGTGACATGCATTCCATATTGTACTTGTATAAAGCATAGATTTTTCATCGACTCATTCAAAACACATTAAATAAGTTCGAACTTGTTACTTAAATATTATCTTTTTGTTTTAAAATAAAGCGATTCTAGATTATGAAATTACAAATTTTCAAGAATGTTTTATAACAATTGTAATTGAATTAAAAATCATTCTAAATTGGTACATAGAAGCATCGAATCATGGATATGTTTCTTTGTAAATGCACTAATTGTAATATTAAAGAACACATATGTTATTACATGATTTTAATATAATAATACATGTGATTTTTATTCTTTGCGGGCTTGAACTTTTTGCTACAGAAAGTTTATATTGAGATCAGACTTTTTACTGACATACGTTAATATATTTTAGAATAATTAGGTATTTTTAACTTTTATTATCTATATAATATATGTAAATATTATATATATGTCTATATAATATGTAAAAATCGTGGTGTCGTTTTCTTTTCTGGTCGAAGGGGATAAATATGTGATGCTCAAAATCACATACTATTATATTAAAATCGTACATTATTACTTATACACTATATTAATCATATACTTTATTAAATTTAATTCTAAGGTGGTTCATCGAAATACTATAAAAAATTATCCTCTTCAATAAATTTAATTTAAATGATATTGACATATCAACTAAATTCTATTTTGGTTTAGCTATTCAAAGATTTCATAAATATCTATGGTTTCTTATCAGAATGGAAAGTTAATTAACTTTTTGATCCCTTAAAATTCGTTGCATGAATTTTGCCTTTCTACTGTTTTACTCACCAGAAAATATTAATCATTTGCTTAGCATTGTTAATCGCCAAGGCTTTTTTATTGGAATATAGTAATTTATACTCAACAGATGAAAAGAAGCGTCGCCATGTCTTACAAGAAGTACGATTTATTAAATCATCTGGGCATTTACACCAACAATCTTTACATTCAGCATTTGGTTTCCCTGTTTTAAAGATACTTATGCGCCCTTCTTTCCCTTTTCTGAGCTTAATGCCCCCCCCCCACACACACACACACTTATACATAGATCTTATATAGACAACACAGTATAGCCCCTTACTCTACAGTTACTTTTTTTCCATAGCCATGTTATAATGTTTTATAAAACTCAAATAGATATATCTGTTCCAAATATTATCATTATTATTATTTCTGCTGAACATGCTTTTAGGATAAGATGTAGATCAGGATTATTACTATTATTTACACAGTGCCGTGCAATGAAGTGATATTAAGTATCAATTTATTGCTTCATCTGACAATTTTCACTACACTATTTCCAAAATGTATGTATAAGCTGTACCCCATAAACATATACATGTTAAAGTTTGTATATAACTGACTAACAGGAGCATTAGCTAGTGTTCGAAATTGGTGGTCGTTAGTATATATTTTGTTCCTATAAATTTAATCATGACGGCTATAAAGATATACCATATGGTCTTTTTTGACGCCTAACTTTTGAACAATTTTTTAAATTTTTTCCCTTATAATTTTCAAAATGTTTGGTTTTTATTATCTTTATAAAATTATTACATTGTTGGCAGGATTTTTATTAAAAAAAAAAAAAAAAAAAAAAACCTAAATTTTGTGGAGAATTGCTGAATCTTTAAAGTTAATAGCATTATTGTATTTAAGGATATTAATGGCTTCAGCCAGGAGTATATCTTGATAATTAAGAGGAGCAGTAATTATTTCGGCTTTGGAATATGAAGGAGTGCGCCAGGATTGTTATAAATAAATTCAACAAGAGCAGAATTTTTTTCTTCTTTTATGTTGTGGATGTGAGTCCGTTAAGTTATCCTATTTCATCCAGTTGAAATCAAACGCATGGAAACCACGAATAAAAATTTACTTTCTTTAATCCAATATATTATTATAGCTATGACATAATTTCCTAGCGTTACCCCCGGGAAAACCAAGGCCTTCATTATTAAGAAGATAATTTCACTAGATTTGTGTTTTGCTTTTTCATAAAATTTCAAGCAGTGTTATGGAAGATTTCAATATTAATTTCTTCACGCATTCGTAATCTTTCAATTCATCTTCGATCATGTAAATTAGTACATTGGCAGCTTCCTCTCGCAAAATGTTGATTAAGATTTCAGCTTTTGTTTCTTCCGGTACCTTACTTTCTTGGTTAGAATGCTCTTTCGAGTGATAGGAAGAACCGGTTGCAGTTATCAGGTTAAATCGGAACTGGAAGTGATAAGGTTTTAATACTCGTAATCAATTTTTACTTTCTTGTACATACATAAGAAGAAAGTATTGGATCCGTGAAAATTTTCCACCTCCTGTTTTCGATGGCTTTACACGTTTTGAGATGTCCTGAACACGATTTAACCCTTTTTAGAAAATGTCTGTGCATTTGTGTGTGTATCACAAATTTTGTGGACGCTGTATCCCAAAAAATGAAATTCAACCGAACTTGGTATTTAGTTGGACTTTGACTTAAACTGGTGCTGATAACATTTGGAAATCACCAATCGCTCAACGACTGCACTGTCATCCCTCCCGCCCATAATTTTTTATATGGCAGTATAGAAGAAAATTTCGTATAAAGGACATAATGAGAATTACTTTTAACGAATGATTGTGAAAATAATATATGTTGATAATAGTAGTATTAAACTAGGAAAAAATTGTGTGCATGTAGTAGCATCGCTTTTCCTCCTCCGGAGGATGTAAATTTTCAGTATGGGTGGGTATCTTTCAAAAGCACTCGTCAGAATGAATAGTTGAACTATTGGTCTGTGATATATTAAAACAAAGTTATCGGTGGTTTTTTTTTTTTTTTTTTTTTTTTTTTTTTATTTACAGAGGTCGGCACAAAATTGACTTTTTAAATATATATATATGTGTGTGTGTGTGTTATGCTTCTGTAAAGTGAAAATCGTTTGCATTCATCATAGAAAATAATTTTAATAAATAATTTGTACTGTGTGAATTTTATAAGAAAAATAGAAGAAAGTCTTGTGGTGGCTACATCATACTAGTTCAATTTGTGTCTGAGCTTTCACACTTGGATTAATATGTTCAGGATTATAATATCTTATGTTTTGAATATCACCAATAAATACGAACTAACTCTAATTTATTTATGTGTCCTTTCTCTCTAGTTCATAATCATGAACTAGAAAAGTGAGCAAGCGAACTTCTATTTCTCTTACTTTTGGCTGTTGACGTTAGTTAAAACTTGTACTACAAAATTAGGATCATTGATGAAATCATGAATTCATAATTATTAGTTTTTACAGTTTCATTACTTTTAAATCTTCCACTATCCACTAGTATTGGTTCATACATAAAAAATATAGAATTAATAAATATACATAAAAAAACGTTTAATAATTATCATTAAAGAGCAAATTAGCTTCAAAATATTATGCCAAAATAATGTCCATATGAGAAAAAATAGAAAAATACAGTTTTGAATTGTTGTAATCATTTTGCACGATGAACTTGTTAATCTTGAAAATGAACCGAAATACACCTTCACTCGCACTTATTATTACTATTATATTATTATTTGGGCATTAATAAGCGATGTTGATGAGCGTGGAATCTACCCCCTCCCTCTCATTAAATTAAACATAATCGTGAACACTTACAAAATTAAAATGTATCTTTTATAAATTTTCACATTTCATTTATTATTCAAAATAATAATTTCACATTTCTAGTATTATTTATAGCATGAATAACGTTGAATTTTGTGAAGACTAATGTGAAAATTGTACCTCACGGGACTAATGTGCAAATTGCACCGAACGAACTAACTATTTCTTTCAACGAAAATGCCTACTAACCCTGGACGATAGGTCTAATATATCGTATCATATTATATATCGTATTTATCGTAATATAACTCAATACTTTTTTCGCTTCCTTCTTCGACTCGTTTTAATACGCATTTTTTATATGCATGAGCAGCCCCCGAAAAAAAAAAAAAAAAAAACATTAAATCATTAAATTCATTTTTTTACTTATTTTTATTTCATATTATTTCACGTGCACTTTTTATTTCCTAATTCAAAATTATTAAAAAAAAACTTTTTCGATATCGCTTGTAACGATACTGATTATTATTAATTTTCTTTCTTTTGTTTTCTTTTCAATAATAATAATAATAATAATAAAAAAGATTTTGATGAAATTCTGGCAAAAGCAGAATTTAGTTTAGGACGGAGGACTATTAGTTTTTTTTTTTCAAATTATAACATCGCTTTCAAATTATATTTTCGATAAATTTTAGATTTCGACAAATGTCCAACTATCGAAATCGACAACGCAAAAATCCCAGATTGAGACTAATAGGCCCTCAGTCCTAATAAAATAAAAATAAAAATAAATAAATAAATTTTTATATATCTTCTTGAATATATTTATTTGCACTATCTTCTGCTTGAATTTCCTGTTAAAGCCTCAAATGTACACTTGTCATTTAATTCTTTCCTAAGTGCGAGTACTTTTCAAGGGGAAAGTTCAAAACAATTAATTCGTTAAGCCTTTCATCAGGAAATCGAAAAATAAATGACTGAATTAAAAGCGTTTGTAAATTTTAACTATATGTAAATGTTTAGTGTACTTTAAAGACAGTTCAAAATAATTTTAGAAACAATTTTAATTGATATACATTTCTGCCTGAATTTGGGTACCATCCTCCTCAACTCTTGTTGACTGTTAACTACATTCGAAACAAATTAAAGCTGCCTTATTTAAAAAAATAAAAATAAAAATCAAATTATTTAGATAATTTTTTCCCATACCATCCTTTAAAGCGTATTCGATTAATTTTGGATAGCTTAAGCTTTGTATATTGGCTATAAATTGTAAGCGTAACATACTTTTGACTCTGCAGAAACATTCATAACATAATTCGAATTGAAATGCGCTCTTCCAGTTATTTCCAACCTTAGACTTAACATATTCGAATTCTTTTGTGTAGCCCTAAGGATAAATATTTTTACGACAATATTCTATGTTAAACATGCTATTGTGGATATAAAAAAAACATATTTTTTATTTTTATTTCGTTTAGTGCAGTCGAAAGAACTTTTAAACTGTACCGACAAGAAATTTCGCCCGTTGACGTAACGTAATTTATGTAATTTTGTATCTCTCTGTACACAAACTATTTGTCCGATCTTAAAGAAAATGTTTTGAATAATATTCCCCATACAAAACAAATTTAGAATACAGAGTTTGGTTGGTTGGTGGTTGGGTTTTACGTCGCACTAGTGCTGCGCAGATGGGCAATTGGCGACGGTCTGGGACACACCCCTAGAGGTGGTCCGGAGACATGCCATCACAATTTTGATCCTCCACGGAAGGGATGGCTCTCCCGCTTCGGTGACCCCCAGAGGTATAATTTTTGATGGGAACATGGAGGACATTGCGGCCACGACAGATTTTACGTGCACCAGCCACCATTAGTGTACACGACGGTCTTTGGCCGGCTCGAGTACCGAACCCGCAATCTTCCAATTACGAGGCCGGCGCTCTACCGACTGGGCTACCGCGGCCCATACAGAGTTTGGACTTCAAATTGATGTTTGTTTTTGAGTTATGATGATAACAGACTCACAGGCGATACACACATGCAATACAGATTTGCAGACAAACAGCTAAAAACCTGATTTTTGGTTTGAGTGAACCTTCTTAAAGCGTATAATACAAAAAAAAAAAAAAAAAAAAAAACTCAATTTCGAAAAATAATACTTTCTCTAGCATAGAGAATAGTAAGAGAAAGTATAAAAGCAAACATATCATTGTAGTAGTAAAATATCTCAAGCAGAATAAGTGCCATGTTTCATGTGTTATTATTGCTACGTGTACATCACGATCAACGTGATTTCCCAGATTGAATTGTACAAAAATGTCTATATGTAATCCATCATAAATATCTTTAATAAAGAAATTTTTATAAACAACATCTGATTTAAAGATATTATATATTTTTTCATTTTACTGACATATCCGAATTTTACTATTCGCATATGTTTAAAAAAAATCTATCTATCTACACATACATACATATATATAAACTTTGAAATTTTGTTCAAAGTTTCTTTATACCCCTTTATTACAGTAATGACATTTTTTAAACCGGAATTGCGTTTATTTAACTTAATATGTCCTAGCTAGTAGTATTTCAGCCAACTGAATCCAGGGCCTGATTTCTCAAGGGGCAAACGGAGCAAGTGCCTGGGCCCCATCTATAAAAGGGCCCCCCACATCAACTGCCTTTGAAATTAAAAGCATTTTACATGTATTCAAAACTCGCTTTGTACACTTTTTTTTAATAGAATGATTCCCGAATCGATAATTTTGTCCTGAGCCCCCACTTCTGTAAGTCAATCCTTGACTGAATCTATCGCTTTGAAAATTTGTACAAAATTTTCTATGCCCCTTTATCCTTTTAATATCTTCTTTCAGACGCGATTTTCTTTCACTAACCAAGATTCGTGGGCCTATTACTGAGCATATGAAGCGCGACATGATAAGACGCTGCCGCAGAAAGTAAGAACCTTTCAAGTCAACGCTGTGCTTCGGAGTACCTGCATTTGGTCGCAACCAATGCTTACCTCCAACGAAAAATGCGAAAAACATAAAAATAATTTTCCATAAAATAATTAAAAGCCAAAGGGATGAATTTAGAATTTTGATCTCTGAATAAATCTCCGCGTGAGCAGAGACCAATCAGAGTGAAGCACCAGGAGTTACCAAAAAAAAAAAAAAAAAAAAAAGTTAAAATAAATAATAAATAATAAAATAAATAATTTTTAAAATATTTAAAAATCATTACGTCTCGTAGTAAAATTATATTTTAATCACATTAAAAACTGAGACAGATAAAATACATTAAAAATATACATTTTTAAAATATTAAAAACACAAAAACATAAATTTAAACGTTTCGAGCCTATTACAGGCTCCTCATCAGTAAAAAACATCAAGTGCAAATGATGAGATGAACAACAGACTTTATGTGAGTACAACGTATTCATCAGGAACTGCGCATGCCTCATTAAGTGGAGAAAAAATGTTGATTTGTGTACCAGCCCTCCGGGAAAATTCTTGAGTGATAATTTAAACAGTTAGATATGATTATTTTAGTATTGTTAAAATCAGGTAAATGGTCAGTTTCTATGGCATGTTGTACTATTTTTGAATGTATATCACGGTTTTTGAAATTTGTTTTATGTTCCTTAATTCGAGTATGAAGAGAATGGCCACTGGCCAGTTTGACCAATATCCATATTTACGATCCATATTTACTTTTAAAATATTTAAAAATCATTACGTCTCGTAGTAAAATTATATTTTAATCACATTAAAAACTGTACACTTTTCTGAATCTATTGCCAAAGTTTTACGCACTGTTAATTTATCTGGTTCCTATAAACCTCAATTTCTAATTCGTAATTTCCTTTCAAATTTTAAAACTGTTATCCCCCCTTTTTCCCGTACAGGTGTTGTTTATAATATCCCTTGTAAATCTTGTAGTTCAGTTTATATTGGTCAAACTGGCCGTTCTCTTCATACTCGAATTAAGGAACATAAAACAAATTTCAAAAACCGTGATATACATTCAAAAATAGTACAACATGCCATAGAAACTGACCATTTACCTGATTTTAACATTACTAAAATAATCATATCTAACTGTTTAAATTATCACTCAAGAATTTTCCTGGAGGGCTGGTACACAAATCAACATTTTTTCTCCACTTAATGAGGCATGCGCAGTTCCTGATGAATACGTTGTACTCACATAAAGTCTGTTGTTCATCTCATCATTGGCACTTGATGTTTTTTACTGATGAGGAGCCTGTAATAGGCTCGAAACGTTTAAACTTATGTTTTTGTGTTTTTAATATTTTAAAATGTATATTTTTAATGTATTTTATCTGTCTCAGTTTTTAATGTGATTAAAATATAAAATAAATAATAAATAAATAACTCCTTGAGAAAACCTAAGTGTAACAGTGAAACTGTTACGTGCGTTGACGAGACGGTCTGGACGGCGAAAAGGAATTAAGAGTTGAGCAGGGCGTCCAAAGGGGCACAGGAAACCGTTAATAATAATCAGAGTCCCGCAATTAATAAAATAAAAGGGGGGGGGGGGCATACATTTTTTTTTTTTTTTTTTTATCGAATTTCATGTGCGAATTCGTTTCTATCTACGCTCGCGTAAGACACTGCCGCAGGCAATAGGAACCCGAACGCGGTATATTACGGGGATGGAAGACGTTACTGAAAATAACGGTGATGCAAACCGAGGATTGAAGTGTATTCAGTAGAATTTCGTTTCAAAGTTCATATTTTTTGAGATTTTTATATTTATGAAGTGGTTCGTTTAAACATAGTAAGTCCGCTAGTATTGTATATAAATTGGACATTTTCTTTTCTTCTATTAATTCAACATGCTTATAAAATAAAAATGTAATATACTGGTTAAAAAAATAAATAAAAATAAAAAATCAATTTGTCAAATATACGGAATTTTTGACAGATATGCATAGATTTTTTTTAAAACCCAAAGTTATGAAACTGGTTTAAAAGTTATGATAAAGGAACGCATAACTATTCGGTTTTATTACTGTGCTAAAATTGAGTCTAAAACTGAATCATTAAGAAATGGTGAAATTGCATCCTCGTTTTATCTTAAAACACCTTCTTGATGTCACCGCTTTTTAATTGCAAATGCAAAAAGAATGCATAACAAGGTTCACGAGTATTTATTTCAAGGATCATCTTGCAATGGAAATTAGCCTTAAGAAAGGCGCTATCTGTTACTAATCCGGTAGAACGCCTATATATAAACCACCCAGCATGTTTTCTGCAGTAAATATTTTTTTCTAGACACATGTAGAGTAAAAACCAGAACTTGCAGAAGACTTAAAAATCTGCGAGTTAAATAAAATCATTCTCAATAAGACTGCCAATACATTTTTATATAATTTTTAATGTAAAACAATATTTAACATCACTCTGTTTTTTAAATTATTTTTTATTTATTTTACTCGATGTCTGAAATAGAAATTTGAAATATTGAAAATTATTTATTTCGATAACTGATGCCCAGGGCCTGATTACCCAAAAGGCTCAGGAAGCACAAGCTTCCCCTCTAAAATTTAAGAGGGGGCCCCAAAATGATTAAAAGCAGGTTCTTGGATTTTCTGTTTCATATTTTCACCCTCAGATTGAATTTTTTCTGAGAAAGTTCGCCTAAAGCAAGGTAAAATACTCACTATTTTGGGAAAAATCTGTTATTTAGCCTCAAAAATCTGAATGTTCTTAATTAATAAGTTATACGATTTTAATGTTGTGTGTAGAAACCACCCAGGTATATGAATGAAAAAAAAAAAATTCCGAAATGAAAGGGGGGCCCAGAAATTATACTGAGCTTCCCCTAGCTTCAAAGCTTAATCGGGCCCTGCTGATGCCTAATGTTAATAATATTGTTATAAAATTCTAAAGTATAAATGGAGGGAAAGGGGTCATGTTTCAGTATAATAAATGAATAAATAATGAGTAAAAACCAAACTAACAGTAAATCATTTAGTAAACGCTTTTTTAGCTAGCTTTTGTAAGCGACTAAAATTTCATATATATATATATACATAACTGTGAGATTTTATCTCTACATAGAATAAAAGAAGACGTCTGGGGTGTTTTTGTGTGTGCCGGTCGCTTTTTAGGGAAACGGCGAAATCTTGCATGGAGATCTGTTTTGACCCCTCCCCCCCCCCCTCACAATGCACTTTAAAACCAGATTTTAGAATTCAGGATTAGAATTATTATTATTATTATTATTATTATTATTATTATTAATTGAAATGGGAATTTTCTAATTGATTCCGTTGCCGTTTGCAAAACTTGGCTTTTCAAAACGGTGGAAATCACTATCGGAGAGATTTTCCTCATTCAGTTAAAACAATTATTTTAAATTAAATTTTACGTGTAATTTCATGTTGACTTATATTTGTGTAAAAATACACGTTAATAATAATAATACAAGTTAATAATATTAAAAATACTTAATTGCATTCGTATGGGACAATTGTGGAGGTGCCCCTGATCTACGGAGAAAATATTATACTGCAGCAGCCTTTCTTTAGTCACCCTTGTTGTGTGCTTTAAATAAATATCCTGTTGGAAGTAAAAATCGATCTAAACACCTAATTTGGAATGAAGCACTTTCAAATAAATTATCTCACAATATGCCCGTGCATTAAGAATGTCACCAATAAAAGTCAACTTACCCAGTCCATAATTATACAGTAAAACACTGTTTATACGTCTCTCCTTTATACGTCTTTTACATTTATACGTCTTTTTAATGAAGTGCCAATTCATTCCTATTCACTTCAATGCAAAAACATTTCGTTCATACGCCACTCAATATCGGTTATATGTCTTTTCCACTTTTTAAAATTCAAAAAATTCCTCGACCGGACATTATTTTTCCGTTCTAAATAAGGTCTGTGAACTGTAAAACCAATACTATGTCTTCAGAATTATTTGCAACCAACGAAGTAATTGGAGACAAATTATCTGACGATAAATTAAGGGATGATTATATAAAATGTGAAAAGTTGTCTCATTATCCTTTAAAAATGCAATGAATTAGATTGAAAAATTTCGAACTTATTTCATTTGTGAAAACGTAAGTGGAAAACATTTAATAAGCACAATTCAATTCAGAATGCAGTTCTTAATGCTCATAGAACGTTAGGTGAGTATTAAAGACTTTTTAATGCAATTAAATACTAACTACTTGTATGGACATAATCGTATAATACTTATTATTAAAGGTACGTAATACACATGATTAATACATTTTTATTCATTTAATTATTATCTTCAAATATAAATAAATATAAATCCTACCATGTATATTAATAAAATCAGAGTTTTGTCTGTAAATTTGTCGGAATCGAAAAATTTTGCGATATCTTCACGTTTCACACCCCATGAAAGCCGAAAATGACTTCAGAAAATTTTGCCTGTGTGTGTGTGTGTGTGTGTCTGTGTGTATGTCATCGTGTCCGAATGTCGCTTTTTTTGTCCGGGCATCACTCGGGAACGGCTGGACGGAATTCAACGACGCTTGGCAGTAATTTAGGTCTTCACCCAACTTAAAATTATATCTATCAACTTTTCGGAAATTCCCCCCCGTTCCCCCCCTAGGGGGTAAAAGACTAAAACACGTTTGTCCGGGCATCACTCGAGAACGGCTGGACGGAATTCAACGGCGCTGGGCAGAAACTTAGGTCTTCACCCAACTTGAAATTATATCTATAGAAATTTTCAAAATTATGATTAGTGTTTAAATTGTGTGTAAAAAACGCCTGCGCATGCGCCATAAGTATTTTTTCACTAAAACGCTTTGAATGGAAAAATAAAATGCAAAAATAAATTTTTGAGATAAAGACTTTTGTATTCGCGTGATTTTCACTACAAATTATGAAAAGATTGAAATGAAGTGTTGCCATCTAAGTTTCATACTTTAGTTAATTTTATAAAATCTAATTGTCGTATCGAAAAACTGTTTACACCCCAGAATTCAGAAAAATCACCTCTTTCATTTGGTACTGAATTTGTAACGATAGGTCTAATATTTCTAATTTATTTTTCCCTTTATCCGTTTTTCCGTTGCCACTTAAAATTCATACTTTAGTTATTTTTAAAAAATCTAATTATCGCATCGAAAAACTGTTTGCACCCCTGGATTCAGAAAAATCGCCCCTTTCATTTGGTATCAAACTTATAAATATAGGTCTAATATTTCTAATTTATTTTACCCTTTTTCCGTTTTCAACCCAGATTCGATATGGAACAGCTTTAGTATTGGTTCCCTTTGGCAAAATTTGAAATTCGGCACCGAAGTAGCTCGGACATTTCTCGCCAAGATCTTTAATTGCACAATTGAGATAGCCAATTCGGTTCATCGCAAAAATGGCTTAAAATATTTAAAGTCACCAAAGGGTTCCGATACTTAAGCTGTGCTTTTTTTATTTTTTTAGTGCTAGAGGCCTATTTCAGTCGGTACAGTTGTCGAATTTTTATAGGTCACCCTTAATTAGTGCTAGAGGCCTATTTCAGTCGGTTTATTGAATGGGGATTTATTGAATGTACCCCTATTTCAGTCGGTACAGCGTTGTCGAATTTTTATAATACACTCTTAATAGTGCTAAGGGCCTATTTCAGTCGGTTTATTGAATGGGGATTTATTGAATGAAGTCCCCCAAGGCACAACTTTGACATGAGTCCCCCCCAAGGTACCCCTATTTCAGTCGGTACAGCGTTGTCGAATTTTTATAATACACTCTTAATAGTGCTAAGGGCCTATTTCAGTCGGTTTATTGAATGAAGTCCCCCCCAAGGCACAACTTTGACATGAGTCCCCCCCCCAGGCCCAATTTTGACATGAGTCCCCCCCCCAAGGTACCCCTATTTCAGTCGGTACAGCGTTGTCGAATTTTTATAATACACTCTTAATAGTGCTAAGGGCCTATTTTAGTCGGTTTATTGAATGGGGATTTATTGAATGAAGTCCCCCCAAGGCACAACTTTGACATGAGTACCCCCCCAGGCCCAACTTTGACATGAGTCCCCCCTAAGGTAGCCCTATTTCAGTCGGTACAGCGTTGTCGAATTTTTATAATTCACTCTTAATAGTGCTAAGGGCCTATTTCAGTCGGTTTATTGAATGGGGATTTATTGAATGAAGTCCCCCCAAGGCACAACTTTGACATGAGTCCCCCCAGGCCCAACTTTAACATGAGTCCTCCCCAAGGCCCAACTTTGACATGAGTCCCCCCCAGGCCCAACTTTGACATGAGTCCCCCCCAAGGTACAACTTTGACATGAGTCCCCCCCCAAGGCACACCTTTGACATTAGTCCCCCCCCAAGGCACACCTCCCCCTCATTGGGAAAAAGAGAAAAAACGTTGTTTGGCGGCTATAAGAGAGTTTGGACTGCCAGCGTTATTTGTTACAATATCTGCAGCTGAAACAAATTGGTTTGATTTAATGAAAACTTTATCATGAAATTTAGATCGTCACGAATTAACTAAAGAAGAATTTGTCGATATTAACAAGTTTAGCAGTAGGCCTCTGGCACTAAATTAAAATCTGTCAATGTCAGATTTTCATGTTTTAAATAATGAAATAATGTCGTGTCTGTATATATATATATATTTTATTTATAATATTGCCTATTAAAGACTTCTGTGGTCACGAAATTTGGTGCGTAAATTGTTTGTATGCACCCGGCACTTATTGTAACTGCATTTCACGAAATTCGAAATCCCCCCCCCCCTCCTTCGGAGTCGGAAGGCAATAAACATGTGTAAAAACATGTTTTTCCGTTTGAATTCGCTTTGAATTATCTTAGAATGGCGAATTTTGGTGTGTGGATATTGATTAAGTGTACGCATTATGTACATTAGTGGGATTTTGCAAAACTTCGAACTCACCCGCTGAGGGTGGGGAAGTAAGAAGTGGGTAAGTTGTGCCGAAGACAGTGGGGACCCAGACTCCTCACATTGGGAGCAAGAAAACCTCTACCAATCACAGCGAGAACTTAGGTTATTAATAAAGATATGGCATTTTGACAACTCATTTAAGTTTAATGTCCAGCGAAGCGGGCAAAGCCTGCTAGTAAAGTAATATAGTAGTTACACCTAAAAAGAAAAAAAAAAAAATTATTAATCAGTATTTCACATATTTTTTTTTTTTTTTTTCCCGCTGTTCAATGTATTTTTCTAGTCAACTTTGTCCCCTTATTATTTCCGGTGTGAAACTTGTTCTTTTTTTCTTTTTAACACACTTGACATTGTGAGTTTTTTTGCTTTTCTTCCCATGCTATTTCTATGGGGTTTTTAGCCTTTTTTCCCTCTCTTTTCCTACATTCTAAAGTGGCGGTGGTTCTCGCCCACCCACCCCCACGAGTTGTACTAGGCGAGTCGTATTAATCCTGGACGATAGGACCCATATTTTTTTTTTTTTTTTTCCCGCTGTTCAATGTATTTTTCTAGTCAACTTTGTCCCCTTATTATTTCCGGTGTGAAACTTGTTCTTTTTTTCTTTTTAACACACTTGACATTGTGAGTTTTTTTGCTTTTCTTCCCATGCTATTTCTATGGGGTTTTTAGCCTTTTTCCCCTCTCTTTTCCTACATTCTAAAGTGGCGGTGGTTCCCGCCCACCCACCCCCACGAGTTATACTAGGCGAGTCGTATTAATCCTGGACGATAGGACCCATGCCCCAGCCCGCCCGGTTCCCGCTGTTCAATGTATTTTTCTAGTCAACTTTGTCCCCTTATTATTTCCGGTGTGAAACTTTTTTTTTTTTTTTTTTTTTTTTTTTTTTAACACACTTGACATTGTGAGTTTTTTTGCTTTTCTTCCCATGCTATTTCTATGGGGTTTTTAGCCTTTTTTCCCTCTCTTTTCCTACATTCTAAAGTGGCGGTGGTCTATTTCAGTTGGTACAGTTGTCGAATTTTTATAATACACTCTTAATTAGTGCTAAGGGCCTATTTCAGTCGGTTTATTGAATGGGGATTTATTGAATGAAGTCCCCCCAAGGCACAACTTTGACATGAGTCCCCCCCCAGGCCCAACTTTGACATGAGTCCCCCTCAAGGTACCCCTATGTCAGTCGGTACAGCGTTGTCGAATTTTTATACGTCACTCTTAATAGTGCTAAGGGCCTATTTCAGTCGGTTTATTGAATGGGGATTTATTGAATGAAGTCCCCCCAAGGCACAACTTTGACATGAGTCCCCCCCCAGGCCCAACTTTGACATGAGTCCCCCCCCAAGGTACCCCTATTTCAGTCGGTACAGCGTTGTCGAATTTTTATAATACACTATTAATAGTGCTCAGGGCCTATTTCAGTCGGTTTATTGAATGGGGATTTATTGAATGAAGTCCCCCCAAGGCCCAACTTTGACATGAGTCACCCCCCAGGCCCAACTTTGACATGAGTCCCCCCCAAGGTACAACTTTGACATGAGTCCCCCCAAGGTACAACTTTGACATGAGTCCCCCCCCAGGCCCAACTTTGACATGAGTCCCCCAACAGGCCCAACTTTGACATGAGTCCCCCCCAAGGTACAACTTTGACATGAGTCCCCCCAAGGTACAACTTTGACATGAGTCCCCCCCAAGGTACAACTTTGACATGAGTCCCCCCCAAGGCACACCTCCCCCTCATTGGGAAAAAGAGAAAAAACGTTGTTTTGCGGCTATAAGACAGTTTGGACTTCCAACGTTATTTGTTACAATATCTGCAGCTGAAACACATTGGTTTGATTTAATGAAAACTTTATCATGGAATTTAGATCGTCACGAATTAACTAAAGAAGAATTTGTGGATATTAACAAGTTTAGCAGCAGGCCTCTGGCACTAAATTAAAATCTGTCAATGTCAGATTTTCATGTTTTAAATAATGAAATAATGTCGTGTCTGTATATATATATATATATATACTAGCAGGCTTTGCCCGCTTCGCTGGTCACTAAATTTAAAGGAAACTCTTTTCTATATAGCTTTATAAAAATAAAATAAAATACTAAAATTGCTCAAAAGCTCGCTTCGGATCCCTGCTGCCTTCGGTAGCGATTTGGTCATCCGCTAAAACTCGGGCGCTTGTCCCTATTACCTGAGACAATGGTTTACCAATAGGCTTGCATTAAGTCCTTATTAGATAACAGTTTCGAAATAGATAGTATCGAAAAAAAAAAATGAAGTATCCCCTTTATATTTGAATCCCAGTTACATATGAACAACACTATACGTGGTGCACATAATATTTGCTTTTACGTTATTTCCTATGTTTATTTTGTTTATCCCCGATCAACCATAAAAATGATAACAATTTCACGCTAAATATTATAATATGCTATGACCGGCTACGTCTGTTGCATGAGACAATTAATTTTTTGTGGTTATTAGTATTCATGGTTTGTAAGCATGATCATAGTACCGCCTTAATATAGCTCTCTTTGGCGACTTTTGAATTTTTGTCACCATTTTAGATTTTATCCCTTGTAAAAATAAGACTTAATACCTTGTAACAATATGCTATGAGCGCTATTTCTGACATATTTTAGACAACTAAACTTTTAATGGTTATATATATTTCTCATTAAGCATATTTTTATTTTCATTTATTTATTTAAATATTGATGAAATTTGAACTTCAATTTGGTCTAGTGTTGTACAGGCTGTATACTACACGTTTGTGTTTGTGAAAGAAAATTTATAAAATACATACATTAGTTAATTTTAAAAAATCTAATTGCCCGATCGATAAGCTGTTTAATCCGTTGGATTCACAAAAATTGCATCTTTCATTTGGTATCTTATTCAGCCATCAGCCGTTAGGAACACACCTAAACTTTATTGAATAGCAATAAAGTTCAAATTGACTCTAGAAAACGTTTGTATGGGAAATAGAAAAGGGCTGTTTTTAGGGTTTTCCCGGAAATTATTCGATTTTTTTTCGCCTTTTAAACCTTCCCTAGACCTCCACGAACATTTCAAGACTAAGATAAGATAAATCCGTTCAGCCGTTCTCGAGTTTTAGTGAGACTAACGAACAGCAATTCATTTTTATATATATAGATATATATATATATATTTTAATTTATACGTTCTTTTACGCCAGTCCCTTGAAAGACGTATAAACGGCGCTTTACTATACCAAAATACTTTCTCCTCATTATTTCACAGTTGGAATCGCGTTTTGATCTAAAATCAAAGCAGTTTTATTTATTCTCAAACAATTTTTTTTTTTTTTACCATCTGATCCAAATAAATTAAACTTATACTCATCACTGTATATTGTAGTTTTCTGAAATTAAATGTTTCTTATGTCTTAGCCAACTGCAATCATTTTCCCCTATTTCTTTCACAAAGGTTAGTTCATTATATACGTCTATCATTATGGCCAAATCTATGTATATGACTTATTACGGCACTTGGTGTAGCATGAATATCATAACATAAGGCAACGTCAAGCTTAATTTTATTAATCCTCGCGGGAAAAAAAAAAAAAAAAAAAAAAAAAAAAAAATGTGGGGGGCATTTGTATTATAAGTCTGAAACTTTGTCTATTTGCGTAAATACATTTTTTTTGGACTGAGGACTATTAGTCTCAATCTGCAGATCTTTACGATACCAGTTTTACGATAGTTGGACATTTATCGAAATCTAAAATTTATCGAAAATATAATTGAATAATTTGAAAGCAATGTTATAATTTGAAAAAAAAAAAAAATAAATAAAATAAATAAATAATAATAATAATAAGGTAGGTGCTCCAGTGAATGACATGCTCCAGTAATTGACATCTATCCCGAAATAATTAATAAATAAGAAAAATAATAAAAGCATATATTTTACATCTAAGAATTTTAACATTTTATGTCATACACACTGGAGCATAGGGTGCTAATAACTGGTAAAATGAATAACTAGCAGTGTCAAACACTGGAACATAGGGTGCCAATTACTGATAAAATTAAAAACTGGCAGTGTCAATTACTGGAACACTGAGTGAATGTCAAATAAAAATTCATAAAATAATAATAATAATAATAATAATAATAATAATAATAATTGTTATCAAATGTATATATTTTAACATATATGTGGTTCTAAATGTCTTTCATACCATATTGCTGAGGTACTAACTCAGCATAACTGAACATCTGCAGCGAGGAATCGGGGAAAAACACCAATAATAAGTAAAGAAAAGGACAGTGGAAAAGAAATAAGAATACGAGTAAAATAGCTTTAAATTCAAAACATTCTAACTTTGCAAAATGCATCTAACCCGTTGTAAAGTATAAATGGAATTGTTCGATTTTATAAAAGGTTATACATAGAAGTGTAAGTCACAAAAGTTACTTTAAGAGGAAATGGTCAAGATGCATAAAAGAAAGTAAGGAATTTATTACACCAGGGTGATATTGCGATTTCAAAACAGAATCATAAAATTCAAAATCGAATGACCAAGCATGCGTGGGAACGTACAGAAAAATTTTAGTCAAATAACAAACCTTTGAGACTACGAAACTCACAAGAAAGGAAGGGAAACTCATAAGAAATATAAAATGAGAAGAAAAGATTTTATGAAAAGTTAGGGAGTAGAAATATAATAGTTATGAAAGATATACGCAAGGGAATAAAGAAAAGGGGGTCCGGTGGTAGAGAGTTTTCAGTCGAATAAACAATTTTGAAAATCCACCTGGACTGAAAAACAAATTCTTATAACATCTGGAGTGAGGAAAAATAAAATTTAATAAAAATAATCTGGAGGGTGAAGTTAGACCAGTAAAAGTTAAGTGGGTGTTACCAAAATTGAGGATTGGATTAAAGTTGAGGGGATGGAAATTTTGGAAGGGAAGAGGAAAGGATATAGAAGAAGATTTTCGGGAAGAGCGGGAGATATATAGAATTTTTGATTTGGTGTAAGCATACAGTTCTTTTAGAATTTTCCTCTTGATTTGGTGATAAAAGTTTTTGGAATTTGTGTGTGATACCCGAGGTCTCTTTGGATTATTCAGCATGACAACTCATCTGCAGATATTGCAAGGTAAAACATTTTTTTACTGTTCTGAGACCTCAGTAATATTTAAACATATGAATTAAATAATTAAGAAATTTTTGTAGAATGTTTAAAGATGACTTATAAATTTGTCTATAATTAATTGTATGTATATATTTCTGAATATATGTATTTTATTTAATCAAAAAAAAAAAGATTAAAGTTAACAATTTCATTCAAATTTGTGAATCATTTTATTTATTTATTTAAACTAATTTTACCTTTACACAGCGCAATGTTTTTAAATAAAGAAAATTTCAAAGATATTATCTAAATTAAAATCTAAACTAAGGAGCAACTTAACAATGGTGCCGTGACCAGGATACCTTTTTAGGTATAGTAAAATTTTGCTCAAAATTCAGAATTATAATTGAGTCATCCTTTTCAAATAAATAAGTCATCTTTTCCAAAATAAATAAATAAATAAATAAAATAAAATAAATAAATAAATAAAATTAAAACAGAACTAAATAAAAAGAGACAAAATTAAAAATAAAATTAAATAAAATGAGACTAGATTTTCAATTGAAATTAATTTGTGTGAATTTTATATGTTTTCTTTGATTTATATATTTATATATATATGTATGTATGTGTATTTGCAAAAATAAGCTATTCTATTTAGCTGAAAAAAAAATTCTTATTTAGCATTATTTTTTGTTTTATATCGTTGCACTTCAATTTTCCAAAATATTTTAAGCAAACATATACACATGCATATATGTACGGCTTGTATATTTTCATTTCTGATAATAAAAGTCAGATGTTCTTTTAATATAACTATTTATTAAACTATTTATTATTGAATATAACTATTTATTAAACTTTAATTTGTACTTATTATTTCTCGCGTACACTACTATTATATATACGCATATATTTATTTATATGGTTTATAATTAGTTTAATTATTGCCCAAATAAGAAACCCTTTTTTTTTCCCCCATTTATTATATTTAATATTTACTATAAATTACGATTTGACCTTTTGTAAAATATTTAATTTGAAAAAAAAAAAAATGTATGTGAGTATTAATACAGATTAATTTTAGCATTATTTGATTTGAATCTAAAATTTTACATTAAAACGAGATGGCCACAGAGACCCTTCTACAAAAATTTGGTGGGTTACAGGCAATAATACCGCAGTTCGACAATGTATCGGCGGTTACGCCGCAATTTTTTTTAGACAGTTTTGAGACTATAACTACTTTAGCTAAATGTACGGACGCGGAAAAATTTTTAATTTTAAAATCCCGTATTAGAGGCGACGCCCTATCCCATATGATAAATTCCCCTGACCTCAGTCAAGAAGAAAATTATACAGAATTCAAGAGAAAATTTTTGTCATATTTTGATACTAAATTAAGTCTCGCAACGAGACAACAACAGTTTTCAAACTGTAAAATGATGCCAGGTGAATCCGCTAAAGTTTATGCTGCTAGAGTTTCGTTAGTAACTCAAAAATTTTTTAATAACCCGGACATAACAAATCAGTCCGTCAAAGCACTTTTCGAACAAAGTAAATTATCTAAATATCTCGAAGGCCTTCTGCCTGAATATAGACATGCGGCACTTATGAAAAACCCTTTAACTTTTACAGAAGCTATTGATTTTGTAGAGCTCTTACAATCAAATAATTTAGCTTATTCTCAATCAGACGGAAATGTTCCACACACATTAGGAAACATTAATACCCAAATTTCAAATAATGAAATTAAAACTCTGATAGAAACCCACGCTCTTCAAACACACGAAACAGTTAGTGCATTGAGTAAAGAGATTGAAAATCTTAAACTCTTATCAAAAAGACATACACCTGAAATTGCAGCATTTTCACCTCGCTCCTTTAATAACAGAAATTATGTACCAAACCAATTTGTTAGACAACGTCAATTTCCACCATGTGATTTTTGTAAAAAAACAAATCACTCTTCCCAGTTTTGTTATTTTAAAGACGCTAAACAAAACTCGAGACAAAATTTTAGTGACAAAAGGTCAAAATTCTATCCACAACAATCGCAAGCGAGGAACAGTTCCTTCAGAAGTTCGAATACAAGGGACAATGGATTTCATTCTCCCCCATCACGGAATACGATGCATTTAAACTCGAAAAGGGGAGGTCAGTAGATGACCCAACAAAGGGACCTCCCCGCATTCAGGATTCTCAAAGCACGTCTTATAAAAAGGTTACTGAACTTTTAGTAAACACGCAAGTTTTACAATTTAATAAAGAGAGACCTTGTTTACCGACTGTGTCAATTTATATAGCGGGTAATATAGTAAATACGCTCGTTGATACAGGCGCGGCCGTCTGTGTTTTAGAACATGATATTCTTTCGAAAGTAAAAGGTATCATGAATATCGAAACATATCAAACAAACGTGCAAGTGAAATCGATCTCTGGAGACAAGTTGGATATATCACATTATGCAACACTACAGTTTTCGTTAGGGAGTACAAACTTTACCCATCCGTTTTATATAGCTAATCATACATTTTCACAACATTATAAAGCAATCATAGGATTTGATTTTTTGAAAACCCACAATTTTCAAATTTGCTTAAAATCAAATAAATTATTTTCCGACAACTGTGTCATTAAAATGTCAGACGCGGTAGATCCGAACAAAACAAATATTGAGGTAAATTTTGCTCGTATACCCAGTAAATTTACACTATTACCGGGAGAATCACGTGAAATTAACTTAAAATTAGATTCTGAAATTCGTACGGGAAGTATCATTGAATTAAAACCATGTATGCGTAATCCCAATTTAAAACTCTCTCACACTTTCTGTCCAGTACAAAATAATAGAATTACGCTTACAATAACAAATATTAGTACGCATAATATCCCGATTAATAAAAATACCCGTATAGGAAATATAATATCAGAATTTGATTCACGAGATATTGATAAAATAAAAAACCTTCGACGTCAGCAACTTAAAGAAACAGATTTTAATTTAAATCATCTTGATGTAAACACGAGGAAACAATTATTATCTTTATTATTTGAGTATGCGGATATCTTTAGTAAACGCCTTTACACAATTGGTCGTACAAATGTTATTAAACCTAATCTTACAGTTGATTATTCTCAGCTACCATCATCTCGTCCGTATACAATCCCACACGCCTTAAAAGAACAATTAAAAAGACAATTAGATGAATTAGAAGAAGCAAACATTATTGAAAAGTCAAATTCTCACATTAGTTTCCCATTAATAATGATCAAAAAGAAAAATCCATCTGGAGACCCCAAACAGCAAAAGTGGCGTCTCGTAACTGATTTCCGTGCGTTAAATCGACACCTTAAATATCCCAGATATAAATTGCCAATTATTAGCCATTTATTAGAAAATTTAAGAGGTGCGAAATATTTTTCTACATTAGATTTATCAAACTCTTTCTGGCAAATCCCTTTAAAATTGGAAGATAGAGACATGACCACATTTATAACACCATTCGGATCATACCGGTACATTACCACACCCCAGGGTTTTTCAGCGTCCCCTGAAGTCTTCTGTCAACTAGCAGATCAGCTTTTGGCACCCATATCAGATTTAAAAATTTCAAATTTTATCGACGATTTTTGTATTGGAAGTCAGAATGCTACAGAAATTATTAGCAAGCTACGAAAACTTTTCGAGCGATTCAGACAGTTCGGCCTTACACTGAATCCAGAAAAGTGTTCTTTCATGTTACCGGAGATACAATTTTTAGGTCATAAGCTTAACTCGGAAGGTATCAAACCGTTAGAAGAAAATATTATAAAAATTCAAAACTTTCCGGTTCCAACCACAGTGAAAAAAGTTAGAAGATTCCACGGACTAGTTTCTTATTACAGAAAATTTATTAAAAACTTTTCTGAAATAGCTGCTCCATTAACTAACTTAACAAAAAAAAATCAAAGATTTAAATGGTCAGAGGAGGCTCAGGAAGCATTCGATACTTTAAAATCTAAACTTGCACAACCTCCCATATTAATACATCCTGATTTCACGAAACAATTTATTTTATCTACAGACAGTTCCGATAAAGCGTTAGGTGCTTCATTAGGTCAAAAAGATAACGATGGAATTATACATCCAATTGCTTATTTCTCGAAAAAATTAAACCCGACACAATGTAAATACACTATAATGGAGAAAGAATTAATGGCCATAGTCGAAGCAGTTAAGAGTTTTAAATATTATATCTATGGCAGACCTTTTATAATTAGATGTGATAATGCCGCCCTAACACAATTAAGTAAGCTCGAATCACCAGGTAATAGAGTTTCTAGGTGGTTCGCCTTTCTTTCTGATTACAATTACACTTTTGACTTAATAAAAACTACGGATAATGTAGTAGCTGACACATTATCAAGAGATTTTTTTATAAATGTTGTACATAATAAAAAGGATTTTCAAAACACTTGGAATCCTACGAAAAAAAAATCGACACATGTAAAGTTCAAAAGTGGAAAAAATTATTTTATCCATGAGAATGGAAAAAAACACATTACTAATGTATACTCTAACTCTAATATTTCTGAGAGGAGAAATTATGGTTACTCTCCAAACAAATCATATACAGTAAAAGAAACTCATATGAAAGGGAATATTAATAACAATTTAGGTGCGGGTTTAATGAACTTAGGAAATTCATGTTATATGAATTCCGTTTTACAATGTCTAACACATTGCACACCCTTAGTAAATTGGATAATAAATAACGTACAATGTGTGGGAAATTGTCGACAAACTAAATTTTGTATGATCTGTACTTTGAGATATCATATAAACAACGCATTATCGAATACGGGACAGGTGATAATACCAACAGACATTTACCATAATTTAAAAAGTATTGTACCACATTTTGAATGGGGCCAACAGGAAGACGCGCAGGAGTTTTTTAGTTACGTTATTAATAAACTGCAACTATCCGGTATAAATAAATGTACAACTCATATGATAAACACTACTAGTAACTCAAAACATGTGATTCAAAGACTTTTCGAAGGTTCTTTTCAAAACCTTATCACGTGCAACACATGTGGAAAAAGAAGTGTTGAATTTCACAGATTTATGAGCATACATATGAATTTTCCGGAAAATATTGTAACTCTGGATAATGCATTACAAAGCTTTACACAATTCGAAACAATACAAGACATTTATAGATGTCCTATTTGCAAAGAAGAAAACGGCGGAATGAAGCAAATAACGATATCACAACTTCCTATTGTGACGACCTTTCACTTTGAACAGTCATCGCATGACCAATCGGTTCTCTATAAACAACCGAATAACGCGAAGTACCCTGAAAAAATTAATCTACGTCCTTACATGTCGCATAACGTAGGAAATCCTATTGAGTACGTACTGAATGCTGTAATAGTACACTCGAGGCAATCACAGGGTGGTGGCTATTATCATAGTTATGTTAGAGATACATACGGAGATTGGTACGTTATGAACGACAATTATGTACAAAAAGTTAGACCTGACGAAGTTTTGAATCAAAATCCATACCTTCTTTTTTATCTAAAACAAGAGAAGGCTGATACTTCGGTCCAATATAATTCTCATAATGAGATTTCTGTAAATACCATTCAAATTGATATCCCTACTATAAATGATATCAAAAAAGCGCAAAGAGAGGATAATAAATTAGCTAAAATTATATCGACGTTGGAAAATCTATCCACAGAAACTTCTAGCTTATATAAAAACTATTCTTTGCATGATGGTTTACTCATGCATTCTCAATTCTTACCTCGGTTTAGGAAATCTACGAAGGTTTTACAGATAGTAATACCGGACAAATACAAGCCTCACATTCTAGCGGCAAAACATATAACGCATTTTGGGGTTTTTAAAACGTACAATGCTATACGCGAAAAATACTTTTGGGAAAATTTATATGCAGACACAAAACATTACGTACAATCATGTATGAAATGCATTACTTTTCGTTCACCAAATAAATTCGCAAAAAGTTCCGGTACAAAGACATTTTATACCTACTAGGGTTATGCAGTTTGTTTCTGCAGATTATATTGGTCCTTTACCCTTGACAGCAAAAGGAAATCGCTACATTTTAACTTTTGTGGATCATTATTCTAAATTTCTCCGATTGTATGCTACCCCGAATCAAACCGCTAAAATTACCGCCGACAAGTTCCTCGATTTTATAGGTATTTTTGGAATCCCTGAAAAATATTTAACAGATAAAGGGCCCTCTTTTACAAGTGAATTATTTACAATTCTATGCAAGAAATTAGGGGTTACTAAATTAACAACAACACCTCTCAATCCATCTTGTAATGGCCTTTCGGAAAATTTAAATCCCAGAATTAAAAAGTCCTTAGCTATTTTTTCAGAAAACACAGCTGAATGGGACACTTATCTTGACTATTATGCGATATTATATAATAATAGCTTACATACTGCAATTAATGAAAAACCAGCTTACGTACACTTCGGCTTTGATCCAATATTACCTACTGATATACTTAATGAAACACGCACTGAAAAACACATACCTTATGAGGATTTTGTCGCACGAAAAGCATTCCAATTACAATATACCAACGAAAAAGTACACGAAAGCCGATGGAAATTTTGGAAGGGAAGAGGAAAGGATATAGAAGAAGATTTTCGGGAAGAGCGGGAGATATATAGAATTTTTGATTTGGTGTAAGCATACAGTTCTTTTAGAATTTTCCTCTTGATTTGGTGATAGAAGTTTTTGGAATTTGTGTGTGATACCCGAGGTCTCTTTGGATTATTCAGCATGACAACTCAGCTGCAGATATTGCAAGGTAAAACATTTTTTTACTGTTCTGAGACCTCAGTAATATTTAAACATATGAATTAAATAATTAAGAAATTTTTGTAGAATGTTTAAAGATGACTTATAAATTTGTCTATAATTAATTGTATGTATATATTTCTGAATATCTGTATTTTATTTAATCAAAAAAAAAAAAAAGATTAAAGTTAACAATTTCATTCAAATTTGTGAATTATTTTATTTATTTATTTAAACTAATTTTACCTTTACACAGCGCAATGTTTTTAAATAAAGAAAATTTCAAAGATATTATCTAAATTAAAATCTAAACTAAGGAGCAACTTAACAATATGTAGTAACTTAAGATTTCTAATAATATTTTCTGATGACTAGAGCATTAAAAACATCAGAAATTGCTCTAAAAGTACCAATCACTGGTGCACTTACCCTAGTTCGTCCTAAACTAAACTCTGCTTTTGCAAGAATTTCATCTTTTTTTTTTTTTTTTTTTTTTTGAAAGAAAAAGGAAAAAAAATTAATAATAATCAGTATCGAAACAAAAACTATCAAAGAAGTTTTTTTTTTTTTTAATAATTTTGAATTAGAAAATAAAAAGCGCGCATGCAAAATGAAATTAAAAAAAAAAAAAAAAAGAAAGAAACAAGATAATTAAGTTTGAATTGGAGTTGGTAATTTAAGGATGCCATCGATATAGTAACTTTTTTGTTGTAAATTGTTTTTAATAAATTAAAATGCGGATATCACAATTGCGCTAGTAAACACCTTTGCGAGAAACGTCCGAGTAATTTCGGTGCCAAATTTTTAATTTCGCTCTCTCTCTCTCTCTCTATATATATATATATATAGCGAAATAAGTACCGATAAGCAGTCCCGTCGGCCGAAGTTAGTTTGTTTATCAGATGAAGGGTTTTACTTTATTTCTTTTTATACTTTCTTGTTTACCTTCAGTAATTCTTTATTGTATTGTATATTTTTTAAATGAATTGATGTAATTTTGTAACTTTTGCAATTTGATAATTTTATAAATTTTTTGGTATTTTTTTTATACATTATATATAAGTTTGATTTCTCTTCAGTTATTGGTGGTTTTCTGTTTGGTGAGAAGTTGGGGGCTAAGGATAGTTATTAGCTTATTGCTACTGTTCTTTCAGAAACTTCTCGTTCACCACTACACTGAGGGGCCTCCCTGATGAAGATCTCAGTGTTTTTTTTTTGGGTTTGATTTCATTCATTTATTTATATATTCCTACATTTATATATTCCTATATATATATATAATGGGGAAACAAATGGATAATAACATATTAACTTTTATCCATAAGCCTATTATTACGTTAACTTTTTGGGGTATTTCGCGTTATTGGTAAATATGTGTTTTATTTATTTATTTATTTAACCAGGACGCTGATGTGATCGGAAAGGCTCTTAGCTATGTTTGAGAAAAATTTGTTTGATATTGTATATATATATATATATATATTAATTGATTAAAATGTGATTTTTTTTTTCGAGGTCACTTTGCATTGATATATTAAAATTTTCGAGCTGTGAAGTCTTCTAATTTCCAATTCATGTTAGACTAAAGTCTCGTGATTTTTGGAGTGGAATATAAAAAAGCTTTTATTGTTATTATTATTATTATTAATCGCGAATTTTCAAAAGATTTTAACAAAATTTAAAAATAGTCTATGATATTGATGATAAATGCGCAGTCCTAAAATCTCTAAATTCAGTTGGAAATGAACAGATTTTACGGAAAAATAACAATTAATTAAATCCAAGGTCAGTGTTTTTCATTTTGAGAGCTGTAGAACACGATTTGACCATTTTAAGAAAATGTCTGTCTGCCTGTCTGTCTGTGTGTGTGACAAAATTTTGTGGCAACTGTATCTCAGGAACTACTGCACAGAATTTCATACAAATTGGTATATAGTTACACCTTGATATAAATTAGTGCCTGTCAACTTTTGGTAAAAATTGTCTGACAGGTTGCGTTGCCATCCCGTTTTTTCTAAATTTTTAACATGGTGATATGACAGAATTTTGCATAAATGTGCATAAAGAGAATTATTTTTTAATAATCATTATGAAATTTAAAAGAATTATTTGTAATAGAGATAGTCAACTGGGAAAAAAAAATTGCGTATGTAGGAGCCTCGCCTCCCCCCTAGGGGGGAAGTCCCCCTCGAGGGTAGTAAATTTTCATGATTGATATCTTTCAAAAAAGCTCGCCAATACCTTTTAAACGAATGGTTGAACCATCGATCTGCAATAATTTAAAATAACGTTATCTATTTTTTTTTTTTAATGTAATATTGAGAATAAAATGAACTTTTTTGGTTATTTAGTGTTATACTAATTCTCTAATATGGAAATCATACTGCATTATCATGGAAGACAATCTTCTTAAATAATGAATTTAATAAATTATTTTTACGAAGTGAATTTGCGTGGGAAAATATAGAATAAAGTCATGTGGTGGCCACAACATTCTAGTTTTTTTTACTAATTTTGCAGTTCTTATCCAAAAAGGATCGAGAAAAGACAAAATCGCTTGAAAAATTCATAATTTTCAAAATATTTCATAATTTTTCAGCTACTTAGGTTTCAAATGATACGCTTAATTAAAAAATTTTTTTGGACATTCATTTCCCTGAAAAATTAACATATTTACTTTTAAAATAATTTAATAATTTTATTAGCACTTTTTTCTTTCATTTTTTTTTTTTTTTTTTTTTTTTTTTTTGTAATATTTTTATGATACAGGAAGCACTATTTCATCTAAAGATTTATTACTTTCTTCTGTTTCATAATTTCACTTCACCCACGTTGCAGAACTTTTTTTTTCTTTTCTTTTTCTTTCGGCCTTTTTTACTTCCCTATACAAAGTATAAGGAATATTGGAAAATAATTATATATATATATATATATATATTAGTTATTTTATTTATTATATATATATATATATATGTATGTATTTTTTTTTATTACTTTTTAGTTTTAATTTTTATTTATTTATTTATTTTTTTTCTCGAGGGTGTGGCGGTGTCTGGTCCTCGTTAATCTGTGTTGCAACGTCAAGTGCTCCATGGGGTCGTTTAGCAGTCATCGGGCTACCAACGCGGGGTACCATCCCCCCGTGGTGGATCAAAATTGCGATGGTCCCTCTTTCTCTTCTCCATTCGACCTCCCTGTGCATAGTAATTTCCCTCCCAATTAGGTGTATTTAGGCCTTGCCACTCCAAAAACTTCTAAATTTCCGCTATGCGCCCCCCCCCCAAAAAAAAAATAAATAAATAAATAAAAAATAAATAAATAAACTATCATCCCTTAGTGGCTTCACGTATTCAATATCTTTTTTTTTTTTTTTTCTAATAATCTCGTTCAGCTTCTCTTTCTTAAATCTTAAGTGTTGTCCCTCTCCCCTTTTCAAATGACCGCCACTTTTGGTTTTAATTATTGTGTGCACTACTACCTTTAGCGGCTCCCCCAGCGGCTTTTTTTTTTTTTTTTTCTCCCTCCCTCCCTGCTTAAATTCAAAATTGTTTTAATTTTTGTTGATCTCCGGTTTTTTCGGCTCTCAGCTAGTAAGTGCAGGGCAATTATTCCAAATTCCATAACATCCAGGAGCGTGTCTGTGCGTTTCCACTGTGGCTATCTTGGAGGGTGTGGTGTACAAATCGAGCTATGTGTCCAAAGGAGTCGATACCCTGCAATTCCTGAGCATTGGCGTTCTAATTACATTGCTGCCCAGCAGCTTCCATGCGGTGATTTGGAGATTTATTCGCTCCGGCGGACGGCATCCAACCCGTTAAGCTTGGCCGAGCCGAGGTAGACAGGGGCCGTCCAAAGGTTTCAAAGGAATTTTGGAAAACCGATTTGCGAAATGGATTTCATATCTCACATTGCTCAAAAACGAATCATCGTAGAATGTTGCAAATTTATACATGTGACTGTCATGATGACTAGTTGTACACCTGCAAGTTTCGTCTTAATACGAGTTCTCGTTTTAGAGATATCAGTGACTTTACACGATTTTTCGCGACGTCTGTATGTGTGTATGTATCTCGCATAACTCAAAAACGGTTGGACGTAGAACGTTGAAAATTGATATATAGGTTTGTTATAACATCTAGTAGGGCACCTTCCTTTTTGGTCTTTCTGTGAATTTCCGTTTTGGAGATATTTAAGAAAATTATATTCATAATGGCAAATCTACAAAGGTTTTGGCCATTATGTATGACCTACCATCATAGAGATTTCAAAATAAGTTAATGATAGAGCCCATAATGATATTAATATGAAAGTTGTCAACATTTTTGCGTCTAGAAAGTAATTTATAAAGACATGAGCAGGTTCTAGTCGACGAATGCATTTTATTTAATGAATATCCACCCCGTAAATAGAGCCCGTAATGATATTTTTATGAAAGTTGCCAATACTTTTGCGTGTAGAAAGTAATTCTTAAAGACATAAACAGGTTCTAGTCGAAGAATGCACTTTAACGAATATTCAGCACGTAGATAAAGCATGTAATGATACTGTTATTAAAGTTGCCGACATTTTTGAGTGCAGAAAGTAATTCTTAATATATAAGCAGGTTCTAGTCAACGAATGCACTCTATTTTCTTTTGGTTTTGTTTTCCATTTAAAGAATTTTTGAAGAATTTAAGTTCAGCTTTATAAACCAATGAACCTTTCCTGAAAATTCCAGAATTCTGTTCTTATTGAAGTTAGAGCTTCCAAACTTTGTCAACCCTAAACTACAAATTGTCGCCAAATTCGGTTGCCAAGTAGCCAAATTCGACGCAAAATCGCTAAAATCGATACCAAGACGAAAATTAGCACTAACTACCAACTTGACGACTTGATAAGATTAGCGATCAAATTTGGCGGCAAATATTGTTTCAGGATAGCCGGAATTAGTAAATACTTTCTGAATTAATTGTTTAACTGAATTAATTGTTTCGGTAAAATGTATAATTTTTCACCGCTAATTTTCGGCAGAGAGAACAAAAGTAGGACATCTATACTCGAAGGATTTTCATTAAACTAAGCTATGTTTTTGCCAATGAGAGATTCTGTAATAAGCCATTCCTGAAAAAACTAGTATATTTGTTTGGTGATATATATAATCCTATTTTCATGACTTTTGTGGTTAGAGTAGTAGTTTTTCAGCTCTTTTTTTTTTTTTTTTTTTTTCTTTTTTTTTCATGGTTAGAACGTGTTTGTTTATTTACGAATCAGTTATCTCACAGAAAAATGTCAATGTTTTCATAACAATATCTATATTCCAATGGCTGTACAAGAAAGTCATGTCCATGTGGTGTCCCCATCAGATTTTTTTTTTTTTTTTAACCCTTTATGAGCTCATAAGTCTTACTTAGTAAATAAAAATTATGTCAAAGTTACAAGCTCATAAAGGGTTTTTCACAAAAAAGAAATTTTGCAACACGGTTGAAACAATTGGATCTTCAAATTAAATACGTGACATGAGAAAAACTCTTTATGAAATTTCAATGGTGGAAAATATCTAAAATCCAGTTTTTTTTTTTTTTTTTTTTTTTTTTTCTCCTTGCCGATAATTTGCTTAATTTTTACTCTATTCAAATGAACTGTTGACATAAATTCCCAGTATATATCACTCTCAACATACATAATAAAAAAAGTCTTTTGCGCACGCGCTGTAAAATGCCAGCGTAACTTTTTTTTTTTTCTTTTTTAATATATAGAGATAGAAAAAATGTCAAAATAAAAATAAAAATAATAGTAATTTGATCACCCACTGTACATCACGGTCCCATCAACCTATTGAGAAAGATAATAACATTTTATCCGTAGTTTGCACGGTTTTGGAAGATTCGTTCATTGATTCAGTTAATAAATGAAGCATACAAAATTCAATTGATTCATTTACAGAAATTTATTTTGAAAATTTATTTCAGTATAGTGTATAATAGTTCTTATCGTCGTAATAAACAAATCTTGATTAATCAAGCTTTATTCATCCATAAAAGAAAGCTTAAATAATTCAAAACACTTTCTATTTTTAAAATAAGTTCTTTTCGTTGCTATGCGGAATTTTAATAATTCAAGTGGAAATAACAATAATAAATTAAATATGTAGAATTCGAATTACGTCACGAAAAATTAATAATATAAATAACAAAATTAACATGTGGTCATAAAAATTTGTATTTGAGGATTACAATACCATTTTAAATTTCTTGAACTTCAAAACATATAAATAACTAGAATGTTGTGGCCGCCACATGACTTTTTTCTATATTTTCCTATGCAGATTCACTGAGTAAAAACAATTTATTAAAATCATTATTTAATAAAATTATCTTCCATGATAATGCAGTACGATATTAGAGAAGTAGTATATAACACTAAATATCCAAAAAAGTTCATTTTATTCTCAATATTACATTAAACAAAAAAAAAAAAAAAAAAAAAAAAAATCGATAACTTTATTTTAAATTATCGCAGATCGATGTTCTACCATTCATTTTAAAGGCATTGGCGAATTCTTTTGAAAGATACCCAACATGAAAATTTACTGGGGGACTTTCCCCCAGGGGGGAGGCGATGCTCCTACATACAAAAAAATTTTCTCAGTTGACTATCCCTATTATAAATAATTATTGTACATTTCATAATGATTATTAAAAATTAGTTATTTTTATGCACATTTATATAAAATTTTGTCCTATACCACCATGTTAAAAATTTAGGAAAAACGGGATGGCAACGCAACCCGTCAGACAATTTTTACCAAAATTTGATAGGCACTAATTTATGTCAAGATGTAACTACATACCAATTTGTATGAAATTCTGTGCAGTAGTTCCTGAGATACAGCTGCCACAAAATTTTGTCACACACACAGACAGACATTTTCTAAAAATGGTCAAATCGTGTTCTACAGCTCTCAAAACGTGTAAGTCCATCAAAAACCCGAGGTCGAAAATTTTTGCGAATCCAGTACTTTCTTCTATTGAATATAGAAGAAAGTAAAAATATCATGATCTAAAAGAGGTTTTAAATATCATGTAAACCAATGCTTCGTAATTTGAACTGGCAAGGAAAAACGAATTTGGAAATATATGTGTAAAAAATCGAGCGCTAAGCGAGCGCAGACCAACTCGTAAATAAACAATAAAATAAAATAAATCAAAAAACTGTTTCTGTGAAAATTTTAAGCTGAAATTTTAGGCTGCACTGAGAAAAAATTCTGTAACTGACATCTAGAATCTAAATTGAGGCTCTAGAGAAAATAGTTCCATGTCATCCTTACAAATTCTAGTCCCCTTTAAAAGCGAGTTCTAGAAACCCCTATTAGAATTCTAGAGCGTTTGCCTATGTTATCGTAGGAAAAAATATCTAAAAATCTCTGCAAATAAATGCGAATACAAGAGGCGGGTTTCAGCATCTATAATCTTGGTTTATTATACCCAATTCTAGAAAATCAAGCGAGAATGTCTCACGATACGAAAGATTCAGAATATTTAGAATATTGTTTCACCATCTAGAAAAGTGCAGACTAGAAATTCTCGACCATTTCGTCTATTCAGTTTATTTGGTGTCGTGCCCCATCGTCAAAGGGAAGAAGGATGAATAGAAGAAGCCGTGCCCTTAGCGGAAATAAGAAGGTATGTTCATTCTCGAACTGATATATGTTCATTATGAAGTGTTCTCTATGGAAAATGGAGTAAAAATTGTTATTGGTTTATGTACAGGAATAGCCGAAAGTATTCCAAAGCATTTCGTTCTACGAGAGGTATTTCGACAAACCAAATTTTAATAACTTAGCACTTGTGTGTGGGGGGGAAAAATTTGTGGCAACTGTATCTCCTGAACTACTGCTTAGAATTGCATAAAAATTTACGTGAAGATGCACCTTAGTGCCTGTCAACTTTTGATGCCAACCGCTCAACAGTTGACTGATATACAGCAATTTCCACAACTTAAGGGGAAGCTACATCTCAGGCAGTGATGCCAGATTGGGGATTTTGTCCCCATTTTGGGGATTTTTGAAGCTTCTGGGGACAATTTTGGGGACCAAATGTTTCCATCCTTTTTTGGTAAATTCTAAAATTTTTGGGAACAAATCTGGGGAGTTCTTAAACTTTCTATCAATATTGGCAACGTAATGATTTATCCCTACGACCAGGGATTTTCAATAGCTTTATTGTTATTTGGGGATTTTTTTCAAAAATGGCCTTCATTTGGAGAAAAATCTGAGCTTAAATCTACTTAAATCTGCTTGATTTTTTTTTTTTTTTTGAAATTTTTTTTATTTTCCCTTTTTAGTAGAAATCAAGTTGGGGATTTTTCCGACCCCCCCCCCCCTGATTTGGGGAAATTTGAAGACCTGTTTGGGGAAATAATTTTCGACCATCTGGCATCACTGATCTGAGGTTCTATTGTGTACAATCAATCAAAACTTGATATAAGAGAAGGCCATTGTGAGACAATATGCTGATTCAATTTGAATGTTTATGGACTGACAGGTGGCGCTGCTATACAGATATTTCTGCAATTTAAGGGAAAGCTATATCTCAGGAACTACTGCATAGAATTGCATATACGATATAATTGCATATAATATTGATGCACTCTATTCTAAATGAGTGTCTATAAACGTTTAGTGTCAACCGCTCAACAGATGGCGCTGCTATACAACGATTTTCGCAATTTAAGGGGTGGCTATATCTCAGGTTCTATTGCTTATAATCGAACAAAACGTGATATATGTGAAAGCCATTATGAGACATTATGCTGATTCAATTTGGATGCTTATCGGCCAATAGGTGGCCCTGCTATACTGCAAATGACCTCGATAACGAGAAAGTTATATCTCAACTTCAATGGCATATAACTGTACGAAATTTGATATGTGAGATAACTATTATAAACATGCATGTTTTAAGGTGTTATTTATAGACAATAAATCTGTCTTTCTTTGGATATTTAGTGTTAGTTTTCTCTAAGATAAAAATTGGTTATTTGCACTTAGTGAATTTGTATAGGAAAATATAGAAGAAAATCTTGTGGTGGCCACAGCATACTAGTTTTTATTTTTATTTTATTTATTTATTTAATTATTTTTTAATGATATGTGTTATTCAAATTCATTATTGATTATTCCCTACTTAAAATGGCTCTAATAGAACCTATGCCACTGGTTTGTGTACAGGGACATCCAAAAAATGTCAATGCCTTGAGCTTTAGGGGAGACATTTTAAATAACTTCATCAAAAAATCATAGAGTTTCGCATTTATTGTTTATATGCTAAAAAAATGTTTTGTATAAACTATAATATGCTTAACCTCCAGATTTACAGGACTACGCAAAAATGTTTCGATACATTAAGGGGTGCAAATTGGAAATTAAGAGCAGCATTTCTGTTTGTGTTAGGCATTTTTAACACTTTCCAACAATTTTTCAGAGTGATTATGAATTCAATTAGTCTATGTCTGTCTTTCTGTTTGTCCATTGTGTGATAATATAGACAAAGAATATAGAATGTTATACGATACAACGAATACGTACAGTATGGAATGTGTTGATAATCAATGTATACCTCCTGATTTTTCATTTTTGTTTTAGTTTTAAAAGGTGTAATGCTTAATTATATTTTCTCAAAAACTTAAATAAAATCATAAAATGGCAATAATGTTCGTTCTCGTATGGAGTACTGTCATTCATTAAACTTTATATGGTTACAGATCACCATTCCTTCAAATAACGGATATTCTACAGTACGCATACATATTTTTGCGACGGGTTACTTCTGAAGAAAAATATAGCCTGTACTAGATGTGAATAAAGTGTAGAGGAAAATTTAAGAGCTCATTTTTTATTTAATAATTTATTTTTAAATTTATTATACATTTCCGCTAAAGGCACGTATGCTAAAAGCACGCCACCGAGGGGAGATAACATTTCCGCTAAGGACACGGGTTTAGAGATTTCCGCTAAGGGCACGGTCGCTAAGGGCACGGCCCCGTTTATTTGCGTGCCTTATGCGCATAGCTCGGAAATCTATATTTCTAGTTTAGGGATTTAGAAAATGACCGCTTATTCATTCTACAGATGAAGGCGGTATATTTTTTTCTCAGTGTGACTGAGCAATAAAAATGCATTTAAAAACTAGTGTTAAAAGCTCATAAGTGAAACATTTTATATACAAACATCCATAAGTTACAAAAGCTCGCAACTGTTGTTTCGGATCGAAATAATAGCGCAACCCTTATTCATTCGGCGAATTAAAAAAGGCACGCGTGCAGCATGATAAAGGTGCAGTTTCATCACATACAGAGAAAATGAGTGTTATTTGTAACTTGAAAAGTACCCTTATGAATAATAACAGAAATTAATATTATATTTCTATTAATTTCAACTGTATCGCCTCACTTGGATAAAAAGAAGATTTCATACTTTTAGTGTACAGATGACTCTTTAAGTATGCCAGAATGCTTAGCATTATTGAGCATGAAAAAAAATTTTTTTTCATGACACTCTAAAGAGAATAAATAAATAAATAAATAAATTAGGCAATGTTTTTCTCCGTCTCTCCAACAGTTAATCCATTGGTGCGCGACATTCTTGTTCCGGAAATTCCATTAACAAAATTAATATGCCTCTTAATTAATGCAGCCGGTCTCGGGTGTAGGTCGCGAAATGATAATACAATCTACATTAGTATTAGTATGTTTCTCTAACTCATTAAGGCGAGTGCATTAAAGGCGTTTGGCATCAGATATATTTAACTGAAAAAATGTAGTTAGTAGTTTAATAATTTAAGGTACAACCAGAGAATTTTCTTTTTCATATCGCACCGTACCCCAGAAAGAAAAACTAGTATGTTGTGGCCACCACAAGACTTTCTTCTATATTTTCCTATATACATATTCAATCAGTAACAATATTTTAAAAAAAAAATTACGATTTTTTTCTAAGTTTTTTTTTTTTTTTTTTTTTTTTTTTGTTAAAAGTAATACATATTCAACCAGCAACAATATTAAAAAAAAAAAAAAAAAAAAATACGATTATTTTTCTAAGTTTTTTTTTTTTTTTTTTTTTTTTTTTTTTTTTTTGTTAAAAGTAATACATATTCAACCAGCAATAATATTAAAAAAAAAAAAATTACGATTATTTTTCTATGTTTTTTTTTTTTTTTTTTTTTTTTTTTTTTGTTAAAAGTAAAAAAATCGATAATTTTGTTTTAAATTATCACAGATTTATAATTCAACCATTCGTTTTAAAGGTATTGACGAGATCTTTCGAAAGATACCCATCTTGAAAATTTACCCCCCGAGGGGGTACTTACACACACCCCCCCCGGGGGGAACCGATGCCCCCACATGCACAAAAATTTTTTCCTAGTTAACTACTACTATTATCAACGAGATCTTTCGAAAGATACCCATTGTGAAAATTTACCCCCCTGGGGGGGTATTTCCCCTCTAGGGGGGGAAGCGATGCCCCCCCCATGCACAATTTTTTTTTTCCTAGTTACATACTACTATTATCAATAATTCATATTAATTTTACAATCACAAGTTTAAAATAACTCTTATGCACATTTATACGAATTTTTGTCCTATACTGCCATGTTAAAAATTTAGATAAAATGCTATCACAGCGCCACCTGTTGAGCTATTGATCCCCAAATATAATCAGCACCAGTTTATGTCGGGGACCAACTAAATACCAAGTTTGGTAAAATTTCGTTAAAAAAAAAAAAAAAAAAAAAGAAAAAAATACAATTTTTTTTGTTTTTTTTTTGTTAAAAGTAAAAAAAATCGATAACTTTGTTTTAAATTATCACAGATTTATGGTTCAGCCATTCGTTTTAAAGGTATTGACGAGACTTTTCGAAAGATACCCATCTTGAAACTTTGCCCCCCCCGGGTGGGTACTTCCCCCCCGGTGGGGGGGGGAACGGATGCCCCCACATGCACAAAAAATTTTTCCCAGTTAACTATTACTATTATCAACGAGACCTTTCGAAAGATACCCATCTTGAAAATTTACTTCCCCGGGGGGGTACTTCCCCCCCAGGGGGGGAACCGATGCCCCCACATGCACAATTTTTTTTTCCTAGTTAACTACTACTATTATCAATAATTCATATTAATTTTACAATCACAAGTGTAAAATAACTCTCATTATGCCCATTTATACGGAATTTTGTCCTATTATGCCATGTTAAAAATTTGCATAAAATGCGATCACAGCGCCACCTGCTGGGCAATTGATCCCCAAATCTAATCAGCACAATGACCCGCCAGGGTCCAACTATATACCAAGTTTGGTTGAATTTCATTCATTGGTTCGTGAGGTACGGTGAAAACACTAAACCACAGACACACAGACAGACACACAGACAGACATTTTCTAAAAACTATCAATTCGTGTTCAGGACATCCCAAAACGTGTAGATCCGTCAAAAAACGGAGGTCGAAAATTTTCGCGAATCCAATACTTTCTCTATATTACATATAGAAGAAAGTAATAACACGAGTCAAAAATGACAATTTTAATTTTATGCCATTGAAAAATGTGTATGAAATGCCCCAATGTGTACGAAAAGCGTCACATATGTATATTAAAATTTATCCACTTGATAGTTATTTGTGTTAGGTTTATTGCTAGTCAATGCTTTATCCTATTCATTGAGTTCCTTTTTCTGAAATTTTTGAGTTGTGTCTTTTTTCTTTCTGAGGTGCGATAAAAATGTAATTTTATAAGAACTTCATTTAACTAATAATAGACAAATAGTGTAATATAGTTATTTCACCATTCAAACAATTTTTCTGAAAGCTTCTTCTTTCTTTCTTTTCTTCTTTATTTATTTTGATGGTTTGTGGGGGAGGAGTATTTTAAAAACCGGAAAGTTTTACTGAAAAGAATTTTATGGTTTAGGTGTTTCAGAGAGAGTTGTTTCACTTTTCGGCAAGATTTCCTTTTTACTTTCATATTTTTACTTTCTTCTATATATATAAGAAAAAAATATTGGATTCGCGAATTTTTTCGAACTCCAGTTTTCGACATATTTACACGTTTTGAGATGTCTTAAACACGATCTGACTGTTTTTAGAAAATGTCTGTCCATCTGTGAGTATGTATATGTCTGTGTGTATCACAAGTTTTGTGGACTCCGTATCTCACGAACCAATGAACGAAAGTTAATCAAACAAACGTATTTAGTTGGACCCTGACCTAAACGGGTGGTGCTTAAATTTGTGTATTCCATACTTTTAAAACGAATGGTTGAACCATAGATATGATAATTTAAAACAAATTTACCTTTCTCTCTCTCTCTCTCTCTCTCTCTCTCTCTCTTTTTTTTTTTTTTTTTTTTTTTTCATTTTTAACGAAAAAAAAATCGCTTTTCTTCTGATGTTGGCAGAAAATTGACTTTATTTCGGCATTTAATGTTATACATCTCTGAGATAAAAACTGACTTCATTCAGCATGGAAAATGATTTCAATAAATAATTTGTGCTGCGTAAATTTGTATTAGATTATATAGAAGAAAGTCTTGTGGTGGCCACAATGTACTAGTTTTCAAATATTCTTTTTTTTTTTTTTTTTTTCATGTGTTTCTATCTATTCTTTGTATAACATCTATACGATAAGAAAAGTAAAGTGTTTACAGGTATAACTGCAGTTGGCATCATACAGTCTTCTTTATGGCCGGCTTTCTTGTATTTTTAAATTAAACTAGAATGTTGTGGCCACCACATGGCTTTCTTCTATATTTTCCTATGCAAATTCACTTGGGAAAAATAATTTATTAAAATCATTATTTAATAAAATTATTTTTTATGATAATGAAGTACGATTTCCATATTAGAGAAGTAGTATAACACTAAATATCCAAAAAAAGGTTCGTTTCATTCTCGATATTATATTAATATATATATATATATATATATATATATATATATACATAATACATACATAACTTTATTTTAAATTATCGCAGATCAATGGTTCAACCATTCATTTTAAAGGTATTTTCGAGCTCTTTTGAAAGATACCCATCAGGAGAATTTATTAACCTCGAGCAAGGCCGTAGGCAAGGGGGGAGGGGGGGGCGAATAAATGATGAAAGACTGTTTACGTGTAGTCTAATGTCTAATGTATCAGGCAAGCATTGCTGCCTAAAAAAAAACAGTTTAAAATTTTTTTTTAATAAAACCTGTTAATTGAATTAGATTTCCCATTATGTTCTTTCTTCCCTATATTTAAGCTGTAGAGCGTCGTAAAGCCCATTCAACCTTAATCTCGCTACATTTATTCGCTCAATTTCATCCCCCCTTCTTGCTATAGCTATAATAGACTATCCTACGTCATGATTGCAATCTTTTTACTTTCTTCTGTATTCAATAAATAAAAGTATTGGATTCGAAGAAAAATTTTGATTTCCGATGGATTTACATGTTTTGAGAGATCCAGAACACGATTTGAACATTTTTAGAAAATGTCTATCTGTGTGTGTGACAAAAATTTTGTTCCAATTGTATCTCAGGAACTACTGCACTGCACATAATTACATATAAATTTATATGCAGCTGCACCATGACATAAATTAGTACCCATTACTTTTTGGTGGAAATCGTCCAACAGGTGGCGTTGCCGTCTGGATTTTTCTCAGTTTTTAACTTGGCGGTATAGGACAAAATTTCTTATAAAGGCGCACAATAAGAATTATGTTGAACGAATCGTTATAAAATTAAAAAGAATTATTTATTATGTAGCAATAATCAAACAGGCAAAAAATTTTTGACACATAGGAGCAACGTTTCTCCCCTGGGGTAGAAGTTCCCCCGAAGGCGACAAATATTCGATAAGGGTATCTTTTAAAAGAACTTGTCAATATCTTTAAGACGAATAGTTGAACTACTGATCTATGATAATTTGAAACTAAGTTTTCCATTTTTTCATTTTTAACAAAACAAAAAGGGAAAAAAAAAAAAAAAAAAAAAAAACATTTTTAATAGTGGACATAAAATTGACTTTATTTGGACATTAAGTGTTACATTTCTCTTAGAAATAAATCATCTGCATTTGTTTCTAGTGGAAATTAATTCATCATGGAAATTAATTTTCATAAATAAAAGTTTTAATAAAATGATTGGTACTGAGTGAATTTGTATACGAAAGTATAGAAGAAAGGTTTGTGTGCAAGGCCTGATTAAAGCAGGGTCATGTAAGACATGTGACCTGAACAGTAGGGGGCTATATAACTCGCCCTGAAAATACCATTTAGCCTTTTATGTCCTAAAAATGGTATCATATTGTGCAACTTCTCCCATATATTACTCCCATAAACAGGTATATATGTACCTGTGTTTATTGGTGCACAGTGCGAGGAGGAGGCGGGTTCACAAAACTATGAGTGCCAAAGGCCTTGCATGAAGTTAATCAGGGTCTGTTTGTGTAGGGCCTGATTAACTTCGTGTGAGGCTTGGGGTAAACATACTTTTGTGCCCCCCCCCCCATTCATACTGTGTATGAATCAGCAAAAGTACACATATATATACTGTATATGAAACTAAAATGACAGAATTTTGCATTTTATGATACCATTTCTGTCATTTTTAGAGGCAAAAGGGCATTTTCAGGGCTAGTTTTAGTGCCCTTTGCTACTAAGTGCCCGAGGTAACATGTGCCCCAATGTTAATCAGGCCCTTGTTTGTGTGTGCGTATGTTCTTTTCTTTGGGTATGCGTGTGTAGATTATTATATCATATTCGATGACCTTGTACTAGAAATGGGATGTTCCCCCCTCGAAAAAATATCCTAGCTACGACCTTGCCCTCGAGGGGGGAGGCGATGCTCCTACATATACAAAATTTTTATCTCAGTTGACTATCTCTATTATAAATAATTCTTGTAAATTTCGTAATGATTATTAAAAAATAATTCTCTTTATGCACATTTATACAAAATTTTGTCCTATAGCACCATGTTAAAAATTTAGAAAAAGCGGGATAGCAACGCAACCTGTAACACAGTGCTTACCAAAAGTTGATAGGCACTAATTTATGTCAAGGTGTAACTACATACCAATTTGTATCAAATTCTGTGCAGTAGTTCCTGAGATACAGTTGCCACAATATTTTGTCACACGCACGCAGACAGATAGACAGGCATTTTCTAAAAATGGTCAAATCGTGTTCTACAAGTGTAAATCCATCAAAAACCCGAGGTCGAAAATTTTTACGAATCCAATACTTTCTTCTATTGAATATAGAAGAAAGTAGAAATACAAGAAATTGAGCAAAATTAAAATAAATAATCGTTTGCAAATTGTATAAATAATTAGTGTAAATAAATATTTGTAAACCCGAAAATCAGTCGGTCAAGAATAATAATGAATAATATTTATACTTATTAAAGTGCGATTGCTTTGGTAAAGATGCCCGCCCACTGATAAAACATCATTTAGGCTTGAGCATCATTAACAACTATGAAAATTTCTTCAGTTATTCGAAATTTACGATTTTTTTAACAGAGCAGAATAAAGCAAAATTACACATAAATGTCCATTATGAGGAATATTTTCATCGTAAAGACGTCAGACCACTTTTAAAATATAATTTATGATACTGGATACTGGTTTGAACATCACTCACTTTGAATACAGTGGTGGTAAAAATTATATACGGTTGACCGGAAAATTATGCAAATTTTATGGCTGCAAACGAATGATAAATGAAGCATTTCTTATTAGTTTTTATTGAAATACATGGTAAATTCGTATTCATAAAATGTATTTTGGATTTAGACAGCTATGTGATATGGACAAAATTATAAGAACAACTCTATTTGTGTATTCTAAAAATCACAATATGCATGTTTTTTGTTCTGCACACGGCTCTCCCAGATGTTACAAATGCTTACTAAGCTATATGGAACGTCGAATTCTATTTTTACAAACTTTTTGAGTTTAAAAAAGGGAAAGTGGTTGCTTTCAGAATGTCGGGACTTATTGAACGCCAAATTTTGACTAAGCGTAGTAGATCGAGAACGGTCATTTATAATTTTATTAAAAATCCCGGCGAATATGAACGGTAAAGACATACAGATAGGCCAACTTCTGCGTCTGTGCGTGAAAAATAATGATAAAGCGGGCTCTAAAAAACAAACATCATTGGACATTAAACGGGAATTAAGCTTACAATGCAGTGTTCGAGCTGTTCAAAGTGTTTTACCAAACCTATATCACGACTGCCTCTTACAAAAGTTCATAAAAAACTGAGGGGGGAGTATAAAAAAAAAAAAAAAAAAAAAAAATGTAATAATATGGTAAAAATGTGGGATGATATGTTTTACGAGGAAAAAAGGTTTAATTTGGATATACCAGATGATTTTTGCTATTTCGGGTATTATTTCTGTAAGCAAAAAGAAATTTAATAAAAGCGTACACTTGAAGGGGGATCCATAATGGCTTGGGAAAGTTTTGAAACTAACAGAATTACTCCAAAATAAATTTTGTGCAGGGCAGAAAACATTCCGAGTATTATGTTGATAGTTGATATATATTGAGAGATAATCTTTTACCGGAAGTACCATTAATTAAGAATGGAGATTATTTGTTACAGAAAGACAATGTCTCAGTACATGTTTCTTAGACTTCAAAATCATAGTTTGATGTTAATTTCGTGAAATTACTTGACTAGCAGTGCCTGATTTAAGGCAGGGCATTCGGGGCATGTGCCCTGGGCCCTCACACTTAGGGGGCCTCCAAGAAATTCCATCATATATTTAAAAAAAAATAGTTCAAATGAAAAATTTCCGAATTTGTTATAATAATTATTTTTTGTTTTTTCGTCAATGGATGGAGGTATTGCTGCGCTGTTTTATAAATAAGCTGTATGATCTTTCAAGGAAACTATCAGCTTATTAAAAAAATTACAATATTTTCGTTAAATGAAAATACAACTGCATACTACTGATACTGATTTCCAAACTCTTACTAAGGCTAATTAAATCCGAGCCACGCACTGCAGAGCATATACACAGGCGCGATGTAATTGATCCGATAGACAAGCTTCAGATCTAGTTAAGGGGTATTCTGGTCTAGAAATTTAAAAAAATCAAGAACTTCTCAAGAGCTGAATTATGAGAAGGAGGAAGGCCCAATGTATGGATCTGGGATCACCGATTGATGCAAAGTGAGTATAACATATTATTTTCAGAGTTATTCCATTAGAATTGTTTCCTAAACTTTAAACGCGTTTTTCTCGAAACTACTTTTTTTGAGCTGGTTGACATGATATTTCAAGTTCTACTGAACCGATTGCTTTGAAATTTGGTATATATCTTGTTTATACAACTCTCTATCGCGTCTGCCTTAGATTTGAAAAAATTTTCATTTTCAATATTTTTAAAAAATTCGAAAAGGTCGAAAAAAGTCGGGTAAAATTTTTTTTTTTTTTTCAAGTCGACGCCATTTTGTCATTTTTTTTTTTTTTTTTTTTTTTTTTTTGAAAATGGTCAACCCGATAGCGACATCTTTATTAATGAAGAATTTGTTTAATTTTTTTGTTTTAGATCACTACAAGGGTTGAAATCATGTCAACCAGGACGCACCGTTTTTTTTGAAGCCCCCACTCCATCGGCCTGTATCTCGGCGAATTTTTTTTTTTTTTTTTTTTTTTTTTTTTTTGTGATTTTTTTTTTACATTCTCAAAATGTCAATAAAAAACATATAAAAAAATGGATAGTAAAAACGTTTTTCATTTTTTTTTTTTTTTTTTTACTTTAAAAAATGCCTAAAATTCAGGCTTCTAGACCAGAATACCCCCTTAAGCCTTAATCTTACCAATAAAATGAAAAGTGAAGAGAATTTTTAGACGCATGAATAAAAAATATGCATTTGTTTTGTTTGTTGTAATATTAAAGTACGAGGAAAAGGGGCCCATTGAACATGAGTGCCCTGGGCCTCCAAGTGAGTAAATCGGTCCCTGTTGACTAGCCCGCCAGAAGTACCGATTTAAATCCAATGGAAAATCTGTGGGGTATTCTGCCACAGAAACTATACAAAAACTTTTTTCTCAAAACCAACAAGAGCACATATCCTCCGCCGAAAAAGTCTGGATAAAAATTTCTAAGAACGTTCTGAAAGAACTGTCAAACTCCATGGCGTCAAGACTGATAAAAATGATTGAAAAGAATGGCGGAGATTATTAATTATTAGTGTATTTCCGGCCAAAACATTCATTGTCCTTATAATTTTGTCCATTTTTAACAATGACTTTTTTGTTAATTACGGCTAAACATTCATATTTTGTATTTTCCAATGTTTTGCATTCTACAGTGATTTCTAGCATAAAAAAAGCATTTTATGTATACATTTCACTTTATTTACTTCAGAAATAAACTTTTTTAGTGCAATTTTCACTTGTCCTTATGATTCTGACCAGCACTGAATTCTAATTTGTAAACTTGAAAATTATTCGAAATTAAAAAGAATTTTCAACTAAATAAAATAAAAATTCTATAAAATCAAATCTAATAAACTTAATCAGCAAATTATAATGAGGTAAATGTATCGAATTGGACGGTGGTTAGCCCTGTAGTTGGGGGATTTTCAGTCAGCGACTGTATCGAGCGATAGACCAAATTAACTTCTTTTAACATGATTATAGTATGCTCTGTAATAAATATTTTTTAGAACAAATATATGATAGGGATCTGAGCAGAATCCACCTATGCCAACTAGTTTTTGAATCCAGTAATTCTGGGCCAAACCAGAAAATTTTGTCACTCGCTTTTTCAACAATGGGAATTTTTATCATGACGATTTCGAGGTGCGGTGGTGAAAATATACTTTCCTTGTAAGTATTTTAGTCAATTACCATTTGTAGATGGCAATGTATTCGAATTATTTTGAAGGCTTTTCTGTAGGAAATATAAATGATGCACAGATTACATAGCATATATAATTTCACTTATAATGGGAAAGTAAAACATCAAAAATATACTTTAAGAAATAACTAAAGTATATTGCTATTTTTGTTGATCACTATAATTTAAAAAAATACATTATTAAATGAATACTTTTTTTTTTATTTATAAATCTAAAATATATTTAAATTAATATATATATATATATATATATATATATATATATATATATATATCTGTTGAAATCATCCAATGGGCTCTTCCCAACTGACGTCAGAGTTCACATGATAGATGAAAATCAAATAGCAGACGAAGTCTTGTATATCTATAGCGATTGCTGAAATAATATATTTTCTATTCTTATTTTTGATCAATCGTATTTAATCTGTATTATTTTTTTATACATCATCATTTTTAATCCATTTTATATCATTATTCATCATCTTTTGTTTGCTGTATACATTTACAATCACCATTTAGTTTATATTTGTTATTGATGTTCATGAAGAACATGTTAAATACTCTTATTTTTTGTACTTAAATCATTGATAGTGCAACATTGTACGGCGTAAATCCATTTAGACCAGTAACTAAGTTAATTAACTTGTAACACCTTTATGCAATTAAATTAAATGAAAACATTTGAAAATTTCAAATTATAATCCATAAACATTGCAGAAGAAGAAGCTATTATTTATTGCTAGATCAGTTAATGTAGCAGTTACACTAGAACATACAAAAATCGATCCTTACAGTTCAAAATAAATAAACACATAAAGTTTTTTTTTTTTTTTTTTTAATTAAATTTACAAATACAATTAAGCTAATGTTTACAAATGGACATTATTACTTCTATTTTATTTTATATTAAATATTAACACTTTTGTTCTTAAGAACAATATTTATTTGAATTCGAGTCTCAGAATTCGATTCTTCGTTTTCGTCTATCACATGATTGAGCAGATGACGCTGGGAAGAGTCCATTAAATCTGTGTTTAGAAGCTCGTCTTAATTGAAATTTTTCTTTACCAATATCTGTGATATAAATTTCAAAACATAGCTTTCCAATAAGCATGAACTGACCTACTGACCCGATGTGTGTTATCTTGTTAATGAAGTGGTGAGCGAGCCAGAAGCCTGAAAATCTTATCAGTGACGATTATTACTTCAGGAAATTGGAAACATGAAATTGATGAGTAATAGTGTGAAATGACGGAAGTGAAATGGACGAACTGAAAAATGCTTTCAATAACCTTACCAAAATTCTATAAGAAAACAGTGAAATTAAAATATTTTAGAATGTTAAATATATATATTTCTGAAGTTAAAATTGGAATCAGTTCTCTTCGTATGTTAATTGTTTTTTCCACAGTAGTTACAGTCGGCAGCAAAAGTATTCGAGCACTAGCCAATAATTCTGATTAAAAAAAAGTACACTTAATACTGTTTTGTTAAATAAATCCTTTTCGAATCATGTTCTTAGACTGACTAAGAACATGACTCGAGAAGGATTTATTTAACAGAGCAGTATTAAGTGCACTTTTTTTAGACAGGGATTATTGCTAGTGCTGCTCGGATACTTTTGTTGTCGACTGTGTCTTTCTTTTTGAAACGTGGGAAGTGTTTAGCGCTTCAGGATTTATTAGTCATTCATTAGTCAACAATATTTGATCGGAAAAGACTGATTTTTTTACTCAAATTCGATTTTTCCCAGAAATTCCTCTCAAATTATGGCTAAAAGTATTACGTCCGTTTTTGAGTAAGTAAATCCGGTCAAACACTTAACAGAGTTTTTTTGTTTTTTCCCCCCAAAAAATTTAAGTTTTGAATCTTGTGTATAGTGTAAAAAAACTTCGTAAGTTTAAAAAGTTAAATAAACATCTCTTGGAATTAATGTACACCGTATTACTTCATGGATATTATAACCATAAACTTCTTAGAATCTAATAAAAATTAAGTTTCTTATCTGTGAACTTATGTTGAATTAATGTTGGAAGATATATGTTTGTGATATTCAAACCATTGATTAGAAATGGGAAAGCCAGTCTTAAAATGATAAACTTGAACGTTCTAGCAGTCTAATGGCAAAATTTTGTTTTTATTTAGCATCAGGCCGGCTCTCGACCCTATATTTTAGCCCCCCCACCTCCACAAAAAAAAAAAAAAAAAAAAAAAAAAAAGACTATTTGCTTTTAGTCAGCGATAAAATAGTTTTTATCCACAACTTGAAATGAATAGTAATAAAAAGCACTTCCCCAAATTCCAGTATGTAGTTGCACATAACATGCACACACATATACGATATATTCATGTATGCTTGTACACATGCACGTATAGGCATACGCACACGCAGTAAAATTTTGTATGACTAATAAATCCTGAAACGCTAAACACTTCCCACGTTTCTAAAAAAAGAAACAGTCGGTTAATATAAAAGTCTGATATAAAAAAAGTGCACTTAATATTTTGTTGTTAAATAAATCCTTGTCGAATCATGTTCTTAGACTGACTAAGAACATGACTCGAGAAGGATTTATTTAACAGAGCAGTATTAAGTGCACTTTTTTTAGACAGGGATTATTGCTAGTGCTCGGATACTTTTGTTGTCGACTGTGTCTTTTTTTAGAAACGTGGGAAGTGTTTAGCGTTTCAGGATTTATTAGTCATGCAAAATTTTACTGCGTGTGCGTATGCCTATACGTGCCTGTGTACAAGCATACATGAATATATCGTATATGTGTGTGCATGTTATGTGCAACTATAACTACATACTGTAATTTAGGGAAGTGCTTTTTATTACTATTCATTTCAAGCTGTGGATAAAAACTATTTTATCGCTGATTAAAAGCAAATAGCTTTTTTTTTTTTTTTTTTTTTTTTTTTTTTTTTTTTTTTGGGGGGGGGGGGGGTAAGTTCACAGATGAGAAACTTAATTTTTATTAGATTCTAAGAAAGTTTATGGTTATAATATCCATGAAGTAATACGGTGTACATTAATTCCAAGAGATGTTTATTTGACTTTTTAAACTTACGAAGTTTTTACATTATACACAAGATCCAAAACTTTTTTTTTTTTTTTTTTTTTTTTTTTTGGGGGGGGGGGGACAAAAAAACTCTCTTAAATGTTTGGCCGGATTTGCTTACTCAAAAACGGACGTAATACTTTTAGCCAAAATTTGAGAGGAATTTCTGGGAAAAAATCGAATTTGAGTAAAATCAGTCTTTTCCGACCAAAAATTGTTTCAGTCAAAATGATCGTTCAAGTATCAGCTCAGTTCTGAACGAATTTCGATTATTTTTTATTTGGTGCAAACCAAATGCGTAATGATGGCGCCGCATCTATCGATCCTATAAAAGATACATGAAAAATATTTTTGAGGACTTTTGTCGATTAGAAAAGTAAAAGATCAAAGTTTTTTTTTTTTTTTTTTTTTAAAAATAAAAATAGCAAATAACTTATATACAACTGACAAAAAATAGCAGAGTCGTGATTTCAATCAATTTAAAGCTCGTGATTTCAATCACGAGCTTTAGTCATAAAAAACTAAAACCAAGCAGTGAATATCTTTTTAAAAATTGTTTCTTAAAGAAATATGTAAAATATACAGAAAAAGAGCCACGTATTTATATAATGTAGAAATTTATTTATGTCTAAATTTATTCAATATTTTTATTATATTTATTGAAACTAATTTATTAAACGTTCAAAAAAAAAAAAAAAAAAAAAAAAAAAACGTTCATGTAAAACGGTCAAAAAATTTGTTATAATGTTTTAGTTATAATTAAAATCAACATTGGGAATAATATGCGTAAACAAACTAGTACATACTGTTTCTTCAACTGATAGTTATTCAAGAAATTCTGCAATGTTGCGTGGAAGAATTTATTTTTCTAAACGTATTAAATTATATACAATTAATTTGCAAGTTTCTGAAATCTCTGCTTGTTATAGAAGTTCCGTTTTCAAGAATTTTTCCTCAATTTTAAATCAACAGTGTTATTTTAAGGAAGTTTATTATTTTTCCCGCAGCTTTATGTTATGTATATGGTTTTAGAAAAAATCCATTGGGTCCAACCCAGCCAACCCTGCTAAATCCACCACCATGTTCTGTAAAATAATATCTCTGGGGTTTATTTCAGAGGAAGAACCACCTCCTACGCGGATAGCGGAGATTCAAATTTCTGATGGCATGTTTCCGGATCACCCCAAGTGGTTAAATCCCAGACCGCCGCCAATAGCCCATTGCGTAGTTCTAGTGCAACGTAAAACCCGCTCAACATCATTCTCAAGCATTTAATTCCACGTGTCAATCGGACGATTTTGTGAGCGATATCGCAAAAGAAAGAAACCCAACACTTTTTGTGTTCAACAGGAGGCATCAACTGACGTTTCGGCAATAATAATTAATTTTTAAAAAGAAATTTTATCTTGAATCCAGTTCAATGTATAAATATTCAAAAGATAAGTTCATGCCTTTTAACAATAGCATTAAATACATAAAAGAAGAAATCAAACATCAAATGAAGAAATTCTTATTTTATTCGTAAAGATATTTGATAACATTTATCGATAAGAAATTTCATTTTTGCAAAGAATGAGTAAAAGTAATCTAACTGTGCCGAATTTATTTACTGAGATCATTTTTTTTCGAAATATTTATGACTTGTATAGTGAAAACTTTAGGAATATTTGCATGTACAATAAGGAAGGGGATCTAGGCTTAGACATTAAACTCTAGTTCTAAATGCCACAGAATAAAATTATTAGAACAGGAGTTGTTCATTGTAATTTTTGGGACATTCAAATACACATTTATTGTCTGAGGAGCCATCTACATACGTAATTTTATTCGAAATTTCAATTAAGAATTTAAACTTAATTTTTTTCCCCCTGCAATTAGTAACAAAAGTTGATTCGCAATAACTTATATCAAGGTGCATCCACATATAAATTTTTTAACAATTTTGCGCAGCAGTTCCTAAGAGATAACCCTTCCTTAAACTCTGAAAATCGCTGCACAGCAGCAGCACCTGTTGAGTAGTTGACCCTAAAAATAGGTAAGTACTAACATACGTCAAGATACATCTACATATATATTTTTATGCAGTAGTTCCTGAGATATAGACTTTACTTAAACTGTAGAAATCGCGGCATAGCAGAGCCACCAGAAGTTGATAGGCACTAACTTATATCATGTTGCATCTATGTATGAATTTATATGTATTTTTGTGCATTAGTTCCTGAGATAGGGCCTTACTTTAAATTGTAGAAATCACTGCGTAGTAGCAACACCTATTGAGCTGTTAACACCAAAAGTTGATAGGCACTCTAATTTATATCAAGTTGTATTTATATATGACTTTATATGCAATTTTGTGGAGTAGTTCTTGAGGTCATTATATATATATATGTAGAATCTTGGCTGGGTGTCTAGAGGTGGGGCAATGATGAGTTGCGACTTAGATGACTAAACATTTATTACGTAACACACATACAACACAAGATACACAAAGAAAAAATGATAATAGCAGAATTTGCATAATTAACCAACAGCTGGTTTCGAGGCTTAGCACATAACAAACTCTCTTCATCAGTATAACCGTAACAAAACATTTAAGCACCTACTCATAAATCACAACAGTACCTACGCGCACTATTTTAAATATGTTAGATTGAGGTATTGAGCCCTCCATGCCTCTACCCAACTATTATGATCATTCTGTGCTCAAATTAGGACTAAATGACCACATCAGCCTTCGCGCTGACGGTCTCAACCGATCTCCACTGCAGCCAGATCTAAACTCTCTTCCGTTTGTCCTCTCGTCGAAAGATGAGCATCGGAGGCAGCGCCATCTGTTGTCTGTATGAGGAACTTCCCACAACGCTCTGCCATTCTGATGTGCGGTGACCTCACCGTCGTACCAGCCTGGGATACTAAAGGATATCTGCAAAATACAATTAAAAGGAAAAAAAAAAAAAAAGAGAAACAGACATTAAAAAAATTATGTACATTAAAAGCATAAATATCAGCCTTTTTTTTTTCAAAGTTCTGGGATTTTTGACTAGTCCGTAACCCACAATTTCATGTTGTCTGCAGAAGTACTAGTGTGAATAGGTCCTTCGTGATCACCTATCTTCTCGGCTTCATATCTGTCTTTGGTCTTTACTCGCACAACTTTATAAGGACCTAAGAATTTTGGTCTTAGTTTCATGCCGGTTCCAAACTGAGTTCGCTGGATGGCAACTAGATCATTAATTTTATACACATGGGCTTTCTTTCTCTTCTTGTTGTAACATCGGCGATTTTCTTCTGGAATCTTCAGAATGTTTTTTCTTGCTTCTTCACGAATGGTGTTAAGGTTATCAAGCATGGAATTTATCCTTTCCTCTTTGAGGAGTTCAAGTATTCTCTTATCTTCTTTCTTTCTCATTGTTACTCCAGTGAGTAATTCAAAAGGAGTTCTTTTGGTACTTCTCGATACGGTGGAATTAATTGTTCTCTGGACAGCCTCAACAAACTTGTACCACTTGTTAGGGTCATTTATTCACAACTTGGATAATACAGAAATGATTGTTCGATGAAGTCTCTCAATTTGACCATTCCCTCTTGGGATTCCAGTTGTGATGGTGTCATGTTCGATTTCCTCTGATACACAGTAATCTGCAAATTCCTTCGATATGAACGCAGGTCCACGATCAGATATTATTCTTGCGGGGTTACCAAAAATAGCAGCTTGCTGTTTTAATTTTTGCAAGGCGTCTGCTGAAGAAGTTGATTTCACCGGATATAGCCACGAAAATTTACTAAATCCGTCGATGACAGTGAAAATGTGATTGTAGTTTTTGTTAGTGGTTGGTAATGGACCCACAAAATCGATGTGATACGTGGATAATGGTATATCTCCTTTAGGGATAGGGTTCAAAAAACCTTCTCCTTTTCCCTGTTTCTTACATTCTACACAACTTTTTACAACGTTATCTACGCATTTTTTCATATAAGAAAAATAGTAGTCTCTTTTGACTAACTCTTCAGTTTTATTAGCCGAAAAATGTCCTAAGGCATGACATTTCTTTACGACCTCAATTTGCATGGTCTCTGGGACAATTAGTACATCCCTATCATTCAACACTTTATATAAAATATTATTTTTTAACACATATTCGTCATTTTGGTTCTGTTGTAAAAGAGATTTCATAGTGTTGATAAACTCATCATTTTCTTGAGCAGTAGCAATACGATGAGTGAGAGTATCAGTTGTTACAGTCATTACAGGGTGTCTGCTAAGCGCGTCAACATGCTGCATTTGTTTACCAGGACGGTGTTAAACTACGTAATCGATTTCCTGTAGCAGGAAAGACCACCTGGCTACCTTAGGTGTCAATTCACGTTTATCTAAAGTTTTAGTGAACGTTTGACAGTCAGTATAAATTTTAAATTTACTACCTAATAAATAGTTCCTAAATTTTTTAAGGGCTTCTACTATAGCTAACACTTCTAATTCATAACTACAGTATTTTTCTTCTTGTACCGAGGTCTTTTTACTCATATAATGGATTGGATAGTACTGTCCATCGTCATCTTCTTGTAATAAGATTGCACCGAATCCTAATTTAGATGCATCTGTATGAACTTCTAACTTATAGCCTTGTTTAGAAAGGTGTAAGACAGGCGTATTAGATAAAATGTCTTTCAGCTTTTGAAAAGCCAATTTCTGCTCTTGCTCGAATTTAAATGGAGTGGAAGCACGTAATAAGTCACTGAGTGGTCTTGCTATGTTGGCATATGAACGAATAAATTTTCTAAAGTAACCCGTTAAACCTAAGAAACTCTGCACTTCCCTAGCATTACGGGGTTCTGGGAAATTTTGGACTGCAAGAGTTTTTTCTACTGAGGGTTTAATCGTGCCATTCTCAATTATGTGACCTAAGAAATCGATCTTTCGTTTCAAAAACTGACATTTCTTTAAATTTAACTCTAGACCAAATTTTGATGCTGTTTCTAACACACGTTTTAATTTATCTAACCCTTCATTCTCATCTTTAGATGGAATAATTATATCATCTAAATAAATAATTACAGTACCATCTTTTAATAGGTCTTTAAACACATAATTTACATATCTTTGAAATACTAAGGGACTATTACATAATCCATAGGGAACTTTTAGAAACTCATACTGGGCATTATCGGTCACAAAAGCTGTATATTTCCTACTTTTTTCCTCTACATCAACTTGTAAAAACGCATTCTTTAAATCTAGTGTCGAAAAAACTTTACCCTCCCCTAATCTATCAAATAAATCCTCAATATTTGGCAACGGGTATTTATCTTTAATAATTTTCTTATTTAAAGCACGATAATCACAGCATAACCTTATTCCTCCATCTTTTTTCCTACACACCACTATTGGCGAAGCGTAATTTGACGTACTTTCTCTAATTATACCATCTTTTAACCACTGGTCAATTTGTTTATCCACCTCTGATTTCTCAACAAATGATAATCTGCGAGAACGTAAGCATACTGGTGTATCATCAGATAAAATAATGGACATTTTTAAATCAGTACTTTTTGTTTTAACTGGCTTATAACTTTTTATTAACTCGCTTAATCTCTCTTTTAACGACTTATCTAAAATGTGATTGACATCGAATTTTGCTTCTTCTGAAAAATTGCACATATTTGAAAAAAAAGAATCTATTTCATTTTCCCTTCGATCAAATAAAGAAAAAGTACACTCACTTGCTCCATCGAAATCGCTTTCCCCCGAGCTCAGAAAATTTTTCTCCCCTATGTCGCTGGAATTCGAAACATCTGTTTCTTCTTTATTTTGTTGTTTCAAAATATGAAAGATATTACCAGGGAGAATTACGTCACATGACAAATTGTTGCAAAAAGCACCGATTACATTTATTGAATCATGATTAGGTAAAGATATTTTAAATTCAGTCAGATTTGCATCTTTCTTTTCATTAAAGCAGCTAACTAGAGTGGTTGAAGAAATAACATTTTTAGTCTGTGGGATGCTATTTTTATTCACAATTAGAATCGAAGAACCTGAATCTTTTAACCCTTTAAGTGGAATATCATCCCCTAAAATATCAACATATTCGAGCATATTAACAATTAGGTTAATCGGACTTGTTTCGGATTGAACTACTGAATTCGTTGGAAGATTTTCACGGAATTCTTTTTTCTCTGGAATACGTTTAGGGCAGACTCTAGCGAAATGAAATGTTTTCCCTTTTGCACCACAAATATAACACATTCTTTCATGCTTTTCGTGAGTTTGATTAGATACCGAATTACGTACTATGGGATCTTTATTATTATAATGTGTCTTTCTAAAAGGAGTTTTGTTTACAAACCGCTTATTCTCTGAACTTTCGTTTCGCGTATTATTATTAGTTTCAATTAATGATTTCCCTCTAGAAGAGTAGAATAAATCACACTCCCGACCTAATTCGTTGGGTTTAAACCAATTTTGACCTTCTCGAACACTAATATGTTCCCTAGTTCTAGAATCCAACGTTTCATATAATTTATCAAAAACTATAAGATCACACAATTGTTTAACGTCGTTAACCCCTCTCAATCTACAATAGTAATCAAAAGAAGCGCTTAGACGGGAAGCGAACTGGACATGAGATTCTGACGGATTACGCAGCACATTTTTAAAATTACTTAAACATTCACGCGGCGTTGGTTGAAATTGTCTTAAAATTAATTCCTTAACTTTTTCATAATCGTTAATTTCTTCGGTGGTTACGTACGCAAGAACCTGATTACATTTATCTCCCAATCAATATTTCCGATTTGAATTTAGACGGTACATTTTTAGAAATGAATGCTTTTTCAAGGGATTGAAAAAATAAGTGCAAAGCTTCCGGTTTCTCAGGTACTGAAATGGTTAAAGTTCGAATACTTCTAATTAAATTTTCTAATGATTGTGAAGTAGTTTCTGAATTTGATTGCTCAACATTATTACTAGAATTATTTGCTGCAGCCTGTAACTTTAAATTCTGTAACTCTATTTCTTTTTCTAACTGGGATAATTTAATTCTTTCTATCTCAATTTTGGTTTGTTCTACAGATTTCAACTTTTGTTCTTCTAAATAGAAACAAAATAATAGGAGAACAATTTTCTTAAAAGTGCTTCTGTGGTTTTTGTTCTCAAATCGAAATTATCATGATTTTTAAATAACCACATGCAGAACAATTTGTATTATACAACAGAATACATAGAACATCTTATATATTTCTTAATTATTACACATATTTCATATAATATCACCATTATCATTATTCTTTCTTTAATAATTGCTATCACTTTCGTTTTAAAGTAATATTGTTATAATATTGTTAAAATAATATTGCAAATAATAATAAGCAAAATTATAAAAGATTACTCATAATCATATATTTCAATTATATTATTACTTCTATTCATTCTTCTCAAGTGATATTTTTATTTTATTTTAAACATATAAATCGAAACCAGAACTGTTCTTAAAATTGTTTCTCCATTAATTTCTAATTCAAAATAGTAACTCAAACTCTTTTTGCTCAATATATGTATTACTCATTATTGTTTATTATCAAACAGAATGATAAACATATAAAAGTTACCTTTTATAACTTGTTGGTGTTGCCATAATATCGCGGCAGAGCCCCCACTTGTAGAATCTTGGCTGGGTGTCTAGAGGTGGGGCAATGATGAGTTGCGACTTAGATGACTAAACATTTATTACGTAACACACATACAACACAAGATACACAAAGAAAAAATGATAATAGCAGAATTTGCATAATTAACCAACAGCTGGTTTCGAGGCTTAGCACATAACAAACTCTCTTCATCAGTATAACCATAACAAAACATTTAAGCACCTACTCATAAATCACAACAGTACCTACGCGCACTATTTTAAATATGTTAGATTGAGGTATTGAGCCCTCTATGGCTCTACCCAACTATTATGATCATTCTGTGCTCAAATTAGGACAAAATGACCACATCAGCCTTCGCGCTGACGGTCTCAACCGATCTCCACTACAGCCAGATCTAAACTCTCTTCCGTTTGTCCTTTCGTCGAAAGATGAGCATCGGAGGCAGCGCCATCTGTTGTCTGTATGAGGAACTTCCGACATATATATATATATATATATATATATATATATATATATATATATTACGTTTTTCTATGTTCAATAGAAGAAAATATTGGATTCATAAAAATGTTCGACTTCAGGTTTTCGACGGATTTACACGTTTTGAGAGTTCTAGAACACGATTTTATCATTTTTAGAAAATGTCTGTCTGTCGGTCTGTGAGTGTGTCACAAAAATTTTGGGGCAACTGTATCTTCTAAGCTACTGCTCAGAATTGTATATAAATTTATATGTAGATGCACCTTAACCTAAACTAGTGCCGGTCAACTTTTCGTGTCAAACGCTCAAAAGGTGGCGCTGCTATACAGCGACTTTCACAATTTTTGGGGAGGTTATAGTATCAGGTTCTACTGCGTTCAATAGAACAAAATTTGATATATTAGAAGGTCATTATAAGCTATTATGCTGATTCAATTTGAATGTTTATCGGCCAACAGGTGGCGCTGCAAGACAGCGATTTCCGCAATTTAAGGAAAGGCATACCTCAGGAACTACTGCACAGAATTGCATATAAATTTATATGTAGATGCTCCTTGACATAAATTAGTACCTGTCAACTTTTGGTTTGAACTGCTCAACAGGTGGCGCTACTACACAGCGATTTCTGCAATTTAAGGAAAGACTATATTTCAGGTTCTATTGCGTATAACCAAACAAAACTTGATACGTGAGAAGGCCATTATGAGGCATTGTGCTAATTCAAGTTGGATGCTTATAGACCAATAGATGACGCTGCTATACAGGAAATTTTCTCGATAACGGAAATGCTATATCTCAACTTGTATGGCATCTAACTGCTCGAAACTTGATATGTGAAATAACCGTTACAACAACGCCTTTTTTATGATTTTATTTTTAGACAATAAAACTGTCCTTTGGATATTTAGTGTTAGTTTTCTCTAAGATGAAAATCATTTTCATTCATCATATTAGATAATTTTAATAAATAATAGTTTTAATAAATTATTTGCCCTCAGTGAATTTGTATAGGAAAATATAGGAGAAAGTCTTGTCATGGCCACAACATACTAGTTTTTTAATTAAAAGAAATAAATTGCAGGAATCTACATCTATAAAGTAAGATCTCCTGACGGACTTGCTTGCTCTCTCAGAAATGCCCAGTCAAACTAACGGAGATACAGATGTGAAATTTTATGAGATTATTTCTTTAGTGACATGAAGAAGCTATTTTAAGCGTTGAAGAAGCTATTTTTAATTAACACTTTCCAACAAGGTTGAAAAGTGTTTATGACTTCGGTTTGTCTGTCTGTCTGTCTGTCTGTCTGTCCGCGCTCTAACTCCCGAAAATATTTATGGAATCTCTTGAAACTGATATATGTTAATCAAGTTCACTATCGGACGGTCCCTATTGAAAATGGAGTTTATACCTCTACTGGTTTGTGTACAGGGACACCCGAAAATATTTCAAAGCATTGTGCTCTACGAGAGGTATTTCTATAAACCATAATTTCATACCTTTACTGTAGACATGCCTTAATGAAATTAAAATATGTTATTCAAGCTCATTATCGGACGTTCCCTATTGAAAATGGAGATTATACCTCTACTGGTTTGTGTACAGGGACACCCGAAAGTATTTCAAAGCATTGTGTTCTATGAGAGGTATTTCTATAAACCATATTTTCATACCTTTACTCTAGACATACACTAAGCGACAAAAAAAAAAGCCGCACTTGGATATTTTATTTTTCGCCTTCTACAACCACCAATTTTATCGTTTAAAAGCAAATTTTCGAACAGATTTTACTATGTTGTCCTCCACACACATTTTAGTTTTGAGTCTAGTGTTAAAAACAAAATGCAATTGTCAGGAAAATTGTAATTTTAGAATTTATTTCAAAAATGGTAAGAATAAGGCAGTTAATGATGCCACAAAAAGTATTAATTTTTAAATGAAAATCAAAAAATATTTTAATATGTGAGATGGCAAAATAATTAAATGCTAACGAAATATTGGTAAAATGAATTTTAGCAAAATATAAATTTTTTTGGCCGTTTAAACTGGGAATTTGGCTTTAGGCGGTCATGTTGCTCATCCAAGCAAGATAACCGCAAGTTAAAATGCGAATGTTTAAAAAATCGATTTGTATCATGTTCAGAACTTAAAAAAGATTTTTAAAAAGTGTATAGTAAATTACTTTCTTCAAAAACAATGCGGGAACAATTAAACAAAGCGGGTTAAAGAACGGAAGATCTGCGAAAAAAGCCATTATTAAGGAAAAGGATTAGAAAAAACAATACTTTAGTTGACCAAAATTTAAAAACATTATCAGTTAATTATTAGGCTGAACTGGTTTTCTCTGATGAATCAAGTTTTCTTTATTTCGTGCAGTTGAAAAAAGCTAGAATGAAGACGAAAATGTGACCGACTTAATGAAAATCGCACTTTTAAAACAGTGACACATTCTCCGTACATTATGGCACGGAGGTGCATAACTTTTCAAACACTCGGGGAAATTTTTATGCTCAAGGGATCAATTAACTCGAAATAAAACACAATCTGCATAAAAGTGGTGCCTGACCGACTATTTTGGAGGTATCTTAGACATTTCCGTAAACAGCATTTGAAGATAATAAGGCACCTTACTACACGGCGTCTGTGGTAAGTTTATTCACTTCAAATTGTCAAAATTTCTTATACATTCCCATGAGAACCTATAATTCTGTAAGCAATCATACTTTTTTTCACTTTAAGTTAAATACCACAAAGTATATAGTAGAATTTCTTCTTTACGAGGGTTGCTATTTATATTTCTGGCCTTGGCAACAGTAAGTGTTGCTAGGCGACCGCAGACGATTTTAATCGAAAGTTTGATATTTTTAAACGTAAATTCAGCAGACGATTTACCATTATAGCTTTATTTGTGTTGTTGACAGTAAATTGAAAACTTCTTCTCTTTCAAAAAATGGAATTGAATCGTGAAAATTTTCGTGCGATTATTTTTCATAACTTTCGACGTGGATTGTCAAGACAAGAGTGCTTCGATGAACTTAATTCTTTATACAGCGATAAAGCGCCATCCTACAGCACTGTAAAAAATTGGTATAACGAATTTAATCGTGGTCGATGTTCGATCCAGGACGAATCCCGTGCAGGTCGTCCAAAATCCGTTATTGTGCCAGAAAAGATCGATGCTGTGCGTGAACTGATAAAGCAAGATCGTCATGTGACATACCGTGAGATTGAGGCGTCTTTGGACATTAGTATGACAAGCATCAATAAAATATTGCATGAACATTTGAGCGTAAAAAAAAAATTTGTTCGCGTTGGATCCCGCATAATCTGACAAACGCTCAAAAAAAGGCTCGTGTCGATTGGTGCAAGGAAATGTTGGAAAAATACGTTCAAAGTACATCAAAGGCTGTGTATAACATCTACACAGGTGACGAATCATGGATCTATGCATATGAGCCGGAAACAAAACAGCAATCAACTGTATGGGTCTTCCAAGGCGAGGCAAAATCAACAAAAGTTGTTCGAGGAAGAAGCACATCGAAACAAATGATTGCCTGTTTCTTCGGCATTAACGGTCATGTGGCAACAGTGGCGTTAGAGCAACGCAGGACGGTCAATTCTGAATGGTACACGACCATTTGTTTGCCAGAAGTCATCGGAGAAATTCGAAAAAAGCAGAAGAACAGGCGAATCATTCTTCATCATGACAATGCGAGCTCTCACACATCGACTCAAACAAATGCATTTCTGACTGAGCGAAAGATCGAACTGATGGGTCATCCGCCGTACAGCCCTGATTTGGCACCCAATGACTTCTTCTTATTCCCACACATCAAAAATAAATTACGTGGACAACGATTTTCGACCACCGAAGAAGCGGTTGATGCATTCAAAACGCATGTTTTGGAGTTACCTCAATCGGACTGGAAAAAGTGCTTTGAAAATTGGTTCAAACGCATGCAAAAGTGTATTGATCATCATGGAGAATATTTTGAAAAACAATAAAACCAATTTCGATCCTACATATTTGCTTTTTCATTATTAGGCCAGAAATATAAATAGCAACCCTCGTACCAGACATGGAAATGGTCAAAATCGCGATCCGCTCGAAAATGTTTCGTCTATAAAAAGGCGGGGGAGAGGGGAGAGGGTTCGAAATTTGTAGCCTATAACTCTGCCAGAACTAGAAAAATTTATTTGTGATATTTGGCACATTGAAATTTCTGAGATTTATATTAAAACACTGTATGAAACTATGCCATTGCGCATTAATGCAGTAATTCCATATAAAGATGGAATTAACCCAATACAGAATACATATTTTTAACAAAAAATTGCTTAGATCTAACAAATAAATAGTTTTATTTCATATATTAAAATATAACTTGTTTATTTCATATAATAAATCATAATAGAATGCAAAGTGTATAGTTATTGCATCATGTTCAAAAAGAAAGTTTTGTGCAGATTTTTAAAAAGTACTTCGTAAAGTGCAATAAAGCGAATTATTAAATCGAAAATATACATAGGTATCATTTCATACCTTTGGTATTATGCAAACAAGACAGTTTTATTTGTTTCAAACATTAATTTTCAATTTATTACAAATAAAAAAGGTATAAGTCATTTTTTCTGCAGTGGGGCTTTTTTTTTTTTGTCGCTTAGTGTATCTTAATGAAATTGAAATATGTTATTCAAGTTCACTGTCACTGTCAGACGTTCCCTATTGCAAACGGAGTCTATACCTCTACTGGTTTGTGTGCAGGGACACCCGCAAGTATTTCAAAGCATTGTGTTCTATGAGAGGTATTTCTATAAACCATATTTTCATACCTTTACTGTAGACATACCTTAATGAAATTAAAATATGTTTTTCAAGTTCACTATTGGATGTTTTCTCTATCAAATGGAGGAAATACCGCCATCGGTTCATGTACAGGGTCACTCAAAAGTATTCCAAAGCATTGCGTTCTAGGAGAGATATTTCTATAAATCAAACTTTAATAACTTTACTATCCACGAAGTTTTAGGAAATTGAAATATGTTATTTACATGCACAAAAGAATTCTTTGCATAGAATGTAGCATGATTAGCATTAGATTTACAGGGTGGCACAAAAATATCCAGTTATATTAAGAGGTATTAATAAAAAATTGCTAGAATTGTACTTTCGTTTACGTTAAGCGTTTTTAACACTTTCTAGCATTTTTTAAGTGTGAATATGATTTCAGCTTTGTGTATCTGCCTGTCTGTCTGTCCGATCTCTAACTCCCGTAAATATTTATGGAATTTCTTAAAGCTGATATATGTTATTCAAGTTCACTATCGGATGTTCCCTATTGAAAATGGAGTTTATACCTCTACTGGTTTGTGTACAGGGACACCCGAAAATATTTCAAAGCATTGTGCTCTATGAGAGGTATTTCTATAAACCATATTTTCATACCTTTACTCTAGACATACACTAAGCGACAAAAAAAAAAGCCGAACTTGGATATTTTCTTTTTCGCCTTCTACAACCGCCAATTTTATCGTTTAAAAGCAAATTTTCGAACAGATTTTACTATGTTGTCCTCCACATACTCTTTAGTTTTGAGTCTAGTGTTAAAAACAAAATGCAATTGTCAGGAAAATTGTAATTTTAGAATTTATTTCAAAAATGGTAAGAATAAGGCAGTTAATGATGCCACAAAAAGTATTAATTTTTAAATGAAAATCAAAAAATATTTTAATATGTGAGATGGCAAAATAATTAAATGCTAACGAAATATTGGTAAAATGAATTTTAGCAAAATATAAATTTTTTTGGCCGTTTAAACTGGGAATTTGGCTTTAGGCGGTCATGTTGCTCATCCAAGCAAGATAACCGCAAGTTAAAATGCGAATGTTTAAAAAATCGATTTGTATCATGTTCAGAACTTAAAAAAGATTTTTAAAAAGTGTATAGTAAATTACTTTCTTCAAAAACAATGCGGGAACAATTAAACAAAGCGGGTTAAAGAACGGAAGATCTGCGAAAAAAGCCATTATTAAGGAAAAGGATTAGAAAAAACAATACTTTAGTTGACCAAAATTTAAAAACATTATCAGTTAATTATTAGGCTGAACTGGTTTTCTCTGATGAATCAAGTTTTCTTTATTTCGTGCAGTTGAAAAAAGCTAGAATGAAGACGAAAATGTGACCGACTTAATGAAAATCGCACTTTTAAAACAGTGACACATTCTCCGTACATTATGGCACGGAGGTGCATAACTTTTCAAACACTCGGGGAAATTTTTATGCTCAAGGGATCAATTAACTCGAAATAAAACACAATCTGCATAAAAGTGGTGCCTGACCGACTATTTTGGAGGTATCTTAGACATTTCCGTAAACAGCATTTGAAGATAATAAGGCACCTTACTACACGGCGTCTGTGGTAAGTTTATTCACTTCAAATTGTCAAAATTTCTTATACATTCCCATGAGAACCTATAATTCTGTAAGCAATCATACTTTTTTTCACTTTAAGTTAAATACCACAAAGTATATAGTAGAATTTCTTCTTTACCAGACATGGAAATGGTCAAAATCGCGATCCGCTCGAAAATGTTTCGTCTATAAAAAGGCGGGGGAGAGGGGAGAGGGTTCGAAATTTGCAGCCTATAACTCTGCCAGAACTAGAAAAATTTATTTGTGATATTTGGCACATTGAAATTTCTGAGATTTATATTAAAACACTGTATGAAACTATGCCATTGCGCATTAATGCAGTAATTCCATATAAAGATGGAATTAACCCAATACAGAATACATATTTTTAACAAAAAATTGCTTAGATCTAACAAATAAATAGTTTTATTTCATATATTAAAATATAACTTGTTTATTTCATATAATAAATCATAATAGAATGCAAAGTGTATAGTTATTGCATCATGTTCAAAAAGAAAGTTTTGTGCAGATTTTTAAAAAGTACTTCGTAAAGTGCAATAAAGCGAATTATTAAATCGAAAATATACATAGGTATCATTTCATACCTTTGGTATTATGCAAACAAGACAGTTTTATTTGTTTCAAACATTAATTTTAAATTTATTACAAATAAAAAAGGTATAAGTCATTTTTTCTGCAGTGCGGCTTTTTTTTTTGTCGCTTAGTGTGAATGAAATTGAAATATGTTATTCAAGTTCACTGTCAGACGTTCCCTACTGCAAACGGAGTCTATACCTCTACTGGTTTGTGTGCAGGGACACCCGCAAGTATTTGAAAGCATTGTGTTCTATGAGAGGTATTTCTATAAACCATATTTTCATACCTTTACTGTAGACATACCTTAATGAAATTAAAATATGTTTTTCAAGTTCACTATTGGATGTTTTCTCTATCAAATGGAGGAAATACCGGCATCGGTTCATGTACAGGGACACTCAAAAGTATTCCAAAGCATTGCGTTCTAGGAGAGATATTTCTATAAATCAAACTTTAATAACTTTACTATTCACGAAGTTTTAGGAAATTGAAATATGTTATTTACATGCACAAAAGAATTCTTTGCATAGAATGTAGCATGATTAGCATTAGATTTACAGGGTGGCACAAAAATATCCAGTTATATTAAGAGGTATTAATAAAAAATTGCTAGAATTGTACTTTCGTTTACGTTAAGCGTTTTTAACACTTTCTAGCATTTTTTAAGTGTAAATATGATTTCAGCTTTGTGTATCTGCCTGTCTGTCCGTCTGTCTGTCTGTCTGTCCGATCTCTAACTCCCGTAAATATCTATGGAATTTCTTAAAACTGATATATGTTATTCAAGTTCACTATCGGATGTTCCCTATTGAAAATGGAGTTTATACCTCTACTGGTTTGCGTACAGGGACACCCGAAAGTATTTCAAAGCATTGTGTTCTATGAGAGCTATTTGTATAAACCATATTTTCACACCTTTTCTGTAGACATATCTTAATGAAATTGAAATATGTTATTCAAATTCCCTACTGGATGTTTCCTGTATAAAATGGAGGAAATACCACCACGGATTTTTATATACACGGACGCTCAAAAGTATTCCAAAGCATTGCGTTCTATGAGAGATATTTCTATAAATCAAATTTTAATAACTTTACTTTCCACGAAGTTTTAGGAAATTGAAATATGTTATTTACATGCACAAAAGAATGCTTTGCATAGAATGTGGCATGATTAGCATTAAATTTACAGGGTGGCACAAAAATATCCAGTTATATTAAAAGGTATTAATAAAAAATTGCTAGAATTGTACTTTCGTTTACGTTAAGCGTTTTTAACACTTCCTAGCATTTTTTAAGTGTGACTATGATTTCAGTTTTGTGTATCTGCCTGTCCGTCCGTCCGTCTGTCTGTCTGTCCGATCTCTAACTCCCGTAAATATACATGGAATTTCTTAAAACTGATATATGTTATTCAAGTTCACTATCGGATGTTCCCTATTGAAAATGGTATTTATACCTATACTGGTTTGTGTACAGGAACACCCGAAAGTATTTCAAAGCATTGTGTTCTATGAGAGCTATTTCTATAAACCATATTTTCATACCTTTACTGTAGACATATCTTAATGAAATTAAAATATATTATTCCAATTCCCTACTGGATGTTTCCTGTATAAAATGGAGAAAATATCACCACCGATTTATATACAGGGACACTCAAAAGTATTCCAAAGCATTGCGTTCTATGAGAGAGATTTCTATAAATCAAATTTTAATTACTTTACTTTCCACGAAGTTTTAGGAAATTGAAATATGTTATTTATATGCACAAAAAAATGCTTTGCATAGAGTATAGCATAATTAGCTTTAGATTTACAGGGTGACAGAAAAATATCCATTTATATTAAGAGCTATTAATAAAAAATTGCTGAAATATTACTTTCGTTTACATTGAGTGTTTTTAACACTTTCTAACATTTTTAAGTGTGAATATGATTTCAGTTTGTGTATCTGTCCATCTGTCTGTCTGTCTGTAAGCCCGCGCTCCAACTCCTGTAATTGTTTATGGAATTTCTCGAAACTGATATATTTTATTGAAGTTCACTATCGGATGCTCCATATTCAAAATGAAGTGAATATCTCTTCTGGTTTGTGTACAGGGACACCCAAAAGCATTCGAAAGCATTTTGTTCTATGAGTGTTGTTTTTATAAACATTATCCCTATAGAATTTTCCCCATTTAAAATGACATTAATAGGTCCTGTACAACTAGTTTCTTTACAGGGACAAAAAAAAAAATAAAATAAAAAATATGCCAATGCATTACGTTTTAGGACAGAATTTTTTGAAAATTATATTTAAAAGTCTTTCTACTGTAAAAATCATAAAAATATTGAAATTTATTGTTAATACTCTAAAATAATCTTTTGTATAGAATATGATATGATTAACTTTCTGATTTACAGGGCTACACTAAAATATTCAGAGAGATCAAAAGCTGTAATTATAATCTAATGGTTGCATTTTCTTTTGCGTTAAGCCTTTTTAACACTTTCCAAAACGCCTAAGAGTAATTTTAAAATCAATTAGTCTATCTGTATATTTTTCAGTCCTTCTGTCTGTTGTGTGATAACGTAGGCAAATAATATTAAAAGTTATTCGATACAACAATTACGTACAGTTGGAAAGTGTTACTAATCAATGCGTACTGCATGATTTTTCTTTCTTGTTTTAAGTTTCCCCCCAAACAAAGGGGCAAAAGTTGTTTCTCGCATTTCCCACCATATTAAAAAAAAAAAAAAAAAAAAAGAGCAGATATTCAAAAACCGGATATCCGGCGGTTTTGATCCGGATATCTGACGATATTTCGGATATTGAATAATCAGCTGGATATGCCGGATACCGGATATCCGATCCATCCCTACTTTTTTACACTCACTGTATATATAAACCTTGCTTTTATCTGCTTGGTGTTAGTTGGGGGTAACTCCTGACGAAGTTCCACGCCATTCTGAGCTATTTTATTCATTACTCATTCCATTATTTGTGTCTTGGTGAATAAATTTAGCTATTCTCATCTTTTTTGGTGTATTTTGTTGAAGTTAATCTGGATTTGTAACCTTTTTAATACAAGCTATTAAAAGTTCCTTCTTTTCTACTACAATAAATATAATAAAGGTCCTTCTTTTATATGTTTTCAACGTGTTTTGTAATCTTAAAATAATTAAATTTAGGTAAGTAATATTACTACATTTCAAATAAATTAAAGTTATTAAAACTATTCAAGTTAACTAGTTACCAAATTGCCTTTGTGGGTTTTTGTGGTGAATTGTTCATCTGTAATTTTTTCGTTCTTTTCATTATTCACATAAAATATACTAGCAGGCTTTGCCCGCTTCGCTGGTCACTAAATTTAAAGGAAACTATTTTCTATATAGCTTTATAAAAATAAAATAAAATAAATTACTGAAATTGTTCAAAAGCTCGCTTCAGGTCCCTACTGTCTTCGGCAGCGATTTGGTCATCCACTGCAACTCGGGTGCTTGTCCCTTTTTTCCTGCGACAATGGTTTACCAATGAGCTTCCATTTAGGTGCTTATTATATAACAGTTTCGAAATAGATGTATCGAAAAAATTGGAGTTTCCCTTTTATATTTGAATCCCAGTTACATGTGAACAACACTATACGTAGTGCACATAATAATTGCTTTTACGTTATTTCTTATGTTTATTTGTTTATCCAATCAACCATAAAATGACAGCAATTTCACGCCAGATATTACAATATGCTGTGACCGGCTTCGTCTGTCGCATGAGACAATTAATTTTTTGTGTTTATATATAATTCATGGTTTATAAACCTAGCACAGTATGGTATTTTCAACGTTGAACAAACGGCAATGCATTCCGTTGAATTATAGTTTTTCCGTAACGTTAATAATCTGAAAATATGTCTCGTTGATTTCCTCATCTTTCAACGGTTGTTTTAATACATTTTACAACGTAAAAAAAACCGTTGTAAAAGGGTTGTACGAAAACGCAATACTGTCGTTTTTTTTTTATAACCTAAAAAAAAAGTTGTAAAATGGTTGTTCAGAATCGCAACACTGTCGTGCTTTTTATATCAGTGCTTTTAAACGGCTTTTCTTATGTCTTATAAACGTTAAAATCCAAGAAAAATAGCTATCTCCATATATCCATTGAATTTTTGTTTCTAAAATATTGCTAACAATTTTAAAAAGAAAAAATTAATAAAAAAAAAAAAATGGAACATTCTTTTTTACTTAATTTTTAGACTTTTTTTATTACTAATTTTATTACTTTTTTAATACTCAATATACGAAAATATTAAATTCGTAAAAATTTTCAACTTCCGCTTTTCGAGGAAAGCTAAATTTCATAGTACATACAACTGCACAAAATATGATATGTGAGACAACCAATATAAAAACGAATGCTGAATTAGTTAAGAGTGTGTATCAGCAGACAGGTGATGCTCTCATTACTCACTTTCAGAGATTTTTACATGACATCTCAACATCAGTTAATTAAAATTGCTGCAAATTTTGTATATAAAACCTTTATTCTGAGAAGCTGTATAAAACTTTAGTGCATGTTAAATAACATTATATATAGATTATTTTTTCAGTAAATATGAAAAAAGTAAAATTTTACAAAAGTTCAGTTTTAAAAAAGAGTATTAAATATTTAAAGTTAGATCGACCCCTGAAAATTTCAGACAAGAAATCAAACATAAAATTAAAGAAGGGAAAAAGAAACACTCACTTCCTTACTTGAAAAATCTTGTTTAAATAAATACAGCATCCACAATTAGACGAGAACTCTGTAATTTTTAATATTATGCTAGCAGGTAAACACACCCAAAACCAAAGAATATTATAACTTTGAGCTTTTAAGGGAATTTACCAGCTAGCAAGTTGTTTGGAAATTACGTAAAATGTCAGAAAACTTTCGTACCATTTTAACAGGAAAGCGATATTCATCTTCTTTCACATCACATTCACTTTCGTTTCAAAATGGCACGTGTCGTATCGTAAGACGCTTTTAAGGTTTGCCACAATATACTTGGCGATTTCGCATGTAGAACGGGAGGGAGAAAGCGTACATTAGAGCATCTTCGTTAGCTACGGTTTCCGAAAGCCAAAGAACATTCTACTATACTTGTTAATATAATTTGCCGAAAGCGTCCCTTCTTATCATGTTAGAAGTTCTTTCGCAGCGCACCATATCTTCTAAAACTCTAAAGAAAATTATATTATAACACGCACATCCCGCCAATTCACAATCGTGTATCGATATCAAGTTGAAGAGATTCAACGTCATTTGACAGAAATAATGACTTATAAAAAGCACCTATTAATTCGTTGAAAAAACATATTTTTTATTAGAATCAAAAAGGAAAACAAAAACTAATAAAATACCTATTTTAAAACGTCGAAAAAATAACAGAAAAAGTACAACCATAAAATAACGTTTGTTATAGGTTTTCTTTATTACTGTGTAAATATTCGAAATTGTTCAGTGAGAATATTGCGAAATAAAAACTATTTTTCAACGGGCATAAAATAACGTAACCAATTTTTCACTGTTCAGACTTATTTGCAACGCTATAACAACGTTATGTGTTACCTGGGGATAGTACAGCCTTAATATAGTTCTCTTTGCCGACTTTTGAATTTTTGTCACCATTTTAGACTTTTAATCCATTGTAACAATATGCTATGAGCGCTATTTCTGCCGTATTTTAGACAACTGATCTTTTTATTTTTATATTTATTTCCCATTAAACATATTTTTATTTATTTATTTAAATATTAATTTGAATTATTCATATATTTCTGTTCGACAGCGTGCAAGTGCAGTAACACACAGAGGCTCATTTATTTGTATGATAAATTAGCATAGTGATTATTATATAAAAAAATAATTATAAGATAAAAAAAAAATTATATACCATGTTTTTAAATTTTCTGTTGAATCATATATGTCAAAGAAAAAAAAAAGAGTTAAATGAATTTAATGCTTTAATTTTTATGTAAAATATGATCGCGTGCTATCTTCAAAAATTTGTTAAAATGTAATCTTGTATAATTGTATTTATTTTTGTATAAATTCTTTCAAAGAGGCTTAGTAAGTTGATAAAATGTCAATTTTCTGCATTTCCAGCTCTTTTTTGCTTTAAAATAGCTTAAACTTCTCTTTAAAACGCATTAAAAAGCTCCAATAGGCAGGTAATGGATTTGGCGCCAAATTTGACAACTTTTTGCCCTTGGCGACTTTTTTGGCGACTTTTGGCGAGAAAATTCTTATTATCGATATTCCAAAGATGGACGTTCTAATGTGATTGGTTAAAGAGTTACCGGAAATTTGAATTTAAAAAAAAAAAGTTGGTTTTAAAAATAAAATATTAATCCTTTCCGAACAACATATATTTGCATCATGAACTACATTAGCACTTTATCATTGTGTAGAAAATCTTTAAAATGATAACGACGTCAATTTTTGCCAAATTCATAATTTAACTTTTAACAATTTTTTAACGCTCACGTTTAATTAAATGTATTTATTTTTAGGTCGAAAGAAAATGAACTCGTAAATTTTTTTTGGCAACAATTAAATTATAGCTAATATTTTAATGACTATTTTTATTGCTATTAGGAGCTTATCATTTTCACATTTTAATTAATTAAAAGAAAACTATTCGAAAATTCGAAAATCTGACTTCGAAGTATTGTGTTGTCACCGGGTTCTGAGCTACTGTGAAAGTTTCAAATGTCTGTGCTTTGTCGGGAAGTTAGTTAAAAATCGATTGCAAGATTTGTCCCTGACAAACACACAAGAATCGAAGTTAATAAAAACATGGTAATAAATAAATAGGTAAACATTATCGTGCTACACAACTTTTATTATATCGCTCCATTGGTGGCTTTTGAATTTTTGTTGCCATATTAGCGATGGATTTTTTTTTTTTTTTTTTTTTGTATGAAAAGGGAAAGACTGTTTTGCTAATAATTTTATCAGACTCTTTTTTGTTTATACATAAGAATCCTTCATATTCTGCTTATATTTTTAATGGTTTTTATGTTTAAAATAGTGCTTGTTGAAATAAATTTCCTATTTTTAAAACTGCATTTTTTCTGTAAATTTTGTGTACAAATAAATCATTTATGTTTTTATATATTTGATGCGCTACTTAGATTAAAAGGGCTGTTGCTATATTAAACTTCTTTTCGAAAAACTTTCGGTGTACTTCAACACCAAAATTTAAAAAATCGCCCAGCAGGATCTATTAATGAAACTGATGAAATAAAAATATGGTTCATAGAGTTTAAATATTCTGTTTAAAACTAGTATGTTGTGGCCACCACAAGACTTTCTTCTATATTTTCTTATACAAATTCACGCAGTAACAATATTTAAAAAAAATATATATATGATTTTTTTCCAAAGTTTTTTTTCTTTAAAAGTAAAAAAAATCGATAACTTTGTTTTAAATTATCACATATTTATAGTTCAACCATTCGTTTTAAAGGTATTGACGAGACCTTTCGAAAGATGCCCATCTTGAAAATTTACTCCCCTCGAGGGGTGACTTTCCCCCCATAGGGGGGGGGGGGGGGGTGGCGAGGCTCCTACGCATACAAAAAAATTTTCCCAGTTGACTATCTCTATTATAAATAATTCTTGTAAATTTCATAATGATTACTAAAATATAATTCTCTTTATGCACTTTTATACAAAATTTTGTCCTATATCACCATGTTAAAAATTTAGAAAAAGCGGGATGGCAACGCAACCTGTAAGACAATTTTTACCAAAAGTTGATAGGCACTAATTTATGTCAAGGTGCAACTACACACCAATTAGTATGAAATTCTGTATAGTAGTTCCTGAGATACAGTTGCCACAAAATTTTGTCACACACACACACACAGACAGACAGACAGACAGACAGACATTTTCTAAAAATGGTCAAATCGTGCTCTACAGCTCTCAAAACGTGTAAATCCATCAAAAACCCGAGGTCGAAAATTTTTACGAATCCAATACTTTCTCTATATTACATATAGAAGAAAGTAAAAACTTTTAAACCCCAAATTATTAATGTATCGTATCACATACATAGATATAGTAATAATATATAGATTGATCATTGGGGAGAAAAAAGGGATTCCTTTTCACTCGGGAAAAGACGGCGATTTTACCAAAATATGGCAGTCTTTGCCCGAGTGAATACACACGGGAGTACACACGAATATTTCAGCAAATAAAATTCATGAATAATTGATTTACGAAAGGTGAATGGAAAACTCCAGATATAGTTTCAAATTCATTTTTCTTCTTTTCCTTTTTTTTTTTTTTTCAATACCACTTAATGGCTAATTCCAAAGCTTTTTTTTCGGCATCAAAAATCTTTGCACGATAATATGGGGATGATAGATCTATATATATTATTATATCTATGATCACATAAATCTTAAAGATGTAACTTTTTTGTTTATTAACCAAAAAAATTTATGAAATTTGAAATGCAAGTTGGTCTTGTGGGGTACAGGCTGTATATTATATTTTTGTGTTCGTGAGAGAAAATTTAAAAGAATTTGAAAACCGCAATTTTTAATCCCACTTCAAAAACATGTGACTTAATGTGAAGCAGATTTTTTTTTTTTTTTTTTCTCCTAACTGTTTCCATACAATCTTCTGCTGTTGCCACCTAAAATTCATACTTTAGTTAATTTTAAAAAATCTGATTGTCCGATCCGCGTTTGTAATGATTGATAGATGGCGCTTTTCAGTTTTTGTTGTAAGTAAATATTATAGCCACGTGTATTTATTATTGTTCTTTTTGTTATTCTATTTAATATTCGTACTATAATTTCTCCGCCATTACATCATGGAAAAAAATAATTCAGTTTATTCAAAGTTCGATCGGAAGTAGATTTTTAACTGAAGTTGAACAAATATTAGCTTCAAATCATCTGATTAATTCTTTACTTCCATTAGCCGAAGCAACTGAAATTTTAAATTTGTCATTTGGAAATATAAATGGAAGCTAATATCTGGATTTCTTGGTCCTTTGGAGTTACACTGGAGCACACAACAGTATGTGTTATCTTTTTTACCGGATTTATTCATTTTTATTCAATAAATATATGTGAAACTAAACATCGGCATGCAATGGCGACTTAATGAAAGCCGAATTAAAGCATGTTTATTGTAATTTCACCTTAGCCCACCAGAGGGCGAGCATTTCATTACAACCGCGGATTGATAAGCTGTTTAATGCATCGGATTCACAAAAATTTTCTCTTTCATTTGGTATCTTATTTGTAACGATACGACTGATATTTCTAATTTATTTTCTAATATTTCTGATTTATTTTCCTCATTTTAAATAAATGTACGTTTTTTTTTGTTTTTTTTTTTTAATTATTATTATTATGTCGAAAAAAAAATGGCAACAATTAAATTACGGATAAAATTTAAATGGCTTATTTATCAGAAATTAGAAGGTTATTATTTTCACATTTTAATTAATTAAGAAAAAACTAATCAAAAATTCGAAAATCTGACTTCGATGTGCACAACGACCCTTCGGAGGGCACCTTTGTGTTAAATCTCGTGACTGTCCGAGCTACCGTTTTCGAGAACAGTGAAATATATATACAAATATTGCTCACCCAGAGAAACAGGGAGAGATGCATGTTAGGCTTTACCCGAAGAGACAGAAAGCGAAGCGCTTGGATTAGGAAACAAACCAAACTTACTGATGTTATTTCTAGAATAAAGAAGTTAAAATGGAGTTGTGATAGGCACCTTGGGAGAAGAAATGATGATAGATGGACCACCAAAGTTCTATTTTGGACACCAAGAGATAAGAAATGACCGAGGAAGAGACCACTGTGTCGTTGGAGAGATGAAATTGTGAAGTTTGGAAGAGCAGAATGGAGAAGAATTGCAGAAAACAGGACAGTTTGGAATTACCTAGGAGAGGCCTTCATCCTTCAGTGGATTTATATAGACTGAAATTGATGCTGATGATATATATAGCCCCTCAACCTAAATATTACATTCAAAAAAAAAAAAAAAAAAAAAAAAAAAAAAGAGAGAGAGAGAGAGAGAGAGAGAGTTTTCTTTTCTTTTTAGGACTACGAGGACTATTAGTTTCAATCTGGGTAAAAGCGTCATCGCCAGTTTCTGTAGACCAGTTTTGTGTAAAATCAAAATAAATTATAAATATTAGTCCTATCGTAACAAATTCGATACCAAATGAAAGGGGCGATTTTTCTGAATCCAGAGATGCAAACAATTTTTCGACACGACATTAGATTTTTCTTTAAATTAACTAAAGTATGAAATTTAGGTGGCAACACTTCATTTTAATTCATTTCAGTCATTTACATGGTCCAGTTTTACGGTCAAAAAATGAGATAAAAATTAAAATTAAAATTAAAATTAAAAAATAAAAACAAAAATAAAAATTTTACAGATTGAAATTAATAGTCCACCGTACTAAACTAAATTCTGTCTTTGACAGAATTTTTACTTACAGTTCTTTATTACAGTTCTTCTACAATGCAAAAGTTTGCATTCAAGCAGTTTGAAAAATGATTATAATTTTCATGATGCACAGTTTGGGATTGCTGTTGAAAAATGAAAAGTTTTCACTTTTCAGTGTGTTAGTATTCTGAATATTTTAATTAATTAATCAATATATATATATATATATATTTAAATATTAATTTCAATTAATCAAACGATCTTATATGTTTTATTTCCTTTTATTTTTATTTTTTATTTTATACACAGGTCATGGGAATTGACGGGTTAGTAGTATTTTCGTAAAAGAATGTTTCTTCTACAGAATCAAAGCTTGGGCATTTGGTGTTTTAAAGTTGTTAACGTACAAAATCTATTATTGGAAGAAAAGGGGCAAAATTTTATATCCAATTAAAGCTGACCAATCATGGCGTAACAATCACATTTATTATGGGGGAAAAAAAAGAAAGAAAGAAACCCTTAAAAATAATATGATTTATTAGTTTTAAAGATTTTGGTAATGATCTTATACTCAAACTCAACATACGTAAGAATTAAATAATTTAAGTAAATTTAGATAAAGTCACAATATCTTTATTACTTTTATTTATTTTGTATTTACACTTTTCATACTTTTTTTAAAATTATTTTCTGAGTAGATTATTATTTTTCTGTGTGAGATCTTAATTTTATTTTTCTAATTTTATGGATGAACTCTTAATAATTTTTCGCTTGTAACTCTGTAAATATGTAATTAAAAGAGTATAAACTGTACCTTTTACCGAACTGTCTTGATCTAAAAAATTTTAATATGGAGAATGGAGGGGAAAATGGATGTTGATGTTATCATACGGAAAGTTCGTTTTGTTATATAGACGACCCCCTATGAAAAATTTAACTGTAGCATTAATAACTAGACGTTATTGCTAATCAATCGGCACCAGGCGCATATTTTTATTCAACGATTTGCGGCAAAATTAGTCGAGGGTCTGTAATTTTTTTCCCCCTTACTGACTGCATAGATATAGTAATATACATAGATCTATTATCCCCATGTTATCGAGCAAAAAATTTTGATGCCGAAAAAAAGTTAAAAAATCAGCCATTAGAGAGTATTGAAAAAAAAGAATAAAAATAAAAATGAATTTGAAAATGTATCTGAAGTTTTTCATTCACCATTTAGTAAATAAATTATTCATGAATTTTATTTACTAAATTATCCGTGTGTATTCCTGTGTGTGATTTACTCGGAGAAAGGCAGCCATTAGAGAGACTTTTCCCGAAAAAAAAAAGGCATCTCTTTTTCCCTCTCGCTGATCAATCTATGTCTTATAACTATATCTATGACTGACTGTACATTAATATTCGCGCACGAGCTGACCGGGCCAGAGGCTTTGGATTTGAAGGCGGAGGGGGGGGGGGGGATTCCGTTTACAGTTCAAAATATTTTAATTATTTTCATACACAAAAATACTTTTGAAAGCAATACTTCGTAAGAATTATTGCCTTTTTTTTTTTTCATTTCCTTTTGAAAGAGAAATGAGAAATTTTACAAACAGAATATTTTTTATCTAATATTCATTATTAGGTGAAAGAGTGAGGAAAATTTATTTATTTATTTTCAAAGAGTGATAAAATCTATAGAAAAACAATAGGTAGGGGGACTCGAATGCGCGTTGGGTCCCAGGCCCACTTTTGGCTTAATCAGGCTGTGTTAACATTTAGGTTCATGAGCTACTACGAACAACAACATCTGTACATAAACCGGAACTCGAACGTGGCACTTGAGAAAATTAAAGAAATTAAAAATACATATTGGTTTTAAAATTTCAGAAAAACATATAACTTTATACATTTATACTATTTTTAACTAGAAAACTGCTCACTAACTTACAAAATATTATATGTTATAACGACAATTTTGGATAGAAAACTGCAATTACAGTGCGTTGCATGAATATAAACGCACCTTTTCCAATAACCAGAAATATAAATTTTAAAATTTTAAAAGAAGGAATGTGACTTACAGTTATTGCATATGACTAACAACTGAATAAGGTGCTTTGAGCACGTATGTTTAGGCTCATGCAAGCTTATGTAAATGAGTGTTTAAGCATTTTCTTATTTTTTACTGTTTTTCGTTTGTTGCACGAAATTAAACGCACTCTGTATTTTTCGTTTAAAATTTAACAGAGCCACCGGAATTAAATTAAAACACAGATAGTCGTGTTGCTAAAGTTCTCTAAATATAGTTTTAATGCACGAGTGCAAAATTTACGGAGTTTGTTCAGGATGGCAAGAGGGAAAACTTTGACAGTAGACGAGAGGATAAAAATCGACTTTATGCGTGGTAAAAGATTTAGCAATCATGAAATTGGGCGCCGGATCAGAAGAAGTGAGAGTGTTGTGCGAAATTATATAAAGAAAAGACAAATTATGGGAAAAAAGCGTATAAGAAGCGAACAGGAAAGCTCACTAATTACGATAAACGTCGAATATTTAACGCTGCAAAGAATAAGACTATTTCCTGTGCGAAGATAAAGGCTCAATACAAGCTGGGTTTTCATCGAACAACCATTTGGAGAACTATCAAAGCTGCAACATTCATTAAATTTAAGAAAATGAAGGCGAAACCACCCCTCACTCAGAAGCACAAAGATATGCGTTTGGAATGGGCAAGAAAATGGATGCTAGATCGATTAAATTAGGAAAAAGTCATCTTTTCAGATGAAAAAAAAATTAATCTCGATGGTCCGGACGGATTCATAGCTACTGCCACGATTTGAGAACCGAAGAAATGTACTGTTCAAAACGTCAATCTGGAGGTGGGTCTGTCATGGTGTGGGCAGCCATAGGTTTTAAAGGGACTTTCGAATTAGAGTTCGTGGAGAACACTATGAACTCTGTAGATTATGTCCAGATGCTCGCAAGGAACCTCCGCCGTCAAGCAGTCAAGAAAGCTGGAAGAAATTATATTTTTCAGCAAGATTGTGCATCTGTACATACTGCACATATCGTGAAAAAATGGTTCCTTGACAATAAAATTAAAGTTCTAGATTGGCCCTCAAAAAGCCCTGATTTAAACATAATGGAGAACGTATGGGGTATTCTGGTTCGCCGTATTTACGTAAACGGAAGGCAGTTTAACACGAAAGATGAACTAAAATCAGCCATTCTCTTAGCTTGGAAGACAATCAGCTTGGATGACCTCATGCCACTATATCAGTCAATGCCAAAGATTTTACTGGCTGTTCTAGAAGCCCATGGTGGCTTTAAAAAGTATTAGATACAATATTTGTTACTCAATTATTTATTTTTTACATGTGCGTTTAAATTCATGCAACATGCATTTTTGTCATAAATTCAATAAAATTATTTTCTAAAAAATTATATTGGTCTTTCATCGTTTTGACTTGTATTTTCATTTCTTGAATCATACACATGCTGTTTGCATCAAGTGTCACCTATTAATATTTTTTATTACACTTTTATACCATTCTATTCTTAAAGCTAAGGTGCGTTTATATTGATGCAACGCACTGTATCATTTTCTCAAATTCAAAACATATCTATCAAAATAAATCAGCTTTACAGTAGTACGTGATTATGGAAAATTCTAAAATTAATACTTTTAAAATGAACTTATTGAAATTACATATTTTGATGAATAAAAAAACTGTCATAATATACGTATCTATAAATATATATTAATATTATTATTTATTAATTAGGTAATACATATATGCAAGTTTGACCAATGGACGATGGCACGCTTCATATTTAAATAAATAAAAATTATGGATTGGATAAATGATAAATCGGAATTATTACAAATTGTTATGACTCCGTTTTTAAGTGGTTCAGTTTAAATTGAGCACAGCCATGTGGTTTTCTTTCCCATCCAGCTGTTACTTTGCATCGATTGAAGGAGAGACTCCTTCCAATATGACTCATTTTTTTTTGTGGAATCTCCTAATCATCTTTTTGCCAAGATGAGCAATCATGCGCCAAACTCGGACCCGTACTCCGAAGCGAAGACAGAATTCTAATGAATGGATCGTAAACTTACTCAGAAAAATTTTCGAAGAACTTCCTGTGTAACGTAAAGTTTTTATTTTTGTACAAGAGTCAAAAGTGGGAGTAAAACTGGGAATAATGCATTCATAAGCTATAAGTGGAGGTGTGCACGAACAGGGCCGGCTCTAACGTTTTTGCCGCCGTAGGCAAACCTCAAAAGTGCCGCCCCACCCCCACCCCCTCTTCCAAGCTTTAAAAACTTAATATATATATATATATATATATATATATATATATATATATATATATATATATATATATATATTTAAAAAAAAAAAAATCACATAAATGGTCTAATAGAATTGAGCTAAGTAAATCATACTCATATAGTATTTACTACTATTTCTTTTTTTTTTTAAGTTAAAAACACAAAATCTTTGGAAGTAATACTAGTACAATACAGACAATATTTTCTAAACAGCGAAGAATAAAGAATGCTAGTACAGTATACAAAATTTACACCTGAATAAAATAATGTCTTTCGAACCTTTTTTTGTGCAAATCTCGAACAACTTCTCATCTAATTTGTTATTCAATTCATATTCAATGTCCAACATTGCTAACCCATTCAGTCGACTTTGACTAGATATGGTTTTAAAATATTTTTGAAGTGAAAACTTCCTTAGACGCGTTCAGCACTTTTGGGTGAACAAAAATCAATGAACTCCCGTCATCGTCAGCTAACGCTTTCCATTTGAAGTGAAAACTTTTGGGTGAACAAAAATCATTGAATTCACGTCATGGTCAGCAAACGCTTTCCATCCTTCTATGATACAAATAATGTATCATACAATTAACTTGCTAATGTGAAGTGTTAATAATTATATACTGTATATTGTTTTAAAATCTGGTGCGGCTCTACACGACTTCTCTCATCTCCGGGCACTGTCTTTATTGCAGTTAGACCTCACAAAACCGTTAGAAAGCCCAAAGCTGCCATTTTTCTCACGTTTTTACAATCTGGTGCGGCTCTACACGACTTCTCTCATCTACGGACACTATCTCTTAAAGATTGCCGCCGGAAACGTTGCAGTTAGACCTCACAAAACCGTGAGAAAGGCCAATGCCGCAATTTTTCTCACGTTTTTATAATCTGGTGCGGCTCTACACGAATTCTCTCATCTCCGGACACTGTCTCTATTGCAATTAGACCTCACAAAACCGTGAGAAAGGCCAAAGCTGCCATTTTTCTCACGTTTTTACAATCTGGTGCGGCTCTACACGACTTCACTTATCTCCGGACACTGTCTCTTAAAGATTGCAGCCGGAAACGTTGCACTTAGACTTCACAGAACCATGAGAAAGACCAAAGCCGCCATTTTTCTCACGTTTTTAAAATCTGGTGCGGCTCTACACGACTTCTCTCATCTCCGGACACTGCCTCTATTGCAGTTAGACCTCACAAAACCGTGAGAAAGGCCAAAGCCGCAATTTTTCTCACGTTTTTACAATCTGGTGCGGCTCTACACGAATTCTTTCATCTCCGGACACTGTCTCTATTGCAGTTAGACCTCACAAAACCGTGAGAAAGCCCAGAGCTGCCATTTTTCTCACGTTTTTACAATCTGGTGCGGCTCTACACGACTTCTCTCATCTCCGGACACTGTCTCTTAAAGATTGCAGCCGGAAACGTTGCAGTTAGACATCACAAAACCGTGAGAAAGGCCAAAGACGCAATTTTTCTCACGTTTTTACAATCTGGTGCGGCTCTACACGACCTTACTCATCTCTGGACACTGTCTCTTAAAGATTGCAGCCGGAAACGTTGCAGTTAGACTTCACAGAACCATGAGAAGGACCAAAGCCACCATTTTTCTCATGTTTTTAAAATCTGGTGCGTCTCTACACGACTTCTCTCATCTCCGGACACTGTCTCTTAAAGATTGCAACCGGAAACGTTGCAGTTAGACCTCACAGAACCGTGATAAAGGCCAAAGCCTCCATTTTTCTCACGTTTTTACAATCTTGTGCGGCTCTACACGACTTCTCTCATCTCCGGACACTGTCTCTATTGCAGTTAGACCTCACAGAACCGTGATATAGGCCAAAGCCTCCATTTTTCTCACGTTTTTACAATCTTGTGCGGCTCTACACGACTTCTCTCATCTCCGGACACTGTCTCTATTGCAGTTAGACCTCACAAAACAGTGAGAAAGGCCAAAGCCGCCATTTTTCTCACGTTTTTACAATCTGGTGCGGCTCTACACGACTTCTCTCATCTCCGGACACTGTCTCTATTGCAGTTAGATCTCACAAAACCATGAGAAAGGCCAAAGCCGCCATTTTTCTCACGTTCTTACAATCTGGTGCGGCTCTACACGACTTCTCTCATCTGCGGACACTGTCTCAATTGCAGTTAGCGCATTAAATAAAATTGTAATATAATTTTTGTAGTAGTAGTTTATATTAATGAATAAAAAGCACTTCATTTAAAAGTATTTCCTACACAATAAAATATTTCCTTACGATTCAAGAAAGACACATGTAATTGTTCACGTTTTCACTTCTGTCGGCACTCCCGAAGTGTAACTGTTTTTTTTTTTAATCATTTTTACTTTCTCTTACCCGTAAGGTAGAGAAAGTATTGTTTTAGGGTAAAATTTTCGAATGTGAGTTTTTGTTATATTTACACGTTTTAAGGTCCCCTGAATCCGAAAATCATGTTTTTAGCGGTTGTTCTGTGTGTATGTCTGTGTGTCATCTGTGTGTGTGTGTCTGTTATCAGCATATCTCAAGAACAAATTGTAGCAGAAAGTCCAAACTTGGTATTCTAAATGTTTATGGTATGGGGATGCTACATTAAGCTTTTTGTTGAGATGACGCATATAGTTCGTGTACAGGGACACCCAAGAGAATTCAAATACATTACGCCTATGAGGAAAATTGCAGGGGAGAAGAGTTTAAGATCTATAGACGGCACTGAACCAAAATGAAATGAATATATATTTTTATATGCATAAAAACATGTCTCATGTAGAATATGGTAAGGAAATCCTTCACTGTTCATTTACAGGGCTACACAAAAGAACTTGACTATAGTGCGACAATAGCTGAAAATTGATGGAACTGTATTTCAGGTTGTGCCGTGTATTACTACTATCGGATTATATTTAGGTGCACCATGTGGTCTGTAGATAATCTTCAAATAAGATACAGGGCTGCAAGTATCATGTACAACATTCTTTTGTATTGTTAGTGGAAGTTCGTTACTGTAATATTTTACCATTTCCACCAAAGCTGCTCAAAAATTGAAATGAATTCCTCACAGACATGATAAATAATGTATGTTTTTAAGTTCAATATTCATCTCTTGTTTTTTGTATATTTAAACGTTTTAAGGCTTCCTGATTGCCGAAGTAAAGTTTTATAACGTTTGGTTTTTTTCTGTGTCTCTTAGAGTAACTTACAAACGAATAATTTTAGGAGATCCAAAAGTTGTATTTTCAAGTTAATATAAGTTTGTTGCTGGAAAAGTTTCAAGGAATGTTACGTGTGAAAATTATCTGTATAATTTTAAGCGAACTTTTAATTTTAATAACAGAATTAAATTCTATATAAATGTAGGTGCAGTAATGAAACGGAGGGTTGAGGGGGGCGGCAGCCCCCCTCACATAGAACTAATTGTCACATAAAACTTTTCCGAAGCCAAATTTGAATTGCTTTAACATAAGTTTGCATAACACTACTCGTTGTCTTACCTCTTAATCTCCAACCTGTATTTATGGTATTAAATTTCAGGGTAAGAGAAAGTTGTGTGAGTGACACACCAGATTATTAGTTTAGAAAAAGGTCTTTCTCTGTTAGCAAAAGTTGTGGGCAAGGTTAACAAAATTTGTAAAGCAGTGCTTAAATTCGGCCCAATGTTAAGGAAGGTAATGAATTTAAAGACGTCAAAACTGGACATTCTTTTTTTTTTTCAAAAGTGAAGAAAATAAAGTATATTTTACCAACCAATTTTTAAATGTTGAGATTTAAACGACATAACAGAGGAATTGCCGTCTGTTAAGTCGTTTCCCAGATGTTTACAGTGTGTCAGTCTCAGTAATTCCTTTTTGCGAGTGTCATTAAGTTTGTGGACATTTCATAAAAATTCAAAAGAATGATTATGATTATTCAATAAATTTAATCTCAGCTTCAGTGCACTGATCGCCTGATCGCTGAAAAGAAAAAAAAATCTATTTTATATTTCTCTTTTGAATTTTCTTTAGATTCGTCTACACTTTCAATAAGAAAAGTTTCATTTTTAAGATTGAACATGATGGCGTGGTGTAGTCAATTCAAAGTTTTTTCTACGTCTATTACATTAGCTTATTTTTCAGCTTCTAAGATAAAGTTTCAAAGGATTCAACTGGTCAGAATTCTTAATAATAATAATAATAATAATAATAATGAGCTATTTAATAAATTAATGGCTTGGTATAAATCAAAAACTTTTGTTTCACATAGCTTACTTAATCAGATTAATATAATTAAAAATTCTGTGTCAAATGACGATCAAACATAAAAAACTTTAATTGTTTTATTGTATTTGAATCATATTATTACTCATTTTGAATCATATTATCTATCTCTGCATTTTTGTAATTGCTTAATAAAGCACCATGAATATTTTCTAATTTAAGAAATAAAGATATTAGGGAATCTATACATTTTTTCCAACTTCGCAGTCATTCATTAACTACTAAGTTTAATAAATGGCTGCTGCAATGTGTGTGAAATGCTCTGGAATTTAAAATTGTAATCCGAATTTGTCACCTCTCATATTTGAACAATTTTCATAACCTTGACCTCTCATACACTGATGGAAAAAAAAATCCCAACACCAGGAAGGAGCTGTGCTAGATAAACGAAATTTGGTAGGCGTGTTTATACATCTGAAAAATGACGTCGATTCAAATTTCGAGCTACGCGCATAAGTGTGGCGCTAGTAGCGACACTATGAACATGCAAATGAGGTTTGCTTTAAATAAGCACTGTAAGGTTCGTGATCGTTATTTACAGTTGAGATTTGACGTAGTGGGTTAATGTTAGTCAAGGATGCCTCTAAGAAGACGAAGAAGCCATTATCAACAGCTCACTGAGTTTGAACGAGGTCGTGGAGTAGGGCTACGAGAAGGTGGGTTTTCTTTCCGCGATATTGCAGAAAGACTTGGCAGGAATGTATCCACTGTGCATGAGTGTTGGCAGCAGTGGTCAAGGGAAGGTACTGCCTCAAGAAAACCGGGTTCCGGGCGGCCACGTGGCACTACTGAGAGGGAAGACCGCCGTGTTCGGCGTATGGCTGTGGCTAATCGTACTGCGTCTGCAGCTGAAATTCGAGCTGCAGTTGGCACCACAGTGACACAACGAACTGTTACAAATCGGTTACTTCAAGGATAGCTCCGAGCCAGACGCCCTGTAGCGTGCATTCCACTGACTCCAAACCACTGCCGTTTGCGACGTGAGTGGTGTCAAGCTAGAGCTCATTGGAGGACGGAGTGGAGATCTGTTGTGTTTTCTGATGAAAGCCGGTTCTGCCTTGGTCGCAGTGATAGCCGTGTGTTGGTTAGAAGGAGGCCAGGTGAACACCTGCTAGCGACCTGTCTGCGGCCTAGACACACAGGGCCTACTCCTGGAGTTATGGTTTGGGGAGCAATTTCGTATGACAGCAGGAGCACTCTCGTGGTTATCCCACGCACCCTGACTGCAAATTTGTACGTCAGTCTAGTGATACAACCTGTTGTGCTGCCATTCATGAACAGCATTCAAGGGGGTGTTTTCCAACAGGATAACGCTCGCCCTCATACCGCTGTTGTAACCCAACATGCTCTACAGAGTGTCGACATGTTGCCTTGGCCTGCTAGATCACCAGATCTTTCTCCAATCGAGCACGTATGGGACATCATTGGACGACAACTCCAGCGTCATCCACAACCAGCATTAACCGTCCCTGCATTGACCACCCAAGTGCAACAGGCATGGAACTCCATCCCACAAACTGATATCCGACACCTGTACGACACAATGCATGCACGTTTGCATGCTTGCATTCAAAATTCTGGCGGTTACACCGGTTACTAATGTACCAACATTTCACATTTGAAATGGCTCTTCTCGCCAATGGCTCTACCTGTGATCTTGAAACTTTAATCAATTAAATATGTGACCTAGACAAATGTATTGCTGAAATTTCATTACTGTACAATAACTTTTCTTGGTGTTGGGATTTTTTTTTCCATCAGTGTATTTTCTAATTTTAACATTTTTTTTCCCCAACTCTTTTAATAAATCTTTAGGCAGTTCCTTAGATTTTTCAACAGGAAGAAAACCTTAAAAATGTTCAATGAATTTGCATTGAAATGCTGATTGGACAATGGAAACATACGAACTTTATTCCCCCCCCCCACACCCAACAAATCTGATGGACATTATTGCATAAATAAAGCATTGTTTTAAATCTGACTTCCCTGTTGCCAATTCAAACTCAAATTTTGCCGTGTTTTTACGGACAACTTAAAATGTCCCTATCTTATGGCTGAGGATGTCCTACGACGTTCTTTCATACTTGGGATGGATGGTTGGATGGTTAGGATTTACGTCACACTAGTGCTGCGCAGATGGGCAATTGGCGACACACCACTAGAGGTAGTCCGGAGACATGCCATCACAATTTTGATCCTCCACGGAAGGGATGGCTCTCCCGCTTCGTTGACCCCAAGATGTATAATTTTTGACTTTCATACTTAGGATATACAGATAATGTCCTGTTGAGAAAGGGTATCTCCAAATAATTTCTACATGCTGAAGAACACTGCTGAAAGTCCCTACAATTGACAAACTCTTGACTTTCTTTAATTAGAGGGAAAAAACAGCTTGGCAAATCAGCGGCGAGTGTGCATTTATCCCTTCGCGTCGCGGCTGCGCATACAATACATACTGTACAGAACTTACAAGTTTGTTTATTCTTGTCTGCATTTCAAATTATAGGAATGGGCAGAGAAGCCTGTAAATTCTTATTATGATTATTTACTTATTTATTTTTCTATTTATTTATTTTCTACATTCAATAATCGAAGTACTTTATTTATTTATTTATTGTGGTTCAAATGATTTTGCCGCCCCTAAATTTTGCCGCCGTAGGCAGTTGCCTACCTTGCCTACCGCCTAGAGCCGGCCCTGGCACGAAATAGCATAAAAGAGAAAGTATAAAAAAAAAAAAAAAAAAAAAAAAAAAAAAAAATACAAGGCTATTTGTGGAATGCGGTCTTTTGTTATTTTTAATGAGACTAACAAGAATTCTCGCCAATATATTTTGTTACGGTTCTCGAGAATTGTGCTTATTGAAATTTATGTTGCAATAGTAATTATGGCACTGCTGTAATTTTTATCACTTGTCAAATTGCTTCGATAATCAGGATCTGATTTACATATCGAGGGCCACAGGTCGGTTTCTAGAATCCAATAGCAGGTTTTGATTTCCCATTAGGCACAACAAGCAGGGCCTAGCACCCCCTCCGCCCCCCTCACACTCTTTCTGTATATATTTAAAAAAAAAAAATCATAAAGTACAGCCACATGATTTTCATTATCCACTATTACACGTATTAATGCATTTTTTCGAGATAATGTGATCAGAAGACATAAAATTGACCTAACGAAGCAGACACCAAACATTTTTCCGGTAAGAGAAACATGATACTCGTGTAAAGACAGGTAAAACAGAGTTTACATATATAGTGTGTTAAAAAATAAGAAGGAAAAAAAAATGTAGTGTTATTTTCTGTAACACCGATTTCCGCAATCTAAAAGTGACCTACCTAATCAGGATGACTGTTAATTTTCTTGTAATAACCACGTAATACATGAGAAAGGATATTTATAATGGATTTATGCAACAATTTAAAAAAAAAAAAAAAAATCGTTAGAGCAGTTTTTGAGATACCAACTTTTACCAAAATTGGTATATGCCCCGAATTATTCCCCGTAAACAATAATTACAAAATTATATTTAAAAGGGGGTTAATATGGCATGGCATGTTTGAACAAAATCCGTACAACCATTTTTAAAGGAACGTACTTGCAAAACTTGAAATTGAACTATTTATACAGGGCGCCTATCAATTTTCCCGAACTAACCAACTGTATCATTCGAAAGGACATCTAATAGAGTGTTTATATAGCAACTTTGAAGAAAATAGTTATAGCCGTTTTTTGAGATACGGGCTTATGGCCACACTTCTGGTTTCCAATGTCCCACTTCGGGTTTTCCAATTTTCACTAAAATTTGGAAAGTTCATCTGTACACCAAACCTGTCTCAATTCTGAAGTTTCGTAGTTCTATCTTCATTAGTTTTAGAGATATGATAGCCAGAAGGTCCCCCCCCCCCCCGCACACACACACACACACACATTGACCATTTGCCAAAAAACTACTCTTTTGGACTCAAAAGACCTCAAAACGTGTAAATCAGGTGAAAACTTGATATCGAATTTTTGGATCGAAAAATATCTAAACCTTTTATTTTATTTTATTTAGTTTTTATTAATGTTAATTATTAACAGGCTTTGTTCCTTTCACTGCTCACTGTATTTATTTATTTATTTAATTTACTTTTTAAAGAATCACTATTTTTACTTTATAACTAAAAACTAAAAAAAAAAAAAAAAAAATCCATTGAAATAGCTTAAAAACTTACTTCACTTCGTACCACCCAATCAATGTCTCATTAATTTCTATGATTAGGTAGAATGGAGTCATTTTATTCTTTATATCTTTAAAAATTTATTTTAACTAACTAAAAGTTGTACGTTTTGGCCATCACAAAACTTTTTCTACATTTTCCCATACAAATTCATGCAGTACAATTTATTTATTAAATAATATTCTACGATGAATGCAGGCAATTTTCACCCCAGAGAAGTATAACACTAAATGTCAAATAAAGTCATTTTTATGCTCTAGAGACGACATCTTAGAAAATGCAGATTTTCTTTTTCCTCCCCTCCCTTTTTTTTTTTTTTTTTTTTTCTTAAGAGGTGACTTTATTTTAAATTATTACAGATCTCTGATTGATTCAATTATTCGTTTTAAAGGTATTGTCGAGGTCTTTCAAAAAATACTCCTGGTGAATCAAACCCCCCTTGATACAAAAATATTTTCTTAGTTGACGATTACTATTTTGTAAATAATACTTTTTTTTCTTCTCAATTATTCACTAAGAATAATTCTAATTTTGTACATTTATATGAAATCTTCTCCTTACTACCTTATTAAAAATTTTGAAAAAAAAAAAAAACAAAAAAACAATGGCAACGCAGTTTTTCAGGCGATTTTCACAAAAAATAGATAGGTACTTATTTATGTCATGGTGCACCTACATATAAACTTATATGTGTTTCTTGAACTACAATTTCCACAATTTTTTTGGCACACATACACACACAGACACACATTTTCTAAGAATGGTCAAGTCTGGACCCATCAAATTGTGTAAATTCATTGAAAACTGAAAATTTACACAAAACCAATGCTTTCCCTTTTGAATATAGACAAAAAGTGAAAATATGTTTAAAATACATGTTTTTTTTTATTTTATTTTCTTCTACACTAAGCGACGGAAAAAAAAAAAAAAAAAACCGCACTGCAGAAAAAATGACTTATACCTTTTTTATTTGTAATAACTTTAAAATTAAAGGTTGAAACAAATAAAACTGTCTTGTTTGCATAATACCAAAGGGATGAAATGATACCTATGTATATTTTCGATATAATAATTCACTTTATTACTCTCAACGAAGTATTTTATAAGAATCTGCATAAAACTTTCGTTTTAAATATAATGCAATAACCATACACTTTGTATTCTATTATGATTTATTATATGTAACAAACAAGTTATATTTTAGTATATGAAATAAAACTATTTATTTGTTAGATCTAAGCAATTTTTTATTAAAAAAAAAAGTATTCTGTACTGGGTTAATTCCACCTTCAGATGGAATTACAACTTTAATGCACAATGGCATAGTATTATACAGTGTTTTAATATAAATCTCAGAAATTTTAATGTGCCAAATATCACAAATACTTTTTTCTAGTTCTGGCGGAGTTGTAGGCTGCAAATTTCGAATCCTCTCCCCGCTTTTTTACAGACGAAACATTTTCGAGCGGATTGCGATTAGGACTATTTCCATGTCTGGTAAAGAAGAAATTCTACTATATCTTTTGTGGGATTTAACTTAAAGTGAAAAAGGTATAATTACTTACATAATTATAGGTTTTCATTGGAATAGATAGGAAATTTTGACAATTTGAAGTAAATAAACTTACCACAAACGCCGCGTAGTAAGGTTCATTATCATCTTGAAATGCTGTTTACGGGAATGTCCAAGATACCTCCAAAATAGTCGGTCAGGCACCACTTTTATAAAGACTGTGTTTTATTTCGAGTTAATTGATCTCTTGAGCATAATAATTTGCCCGACTGTTTGAAAAGTTATGCTCCTCCGTACCATAATGTACCGAGTATGTGTCAGTGGTTTAAAAGTGCGATTTTCATTAAGTCGGTCATACTTTCGTTGTCAGATCTGCTTGTTTTCTTAACTCGAAATAAGTTAAATTTTACTCATCAGAGAGAACCAGTTCAGCCCAATAATTAACTAATCCTGTTTTAATTTTTTTAGCCATCTGAGGTCTTGCTTTCTTAATTCTCTTCACTAAGAATGGAATTTTTTCAAATTTTCTGTCATTTAAACCTGTTTTGTTTAATAGTTGCTTCATTGTAGTTAAAGAAATTATGCTGCTATAAACACTTTTTCTGGATCTCTTTTGTGTTCTAAATGTAATATCAACCGATTTTATAAGCAATAGCTTTTTAACTTACGGTCATCTCGCTTGGATGAGCAACATGGCAGTTAAAAGCCAAATTTCCAGTTTAAACGGCCCAAAAATTTTATATCTTGCTAAAAACCATTTTACCAATATTTCGTTACTATTTAATTATTTTGCCATCTCACGTATTAAAATATTTTTTGATCTTCATTCAAAAATTAATACTTTTTGTGGTATCGTTAACTTCCTTATTTTTACCATTTTCGAAATAATTTATAAAATTACAATTTTCCTGACAGTTGCATTTTGTTTTTAACACTGGACTCAATGCTAAATTGTATGTGGAGGACAACATAATAAAATCTGTTCGAAAATTTGCTTTTTAAACAATAAAATTGGCGGTTGTAGAAGGTGAAAAGGAAAATATCCAAGTGCGGCTTTTTTTTTTTTTTTTGTCGCTTAGTACATACTACTCCGATTCAAAAAATTAGAATAATGAAAAGAAATATGGTCAAGGGAAATGGAAATCGAATTTATCAAATAAATAATCAACAATATCAAATATAAAGTACTATAATATGAATCTGCATATTTTGCAGATTATAAAAATGTAAACACATTACAATGAAATAGAAAATATATTTAAATCAGCTAACAACAAAAAATTCAAAATATTAGAATACTTTCTAACATGGTTCAAAAAATTAGAATAATGAAAATATATTGAACATAATTTAAACTCTAAGTATTTTTACTTGCTAATCAGTACTTTGTTGCATCACCCTTAGCTTTAATGACAGCTCTTAAACGTTTTGGCATGTTTTTAACTAAAGGTTCACAATCTTTTTTATCCAAATTCGCCCATATGCTCTTTATACTAGAAATAAGTTCTTTTTTGTCTCTAGGCGCAACTTCTTGAAGTCGTTTCTTCATAATTCCCCACAAATTCTCGATAGGATTTAGATCGGGTGAGTTTGCAGGCCAAGGGAGTACAGGTATGTCCTTCTCTTTGAGCCATTTAGTTGTTGATTTGGAAGTGTGGGGAGAAGCTGAATCTTGCTGAAACAAGAAATCGTCATCACATAAATCCTCAGCTGAAGGAATCATGAAATGTTCAAGAATTTCTTGATAGACTTCTGAATTGACTGTTGTGGAAATAATACACAACCTGCCTGGGCCTTCAGCAGTCATGCAGCCCCATACCATAACAGAGGTCGCAAATTTAAACGAACGTTTTAAACATTCTTTCTTATAAGCTTCATGTTTGAGTCTCCAGACACGTATACCTTGATTTCCGTGAGACACACAAAACACACTTTCATCGCTGAAAAGTATCTTTTTCCAATCGTCGTGATCCCAAAATAGCCTTTGTTTACACCATTTAACTCTAGCAGCCCTTTGCTTAGATGATAAGAATGGCTTTATCTTAGGCACACGTGATCTAAAACCTAATTTGTGAAGTCGTCGTAGTGTTGTAGATTTGGAGACATTTATACCCATTTCTTTCCATTTTCTATGCACCTATCTCACACTCCGAAAACGATGTTTCTTCACAATCTTTTTCAATTGCCTTCATCTTTTCTTGAAGTTACTGGCTTTCGACCACTTTTAAAGTGTTTATTTTGAAAACACTTATTATTAGAATATTCTCTCAAAACTCTACTCACACTTGCTTGAGAGCATTTCACTTCTTTTGCTATAAAAAGTTGTGTTTTTCCTATTTCGTGCAAGTACACAATACGATATTTCACAGCCTCAGATAAATCGCTCTTTCGTCCCATATTAAGCAAATACTACGCTACAATCAAATGCCAAACGACTTTTCATTTTCAACGGAGCACATTTTATAGTCCCACAGATGTTAATCCCGCAGCCGTTCTCTCAACTTATAAGAAAAATTTGAATATTCTAATTTTTTGAACCATGCTATCGAGGTATTCTATTTCTTTGAATTATTCTAATATTTTTTAAATAGTTAATTATTAATATATCAGATAAAAATAAATATTTATGTTATATTTATAAATGCTCTGAAGATAATTAGATACTTTTAATATATTTTTTCCTGGACGCAGTATGCAAATTGACGCGTTAGCAACATCAAACTCATTCTTTTTTACATTATTCTAATTTTTTGAATCGGAGTAGTATATATATTTAAGCAGAAAGTGTTGGATTCCTGAAAATTTTCGACCTCCGGTTTTCAACGTATTTACACGTTTTGAGATGTTCTGAACACGATTTCACCATTTTTAGAAAATGTCTGTATGCTTGTTAGTGTGTGCGTATCTTAAATTTTCTTGGCGCAATATAACTCATGAACCAATGAATGAAATTTAACGAAATGCTGTACTCCCATTATTATTATTATTACTTTTTTTATTATTATTATTATTATGGCAGTATAACACAAAGATTCGTATAAATGGACATAATGAGAGTTATTTTTAGCGAATGGTTGTGAAATTAATAGGAATTATTTATAATAATAGAAGAAAAAAAAATGTGTGAATGTCGGACCATTGTTACCCTTGGAGGAGGAAACCAAAAATAAAAAATAAATAAATAAAAATTTCTCGGAAGCCCTCCCTTTTGACCCCCCCCCCTTTTTTTTTTTTTTTTTTTTTTTTTTTTAAGAAATTTAGTATTATACTCCTCTTGGATGTAAATCGTTTGCTTTCATCATGGAAAATAATTTTAATAAATAATTTGTACTCTGCGAATTTTTATAGGAAAATATAAAAGAAAGTCTTGTTGTGGTCACAACATACCAGTTTTTTCAGAATTTGAGTATAGAGGATAATACATACACAATGCATTTTAAGCATCCGTTAAATGGAAAAAAAAAAATCGCTTATAGAGATTTCACAGTCAAATCGAAGTAATTTTGACAGTTCGAACGTCCCAGATAGTTTAAATCAAAACATGAGGAAGTTCCTCTTTCAAAATTCTTGTTCCTTCCGCTATTTATCCTGACCGCTCGCATCCTGCAAATGCTCTCTCCAATTCGATGACCCTTATACGAAGATCGATTATTTCCATTCCAATTCACAACGACCTTGTGTCTGTAGACTGCCATGCCATTCTTAAATAAAACTGAATTTGCAACAGCTGCCATAGATTTAATAAGGATGAGGAATGATGCGGCACTCTTCAGTTAAGAGAGGGGAAAAGAGGGCCATGAGTAAAAGCCTAAAATGCAAAAGTGATATTAACGTGCAGGAAATAAAAGCGATGTGTCAGAAATAAATCATGTTATTTATTTAAAAACACAGTTAAAAAACTGGTTTGTTGTGGCCACCACAAAACTTTCTTCTAAATCTATCTATATATCTATCTTCTATATATATAAAAATGAATTGCTGTTCGTTAGTCTCACTAAAACTCGAGAACGGCTGAACGGATTTATCTTATCTTAGTCTTGAAATGTTCGTGGAGGTCTAGGGAAGGTTTAAAAGGCGAGAAAAAATCGAATAATTTCCGGGAAAACCCTAAAAACAGCCCTTTTCTATTTCCCATACAAACGTTTTCTAGAGTCAATTTGAACTTTATTGCTATTCAATAAAGTTTAGGTGTGTTCCTAACGGCTGATGGCTGAGCTACAAAAATTTGCATGTTGATTCGTAATGACCTCCCCTGATGCACCTCGAAGCCGGATTTTCGAATTTTGTTTTAGTTTTCTTTTAATTAATTAAAATGTTAAAATAAAAACCTTCTAATAACTGATAAATTGGCAATTTAATTTTAATCCTTAATTTAATTGTTGCCAAAAAAAATTATTCTTTTTTGGACAGAAAAAAAGAAAAAAAAAAACGTGAACAATAAAAATTACATTTATTTAAAATATTTAATTTTATTCCTTAATTTAATTGTTGCCAAAAAAATTATCATTATTTTTTCGACGGAAAAAAAAAAAAAAAAAAAAAAAAAAAAACGTGAACAATAAAAATTACATGTATTTAAAATGAGGAAAGTAAATTAAAAAAATCGTATCGTTACAAATAAGATACCAAATGAAAGATGCAATTTTTGTGAATCCAACGGATTAAACAGCTTATCGATCGGACAATTAGATTTTTTAAAATTAACTAATGTATGTATTTTATAAATTTTCTTTCACAAACACAAACGTGTAGTATACAGCCTGTACAACACTAGACCAAATTGAAGTTCAAATTTCATCAATATTTAAATAAATAAATGAAAATAAAAATATGCTTAATGGGAAATATATATAACCATTAAAAGTTTAGTTGTCTAAAATATGTCAGAAATAGCGCTCATAGCATATTGTTACAAGGTATTAAGTCTTATTTTTACAAGGGATAAAATCTAAAATGGTGACAAAAATTCAAAAGTCGCCAAAGAGAACTATATTAAGGCGGTACTATGATCATGCTTACAAACCACTCCGTGCAAACCATGAATACTAATAACCACAAAAAATTAATTGTCTCATGCAACAGACGTAGCCGGTCATAGCATATTATAATATTTAGCGTGAAATTGTTATCATTTTTATGGTTGATCGGGGATAAACAAAATAAACATAGGAAATAACGTAAAAGCAAATATTATGTGCACCACGTATAGTGTTGTTCATATGTAACTGGGATTCAAATATAAAGGGGATACTTCATTTTTTTTTTCGATACTATCTATTTCGAAACTGTTATCTAATAAGGACTTAATGCAAGCCTATTGGTAAACCATTGTCTCAGGTAATAGGGACAAGCGCCCGAGTTTTAGCGGATGACCAAATCGCTACCGAAGGCAGCAGGGATCCGAAGCGAGCTTTTGAGCAATTTTAGTATTCTATTTTATTTTTATAAAGCTATATAGAAAAGAGTTTCCTTTAAATTTAGTGACCAGCGAAGCGGGCAAAGCCTGCTAGTATAGGATAAAATCGTTTGTCCTGAGTGAGTGCGTAAGTGAGTGAATGAGAGATTCATCATCGCCCAGCCCAAACCCCTGAACCTAGAAGTACAAAATTTTGTGACAGTGTTCCTTCTATAAACGTTGACATCTACTAAGAAGCGATTTTACAAAATTCGCCCCCCCCCCCCTCAAGGAGGAAGGGGAGAGAAAAGGGAGGGCAAAACGTGATTTCACAAAATCCTTCATATCTCAAACAAATAAACAGATATACGTGAAATTTTTGCTTTAAAATACAACTAACACAAGTACTTAAAAAAAAGTTTCTGAAATTTTAGAAATTTGGTCCCCAAGGGTGGGGAAGGGAGCAAAATATGATTTCACATAATCCTACATATCTCAAAAAACAAACAACAACAACAACAACAACAAAAAAAAAAAACAGATGTACGTGAGATTTTTGCTCTAAAATATAGCTAATACAAATATCTAAAAACCAATTTTTGTAATTTTAGAAATTTGTCCCATGTGGGGCGAAAGTGGGGAGGGAGGGTGCTATGAGGAAAAAATAGAAATACAGTCATACCGTTCAAAATTGGTACAGATAGGTTTTAGTGGCCTGCAAGTCGAATGAGGATATTTTCGAAAGTGTAAAGTTATTAGGAGGGACGGGAAGGGGGGGGGGCGGAGGGGCAAAAAAATAAAAATAGAGTTAGATCGTTTAAAACGGGTATATAGTGGTTTTTATACCTGCAAATCAATTGCGGATATTTTCGAATTTGCAAAATTTTTAGGTTAGCCGGAAAGGAAGGGGAGAGGGGGGGGGGCGAAGGGGCAAAACAATAGAAATAGAGTTAGATCGTTCAAAATTGGCACATATAGATTTTTGAGACCCATAAATCGAATACAGATATTTTTGAAAGGGAAAAATTATTAGGATACACGGGAAGAGGGGAGGCGAAGGGGCAAAAATGTAGAAATAAAAGTTAAAGCGTTGAAAATTAATATTATTAGGCTTTAAGACCCGATAAATCGATTGCGGATATTTTCGAAAGTGTAGAATTATTACGAAGGGCGGGAAGGCGGGACGGGCGCAGGGACAAAAATAAAGAAATTCAGATAGAACATTGGAAATTACTATTATTAGGTTTAAAAGCCAGAGAAAACGATTGCGGATATTTTTGAAAGTGTAAAATAATTAGGAGGGGCGGGAACAGTGGGCGAAGGAATACGCGGGCCGCGCGTGCGTGTATACGCTGCCGAAGGGATTGGGGACCCTGTGTGACATTTTCCCCGATCAGTTTTTTTTTTTTTTTACATGACAAAAATCAATGCAATTTTGATAATTCATTAATTATAGTGATTCATTTAAAAACAGTGACCAGTGAAGCGGGCGTAGCCTACTAGTCATTCTATATAACAGCCTAGCCCCACTAGCTGTTTAACACGTGCACAAATGTTTAACCATAGCTTCTCATAATAAAAAATTTACATAAGAAGTTCGGTGCAATCATAATAAACTGATGCTGAGATGTAATCTAGTGAAATATCATAATAGCAGATCCAACTATCGGCTGATATACACCTAAATAAAATCAACATTCACTTTCATAATAGTTATCTCACATTCATTTAAAAATAGTGACCAGCGAAGCGGGCGTAGCCTACTAGTCATTCTATAAACAGCACCACTAGCTGTTTAACATGTGCACAAAACTTTAACCATAGCTTCTCATAATAAAAATTTTACATAAAAAGTTTGGTGCAATCATAATAAACAGATGCTGAGGTATAATCAAGTAAAATATCACAATAGCAGATCCAACTATCGGCTGATATACACCTAAATAAAGTCAACATTCGCTTTCATTATCTCACATTCATTTAAACACAGTGACCAGCGAAGCGGGCGTAGCCTACTAGCCGTTCTATATAACAGCACCACTAGCTGTTTAACATGTGCACAAAACTTTAACTATAGCTTCTCATAATAAAAATTTTACATAAGAAGTTCGGTGCAATCATAATAATCTGATGCTGAGATGTAATCTAGTGAAATACCATAATAGCAGATCCAACTATCGGCTGATATACACCTAAATAAAATCAACATTCGCTTTCATAATAGTTATCTCACATTCATTTAAAAATAGTGACCAGCGAAGCGGGCGTAGCCTACTAGTCTTTCTATAAACAGCACCACTAGCTGTTTAACATGTGCACAAAAGTTTAACCATAGCTTCTCATAATAAAAATTTTACATAAAAAGATTGGTGCAATCATAATAAACAGATGCTGAGATATAATCAAGTGAAATATCACAATAGCAGATCCAACTATCGGCCGATGTACACCTAAATAAAGTCAACATTCGTTTTCATAATATTTATCTCACAGTTATATGCCACAGAAATTGAGATTCAACATTCCTGTTCACGGGGCAAATTGCACGTCAGTAGTGCCACCTGTAGGCCGATATATACCGAAATTAAATCTCTATAGTGTTTTGTAATGGTTCTCTCATATACTAAGTTTTGCGCAAATGTATTCAATAGAATCTGAGCTATAGCCTTTCCGTTATCGAAGAAAATTGTATGTAGTGCTATCTATCGGCCGATATACACCCAAATTGAATCAGCATAATGTCTCATAATAGCCTTCTGAGATATCAATCTTTGTTTTATTATACGCAATAGAACCTGAGATATAGCCTTCGCCAAAATTGCAAAAATCGCTGTACAGCAGCTGCACTTGTTGAGCAATTTGCACCAAAAGTTGGTAGGCACTAATTTAGTTCAATGAGCATCTACTTATAAATTTATATGCAATTCCGTGCAATAGTTTCTGAGATACAGTCGCCACAAAATTTTTGTCACACACACACACAGATAGACTTTTTTACTTTCTTCTACATTCAATAGAAGAACGTATTGGATTCGTAAAAATTTTCGACCTCGAGTTTTTGTTGGATTTACACGTTTTGAGAGCTGTAGAACACGATTTGACCATTTTTAGAAAATGTCTGTCCGTTTATCTGTGTGTGTGTGGCAAAATTTTGTGGCGACTGTATCTCAGAAACTACTGCACAGAATTTCATACCAATAAATGTGCATAAATAGAATTGTTTTTTAATAATCATTATGAAATTTACAAGAATTATTTATAATAGAGATAGTCAAATGGGAAAAAAATTTTGTATATGTAGAAGCATCGCCTCTCGAGGGGTATAAATTTTCATCATGGGTATCTTTCAAAAGAGCTCGCCAATACCTCTAAAATGAATGGTTGAACCATAGATCTGCGATAACTTAAAATAAAGTTATCGATTTTTTTTTATTTAATATCGAGAATAAAATGAACTTTTTTTTTTTTTTTTTTTATATATATATATATATTTAGTGCTATACTACTTCTCTAAAATGGAAAGCGTACTGCATTATCATGGAAGATAATTTTATTAAATAATGATTTTAATAAATTATTTTTACTGGGTGAATTTGCATAGGAAAATATAGAACAAAGTCATGTGGTGGCCACAACATTCTATTCTAGCATCATACTTTTTTTTTTTTTTTGAAATGGTCAAATCGTATTCTGGATCTCTCACAACGTGTAAATCCATCGAAAACCGAAAATTGAACAATACTTTCTTCTGTTGATTATAAAAGAAAGTAAAAAATACATTAAGTGATGAATAATTATGGAAACAAATTTTCCCATAGGCACGTGGGCCACGGCTATTGGCGAAATTAGATATTGTCTCCTGAGTGTTAAAAAAGTGGTTTTTGGCTATTTATCAGTGTGTAGTGTGTTATGCATGTGTGTGGGGAATTTTCTGATTATCACATTTCCGAAATGAATAAAGATAAAACGACGAAACTTCAGAAATAAGACAGGTATAGTGTACAGTCGCTTTTTTCAACTTTTGGTGAAAATTAGAAAGCTGGAAGTTGGATTGTAAATACATATCTAAAAGTGTCTCAAGCGATTTTCTTCAAAGTTCCTATAAACGCCCTTTAAATGTCTTTTCGTATATATTAATTGTTTAGTTCAGGAAATAAATTGATAGTCGTCCTGTGTAAAAAGGTTAATTTTAGGGTGTTGAATTTTTCTCTTCTGATGAAGAGTAGTGTTTGATTAATTCGACCCAGAACTATTATTGCATGTTCTTGAATTAAAAAAAATGTTCTTATTCTTATCTTTCAACAGATTTTTCTTGTTAAACAACCTTTTTATGCATGCATGATGCATCTTCTGCACTACCACCACCAACAAAATATCTTAGAGCGTATAAAATAACTTTGAAGAAAATATTGAAAACGTAAAAATTTTCGACTTCCAGTTTCCGATGGATTTATACGTTTTGAAAGGTCCGGAACTCAGGCTGACCATTTTTAGAAAATGTCTGTCGGTGCATGACAGAAATTTTGTATCAACTTTGGTACAAATCGTCCAAGAGGTTTTGTTGCATTTCCTACTTATTGTTTTTTCCCCCCATAATTTTTAATTCGGCAGTATGAGAAAATATGCACAGTGAGAATTATTTTTAGCCATCATTATGAAACAATATATATATATATATATTTATTTATTTATTTATTTATTTAGAAATGTAACAGTCATTCAGGAAAAATGTTTTGTATATTGTGGGTAGGAGCATTGTTCTACCAGTACCAGCCCCGCCTTATACTTGGGTACTAGGCCTTTGTGGAATGTCCTCCGTGGGAGTCTTTTTGACCATCCTAGCCTATATTTTCGCGAGTTTCGAAGAAAACCATGGAAAACTCTTAAAGGCTATTTCGATGAACGCGACTTGGGATCGAACCCGACACTTCTCGCCTATCTCGACCGTCATCTTCATCTGTAGGACTCAAAATGGACTTTCTTTTGAAATTTAATGTAATACTTCTATGAGATGAAAATCGTCTACATTCATCATCGAAGATGATTTTAATATTTTGTACTGCATGTATTTGTATAAGAAAATACAGAAGAAAGTTTTGTGATTGTCAATTGCCATAACATACTACCTACTGCCTTGTTCACGTTTAGCGCAGTCATTGTTCTGGTGAAAAAAATCGAATTATAATTTTTCTATCTCTAACTCAATTCCCCATACGGTGGAATTCCGATCAAATTTAAATAATTAAAATTCCTACTAAATAAATTTTGGTTAGAAAATATTTGGTGGCGCCATCTGTTTTCTTCCAGTGAAACTAAAAACTAACATTTAGTCTACATTCCGAACTGGATTTTTTTTTTTTTTTTTTTCCGAACTGGATTTTTTGGAAAATTTAGCTATTTACCTTAATCGTGATAAAATTGTCAATGAAAAATCTGATTCCACTTTGCTGTCTAAAGCCTGGAAAAAATTGTTTAATTCAATGAAATAATTTCCTTCATTTTGTTTATAACACAATAATAGTTATAATTAAATAATTCCAAATAAATAAATAAAAAGAATAATAATAATAATAAATTAATTAATTTTATTAAATTTACTTTTTAGTATAATATTAATTAAATAATAATAATAATACATTAATTAATTAATTAATTTAAAAAAATTAAATAAATAAAATAAAATATAAATAAATAAATCATTAAAAAAATAAAATAAAATAAATTTTGTTTATTCCTTCCCTCCCTCCTTTTGTTTTTGTGTGTGCATGTGTGTTCCTCTCTGATTGGTCCTGCATGATGCTTCCTATTGGTTGTTTGTGTTGCTCCTCCCCCTCTGGATTTTGCCCTGCTTTCAGTCTTGCTTTTGCCTCCAAGGCAGTAGCACGTGTTTTTTTTTTTTTTTTTTTTTTTTAACCTGATGAAGGAAGGCTACGTCCTTTCGAAACCGGTTGTGCTGGCTTAAAATTTATAGTGTGCGAAGAAGTCTTATTGTCTATTTAACATTTAGTGTCCAAAAAAAGTAAAAAAGGAAGAAAAAGAAATTTTAGACTTTAATTCTTTAATCTTCTTTTTTTTTTTTTTTTTAAGGAAATAATCTGGTGTGTCACTTACACGACTTTCTCTTACCCTGATATTTAATACTATAAATACAGGTTGGAGATTAAGAGGTAAGATAACGATGTTATGTAAACCTATGTTAAACAATTCAAATTAGGCTTCGGGAGAGTTTTATATGATAATTAGTTCTGTGTGAGGGGGGCTACCGCCCCCCTCAACCCCCCGTTTCATTAATGCACCTACATTTATATAGAATTTAATTCAGTTATTAAAAAATAATTTATTAAAATTATAATTTAAAAAAAAAATATCTCTTATGATAATGCTGACGATTTCCATATTAGAGAAGTAGTATAACACCAAATATCCAAAAAAAAAGTCCATTTTATTCTCAATATTTAGAAAAAAAAAAAATAAATAAATAAATACGTTTTTTTTTTTTTTTTTTTTTTGTTAAAAGAAAAAAAAAATCGATAACTTTGTTTTAAATTATCGCAGATCGATGGTCCAACCATTCGTTTTAAGGGTATTGGCGATATATTTTGAAAGATACCCATCATGAAAATTTACTCCCCTCGAGCCGGGACTTCCCCCCCCCCCCAGGGGAAGGCGAGGCTTTTACATACACAAAAAAAAAAAAAATCCCAGTTAACTATCCTATTACAAAAAATATATATTCCTTTCATTTGGTTTAGTGCAGTCTATAGATGTTAAACTAAACTCTACTTACCTGCAATTTCCCCCATAGACGTAATGTATTTGAATACTTTTGTGTGCCCCTGTACACGAACCATTCCTTTCATCTCAACGAAAAGCTTACTGTAGCATCCCTATATGATACACATTTAGAATACCAAGTTTGAACTTTCTGCCATAATTTGTTTTTGAGATATGCTGATAACAGACAGACACAGAGACCATTTGCTAAAAATATGATTTTCGTATTCAGGGGACCTCAAAACGTGTAAATATAACAAAATCACGCGTTCGAAAATTTGACTCAAAAACAATACTTTCTCTACCTTATGAGTAAGGGTAAGAGAAAGTAAAAAAAAAAGCATGTCCTTTGAAAGATTTTAAAACTAAACATTTATCTAACAATTTGCATATGGAAACATTTTTTGAAAAATTTCAGCTTGAAATATAAGTAGATAAATTCAATAATTTTAAAAAGCATAATAGTCTTTTTACTTTCTTCTTAGAAGAAAGTATTGGATTTGTAAAAATTTTCGACTTCCGGTTTTCGACGAATTTACACGTTTTGAGAGATCTAGAACACGATTTTACCATTTTTAGAAAAAGTCTGTTTTTGTCTGTCTGTGTGTGTGTGACAAAAATTTTATGGCGACTGTATCTCTGGAAATACTGCTAACTGCTCAGAATTGTATACACACTAAGTGACAAAAAGAAAAAAAAAAAAAAAAAAAAAGAAAGAAAGAAAAAAAAAAAGCCGCACTTGGATATTTTCCATTTCTCTTTCTGCCAATCGCCAATTTTATTGTTTTAAAAGTAAATTTTCAAACAGATTTTATTATGTTGTGTTCCCAGCACAATTTAGGATTGAGTCAAGCATTAAGAAGAAGACGCAATTGTTCGAAAAATTGTAATTTTAGAAAATATTTTAAAAATGGCAAGAGTAAGGCAATTAACGATACCACAAAAAATATTAATTTTAGAGAGAAAATCAAAAAATATCGTAATACGCGGGATGGCAAAATAATTAAATGTTAACGAAATATTAGTAAGATAGTTTTTAGTAAGATATAAAATTTTTTGGCCGCTAAACACTTTTTCTGAATCTCTTTTTACGTTCTAAATGTAATACAAACCGCTTTTATAAGCAATGGCTTTTTAACTTACGGTCATCTCGCTTGGATGGGCTAAAGCCAAATTTCCAGTTTAAACGGCCAAAAAATTTTATATCTTGCTAAAAACCATTTTACCAATATTTCGTTTTTTCGTTAAGATTTAATTATTTTGCCATCTCACCTGTTAAAATACTTTTTGATTTTCATTCAAAAATTAATACTTTTTGCAGCATCGTTAACTGCCTTATTCTTACCTTTTTTGAAATATTTTCTAAAATTACAATTTTCTTGACAATTGCATTTTGTTTTTAACCCTGACTCAATGCTAAAGTGTATGTGGAGGACAACATAATAAAATCTGTTCGAAAATTTGCTTTTTAAACAATAATATTGGCGGTTGTAGAAGGTGAAAAAGAAAATATCCAAGTGCGCCTTTTTAGGTAGATTCCTTATAGGAGATCTACCTATTGCAATGGTTCTCATGACACGACTTCTGGAAAATTTCTTCATATCTTCACCGATCATGACCCCTAGAACCCAAAACCACCCTCCATTCAAAAGTTTATATATATATATATATATATATATATAGGTATATATATATATGTATAACGCTTTTTCCCATGTTAAGTTGTGAACACGATAACTGTAGTAATTTTTATTTAAATTTAACCAGCTGGGGATATGTTGTCAGGACAGTAAAAATCTCGGTCGAGTTCGTAGATGGGGTATCCAGCTCAAAGGGGGTGGAAATGGTGGGGGGAGGAAATTTTCATTTGCCCATAATTTCTTTAATATTGAAAATAGGAAAATACTTCAAATCAGGCGAATTACCGCCTTACCCTAAAGAACAATTTCTGTATTTAAACTTTCTCGATAACTTCAATTGCTTAAAAGTTACAAGTTAAAAAGTGATTTTTCGTCAATTGTAATGAAGCCGACTTTTTCTTTAGCTTTAATTTATAATCTAATGCTTACGTCACGTGCAAACAATAATGTAAAAGATAGCTGAAAATATAAAAACCATGGTAAAAGTTTTAATTAATCATTTTAAAATATAAAATTAAAATAATACGCTAGTCTTGGTAAAAATATCGTTTGTGGTGAATCCGCGTTTGTAATGATCGATAGATGGAGCTTTCTCAACTGCAATTGTTAGTAAATATAATAGCCACGTGTATTAATTTATTGTTCTTTCTTGTTGTTCTATCATTGTTTGAGCGTGAAAGCTATCAGTGGTATGATATATTCACCTTAGCCCACCAGAGGGCGAGCATTTCATTACAATCGCGGATAGTTTAGAACACTGGTTTACGCAAGAATTTAAATTTACGATTGAAATTGAGAGTAATACGTTGCAGCTTCCTTTGACTTTTTATCTTGTGGAAACAAGATATACGGAAGCGAAATGATGACGTCACTGGCCGTTCGTGGATGCAAGAAAAATATTTCTTATATTAAACGCCCATTGGATTTTTTGTAAAAAATTATTAAAAACCGAGAAAAATTATTTCCCGATTTTAATCCCCATATTGAGGTATAGGTATGTATTAGTTATCATGTGCATGTGTTAGATTAAGTTGTTTTTGTTGTAAAATTGATAAAATTTGAATTTTAAATTTCAAAACTCTAGAAAAAAAAAAAAAAAAAAAAGGCAAACTTCCATATTCGATTGAAAATATAAGCATTTCCTCTCAAAGGATGATAGTTACACAATAAATATCCAATTAATATAATAATTAAAAGGAAAGTGATAAATATTCTATCATAATTTAAAGTCAAATTTGTTTTCAAATGTCTAAATGAAGTATCTGATATAAGATACTAATATTTTGCAGCGAAAGATATTTGACATCGGTCATCCTTGGCGGGAAAAAAAATATCACCAAATTATCTGGCGAACATAATATAATTCCTTTCAAAAATCATGGTTATTTTCACAACTTATATTAAGAGAGTAATGAATAATATGAAACAATATTTCGTACAATATATATTACGAAAATATACATCTGGCATGTATATTTTCGTATTACGTTTTTGATCGCCAAATACAAAAAACGCCAGGGGTGACAGTTTTGAAATTTAAAATTAAAATTTTGTCAATTTGACAGCAAAATTACTCAATCTAACACATACATACGATAACTAATACATATCTATACCCAAATACAGGGATTAAAATCGGGAAATAATTTTCCTCGATTCTTAATAATTTTTTACAAAATATCCAATGGGCGATTAACATGGGAAATCATTTTCTTGCATCCACGGTCGGTCAGTGACGTCACACTTCGCTTGTGTATTGGTCTGTGAAGAGATATGAGGTTTTTGCGTGGGAAGAATATATAATCTGCCAATTTTCATCGCCAAGCTCGCCAAATTTTGTCATCAAATAACTAATTTCGTCGGCAAGTCCAAAAATTTCGTAGTCAACTATCAAATTTTGCGCGAAATCACAAATTTCCAGTTTTGTCACCAAATTGTATATATTTATGGCTTCTATTTGTTGAATGATTATGAGCTTGGATTTTAAAAAATTAAAACATTTACTGACCAATTAATCTAGCCTACAATTTTAAGTAGAATTTGAATAGTAGTAGTTGATAATTAAATTTCTTAAAAATAGAATAGCGACGTAAATAATGCAATGTGTGGGAACAAAGACACATTGGCTAAGTATGTGATAATGCATATGTAATGTTTCTTTACTTTTGTAATTAAGAGTCCCCAGTAGTCAGATACCTTCCTTTCTCTTCCCCATGTAATTCAATGGGATTTTTGTTGCTTTGTATTTGCTGGATATCTCGCTCAAAAATAAAGTTTTTCGAATTCTGTGTTTTTAATTCCATTCTTTGAACATGCCACTTTTTCTCTTACTAAGAATTTTTTTTTAAAAATAAATTTCAATATTTTATTTCATTAAGAAAACTTAAGGATATAATTTTCAATCTTAAAAAGAAATATTTAAATTGTATTTTTTTAAAAATTGCTTAATAAGAAAAAAAGTGGCATATTTAAAGAGTGGAATTCAAAAAACAGAATTTGAAAAACTTTATTTTTGCAAGAGATATCCGAAAAATACAAAGCAGCAAAAAATCGCATTGGATTACATGGGGAAGGAGAAAGGAAGATACCTCACTACTGGGGACCCTTAACGTAAAGGAATCTACCTTTGCCTTTAAGCTTGCCGAAAAGGGATTTTTTTTTTAAATTTATTTATTTTTGTAGCTTAGTGTATATGCTTATTATTGTGTATTGCGTTTAAAAAGAAAATTTTATGTAAATTTTTATTAAATACTTCGTAGAGTGTAATAAAGCAAATTATTAAATCAAAAATGTACATAAGTATCATGTTATGTCAATGACTTTTGTATTATACAAACATGAAAGTTTTATTTGTTTCAATCATCAGTTTTTAAATTATTACAAATACAGAAGGTATAAGTCAATTTTTCTGCAGTGCGGCTTTTTTTTTTTTTTGGGGGGGGGGGGGGTCCTTTAGTGTAAATTTATATGTAGATGCACCTTGACCTAAATTAGTGCCTGTCAACTTTTGGTGTCAACTTCTCAACAGATGGCGCTGGTATACAGCGATTTTCGCAATTTAAGGGGAACCTATATCTCTGGTTCTATTGTGTATAATCAAACAAAACTTGATGTGAGAAGGCCATTATGAAACATTATGCTGATTCAATTTGAATGCTTATGGGCCAACAGGTGCTGCTGTTATACAGCGATTTCCGCAATTTAACGAAAGGCTATATTATTAGAAACTTTGTGTACACCAAGAAAGAGCAGTCACAGACGAGAGAAAATATAACTCTAGTCTAATAAACAAGTGTGCTGTTTTAGTCGGGTGGAACAAATTCACGATCATACAGATATGTAGATGACTGGTTTTGAAACTCACTAGCCTTAGGATTTGAATGGTTTTGCAGCACATAAAGATTTTCAAATGCAAATAACATAGGGATGGAGCTGCTCTGGCATGGTTTCTTGTTTCCAGGTGGTGAAAATGTTTACTTAGAACTCAGGAAATTAAAAAACCCATTTTCTAAATTTAAGGAGTTTGCCAGTTTTGCAGTTAGATTACAAACTTAAACTTTGAAATTATGAAAAGCATTACTTAACTTGAAATTCAGTTTTAGTAATTTCCAAGCATAGCCCTAATACAAAAGCATACCAGAAAGTCTTTGCCCCTACTTTTTTTTTTTTTTTTTTTTTTATATAAGCTACAATAAGTAACAAACAGGATGTGTACTATTCTACATACTTTACACTATTTTTCCACATAGCCCTTGCACTAGTTCAGACAATTGTTTCATTGTAGTACTAAATTTGAGATGCCTCTGTGGTAGCATTCATCTGGCTGATTGTGAAACCAGTGTCAAATTGCTGTCTTGGATTCATCATTGCACATGAATCAGAATAACTGTACTTCCAGAAACTTCTTCATTAGACTGAAAATGGGGAAATCAGAAAGGGTGAGATTTTAACTGTATGGTGGTGGTCCAGACTCTTCCAGTGAAATGACCAGAGCTTGTCGAAGGTTCTGATTGCCACATGTTGCCTCACATTGTTGTGGTGGATAAAAAATGTTGTCCTCATCGAAAATTCCTCAGTGCTTTCACCTGATGGTAGCCCGTAGATGTGACTGTGTGGAATAATAAGTCTGCTTTGATGGTTGCACCTTGTGCATTCTCATACACAGCATAGATGCAACTAGACTCTAAATATGACTTCATGACTTAATATGGAGGATAGCCCTGAGCAGGACACTCAGAGGTCTATGCAGATAGGTCTATTGATACCTATCGACTCTGAAGGGGGGAGGGGACAGAATTATCAAAAAGCAAACAAGGAATGTGCCTGGGATGCATATTTAGAGAGAGTCCCTAAATTAACTGCACGTTGCCAAATAGTATTTTTAATCCACAGCATAAGCTTTTTAGTGTTCATAGTTAGTTTTCTGGTTTATAGAAATATTTACCTAATCATTTTTCTTGCACCCCATTTCCGTACCCTGTTAGGCAGGGGCATTCAACAGATACTTTTGTCCCGATCTGTAAGACATTCAGGTAACTGAAGAAGGTATGAAATACTCATTCTCCCTCTCAGAAATTGAAATGTCAGACACCTTCTCCAAAAAATATATGCTTCCTTATTTTTTTTGTGTAGTTCCCTCCCCTCCCCCTAGTTACGCTATTGATACACTGTGAACATGTGAAGCACAACCACCATCTTCAACAACAATCAATAGCAGTGCTGTGCTGCAGAGCTGTTGGCAAATAAAGCCGTTTTGGTCCAAGAAAGGTCCACTGCTGTGAATGGATATGTTGACCAGTGGCGGCTCGTGAACCGAAAATAGGTGAAGAGCTCAAAAATATTTAAGTATTTTTAATGATAATTTTTATTGAGCATGGTCTTAACTTAAATTAACTAAAAATATTTATAGTGTGGCATATATAAACGAATGGTGAATGATTTTAATTTCATATCCTATACATATGACTATATTCATATGAAATATATATGTTCATTTCACTTTGTTTAATGCAGTCTAAAGGTATTAAATTGTAATTTGAATTCTCTTGGGTGTTAAAATACGTCTACCAGAAATTTGACCTTGACCTAACACCCATAATGTATTTGAAATCGAATCGCTTAGATATTCCTGTACACTGTACACATCGCACATGTACACAAACCATTTGCTTGATTTTAATAAAAATTTTCAAGAAGCATTCCTGTATGACACCTGTAAGTTTAGAATACTGAGTTTGGACTTCTGCTAATATTTGGTTGTGAGTTAAGCTAAAAACAGAGTCACAGACAAACCAACTGCTAGAAACCTGATTTTCAGATTCATCCACTGAACATGTAAAAGCAGCAAAAACTCAATTTCGAAAATTTGACTTGGAAACAATACTTCCTCTACCATCAAAAGAATAAAAGAAAGTAAACTAGTATGTTGTGGCCACCACAAGGCTTTCTTCTATATTTTCCTATACAAATTCACTAAGTGCAAATAATTTATTAAAACTATTATTTATTAAAATTATCTAACATGATGAATGAAAATGATTTTCATCTTAGAGAAAACTAATACTAAATATCCAAAGAAAGACAGTTTTATTGTCTGTAAATAATATCTTTAAAAATGCATTTTTATATTTATAATAATTATGTCACAGTAGTAGGAGAATGTACGTTGAACCCCATAAGGAGCAAAGAGCTGTGGGGCTGCGGAGTCCGGAGCAGGAGCAGGGTCAGCGTGTTATCTTATCAGCGTTCTTCCGGTGTCGCATGAGCCTAAAAGATAAGGATGTTATTATCTTTGATGACTATTATTTTAATTATGATTTTAAAATTAATTGTAAACTTAGAAAAAATTATGGAAAATTTAAATATTCTGATTTTTAAAAGATGGTTTTAATGATCGGTGGTGCTACCATCTGTTAGTCGATTTGAGAGAATTTAACGAGATAAAAATAGGCAATGTATTTCGAGGACTTACCATTTTTCGCGATGGTCAGAGAATTTATTTGAATGAATTTAGGTGTTTCCATTCGGAGATTGTAAATTTATATTAGTAAATTTTTGCAGAGTTTATAGAACATGTTGATTTAAGAACTTTGTGGAATTAAGTGCTGATTATATACCATTAATTTAGGTGTCATGTGATTTTTTTTTCAATCAATCAGAAGCATGGGTTTTTAATGAATAGTATTATAAAATTAAGTGATTTTAGTATGCAAGTTTCAGAAAAAACCACGGAAAACTTTAAATCTCGTATAAAGAATGGGTTTAAATTATGATGAAATTTCTACTATTTAAACGATAAAGATTTTTAAATCAGATCTTTTTTATAGTAATTAGAAAAATTTACAGAATGGAAAATTTAAATGTTGTGATAAGTGCATGATTTTTCTGTCATATGCAGTAATAGAGTGATTAATAATTGTGTAATCCACTGTTTATCTTTGAAATAGTGTATTTAAAGAACTTTATCAGTGCACTTTCTTAAATTACGGGATGTTGATATTATCTTTTACACTTGCAATTTTTAGTTTGAACTTAATAAAATAGATATATTGTCTTCTAGACTAATATATTTCAAATAAATAGAGAATCTTGTGAACGAGTTGTCTTAGAAATTTTGTGAAGGAAAATTTAAATAATGTGGTAAGTGCATATTTACGGTTATATGTAGAAATAGTGATTAAGAATTGGGTCGTCGTCTGTTTATCTTTGCAATTCAGGAAATGTTTAAACATAAGATCTTGATTATATACTTTTAAATAGATAATGTATATTTTGAATGAGTTGTATTAGAAATTATGTAAGAAGATATTTTTATGTACATAATTGCTAGATAAGTAGTTTTTGTTTAAAAATATGTGATTTAGGATGAAACTTTGATAGTGAATTCACATAGATAACTACAGAGTTGCGATAACTGATAGCGTTTTCCGAATATTTAAAGTGTTAACCAATATCAGTTGTTTTTATTTTCTCGGATAAAGTCTATTAATATATTTTTATCAACTAGCTATTAATAGTGAAAAGTTTAACTAAGAATTAATTAATAATCGCGTTGAGGTTTTGAATATGTAATGATGATATTTTTAGAAATGTACTTGCTTTTTTATGACATGGAATTGAACCCGTCACCTTTCAAATGAAGTCTTAACCAATTAGAAATTTATTAAATTTGGAATCGAACCCGCTATACTTTTCAACTTAAGTGGTCATATTTAATATTGTAGTTTTAAATGAAGACCCACCCGCTGCATTTTTTGAGTAAATTTTAACATTTAGTTTAAGGCACTGTTTTATATAATTTTTAGTGTGAAAAAATATTAAATAGTTAAGGTTTAATATGTAATTTTGAAATAATAAATAGTAATAAATGAATAAGATTTAGTTTTGACTTCAAATTTTGATCATTTAAACAAAATTTTTTAACCTTATATGTATTTATACACACACCATTTTAGCTGTATAATCTTTTAAAGCACACTTACAAAAAATATTTAACATTTTAAATGCACTTTTACTCTGATTAGCATGCTTACATATGTATATTCGTGTATTACTGTTTAAAGAGTATGCACAAGATTTTTTTTTTTTTTTTTTTATTAAAATAGTCACTCGAATTTATTTTGATAAAGGAAATTGACGACAAAATTAAGGTATAAATTGAGAGCAACGGAAAAATTTCATCAGTTGCTGCCTTATTTTCGTGGAGTGCGGACGTTTAATTTGGTTGCTGCGTAATACTCTGACTGTCGAAGCAAGAGATGGATCGACTTGAAGAAATGCCTGTTCAACAAACTTCTTCATCTATACTTCTGACGATATGAAGTTGACTTGCCCGACTTGTATATGCTACTTCCTCTAAAAAATCTAACTTGGCTAGACATATGAAGATTCACAGCGGTCGAAAACCGCATATTTGTGTTATATGTAAGAAAGCATTTGCTAGGATAGATGATTTAAAGAGACATTCGAAAATTCATGAAAAGATCCCTATAGAATATGAATGCAATCAATGCAGTGAAACTTTTAGATGGAAATACGAGTTACTGAAACATGTTAGAAAGAACCACCGAAAATCTTCACCTCAACATTCATGTGATGTGTGTGCTGAAACCTTTGCATGGAAATACAAGTTGTTGGATCATATCAGAAAAAATCATTCAAAGTCTCCACCCCAAAATTCATGTGATGTATGTGCTGAAACCTTTGCATGGAAATACAAGTTATTGGATCATATCAGAAAAAATCATGGGAAGTCTTCGCCCCAACATTTATGTGATGAATGCAGTGAAAAATTCAACCGCAAACATGATTTATTGAAGCACAAGAGAATGAATCATCAAAAGCCATTAGTACCTATTATGAATTTTGACCAAGTTCTACTTAAGGAAAAAACTATGCATTTTAAAAGGCGAAATACACTTAATGTTTTCACAACCACCACCTTTGACAATGAAAATGGTGATATGGACTTGTTTTCATTTTTTAATAATTTAAGAACTGACCTTTTAAATGAACTGAACTATCAATTAAGTGAGAAAAAAGCGATGAAATGGTATATAGTTGTAAACGTTACCCTTAGTCGCTCTACTATAGATGGAGAAGAATTTATTTCCCCTCACTTTCGATCAAAAATGGAGACGGCATTTTTAGCAAGTGATATGGATAATGATCTGCAAATAGCTTTTAACAAGATAATGAAGAGTTTTGATAATTTTAATGAACGAGGATCAGGGTGGAATTTAGTAACAATCAATATATTAGAACTACGTATGGCCAAATTTAACCCATTTTAGATGCGACACCTATTTTTGCAATTGAAATGTTTAAATAAAAGTATGTCTATGAAAAACTTTATGTCTTATTTCCAATTTAAATTATCATTTAAGTTTTTTATATTGTTATTATACAAATTTTATTCATGCATTTAGAATTTTTACCCGTAAAATTTTTTATAATTTAAACATTTAGATAAATGAAATATATATAAAGCTTATTTAAAATTAATATATTGATACTATATTCCGAATTTTAATAGATAATGTTGAAGAACATTAAGGTTTAATAGTTGCATAGTTATATTTTATGTGCATATATAGTACTTTTGCGATGTTATGTAGCTTATTAGATGTCCAATAGTTATAAATATTGCAAAAATGTTGAAGTACATTAAGGTTTAATAGTTATATTTTATGATGAACAATACTTATAAATGATGTAAAAATGTTGAAGTACATTAAGATTTAATAGTTGCATAGTTATATTTTATGTGCATATATAGTACTTTTGCGATGTTATGTAGCTTATTAGATGTCCAATAGTTATAAATATTGCAAAAATGTTGAAGTACATTATGGTTTAATAGTTATATTTTTTGATGTTATGATGTTATGTAACTTATTAGATAAACAATACTTATAAATATTGCAAAAATGTTGAAGTACATTAAGGATTAATAGCTGCATAGTTATATTTTATATGCATATATAGTACTTTTGGGATGTTATATAGCTCATTTGATGAACAATACTTATAAATGATGCAAAAATGTTGAAGAAATAGATGGACTAGTATTCAACATGATGGCTTCTTTTGTGGTCACGTGATTTTTCTTTTTTTCGAGCAATCAGAAGCGTGGATTTTTAATGAATAGTATTATAAAATTAAATTATTTTAGTATGCAAGTTTCGAAAAACCGAATAGTATTATAAAATTAAGCCCTTTGTGGAATTAAGTGTTTTTATATATACAGATATTTTTGAGGTACCATGAACCACTCAAAAGTATGTATTTTTAATGAATAGTATTATAAAATTAAGCACTTTGTGGAATTAAGTGTTGATCATATTCAAATAATTTAGGAGTACCATGAACCAATCAAAAGCATGGACAGTATTACCATTATGAAATTAAGTTTCTAAATGATTTAAGTATGCAAGTTTTAGAAAAAACCATGGAAAACTTTAAATATCTACCAGCTTTAAAATCTGTGATGCGCAAATTATTTGTTTTGTCATGTTGATAAACTAGAATTTTTTACGATATTAAAATGATATATATTTGGCGAGATTAATAGGGATTATAAAGAATTTGGCTGCTTCACCGAGTGTACGAATTTAGGATATATTTGACATGATTTCGCCGATAATTACAAATTTAGTGGTAAACCTACAGTATAAATGCAATCGCAAAGAAAATTTTGTCAGTTGCTGTTATATTTTTGAGGAGTGCGCACGTTTAATTTTGTAACTTGGATTTTGTATAACACTCTACTTTTTAGTGAGAGAGATGGATTTATCTGAAAAGATGTCTATTTCAAATGAGTTGTCATCAAACTTGGATACTAAGAAAGTACCGAAAACTTTTAGTTGTGTTTCTTGCAGTATGGTATTTAAACGAAAATGGGATTTGCTTCGTCACATGAAAATTCATCTCAATGAAAAAACTTTTATTTGCAATGAATGCCCGAAAGCATTTACCAGATCAGATGAGTTAAAGAGACATTTAAAAATTCATGAAAAGATTCCTATTGAACATAGATGTGAGCAATGTAGCGAATCCTTTAATCGCAAGTATCAATTGCTGCTGCATATTAGAAAAAACCATCGAAAACCTTTACCAGTGCATTCCTGTGATCAATGTGCAGAAACATTTAGACAGAAATATAAACTTTTAGAGCATGTTAGAGAAAATCATCGAAAACCCTTATCGCAAGCAGCATTAAAGGGGTTGACAAATTCTGACCGAGATTTACTCAAGGAGAAAATTATGCATTTTAAAAGAAAAAATGCTCTTAATACATTTACAATAACCACATTTGATAATAAAAACAAAGATTTGGATTTGACGTCATTTTTAAATAATTTAAGAACTGACATTTTAAACGAATTAAACTTTCAATTAAATGACCAAGGAACATTGAAATGGTATATTAATGTAGAAGTTATTTTTAGTTGTATTTATGAAAATGGAGTGTATTTATGAAAATGGAGAGAAGGATTTTATTACTCAAAATTTTAGGTCAAAAAGTATAACAACTCTTTTAATAAATGATTTGAATAATGATCTTGAAAACGCTTTTAACAAGATGAAAAAGTGTTTTGATGAATTTAGCGAACAAGGATCAGGTTGGACATTAACAGAAATTTTCAAATTAGAACTTTGTATGACTAAATATGGTTCTTTTCAAATGTAATATCTGATTTTACTATATATATTAAAAATTGTTAGTTGAATCTTATAAAATTATTGTAAACTTTGTATAAAAATGATGAATGTAAAAATCTTATAATTTGAAAAATAAAAGTAGGTGTATAAAAATTGTATTTTTAATTATTTATCTCATATAAAAATTTTATGTAAAAGTTTAAACTATTAATCGGATTTTTAAAATAAATGCACTTATGTTAATGTAGAGATATTTTATTTTATTTTTTTATTTTTTTTTTAAATATGATTTTAAAACTATATATTTTAAAACTACATATTTTTTTTTTCTTTTTAAACGTTATTTCATAAATAAATTGATATTTTATAGTAAATATATAATCATAATCTTACCAATTTTAGAGATTGTATAAAAAAATCATGAACTTTGCATTTGACACATAGTCTAGAGTAATACTAATCTACTTAAAAGTTTAACTTTTCTGCATGCTTGAAATTAGACATGAACAAATTATCTGTTTTAACACGTTGATAAACTAAAATATTTTACGAGATTTTTTAATGTGATTGAGGATAAACTAGAATATTTTACAAGATTTGGCTATTAAAATAACATATCTGCTAAGATTTGGCGAGATTTTTTTAATGTATTTGGCAATAAATACTGATTTGGCATTAAACATAAAGTATAAATTCAGTCTCAGAGAAAAATTTAATCAGTTGATGACTTGTTTTCGTGGTTCAGTTTTCATATAGCATTTTTAAAGTTTTACTTTGATTGAATTTATAATGGATCTATCTGAGGAAGGGCGAGTTTCTGTTCATCAACAACCCTCTTCATCATGTTTTGAAGATGAGACTTTACACTTAAAGGATGCAAAGCCATATATTTGTGATATATGTAAGAAAGCATTTAGGAGATCGTACGATTGTAAGAAACACTTAAAAATTAATGAAAAACCTCGCATAGGATATGGGTGTGAATACTGTAGGGAAAATTTTACTCGTAAACGGGATTTTTTAAAACATAATGCAAAAATTCATAAAAAGACTTTACATAATCACAGTTGTGATGAATGTAGTGAAGTGTTTAAGACTAAACAAGATTTATTGAATCATAAAAAAATGCTACATCGAAAGGTTTTACCTGAATATCTATGCGTAGAATGCAACGAAAGTTTTCGATATAAGTATGAATTATTACGTCATAACAGAAAAAATCATCGTAAAGATTCTTCTGCTTACGTATGTACAAAATGCAATGAACGAAATACTCTGCCGATCAACAACTTAGACAGTGAAAATATGAACTTAACGAATTTTTTGAATAATTTGAATACTGCTTTTTTAACCAACAGCTATTCTTTAGCCAAAAGCTTTCATGATGAAAATAACAATATGTATTTTTTAATATTTTTAAATAATGAAAATATGAATACCGAACGCATAACACAAAATATTGACTCACCAACCAACAACTTTGAGAGTGTAAATGCGAACTTAACGAATTTTTCAGATAATCAAAATATTGTTTTCGGTTCATCAACCAGTGAAAATGTGATCTTATCAAATGTTTTGGATAATAATGAAAATGCATACAACGTTTTACCCACTGCTAATGGAAATATGAATACTGAATGTTTGACACAAAGTAATATTTATGACTCACCAACGAACAACTTTGAGAATATAAATGTGGACTTTACGAATTTTAATGTAGAGTGTATGAGTAATCAAAATAATTTTTCACCGGTGAGTGTTGATAACGACTTGTTGACATTTTTGGATAATTTTAATGTACAGTGTATAAGTCAATGTAACCTTAACGATTTAACAACAATTTAGATTTATATGAACCTGTTTTTATATTGACAATAATAATGTAAAATAAATTATTTTAATCAAAAATTGTGTTTTTATTATGAAATTACTTTCTACACACCATTTTATATTACAATAGATACGTTAAGTCACGAAAAAATCTAAACATGTGTAAATATATTTTTGCTTTCTTATTAACTAAATCGTTTAATACATTTATATACAATAAGACTTGGTGATTTTAATTCGTTTTAAAGAAATTCTCTCCCAACAAATTGGAATGGGACGAAGTGACTTATAAAAACCGTAAAATAAAGAACTCTAATATTGCTGATTTATTAAATATTTTCTACGAATAAGAAAGTGCCTATCAATGCACAGGGCGAATTGTTGCAAGCTCTTAATGATATGCCTAAAACCTTTATTAAAAACAAATTTTTGTTATCTTCTGTACCCAAGGAACGAAAACGTCCAAATGTAGCCCCCTATTGGTTAAATTATTAATAAAAAATACTTTTTAATATAAAACACTGGTCTCTTTATTTATGTTTAAATAAAAATATGTTTATGTTTAAATATAAAAATTGGACTTACCTCAACACAGTTGTTAATTTGCGTCCTTCTCTTCTACTCGCACAGTGTGAAATGAGCGATAACGCTATTTCTTATCAAGATCACGTGGTAAGCTTTCTTATCTACTACGTCACATGACATTGTCTAGTATGACGTAGTAAGCTACGTGACTGATAACACAAACCCTACACTAATGTAGTATATGTGAAGTAGTAGATACGTGCTAGATACGTCATATAAATCTAAATTGATGTTAAATCGTTAAGGTTACATTGACTTATACACTGTACATTAAAATTATCCAAAAATGTCAACAAGTCGTTATCAACACTCACCGGTGAAAAATTATTTTGATTACTCATACACTCTACATTAAAATTCGTAAAGTCCACATTTATATTCTCAAAGTTGTTCGTTGGTGAGTCATAAATATTACTTTGTGTCAAACATTCAGTATTCATATTTCCATTAGCAGTGGGTAAAACGTTGTATGCATTTTCATTATTATCCAAAACATTTGATAAGATCACATTTTCACTGGTTGATGAACCGAAAACAATATTTTGATTATCTGAAAAATTCGTTAAGTTCGCATTTACACTCTCAAAGTTGTTGGTTGGTGAGTCAATATTTTGTGTTATGCGTTCGGTATTCATATTTTCATTATTTAAAAATATTAAAAAATACATATTGTTATTTTCATCATGAAAGCTTTTGGCTAAAGAATAGCTGTTGGTTAAAAAAGCAGTATTCAAATTATTCAAAAAATTCGTTAAGTTCATATTTTCACTGTCTAAGTTGTTGATCGGCAGAGTATTTCGTTCATTGCATTTTGTACATACGTAAGCAGAAGAATCTTTACGATGATTTTTTCTGTTATGACGTAATAATTCATACTTATATCGAAAACTTTCGTTGCATTCTACGCATAGATATTCAGGTAAAACCTTTCGATGTAGCATTTTTTTATGATTCAATAAATCTTGTTTAGTCTTAAACACTTCACTACATTCATCACAACTGTGATTATGTAAAGTCTTTTTATGAATTTTTGCATTATGTTTTAAAAAATCCCGTTTACGAGTAAAATTTTCCCTACAGTATTCACACCCATATCCTATGCGAGGTTTTTCATTAATTTTTAAGTGTTTCTTACAATCGTACGATCTCCTAAATGCTTTCTTACATATATCACAAATATATGGCTTTGCATCCTTTAAGTGTAAAGTCTCATCTTCAAAACATGATGAAGAGGGTTGTTGATGAACAGAAACTCGCACTTCCTCAGATAGATCCATTATAAATTCAATCAAAGTAAAACTTTAAAAATGCTATATGAAAACTGAACCACGAAAACAAGTCATCAACTGATTAAATTTTCCTCTGAGACTGAATTTATACTTTATGTTTAATGCCAAATCAGTATTTATTGCCAAATACATTAAAAAAATCTCGCCAAATCTTAGCAGATATGTTATTTTAATAGCCAAATCTTGTAAAATATTCTAGTTTATCCTCAATCACATTAAAAAATCTCGTAAAATATTTTAGTTTATCAACGTGTTAAAACAGATAATTTGTTCATGTCTAATTTCAAGCATGCAGAAAAGTTAAACTTTTAAGTAGATTAGTATTACTCTAGACTATGTGTCAAATGCAAAGTTCATGATTTTTTGATACAATCTCTAAAATTGGTAAGATTATGATTATATATTTACTATAAAATATCAATTTATTTATGAAATAACGTTTAAAAAGAAAAAAAAAATATGTAGTTTTAAAATATATAGTTTTAAAATCATATTTAAAAAAAAAATAAAAAAATAAAATAAAATATCTCTACATTAACATAAGTGCATTTATTTTAAAAATCCGATTAATAGTTTAAACTTTTACATAAAATTTTTATATGAGATAAATAATTAAAAATACAATTTTTATACACCTACTTTTATTTTTCAAATTATAAGATTTTTACATTCATCATTTTTATACAAAGTTTACAATAATTTTATAAGATTCAACTAACAATTTTTAATATATATAGTAAAATCAGATATTACATTTGAAAAGAACCATATTTAGTCATACAAAGTTCTAATTTGAAAATTTCTGTTAATGTCCAACCTGATCCTTGTTCGCTAAATTCATCAAAACACTTTTTCATCTTGTTAAAAGCGTTTTCAAGATCATTATTCAAATCATTTATTAAAAGAGTTGTTATACTTTTTGACCTAAAATTTTGAGTAATAAAATCCTTCTCTCCATTTTCATAAATACAACTAAAAATAACTTCTACATTAATATACCATTTCAATGTTCCTTGGTCATTTAATTGAAAGTTTAATTCGTTTAAAATGTCAGTTCTTAAATTATTTAAAAATGACGTCAAATCCAAATCTTTGTTTTTATTATCAAATGTGGTTATTGTAAATGTATTAAGAGCATTTTTTCTTTTAAAATGCATAATTTTCTCCTTGAGTAAATCTCGGCCAGAATGGACCATATTCCTCGTTTGGGTTCGAGACTATAAAAAATCAGCTGTTTTGGGGAAACAGTTCTCAACTCTACCATCCGCGATTGTAATGAAATGCTCGCCCTCTGGTGGGCTACGGTGAAATTACAATAAACATGGTTTAATTCGAATTCCATATAGCCGCCATTGCTAGCCGATGTTTAGTTTCACATATATTTATTGAATAAAAATGAATAAATACGGTAAAAAAGATAACACATACTGTTGTGTGCCACAGTGTAAATCCAAAGCATCAAGAAATCCAGAATTGAGCTTCCATTTATTTCCAAATGACGAATTTAAAATTTCAGTTGCTTCGGCTAATGGAAGTAAAGAATTAATCAGATGATTTGAAACTAATATTTGTTCAACTTCATTTAAAATCTACTTCCGAATCGAACTTTGAATAAACTGAAGTATTTTTTCCAAAAGCAATCAATTTTCCATAATGTAATGGCGGAGAAATTATAGTACGAATATTAAGTAGAATAACAAGAACACTATTGGAACACACGTGGCTAATGTTTACTAACAACTGCAGTGTTCACAAAGCGCCGTCTATCGATCATTACAAACGCGGATAGCAAAGCATTGTGGCTTGCAAATTTTTATCTTGCAATATTATTTCTAAGAGTTACAGATTATATGAAATTGAAGTAAGAGAGATATAATGATACCTTTGTTTTGTTTTTAATCCAATTTTAGTAATATACTTTAATATTAATCAACATATGTAATATTAAAAGATGTCATGTGAACTGTGGCGATGTTAACAAATTTAAATGAATGTTCTATCTAATAGATTCCTTTATTAAAATGATTGAAATTCTAATTATTTAAGCTTTGATGTCTATATATATGTGTGTGTGTGTATAAAATGTTCTTATTAATCTTTTATTCATTGTATATATGTATGTTTGTGTGTGTGTATACATAAAATGTTCTGCAATTTATGTTATGGAATAGTCTTAACTTTATCATTCGATTCAGTTGTTTACATTTCTCATTTGTTCTTGTTTGAACATTATTATTAAGTTTCACTGCAGAAATATTTACGAAAATGTTATGCGTAACAATAAAATGGCATGTTGAATCCAATTTGTTTACAAAATATCGGCCACGTGTTCGGCGATTTTACCTACGGTGACGTCACAGGAATATTGTCCATTTGTCAACCCCTTTAATGCTGCTTGCGATAAGGGTTTTCGATGATTTTCTTTAACATGCTCTAAAAGTTTATATTTCTGTCTAAATGTTTCTGCACATTGATCACAGGAATGCACTGGTAAAGGTTTTCGATGGTTTTTTCTAATATGCAGCAGCAATTGATACTTGCGATTAAAGGATTCGCTACATTGCTCACATCTATGTTCAATAGGAATCTTTTCATGAATTTTTAAATGTCTCTTTAACTCATCTGATCTGGTAAATGCTTTCGGGCATTCATTGCAAATAAAAGTTTTTTCATTGAGATGAATTTTCATGTGACGAAGCAAATCCCATTTTCGTTTAAATACCATACTGCAAGAAACACAACTAAAAGTTTTCGGTACTTTCTTAGTATCCAAGTTTGATGACAACTCATTTGAAATAGACATCTTTTCAGATAAATCCATCTCTCTCACTAAAAAGTAGAGTGTTATACAAAATCCAAGTTACAAAATTAAACGTGCGCACTCCTCAAAAATATAACAGCAACTGACAAAATTTTCTTTGCGATTGCATTTATACTGTAGGTTTACCACTAAATTTGTAATTATCGGCGAAATCACGCCAAATATATCCTAAATTCGTACACTCGGTGAAGCAGCCAAATTCTTTATAATCCCTATTAATCTCGCCAAATATATATCATTTTAATATCGTAAAAAATTCTAGTTTATCAACATGACAAAACAAATAATTTGCGCATCACAGATTTTAAAGCTGTTAGATATTAAAAGTTTTCCATGGTTTTTTCTAAAACTTGCATACTTAAATCATTTAGAAACCTAATTTCATAATGGTAATACTGTCCATGCTTTTGATTGGTTCATGGTACTCCTAAATTATTTGAATATGATCAACACTTAATTCCACAAAGTGCTTAATTTTATAATACTATTCATTAAAAATACATACTTTTGAGTGGTTCATGGTACCTCAAAAATATCTGTATATATAAAAACACTTAATTCCACAAAGGGCTTAATTTTATAATACTATTCGGTTTTTCGAAACTTGCATACTAAAATAATTTAATTTTATAATACTATTCATTAAAAATCCACGCTTCTGATTGCTCGAAAAAAAGAAAAATCACGTGACCACAAAAGAAGCCATCATGTTGAATACTAGTCCATCTATTTCTTCAACATTTTTGCATCATTTATAAGTATTGTTCATCAAATGAGCTATATAACATCCAAAAATACTATATATGCATATAAAATATAACTATGCAGCTATTAATCCTTAATGTACTTCAACATTTTTGCAATATTTATAAGTATTGTTTATCTAATAAGTTACATAACATCATAACATCAAAAAATATAACTATTAAACCATAATGTACTTCAACATTTTTGCAATATTTATAACTATTGGACATCTAATAAGCTACATAACATCGCAAAAGTACTATATATGCACATAAAATATAACTATGCAACTATTAAACCTTAATGTTCTTCAACATTATCTATTAAAATTCGGAATATAGTATCAATATATTAATTTTAAATAAGCTTTATATATATTTCATTTATCTAAATGTTTAAATTATAAAAAATTTTACGGGTAAAAATTCTAAATGCATGAATAAAATTTGTATAATAACAATATAAAAAACTTAAATGATAATTTAAATTGGAAATAAGACATAAAGTTTTTCATAGACATACTTTTATTTAAACATTTCAATTGCAAAAATAGGTGTCGCATCTAAAATGGGTTAAATTTGGCCATACGTAGTTCTAATATATTGATTGTTACTAAATTCCACCCTGATCCTCGTTCATTAAAATTATCAAAACTCTTCATTATCTTGTTAAAAGCTATTTGCAGATCATTATCCATATCACTTGCTAAAAATGCCGTCTCCATTTTTGATCGAAAGTGAGGGGAAATAAATTCTTCTCCATCTATAGTAGAGCGACTAAGGGTAACGTTTACAACTATATACCATTTCTTCGCTTTTTTCTCACTTAATTGATAGTTCAGTTCATTTAAAAGGTCAGTTCTTAAATTATTAAAAAATGAAAACAAGTCCATATCACCATTTTCATTGTCAAAGGTGGTGGTTGTGAAAACATTAAGTGTATTTCGCCTTTTAAAATGCATAGCTTTTTCCTTAAGTAGAACTTGGTCAAAATTCATAATAGGTACTAATGGCTTTTGATGATTCATTCTCTTGTGCTTCAATAAATCATGTTTGCGGTTGAATTTTTCACTGCATTCATCACATAAATGTTGGGGCGAAGACTTCCCATGATTTTTTCTGATATGATCCAATAACTTGTATTTCCATGCAAAGGTTTCAGCACATACATCACATGAATTTTGGGGTGGAGACTTTGAATGATTTTTTCTGATATGATCCAACAACTTGTATTTCCATGCAAAGGTTTCAGCACACACATCACATGAATGTTGAGGTGAAGATTTTCGGTGGTTCTTTCTAACATGTTTCAGTAACTCGTATTTCCATCTAAAAGTTTCACTGCATTGATTGCATTCATATTCTATAGGGATCTTTTCATGAATTTTCGAATGTCTCTTTAAATCATCTATCCTAGCAAATGCTTTCTTACATATAACACAAATATGCGGTTTTCGACCGCTGTGAATCTTCATATGTCTAGCCAAGTTAGATTTTTTAGAGGAAGTAGCATATACAAGTCGGGCAAGTCAACTTCATATCGTCAGAAGTATAGATGAAGAAGTTTGTTGAACAGGCATTTCTTCAAGTCGATCCATCTCTTGCTTCGACAGTCAGAGTATTACGCAGCAACCAAATTAAACGTCCGCACTCCACGAAAATAAGGCAGCAACTGATGAAATTTTTCCGTTGCTCTCAATTTATACCTTAATTTTGTCGTCAATTTCCTTTATCAAAATAAATTCGAGTGACTATTTTAATTAAAAAAAAAAAAAAAAATCTTGTGCATACTCTTTAAACAGTAATACACGAATATACATATGTAAGCATGCTAATCAGAGTAAAAGTGCATTTATAATGTTAAATATTTTTTGTAAGTGTGCTTTAAAAGATTATACAGCTAAAATGGTGTGTGTATAAATACATATAAGGTTAAAAAATTTTGTTTAAATGATCAAAATTTGAAGTCAAAACTAAATCTTATTCATTTATTACTATTTATTATTTCAAAATTACATATTAAACCTTAACTATTTAATATTTTTTCACACTAAAAATTATATAAAACAGTTCCTTAAACTAAATGTTAAAATTTACTCAAAAAATGCAGCGGGTGGGTCTTCATTTAAAACTACAATATTAAATATGACCACTTAAGTTGAAAAGTATAGCGGGTTCGATTCCAAATTTAATAAATTTCTAATTGGTTAAGACTTCATTTGAAAGGTGACGGGTTCAATTCTATGTCATAACAAAGCTAAGTACATTTCTAAAAATATCATCATTACATATTCAAAACCTCAACGCGATTATTAATTAATTCTTAGTTAAACTTTTCACTATTAATAGCTAGTTGATAAAAATATATTAATAGACTTTATCCGAGAAAATAAAAACAACTGATATTGGTTAACACTTTAAATATTCGGAAAACGCTATCAGTTATCGCAACTCTGTAGTTATCTATGTGAATTCACTATCAAAGTTTCATCCTAAATCACATATTTTTAAACAAAAACTACTTATCTAGCAATTATGTACATAAAAATATCTTCTTACATAATTTCTAATACAACTCATTCAAAATATACATTATCTATTTAAAAGTGTATAATCAAGATCTTATGTTTAAACAGTTCCTGAATTGCAAAGATAAACAGACGACGACCCAATTCTTAATCACTATTTCTACATATAACCGTAAATATGCACTTACCACATTATTTAAATTTTCCTTCACAAAATTTCTAAGACAACGCGTTCACAAGATTCTCTATTTATTTGAAATATATTAGTCTAGAAGACAATATATCTATTTTATTAAGTTCAAACTAAAAATTGCAAGTGTAAAAGATAATATCAACATCCCGTAATTTAAGAAAGTGCACTGATAAAGTTCTTTAAATACACTATTTCAAAGATAAACAGTGGATTACACAATTATTAATCACTCTATTACTGCATATGACAGAAAAATCATGCACTTATCACAACATTTAAATTTTCCATTCTGTAAATTTTTCTAATTACTATAAAAAAGATCTGATTTAAAAATCTTTATCGTTTAAATAGTAGAAATTTCATCATAATTTAAACCCATTCTTTATACGAGATTTAAAGTTTTCCGTGGTTTTTTCTGAAACTTGCATACTAAAATCACTTAATTTTATAATACTATTCATTAAAAACCCATGCTTCTGATTGATTGAAAAAAAAAATCACATGACACCTAAATTAATGGTATATAATCAGCACTTAATTCCACAAAGTTCTTAAATCAACATGTTCTATAAACTCTGCAAAAATTTACTAATATAAATTTACAATCTCCGAATGGAAACACCTAAATTCATTCAAATAAATTCTCTGACCATCGCGAAAAATGGTAAGTCCTCGAAATACATTGCCTATTTTTATCTCGTTAAATTCTCTCAAATCGACTAACAGATGGTAGCACCACCGATCATTAAAACCATCTTTTAAAAATCAGAATATTTAAATTTTCCATAATTTTTTCTAAGTTTACAATTAATTTTAAAATCATAATTAAAATAATAGTCATCAAAGATAATAACATCCTTATCTTTTAGGCTCATGCGACACCGGAAGAACGCTGATAAGATAACACGCTGACCCTGCTCCTGCTCCGGACTCCGCAGCCCCACAGCTCTTTGCTCCTTATGGGGTTCAACGTACATTCTCCTACTACTGTGACATAATTATTATAAATATAAAAATGCATTTTTAAAGATATTATTTACAGACAATAAAACTGTCTTTCTTTGGATATTTAGTATTAGTTTTCTCTAAGATGAAAATCATTTTCATTCATCATGTTAGATAATTTTAATAAATAATAGTTTTAATAAATTATTTGCACTTAGTGAATTTGTATAGGAAAATATAGAAGAAAGCCTTGTGGTGGCCACAACATACTAGTTTACTTTCTTTTATTCTTTTGATGGTAGAGGAAGTATTGTTTCCAAGTCAAATTTTCGAAATTGAGTTTTTGCTGCTTTTACATGTTCAGTGGATGAATCTGAAAATCAGGTTTCTAGCAGTTGGTTTGTCTGTGACTCTGTTTTTAGCTTAACTCACAACCAAATATTAGCAGAAGTCCAAACTCAGTATTCTAAACCTACAGGTGTCATACAGGAATGCTTCTTGAAAATTTTTATTAAAATCAAGCAAATGGTTTGTGTACATGTGCGATGTGTACAGTGTACAGGAATATCTAAGCGATTCGATTTCAAATACATTATGGGTGTTAGGTCAAGGTCAAATTTCTGGTAGACGTATTTTAACACCCAAGAGAATTCAAATTACAATTTAATACCTTTAGACTGCATTAAACAAAGTGAAATGAACATATATATTTCATATGAATATAGTCATATGTATAGGATATGAAATTAAAATCATTCACCATTCGTTTATATATGCCACACTATAAATATTTTTAGTTAATTTAAGTTAAGACCATGCTCAATAAAAATTATCATTAAAAATACTTAAATATTTTTGAGCTCTTCACCTATTTTCGGTTCACGAGCCGCCACTGGTCAACATATCCATTCACAGCAGTGGACCTTTCTTGGACCAAAACGGCTTTATTTGCCAACAGCTCTGCAGCACAGCACTGCTATTGTTGTTGAAGATGGTGGTTGTGCTTCACATGTTCACAGTGTATCAATAGCGTAACTGGGGGGGAGGGGGAGGGAACTACACAAAAAAAATAAGGAAGCATATATTTTTTGGAGAAGGTGTCTGACATTTCAATTTCTGAGAGGGAGAATGGGTATTTCATACCTTCTTCAGTTACCTGAATGTCTTACAGATCGGGACAAAAGTATCTGTTGAATGCCCCTGCCTAACAGGGTACGGAAATGGGGTGCAAGAAAAATGATTAGGTAAATATTTCTATAAACCAGAAAACTAACTATGAACACTAAAAAGCTTATGCTGTGGATTAAAAATACTATTTGGCAACGTGCAGTTAATTTAGGGACTCTCTCTAAATATGCATCCCAGGCACATTCCTTGTTTACTTTTTGATAATTCTGTCCCCTCCCCCCTTCAGAGTCGATAGGTATCAATAGACCTATCTGCATAGACCTCTGAGTGTCCTGCTCAGGGCTATCCTCCATATTAAGTCATGAAGTCATATTTAGAGTCTAGTTGCATCTATGCTGTGTATGAGAATGCACAACCATCAAAGCAGACTTATTATTCCACACAGTCACATCTACGGGCTACCATCAGGTGAAAGCACTGAGGAATTTTCGATGAGGACAACATTTTTTATCCACCACAACAATGTGAGGCAACATGTGGCAATCAGAACCTTCGACAAGCTCTGGTCATTTCACTGGAAGAGTCTGGACCACCACCATACAGTTAAAATCTCACCCTTTCCGATTTCCCCATTTTCAGTCTAATGAAGAAGTTTCTGGAAGTACAGTTATTCTGATTCATGTGCAATGATGAATCCAAGACAGCAATTTGACACTGATTTCACAATCAGCCAGATGAATGCTACCACAGAGGCATCTCAAATTTAGTACTACAATGAAACAATTGTCTGAACTAGTGCAAGGGCTATGTGGAAAAATAGTGTAAGGTATGTAGAATAGTACACATCCTGTTTGTTACTTATTGTAGCTCATATAAAAAAAAAAAAAAAAAAAGTAGGGGCAAAGACTTTCTGGTATGCTTTTGTATTAGGGCTATGCTTGGAAATTACTGAAACTGAATTTCAAGTTAAGTAATGCTTTTCATAATTTCAAAGTTTAAGTTTGTAATCTAACTGCAAAACTGGCAAACTCCTTAAATTTAGAAAATGGGTTTTTTAATTTCCTGAGTTCTAAGTAAACATTTTCACCACCTGGAAACAAGAAACCATGCCAGAGCAGCTCCATCCCTATGTTATTTGCATTTGAAAATCTTTATGTGCTGCAAAACCATTCAAATCCTAAGGCTAGTGAGTTTCAAAACCAGTCATCTACATATCTGTATGATCGTGAATTTGTTCCACCCGACTAAAACAGCACACTTGTTTATTAGACTAGAGTTTTTTTTTCTCTCGTCTGTGACTGCTCTTTCTTGGTGTACACAAAGTTTCTAATAATCCAATTTAGTGTTTTCTTCGACAATGGAGAGGTTTGTAGAAGTAGTATCTTTTAATCAATTAAGGAAGAGGAAAAGTGACCCTACTACTACAACATGGAAAAGTAACAAAGCCAAAATTCAAAGGCAATGCACAATCACTTTGTAATAATATATTAATTGTTAACATAATAGCATCTTAATAACATTTAATTAATTAATCATATGCTAACTAATTTAATAACATACTTATGATGATTCATCAGGTTATAGTGATGTGTTATGTAAGTTTGTTTATAATTAAAATGATTTCGCATTGTATTAAAGAATAGCTCCTGATTAATGAACTTGAGAACATCTGTGATACTGTTTCATAATTTTCCAGAGTTATTTTTTGTTGACATTGATGTTAGATTTTTTTTTTTTTTTTTTTAAATTAGATAACAGAAATCAGTTGTTTATAAATAAAATTTAATTGAACAAAACATTTTGTATACTTGCAACCCTAAAAAATCAAATATTCACATTAAATTTAGCTGAAATTCTATTTTGGTTTGTTGCAAAACTGGCCAACTCCAAAATAAGTTGCAAAGGTGGCCAAATCCAAAACTGAATAATTTCCTCCCATCACAGGTCCCAGCCACCTTCTTTCGAGATTTCAAATATACTGCCCTAACGACTTTTAAACAAAATTGGGTTCCTGCATTATTTTGGCTAAGTGTGGCAAAAAGTCAGCTTTTTCTCAAAATTTTACTTTTTGGAGATGAGCGATTTTTGCAACTAGATAGCACAAGTACATAATGCAGTGTATGTAATCTATTAACACTATACATGAATACTCAAAACTAAGCAAATGCATTCTTTTCTATTAAATTTGAATGAAATTGATGAAAGTACTGAACTAAATTTTGCCAAGTCCTGAAAAACTGATTAAGAATGATTAACCCTTTCTCATATGTACATGGTACTGTTTTGTTTGGAGTGCAATTTTTAACATAGAGTTTCTGCTGCACTTACTCGTTTTCATATCCTCCGAATTTAAAAATTAAATTTTTAAATGGTTGAATTGTGTGTATATCAGTTATCAGTATAATTAAAAAATAAATAACTACAGGTAATCCAAATTAGATACTTTGAAGATCATATTAAGGTAGCTTGCCACATGAAAAATTTGGTTTGGTTTTGGGAGTAAGGCCAATTGACTACTCTAGGGTCCAAGGCCCGAGGGGCAGTGACCTCAATGGGGGGGAGGAAGTGTTTCTAAGTGGTCCTACCCTCTATTTATGCAAGTTTTGGAGAAAACTCCAAATGAACACAAACGACGAAAACTGAATACAGAAACAATATTAAAAATCCAGAACGAGAATTAAGAGTAATAAAATGTAAAACCGGGAAAAGCTGTCAATTCTAGGGAAAAAAAAAAAATGTTGAGATTAGCATGCTTGTGAAGAGGAAGTTTTATGCAAAACAGGTTAGGTATAAAACATTTGCAGACATGTTTTATGCTGATGTTTCCAGCTGCAATGACGATGGTATCTTTAGTTGAATGCAAGTTATTGGTGAAGCTGTTTTACGAAAACAAGGGAATGCTTCTGCTGCTGTTAATGAATTTTGTCATATAAAGAACCTATGGCATGGACCAATGGTACTAAAAGTATCCAGAACATGATTAAGAGATTTGAAGGGATGGAGAAATTAAGAGTTCAACCTGGAAAAGGCTGTAAACCTGTTATACTGGTACTTGTTGATGCCATCAAGACAGCTATTGCCACACAATCAGAGACAAGAGTTTGGGGGCAGTAGCGCATGTGCAGTTTCTCGACAGACAGGCTATTCTTACAGCACTGTCCGAAAAGTGCTCAGAAATAATGCACTGCTTCTCATACAAAATCCACCATACCCAAGAGCTACTTGATAGGGACAAGCTACGCCTCATTCACAGTCTGTTTTCTCAACAGAATGACTATCTGTCATGGCATTCTGAATATTCTGTGGAGCGACGAGGCTTTTTTCTAACTTAATTGGACAGTCAACACACAAAATCAGGGTTGGCAAAGACCCGAGTTTTTCTAGAAAAATCTAACCCACTTGAGTTTTTCTGGGATTTGTTTGAATATATTTGCATTGCAATGTTAGCTATGTTATTTAGCATATTAGTTGTAATATACCTAATTATATTAATTTAATATTTATCTTAGAAATAAAGTGGTTCAATTCAAATATTAAAATATTAATTAGCAAGATATATTTTATTTTAATGTATGATTATTCAAAATAAATATTCTTAATGACAACTGGTTAAAAATTCTCTTCTATAACAGTTTCAGCTATTAAAAAAAATATATATCGCACTTTTTTTCTTTTTTTTTTTTTTTTTTTTTTTTTTTTGAGATTTATAATTATGTTGCAATTAAAATTATTATAAAGTTTAAAAAAATTAAACAATTTAATTACATATTGATTCTGAACAACATTTATGTCCACTGTTAAACAAAACTCTCGTTCGGTTTTACAGGATAAGAAAAATTGAACCAATTATAGACTATAAATTTTCTTTTATTATAACTGTAGTTACTTTTTATGTTTAGGTACTATTTTCTAGAAATTTTTTTCTTAAAAAGCTGAAGTGTTTCCTAATTTTTAGCAAAAACTTAGTGGGTTTTTGTTGATGGGCCAGCCCACAAAAACCTCTGTGGGTTTTTTTTTTTGACTGGGCAGAGTTTGCCAACCCTGCACAGCATTGCCAAATTTGGGCTAAGGAAAATGCACGCACACTGAAATTCCCCTAGATTCTCTGAAGATTACTGTCTGGTGTGGATTCACGGCTACATTCATCCTTGGGCCATTCTTCAAGGTAATAACTGCATATGGTCCTGTCACATGTTCCATTACAGGCCGTTGGTACCATGACATGCTGCTGATGTTTGTTGTGCCATAACTGCAGCAGAGGTGGGTCCTTACATCTACAATTTTCAGGCAGGATGGTGCACCCTTACATATCCTGGAGTCCGTGAAGGCTATTACTGCAGCACTTCACCAACAAACATGTTATTAATCTTTTGTAATCCATGGCCACCACATTCACCAGATCTAACTCCGTGGAATTTCTGGTTATGGGGCCCACTTAAAAAATAGTGGTATATATATACACACATACCTGGTTAACACTTAAAAGCTGGACTCTGAAAAGTTACCAGTTATTTCATCTAAAAAATGCAAAGTTTTGCACTTTGAAAAAATGAAGCCTATAAACTAAGATTATAACAGAAGAAAAAATCCTGAATAGGTTTTAGGATGTTAATTTAGAATTTATTTTCATATAATTTTTAAAAATGATAAAGTTAATGATATGAACTAAAAGCTAGTATGAGTTAAAACTTTTGGGGTTAAATAGATTTCAAAGTAGAAAAGGCATAATACATATTTTAATATATTTATAAATATGGAGCATCTGAAGAGAACATTTTAGTGAATCTTATTAAATGTGTACAAGTATTTAAAAAAAATTCAGCTGATGAGTCCCGTTCCCAGAAACCTTTCAGATAAGCAATGGATACTTTCTGTAAAACTAATGCACTGGTCTTATTGAAATTTTGCAATCTGAGCAAGTTTGTTTCAATGCAAGAGATTGTGGAATAAAAGATTAACCAACTAAAAGCAGTCTGAAACAAAATATTCAAAGGTGATGCTGCCTATTTAGCAAGATTTTGAAGGGATCATTAAATATTGGAAGCTTTTCTGAAGGGTGTCTAGAAATCCAGACCCACCAGTTGAAATTTTCCGAATTTTAATAAAAATTTTATTAAAAGTCTAGAAAAGAATTTTCTCTCTACTACAATAAGAGATTTTATTCAAAATTTAGACTACTAAAAATTTGTTTGGTCTTTGAAACCCATGTAACTCCCTTAAAAGAATAACACTCAAAATTGAGACCATCCCCCCCCCCCCCATACATTGGGAATTCGAACCTGCATTTTTAAATTCACTATTATGTTGTGAAGAACGGGAAAAAACTGGAACTATTAGTAGATTCTAAAAATAAATTCATGCAACTTCTCACAAATCAACCTTTATAAAAACATGTAAATTATTTTCTGTGTTTCAATGAAAAAAAAGAAAAATTTATAACACAAAAACCAATTTATTTAAATACTAACATAAATATTGTATAAATAGAGTTGTGCAATTATTTACAAATGTAAAAAATGTTATGATGGAATTGTTATGAGAGAGTCAATATACAAAAACTTTACATAACATCTCATGAGCTTTAAATAAACTTCACAGAAGTCCTTTTTAACTAGCCTAGAAAATTAACTTATAGTTCATCTTTAAAATCTTCATCTCCACCTGTGGGTGGTGGTGGATGACCACCTTCACCGTATAACTTTGAAATTATAGGAGCGATTATGGCTTCAGCTTCTTTCTTTTGAGTTTTTAATTCGTCAGCATCGGCATCAGGATTACTCTCTAACCATTTTATTTTCTCTTCTAAAGCCTCTTCAATCTTTTCTTTGTCAGAATCGCTGAGTTTACCACCCATTTTTTCTTTATCACCCAATTGATTTTTCAAGGTATACACATAAGATTCAAGATCATTTCTGGCTTCAACTTTTTCTTTGATCTTTTTATCTTCTTCAGCAAACTGTTCAGCATCCTTGATCATGCGCTCTATGTCATCAGGCGTTAAACGGTTATGATCATTTGTAATAGTAATTTTCTCCTTGTTGCCAGTGCCTTTGTCTTCAGCTGTTACTTTTAAGATACCATTCACATCTATTTCAAATGTTACTTCAATTTGAGGTACTCCACGAGGTGCAGGTGGGATTCCAGTCAGATCAAATGAGCCCAAGATGTGGTTATCTTTTGTCATTGGCCTTTCACCTTCATAAACCTAAAAAAGAAATTGTTTTTTTAGTCATTAAACTGCAGGATCACGAACAGCTTTTATTCAATATTACTAACACTTGAGAACTAAGATATTTAAAGTGTTATTTTTTATTTTAAGTTTAAACACCATTTCAGGTTTTTTTTTTTTAAAGCAAGTAAAATTGATCATTAAAAATCTTGTGCACGGTAAGTTATTGTAGCCTGTAGGTGGAGAGAAAAAAAAAAGTGATTTTGCCAATTAAGTTGGTAATTTTGATGTGCCTTACGATTTGAAGATGCATTATAGTTTAAAAAGTTTGCTAACTAGGCTTTTAATTTTGCCAAATACAACAGCATGCATTTTAAAATTAGCTATCTCAAAATAATTCTGGGGAAATGCAGCCTTCCATACACATCAGCGGCCGATGACTTCTTTTTACTCTCCTTAGAGGAGTCTTTAATGAAAATAATCCTCATAATGCACATTTATACAAAATACTTTTATATTCTCGCATGTCAAGATTATGTTTAAAATATAAAAGAAACCAGCTGCCATAAAAATTATTTCTCTTAACCCTCAAAATGAACTTTAATGTGTTTTTAAATAGTTAAAAAAGTAAAAAACAGTGATTAAAGGCCTGAAACAGTGACCCATGCCGATTCCCGTTTTAACAGAAAATAACCACAAAATTCCACGGTAAGTCTAGTTTTACTTTGTGTCTGAAGTTACAATTAGTAAGATTTATAGCTATATAACAAATTATAATAGAGCAAGAATCCTAGAAGCTTTATATAATTAATTACAAATTTACCTTAATAGTAACTGTATTTTGGTTGTCAGAGGCTGTTGAAAATATTTGTGCTTTCTTAGTAGGGATCACAGAGTTCCTTGGAATCAATTTTGTCATCACACCTCCAACAGTTTCAATACCCAACGTGAGAGGATTGACATCCAATAAAACAAGTTCACCTGCAAAAATAAGAATAAAAACAAATCTCTTAAAAAAAAAAAATAAATAAAAAATTTGTTTATATTGGATCAAACCTTAAGCTAAAATGTTACAGACATGAAATTTAGATCAAAGGTTTTACAGTAAAATGCAGTACAGTTACAGGGTGGCTAGCATTTAAACCTTTTTAAATTCCCTGACTTTTCCCGACTATTTTTCGAGATTTTCCTCCATTTTTCCCCTGACTCGTTTATTTTCGATGAAAATTTCACGACACTAGCAAAAAATTTAGTGATTTAAAATATCATTAATAATTTAATGATTAATATAGCTTATTTTCACAAAATTTGTTAAAATTTTGTGACTTTAAAGGAAATTCTTCGACTATTCCCTGACTTTTCCAGATTTTCTAAATTCCCCAACTGTTCCCGATTCTTTAATTTTCCCTGACTGCTAGCCACCCCGAGTTAAATCAATTTCACTGAATTTTTATTTCTGGATTAAATGCAAGGGAAATTCTGGTTTATTTTATCTACTTCCTCCAAATATAGTAGAAGTTGTTCCTCACTTTCCACACAGCAACCAAAAGTTGTTAGAATTAACTATAAATGTATAGAATGTGTTTTACTTTTTAAATAGAGTACCTACTAAATTGCAACTACAGGGGTGTTTGTGGCCCCGGAAATTGCTACCAGAATTTTTTAATAGTGATACTATTGGCAGTTTTCTAGTAAAGTTTTGCAATTAGATATAACTAAAAATACAATTCATAATTACTGGTGGGAAATAAAAAACCCGGAACCATACTCATGGAAACACCCCTGGCAACCATAATCTCATGTTTAATACACATTTCAAGTAAAACAGACTTTTCACTTTGCTGACTTTTATAAAGATTTGATCCATGGCTTAAAAAATTAGAGTAAATCTTAAGATTAGTCAACAGATTACAAAAGACATGGATATAGTGATTAAATTTTTGAAGTTAAATCATGTATTTTGTTTCAAAGTAAGGCACAGTTTAAGGATATACTATATGAAAAAAAAAAAATTAAAGTTATTTGAGAACACATGCTGATCACTACTTTTTAAAACTGTAGAATTTCCTTTTGACTATCTGCATAGCGTACTTGATCTATAAGGCATGTTTATTTCTCGAAAAAAAAAGGTAGAAAAAAAAGTGAAGCCGTTTTCTCCTGAGGTCTGCCCCAATTTCCCATGATTCAGCTGGCTTTTGTTTATGTTTCTACGCGATCGCGACGGTTGATCACTTCTCAATCGTATATGTTTATTGCGTAAATATCTTCCGAATGATACTATAAATATTAATTAACAAATATTTCACATGTCATTACGTTATTGAAATACTTTATGTGCTATATTGTTTTAAGATAGAAAAGGGAAATATTAAAGAAATAATGAAAAATGTTTTCGAAGCTTAATACGATGTTTAAACAATGGCTTTACGAAAGCTATGCTCTTTGTGGGTTAATTTAAAAAATGCTAGATTTTATCTAATTTCAGTTATTGTCAATGATAATGAAACATGTAATGTTATAAATTGTTTCTCACTGCTTTTACATGCATTGAAAGAAATTAACTATTTAAAAAAATAACTTTTTTGCTATTAAGTTTAAAAATAAATTATAAATACCTAATGTTTTCTTTTAATATGCAATATATTTAAACCAATTTTGATTGAAGCACTCTGATTCTAGCACCTGTTCCCATTGAAAAGTATAGCAAAATAAGGGCAGGCTTTGAATTTGGTGCAGGCTCGCGAGCACCCTCTACAAATAAAATTGGCTTCACCTTTCAGAGGCAAATGAACGCCTTATAGATCAAGTACGCCATGCTATCTGTTACAGTTATGAATCCGAGAAAATTTAAACTACCATATATTCCTGAATATAAGCTGAGAGTACTTTTTTCCCTGCAGAAATCTGCCCAAAATTGCAAACCCGTATTGAAAATACTCATTTAAAGTTACAGTACATTGCCAAAACGGCAAAAATATTGCCAATCTATACAACTTTCAGGATAATCTGTCCAATGAAATTGCACGAAATGCATGCTTATCCAATAGAATTCCTTACCTTGCTTAGCTATAACATAAAATGATTGCAGTGTTTTTGGCAACAGCAACAGTTTTAACTCTGACAACCCTATCAGAAGGGAGGTAAACACAGATACACTTGCATCACACATGCAAGTCCCGGCAGCTGAAAACTATAGTTGCCGTAATACCGGGAGGCCAAACCCTAACATCGATGTTGCAATACAGTTGCAGCTGCTGGATGTTTACATAAATAAACTGTTTAAAGACTGATTGCATTTTTTTTTTTTTTTTTTTTTTTTAAAATGATGCATCTAAATTATTTTGTATATTTCTACTTTTGAGTATTTTTATCAGTGCTTCAAGGCAATCTTCAACAAAAAAAATTACTTCTATAAAAAACTAAGATTTGCCACTTTTGCTAGTGTAAGCCTAGAAACATTTTAAACAGATTATTTAAATTTAATTTTATAAATTAAAAATTTTATTGTGAGTCTTCAAGTTTCTCTTAAACTATTTCTGAATCTGACAATTTACTCCGTTCGTGCACTCTGCCAATGACTTCAGTTACCGGCAGGTCAAAAAGAAAAATAAACATACGCGACTACATTGAGCGTTTCATGAAATAAATTTAAAATTGCTAATTTAAGTAATTATCAAATACAAAAAACTTAAAAATAAAGGTTTAATATCACTATTTTACTAATATATATTTTAGTTTTTAAGCTGAAAATATATGTATTCAATCATTGTTTCTAATGTATGTTTTTTGCTAGAAATGTGGATCCGTATATAAGCCGACCCCCGTAATTCAGTTTCCAAAAATTCTCGGCTTACACGTGGAAATACGAGGGTTGATATTCATATTTCTGGCCTAATAATGAAAAAACAAATATGTAGGATCGAAATTGGTTTTATTGTTTTTCAAAATATTCTCCATGATGATCAATACACTTTTGCATGCGTTTGAACCAATTTTCAAAGCACTTTTTCCAGTCCGATTGAGGTAACTCCAAAACATGCGTTTTGAATGCATCAACCGCTTCTTCGGGGGTCGAAAATCGTTGTCCACATAATTTATTTTTGATGTGTGGGAATAAGAAGAAGTCATTGGGTGCCAAATCAGGGCTGTACGGCGGATGACCCATCAGTTCGATCTTTCGCTCAGTCAGAAATGCATCTGTTTGAGTCGATGTGTGAGAGCTCGCATTGTCATGATGAAGAATGATTCGCCTGTTCTTCTGCTTTTTTCGAATTTCTCCGATGACTTCTGGCAAACAAATGGTCGTGTACCATTCAGAATTGACCGTCCTGCGTTGCTCTAACGCCATTGTTGCCACATGACCGTTAATGCCGAAGAAACAGGCAATCATTTGTTTCGATGTGCTTCTTCCTCGAACAACTTTTGTTGGTTTTGCCTCGCCTTGGAAGACCCATACAGTTGATTGCTGTTTTGTTTCCGGCTCATATGCATAGATCCATGATTCGTCACCTGTGTAGATGTTATACACAGCCTTTGATGTACCTTGAACGTATTTTTCCAACATTTCCTTGCACCAATCGACACGAGCCTTTTTTTGAGCGTTTGTCAGATTATGCGGGATCCAACGCGAACAAATTTTTTTTACGCTCAAATGTTCATGCAATATTTTATTGATGCTAGTCATACTAATGTCCAAAGACGCCTCAATCTCACGGTATGTCACATGACGATCTTGCTTTATCAGTTCACGCACAGCATCGATCTTTTCTGGCACAACAACGGATTTTGGACGACCTGCACGGGATTCGTCCTGGATCGAACATCGACCACGATTAAATTCGTTATACCAATTTTTTACAGTGCTGTAGGATGGCGCTTTTTCGCTGTATAAAGAATTAAGTTCATCGAAGCACTCTTGTCTTGACAATCCACGTCGAAAGTTATGAAAAATAATCGCACGAAAATTTTCACGATTCAATTCCATTTTTTGAAAGAGAAGAACTTTTCAATTGACTGTCAACAACACAAATAAAGCTATAATGGTAAATCGTCTGCTGAATTTACGTTTAAAAATATCAAACTTTCGATTAAAATCGTCTGCGGTCGCCTAGCAACACTTACTGTTGCCAAGGCCAGAAATATAAATAGCAACCCTCGTATACGGCATACAGAACTATATAAAACCATTACTACATTCACTAAATTGTGGGAAGGAAAAAAAAAATCTGATCTATTATTTCATATGGGGGGAAAAAAGTCTGGCAGAATATAATTTAGTAAGACAGGACTAATTACATTTTTCTCTTTAAGTAGATGTATAGAAACCTTCAACTATTCTGAAGACATCAAAAAGATGTAGCCATCTATCCAGAAGCCATTATCAAAACATATCCAGAAGAAACAGTTAACAAATATTTAGAAGCCATAATCCATGCAGAAATGTCAAGATATTATGAGCCAGGGAGGCTCAGAGGCAGAACATCTGCAAGTTAAGTGAAGGGCCCCCCAGTTCAATTTACAGCTGTGGCATTTTTCACATAGTTCATGCTTAAAAACACTTGTACTTAAAATAATGCAAAAAATCCCCGTTTAAAGGAAATAGTCCTGTCGTACTAAAAATGTTGTACAAAGAAATTCCATAAACAATACCTTTTAATATATTTAAATTTTAACTTTAAATTCATAATTTCAAACTAAATATCAACATAAATAATTTTTTAGTATAGCTTAAGTGATAAGTTTCATGGGATAAAAACCTTAATTTAGTGAATTGAACCTTACCAGTATCTTCATCCCCACTTAGGACACCAGCTTGAACAGCAGCACCATAGGCAACTGCTTCATCAGGATTAATTCCCCTAGTTGGCTCTTTGCCGTTGAAAAATTCTTTAACCAACTGTTGAATCTTGGGAATACGAGTAGAACCACCAACAAGAACAATTTCATGGATATCTTTCTTTTGTAAGTCTCCATCCTCCAAAACTTTTTGGACTGGTTTCAGAGTAGAACGGAAAAGATCCTGAAATAACAATATAGAAAGTGAGACAACATATTAAAACATAAATTAGAAATTTTTTTCTGGCTTTGCAATGAAGTAAAATATTTTTGGGATAATAAAAAGTTTGACATTAAAGTGTGTGACATTTAGTTAAGTTCAATAAGTAATACATAGAAAACACCCCACAAAAAAAAAAAAAAAAAAAAAAAAAAAAATAAAAAAAAAAATAAAATAAAATAAATAAAAAAAACCCCCCGATACCTTCTCTAAATTACATGGTTAAAACTACATGATTTTTGAGTAACTATTGAAAAATACATATTTTATATAAAATTACAAGGTAACAAAAAAGTTCTCTGTTTTGGACAGTCAGAAAGAAAAAGTCAAAGCAAATAATATCGCCGCTAATTCTCAAAATAATCACCATCGGCATCCAGTGCCTTTTGCCAATGAGTGGCTAGCTGTTTGATGCCATCGCAGTAAAACTCAGAAGTCTTGGACGCAAAGAAGTCTGTGGGAGGCCTTTTCAAGGTCTGGCCAGTTGAAAGATTTCCTACAAAGCTGGTTGTCTAGGGAATGGAAAAAGTGGTAGTCTTGGTGCAAGGTCTGGAAAGTATGGTAAATGGAGTAGCGTCTCCCAGCCCAGTTGCTGGATGGTGTCCCTGGCCTCCCAAGCCACATGCGGCCTCGCATTGTCATGGAGGAGGAGTACACCCTTACGATTGACCAATGCTGGCGCTTTATGCCCTCAGTGCTTGATGTACACGTTCCAACTGCTGTGACTACAAGCCTGCCATGATGGTTTGGCCTACTGGCAGGAGCTCATAGTACACCACTTGGCGACCAGATACAGATCATGATCTTGCATGGGTGGAGAGAAGGTCTCACAGTGAGGCACAGGGTCCTTTGGTGACAACCAATGTCTGGAATGCTCGGGTGTGTCATACTAGACCCACTTTTCATTGCTGGTGAATACTTTATCAAATATGGATGCATTGCAGTGCAGAGTAAGTAATGACAAACAAGCAGCGACACTCTGTTGGTTGTTTGTATCAGTGAATAGGGTACCCACTTGCTCAGCTTGTATGCTTTTCCTATGAGTGCAAATGGAGGCCGATGGTTGCCTCAGATACCTGGAAGTGTGCAGCAAGCTCACCAAATGTTTGGCTACTGTCACTATGGATGCTCTCAGGGCCTCAGCCCTTGTGTCTGACTGCTGCATCACCAAGAGACATATCCCCTGACCTGAACTTCTGGTACCAGTGCCTAGTGGCTCGTTTGTTAACAGCATCATCCCCAAAGGCCTGGCAAATTCAGCGACTTTATTCTGCTGCTAACAGGCCCACTTTAAAATCATACAGCAAACAACTCTGAATGAGTGCCTTTGATATGTCCATTTCAATCAGTTGCTGCGAGTTATGTTTGAAGTACCGACGTAACGTGCTTTTATACTCTTGGTCAATGTCCAGACACCTATCCTAACCACTTCACTGCCAGTTTTGGTGACTATTTTTATGTTAGAGTTCACTCGACCGAAGTCATCAGAAATGGCAAGAACTTTTTTGGTCACCTTATATTTCCAAATACGTCATTTTTCTGATAAAATAGAGTTATGATCAAAGGCAAAATTATTCAGAATTAAAGAAATTATAAACTTTTATCACGAAATTTAAAAAATATTTTCTAGACTAATACTTTAGTGACTAGATGGTATAATGCAAAAAAAAAAAAAAAACTAACATTTCTCAAAATTTAATTAAAAAATCTGTTTGAGTTATGTAATTTACAGATTTCTCAGAAGTGTTTTATCAATATGAATTCAAAAAGTTTAGTTTTATAATTAACAAAAAAAAAAAAAAATTTTTTTCTTACACTTTAAACAATCTTTTTTGTAGTCTAACACGGTTTCTAAGAACACCGAACCACTTAATTGTGTTCTTCGAGGTTACCTTGATCTAAGAAGGCTAAAGCCAGAGGATTCCCCCCCCCACCCCTCTTTTTTTTTTCTTTTTTAAAGGGGAAGGTAATTCCCTCTTAAAATTTCAGTTAAAGCATATTAAAAGATGCCATATCAGAAAACTTAAATGCAGTTTCATGAAATTTCAGACTAGTAACTTTGTTCTGAAAAAGACATCCAAGCATGAGCAAAAAAAGGAACTAGTTGACTTAGAAAATAAAAGACATCCAATTTTTGGATGCTTATTTCAGAGTGGTTTTTGATGATAATTTTAAAATTTTATTTATTGAAATATGAAAACATTGAAAGTTTAATTAACATATTTTAATATTAAAAACATTTGGCCTGCAATTTTACAGTTAAAAGTAATCAGAACATCTGAAACTCCACTAAAACTGGGTGTTTATTTCACAATTTTTAAGCCTTCCCCCTCCCTCTCAAATCACTTTTATATCAGAAAGTGCATATTTCTTGTAATTTCAATTTTGAACTAACGCATTGAATAATAAGCAAGTTGCATCTCTGCATGCAGTTTTAGATTTAATGTGAAATCTATTCATTACTGTTAGTTGCCACTTTGCCTATTTTTTTTTTTATATAAACACATTTACATCTTGCGTTTACAAATGCCTTTGGAAGTGTGTCAGAAAATAGCAAATTTAGACTTCAGATTTTTTTTTTTTTTTTTTTTTTTTTGGGGGGGGGGGGGGGTGTTACTGAAGTTAAGAAATCTCCTTTTATAAAAAAAAAAAAAAAAAAAAATGTGCTTCTGTGAAAGTGTCATCGTATTGCATATTTAACTGCACACTATTCTTTGCAATAATGCATCAGTACCATTTCATTAATTCTATTAAAAATAAAAAATAAAGTTGGGAATTTAAGTTTAAAATCTTCTCCCAAGAATCATTTTTTGGGCTAGTCTCAAGTATTTAAGAAAATTACCATATTCAATTCTTCAAACTTTGCTCTAGTTAGTGTTTCACTGAAGTCCTCTCCTTTGTAGAAGGATTCAATTTCTATTCTAGCCTGATGAGCAGTGGAAAGTGTTCTCTTTGCTTTTTCAACTTCACGCCTTAGTTTCTGTACAGCTCTATTATCACTTCTGATATCATTGCCAGTTTTCTTCTTGTAGATTTTAATAAAATGCTCCATAACTCTTTGATCAAAGTCCTCACCACCTATTAGAGAAAAAATATTTTAAAATTCTTCATGAAGTTACTAGACCAACTTGCAACAATTTGTTGTTAAAGCCTTGCTTCTACTTTGAATGTTAAAAGAATTTGTGTACAGTAAAAACTTCACACAAAATTATGACTGTCTTGCTTTTGCCTCCAAGATAGTAACTTTTTTTTTTTGCACCTGAAGAAAGGTCATGTCTTTGAAGCCAGTATTTTTTTTTAAATAATGTGAAGAAGTTTTTATGGTTGAAAATATCTACCACATAGCAAATACTATGAAATTTATTAACCAATCGTAAAAAAAAAATATAGACCATGAAATTTATTAATCAATCTCTACATTTAAGACACTTAATGACAACATTCAAAAATTAGGAATTAACTTTTGAGAAGTAGGGACCTGAAGCAAACTTAATTTATGGCCCTCCTATCATAAAATGCAGAAAGTTAATTTTGTACATATATAAAATGCTTTAAAATTATAAAAGACAACTGATCTGGGCTTCAGAATAGCCCTATGTGGAAATCAGGCCGTGAGTAGAGTTCTCTAGTTAGATTCTCTTAATTAGCTACTTTTGCCTTGCTAGGGATAGTTTCTTGTTCAAATGTTTGTGTTTTAAATTTATACCTAATGTATTATAGGTCTGGTGCATTTCAGATTTAAAAAAAAAAACTGTTTTAACAGCAGTAGTTTGAACTGTGTTACCCTCCCATTTCTGCCATCCTCCCCCTCCCCCCCTCTATTCTTAATACTTTACCTATTATTAAAAGTTAAAATTTTATGTGAATTTGTTTTGCAATTTATTCAAAAGTGAACTTTAATAGGTGTAATAGATTTTAATTTACAAGATTTTTTTTTATATCGAATTTTGGTTAATCTGAAATCTGTCAATTCGCAAAAACTAAACTATTAGTTGTCAACATTTTATGAGCAGGATATACAAAAACAAATTACACCTTAGTAGTCGGTCACATAAAAAATGTATACTGAAAGCAATACACAAATGTGTGGTACGGCTGGATACATAGAACTAAAAAATAGTGCGAGACAAAGATACAATTCTAGAAAAAAAATCACAATTAACTGTACAAAGTGATTACAAAATTACACTCAGCAAGGAATAAAAAATCAAGCGATAAATTTATACAGAAGAAAAATCTTTCATTAAAGATTTTTATAATTTATTTCGACTGGAATTTAAATTTTATTTCAGGGAAAGACGGGGGAAGGAGGTAAATTTAATGATTTGCTAGAAAATAAATTTGAAATATACCATATATTTTAACAAAATATTGCTAAGAAATTGTATTTTTAAAGTTACAAATTTCCTGATTAATAATGACAATAAAAGTAGAAATATTATTGGATATAAAGCATTTAATTTTTAAAATATTTTATTACAATTGAAAAAAAAAAAAAAAGTTTTTCTAAATTATTCATATCTCCTTGTTATTATGTATTCATCATCCTTAGGGGGGGGAAAAAAACCCCAGGAAGTGTTGTATATTCAAAGAATATTTTTAGGGCATATTGTAATATTGGAAAAAAAAAAAAAAGGGGAGGAGTATTAAAAAACTGCACCTAGGTGAGTTGATTATTTTATTTCAACTGAAAAGAAACTTGAATTTAACAATTTACGAGAAAATAATTATTAAAACAAATTAAGAATTGTGCACTCAGCATTATATCACAGCCAAGAATTCCCGATAGTGAAACAATTTTGGCAAGTCAGTTGTAGGGTGCCAGGTGCCTAAACCTCTTATTTGCACTCATTACCCAGCTGATTTTATTTATTCCATGTCATTTAAAAATTATATATACATATGATTAACTTTCTACACAAACATGTTTTTAAGGGGGCTAGCAAAATTAAATTCTGAAATCTTAATAAAATATATATATCTTTGATAATCAAACACTAAACAAAATTGAGACATTTCCTTACCAAGATGAGTGTCTCCATTAGTAGCCACAACTTCAAAGACACCATTATCAATGGTTAGAAGAGATACATCAAAAGTGCCACCACCTAAATCAAAGACCAAGATGTTCTTTTCCCCTTCTTTCTTATCCAAGCCATAAGCTATAGCTGCAGCAGTAGGTTCATTAATAATCCTCATAACATTTAATCCAGCGATTGTGCCAGCATCTTTAGTTGCTTGTCTCTGTGCATCATTAAAGTATGCAGGAACTGTTACAACAGCATTTGTAATTTTTTTGCCCAAATAAGCCTCAGCCGTCTCCTTCATTTTAGTAAGAACCATAGCAGAAATTTCTTCAGGAGCAAATACTTTATCACCCTCTTTTGTATTAACCTGAATATGAGGCTTGTTATTCTTTTCAATAACCTGCAAAAGAAATTATCCAAGAATGAGCTTTTTATAGACAAAATAAGTTCATAAAGGTACAAGGTACTTTCAAACTAACAGTATGGTAATTAGTTGCCATTATGTAAACTTAATTTTAATTTTATTTTTTAAATGATAAACAAAAATTATATAAACATTAAACTTGCTATGAACTTCCACTATATTTTGTATAATGACATTTATTTAATATGAAAGTAATGATCATACCGATAACCGTTCCAATGAGAAAGGTTTCAAGACTAAACTACATTTCTCTAAAATGTACAATAAAAGGATTTTATAGTCTGTTCTGAATTGTCGTCAGGCTCAAATGATCATATTCCCAAGTTAGACTTTGGGGGCAGGAGCTTGCGCAATCTGGCTTTCAAAAACTAAAATTTATAAGCCTTATTTTTTAGCACAACTGGAATCTTTTTTTACAAGTTAAAATTATCGAAGTACAAGAAGCATATCATAAATTCAGAAAATTTACATTACTTCTTGAAATTTGCCTTAGTACTTGTGGGAAGGGGCCTCTCCCATTGTCAGAGGCAGCTCTCTGTGGCGACATGCTTTGCTGTTCTGCGATGACTTGTTCTCTTGACTTTATGACTGAGAAGAGAACAAGTCATCACAGAACAAAGCAAGCCGCCACAGAGAGCTGCCTCTGACGATGGGAGAGGCCCCTTCCCACAAGTACTAAGGCAAATTTCAAGAAGTAATGTAAGGTTAATTCATTTTTGTTTTAATTTAAAAACGTAAGTATTTCTCAAGCATGGATGAAAATTAGAAACTTAAATTCTTGGGGGAAAAAAAAGGGGGGGGGGACAATTTTATACATCAGAATGAAAAATCTGGTTAAATTAGGCAATGGAAATTACTTTGTTATTAAATTTTCCCTGCACCCATTTTCAAACAGTGAAATCCATAATATATATATATATATATATATATATATATATATATATATATATATATATATATATATATATATATATATATATATATATATCTTAGTTTCAAGAAACAATTAACCATCTGAAGTTTATGAAATATTATTTAAACAAAAATTTTGCATATTATTGACACTTCTCAATTTTTTTTTTTTTAACCTTTTCTAAAATTACCCGCAAGTCTTTTAGAAATAACATTTGCAAGTTTAATTATAATTGTTAGTCTCCTATTCTCTGTAATTTTTAAACTTCTTCCTTTTAAAACTTAATATAGTAGTACTTCATGATAAATATGCAACATTTAACACATTTATTAAAACATTTATTTATATCCGACTTCATCTGTATTTTTACACTCTAATCCTGCAGCAAATTTAGGCTATAGCGACATTATCACAGAAAAGTAATTGTCACTTGCAGAAAGAGTTGCTCATAAAAGTAAAGTTTCCTGAATTTCAGTAGGAAGTAGAAACTTATGTCTTAGATGTAAGAATTTAACAGAATATTAATATATATGTACTAGAATTAATTAGAAAATATTAAATAAATTAGAATATTTAAATTAGAAAATATATATTTCAGTATGGTCTTTAAAAAAAAGCTTTGTATGAACAAGGCTTATTTTAGGAAGCATAAAACTATTGTCACAGGACTTTCAAATGTCATTGTGTCCTCCCTGTATATTAAGAACTAAATGCTATGTATCATGTAGTGTACAAAAATTAAATGAAGTTAAACTGCTTCACGATTAGTTTTTAATTATTAATACAGCATTTTCAGTGTAAGAGTAACCAATACATCAAAAGAGAAAATAGAGCCAGATTTTTTCCTTATAAAATGGCTAGGCAAGAATTTAAATCTTATTAAAATGAAGTTATATCAACTACAGAAGTTGCCCACTTCCCTGCTTCACTCAGTTTTAATAGGCTTTTGCTTAATTGAAATTATCACAAAGTTAAAAACTAGATCACCAGTATGATTAACTTACCCTAAATGGAAAGAATTTGATATCTTTTTGTACAGTAGGATCTGACCATTCACGACCAATAAGTCTTTTTGCATCAAATACAGTATTCTCAGGATTGGAAGTCAGTTGATTTTTAGCAGCATCACCAATGAGTCTTTCGCCTTCAGCAGTAAAAGCAACATATGAAGGGGTGATTCGGTTACCTTGGTCATTAGCAATGATTTCAACACGTCCATTTTTGAATACACCCACACTAAAAGAGACAAGAGAAATTAAGATTTCCATTCAAAGTTTAATAATAGTGTCATTAAGGAGGTTTTTCGACCTCAACTTTAAATTTGAACAAAATAATACTATTACATGAAGAAAAATTCTTCAAAGAACTTGAGACAAAAAATTTGTATATATTTTTAAAAAATTAAATACAAATTTACTCATGAAATAACAATCAAAATTATAAAATAATAAGAATGTAATATTTAGTACATTTTATATGCCTAAACACTAGACTTGAGAGTGGACAATGGACTCTACCCAGTTTCGTCTGCTCAATCATGTGATAGAGGAAAACAAATGATCGAATTCTGAGAATCTAACTCATATTGTTTTAAGAACCAAAAAAAAAAATAGTTAATATTTTAATGTAAAATAAAAAGTAATATTGTGCATCTAAACAGAATAATTGTACTTGTAAATTTAATAATTTAAAAAAAAAAAAAACCACTGTTTATTTTTACCTGTAAGATTCTATTTTTGTATGTTGTAGTGTAACTATAACATTAACTGATCTAGCAATAAATAGGTTGTTCTTGCGGAATGTTTATGATTATAATTTGAAATTTTAAAATGTTTTCATTTAATTTAATTGCATAAAGGCATTACAACAAGTTAATTAACTTAGTTACTGGTCTAAATGGATTTACGCAGTACGATATTGCACTGTCACTGATTTAAGCACCAAAAATAAGTATTTAACATGTTCATAAACATCAATAACAAATATAAACTAAATGATTGTAGGTATACAGGAAACTAAAAATGAATAATGATATAAAAAATGGATTAAAAATGATGTATGAAAAATAACAGATTAAATACGATTGATCAAGAATAGAAAATAAGTTATTTCATCAATCGCTATAGATTAACAAGACAGTCTTTTATTTGTTTTTCTATGATAGGGAAGTTCGTTTAGCAATAAACTGCTATAATCATTCAAGAAGTGAATGTAAAGTGTTCACAGACCTTTTATTACTGTGTATTTGAGTTTTGGCGACATTTTTTAAAAGAAACAGAAACCGCTCTAACACCACATCTCTCCCAAGTACATCCATAGGATATCCTCAGAATAAAAATGACATCCTGAGAAAGAACAAGAAGTATTTTTAGGATTATCGTTGCTTGTTTCTCTTATCTTGCCTAGATTACTTCAGATCAAGATTTCTCAAAATCATTAGGGAAGCGATAAGGACTCCAAGCAGGAATGCTGTCCTCTTCGGAGGCAAAAAGAATGGCGGTACGACGGCCTATTATTTTATTTAAGGGGCTCTACCCATACCTAATCTCACCGACAGCCGTGTGCCATGTTACTCAATGGAGAAAATTTCCACGATTAAGCTAACCTACACTTACCTAATGTATTTTATATCCTGTTGATTTTTATATTTTAAATTTCAAGTCGAAAAAGTGAGGGGAAAAAAAGCACTCTGGGGAAAATTCGCATTTTTAACTCAAAATTATGAAATATACATTAAGAAAAAAAAATATATATTTTTGGAAAATGAATATACTAATTTGATGATTGTGATTTCCCAAAAACTGAAACAGAATTTTTAAAGATACATTAGGTAATGAGTAATTATGGAAATAAATTTTTCTCCCCATACAATAAGATGGGACAGTGGCGCCGACTATGTGGGGGCTCGAGGGCTCGAGCCCCCCCAGAAAATTTTCTGTAGGGGCTCAGTCCCCCCCAGAAATTTTGAATACTGATTCACTATTAAACAAGAAAATCTTTCCTCTATTTCTATTTAGTTTTTTACCAAAATCATAGCTGTAAAGTAAGGTTGTTGCAATTCAAAATAGACATAAATTGACTAAAAAAAAAAACAAGAAAGGCTGAAAGTCTCTGTATGGGGCGCGGGGGGGGGGAGATCAGAGGAAGATGATTCCCTTTGCTGTGCTATGGGAATCCCAATCACTTATGGTTTGTGCATGAGGAGCAAAAGTTTTCAGAAACATCGATGCAAAGTAATATAACTATTTTCACAAAAGTTACTGCCATATTGTTATTACATTTTTTATTTTAATTTTATTTTATTAATATATTATACGCTTGATGCTACTCTCTTCCCTAAGTTTAAGTGAAAATAATTTTTATAAAGGTTTCTGAGATGTTTAATTCGCCTTTTTTTTTTTTTTTTAATTATTTATATTTGCATTTTATTTATTTGGTTGCTTCTTTTTTCCCTTGGCATTTTTAAATAAAAATGAACTATTCTGGATGAATTTATAAACATGTCATGAATTTACAAACAATAAGAAGTATATAATATTTTCCTCCCTCCCCCTTTTTTTTATGAAACTTTTTATTTTAGGAAAATAAACCTTGATAATCTGGTGTGTCACTCATAAAATTAAATTTTATGGCCTATTGGAACTGTGCCATGTTCAAATTTGTCACTTGATATAGCTGCTCTAATGCAGACTCGGTGACCTTGCCAACATAAATTATGTGAGAAGTGCCGAACTGTTTATCAGCCAGGGTAGTTCAGTGGTTAGAGCATCCGCGCGTTAAGCGGAACGGCCCGGGTTCGATTCCCGATTCTGGTATTTTTCACATAGTTGGTAAAATGTCAGCCTTCTACTCCATTCTATCAAAATTTAATTAATGATAGTTTATGAAATTTTAACATTTTAAGTAAAAATGAAGAGTAAGAACAAATATTGTTTTTAAAACTTAAAGAGAAGATATAGCATAAATTATTTCGAGATTCTGTCTTTCCCCTCTAATTTTAACTTAACATAATCACAATATTGTTTTCAAACTGAAGTGACTGATTGCCGTATTATCCCAGCGACCTCCCTGCTACTCTTAATTTTGTTTTATAAATTCGATTTACATAAACTAAATGACAAAAATTATGATGGCATTTTCAGGACCAGTTTTGAGGCCCTTTGCTACTCAGGACGCCTCTGGCACGTGCCCCTGTGTTAATCAGGCCGTTGTTTGTGTGTGCATAAGCATGGGTGCATTATTATACCAAATTTGATGACCTTGTATTAGAAATATGACCCCCCCCCCCCCCCAAAAAAAAAAAAAAAAAAAAAACATCCTGGCTACGGCCTTGGTTCGAGCCCCCCCAGAAAATTTTCATAGTTGGCGCTGCTGAGATGGGATGCAGTTGCTTGTGAAGGTATTGTCCATTCTTAATGAAGTATGGAGCAGGAGAGTAAAATTATCCCACATTGCATAAATCAACTGTCATAGAAACAAGGGAAGAGAAATATGAAAGGAAGGGGGAAGAAGCAGTCCCTGTACTGTTAAAAAGCTTCTTTTAAGTTTCATATGTTTTGAAACTGCTATGAGCAGAACCTACACGATTGAAAGTCCAATACGCAGAAATTTGTATGCAATACCATTATCATTCTTTTTGGGATCTTACTATATAGCTTATTAAAAGTAATTGCTGCATAATTTCAAAGTAAATAACTTAAGTATTAATCAACTAAACTGATAAAACTCTTAATTGACAAATACTTTTAATGAGTAAAAATTAGTATATATAAAAAGGGAGGGGTTTAGTTTTGCAGCATTAAATCAAGGGAGGAGGAAAATGAATTAAGAAAGTTCAAAGTAACTTCAACAAATTTACTCTTAGATGCATTTTATTTTACTATTTCTGCCTGAACGTGGAAAGCAAACAGATTCTTAATGGATTTAAGCTATTGTAATATCACTTTAAGATTTTAAAAATTAAGAGTGTTTCAGGTGATCTAAAGTTTTTGCTGCAACACCACTTTAATAAAAAAAGGAAGGGCTTCTTTAATAAATTTGAGAATATGACATAAAGTATATTCCATTTTAAGTTAAAAAAAAAAAAAAAAAACACCCAACTAAAAATATATATACATGTAAATGGCAGAGGGACACACCTAATTAAAGATAAATTTATCCAATACTCTTATGCACTTTGACAATCTTTAAAAATTTTAAAAACACAATAACAAAATATCCGTCGGTACACGGTTCAAAAATTTAGAAATATCACCCTCTACAAGGGGTGAAGATTATGAAATCTTTTTTAAGGGATTTCATGTATAAATTAAAAGAAAAGCAAGAGTTAACAGCCGATATTTGGTTAGAGTATATGGTAAGCTTTTATCATAAGTAAAAAATTCATTTTTATGCACCCTCTAACTTCTACATTACGATTATTTACAGTAAATATAGTTTAAAGTTTACCAAAAAAGACCAAAAATCTAAGCGGTTAATAAAAATGAGATTTGCTTACACAAATACAAAAACTTTTATAGAGCTAAAAACAAAATTAAAGAAAACTAAAAACAAAAATTTCAGGCACGAGCTAAGCCAATATCTGGCAGCAGATAAATGAATATTTGAAAGTGGTATGTTCTTCCAAATAAGAGAGATATCCATATTGCTCTATTCCTATCCATGCAAACGTGCCTGGGTATGAATCAAGCCATTTAAAAGATTAATTATGCAACATTAAAGTCAAAAATTAACAAGTGTCTAAATTAGTTACAAAATTAAAAAGGTGGTTAATACTTACCAAGAATAAGTCGTTCCTAAATCTATTCCTATGACAGTACCAATACCATCCTTATCATCGGTTTTGGCCAACAGCCCTTCTACCAGTAGCAATAACGCTAAGAGATATTTTAACAGCATGTCGATCCTGAAAAACCACGGGAAAAAAAACTTAAGTAAATCGAAACATAACGCTTCAAATTAATTAATAAACAATGCTAAAAAACAACATCTTTGAAAAGTTACAAAAATGAGAAGTAGTAATATGATTAGATAGAAGCAGGATCAAAGAATTTTTACTACGATAGTATAAGTTCTTTGGCAGGATGACTTAAAATTATAAACAGAATAAATTTTTATTTTAAAGATTAACTTACACAAATCAATGACCGAGACTCCAGATAATATATATTATTCCTTTAATTTGCAACAGAGAATCAGAAAAGTATAGAAATATACTTCTGCAATACGCACAGCTCAAAATTTACACACTTTTATCTGCAAAGCACCAGTTTTCCACATAAGCAAAGTAGAATGCCGGCTGTGGAGTTATATTAAAGGGCCCAAAATATCGTGGCCGACTATGATTGGCTGAGATCCTCCTATTCGGCATGTCGTCATTGGAGAACATCATGGAGTTTTCGCGAAAAGTCAAAGAGCTGACGTGTAATAAGTTCACGAAACGAAGCGCTTAGAATAGAAACTGAAAAGGTTTTTATCGCTCTTGTTGGCCATGTAATTTTTCATAATATTTCATAAGAAAACATATCGGTAGTTTAATATCGGCGCTGAATTTAATATTAATTTGTTATCTTTATTACTCTATTAAAACCAGTGCAACGTAAAAATTCACCAGATCGCTACTTTATTAAACAAATGAAAGAAATTTTAAGGATCATATAAAAATATTTTGCAAAAAATGAGTATATATGAAATTTATTTACGTAAATTATGAAATTATCTATTCATCATTCAAAAAAAAAGTATATCCTGCAAATGCTGCGGATAAAATCAGTCTTTACTTCAAAAATTAATAGTAATTAAGGAGTCTCATTTGTTACAGCTTTTGGAAATTTATGTACAAATGATGTACACACAATTTTCAAAAAAATATTTATATTACTATTCGTTTGTTTTAACCAGTTTTAACAATTTGATTGAAAGCATGAAATTGGAAATATTTTGTATGAATAAAACTTTTCTCAAAGTCATATTAATTTCGTTTAGTAAACAAATTTAAACTTATATGAAGAAAAAAACTAGTATTAGTATGTTGTGGCCACCACATGACTTTCTTCTATATTTTCCGGTATAAATTCTTTCAGTAAAAATAATTTATTAAAATTATTATTTAAAAAAAATTATCTTCCGCAATAATGCAGACGATTTCCATATTAGAGAAGTAGCTATATATATATATAAGTCAATTTTATTCTCGATATTACTATTTTTTTTAATGAAAAAAAAAATGATAACTTTAAATTATCGCAGATCGATAGTTCAACTATTCGTTTTAAAGATATTGGTGAGCTCTTTTAATAATACCCGTCATGATGATAATTTACACCTCTCGAGGGGGAACTCCCCCCACACACACACACACAGGGGAGAGGGAGAGGCAAGGCTCCTACATATACAATTTTTTTCCCCTGTTGACTATCTCTATTATAAATAATTTTTTTTAATTTCATATGATTGTTAAAAAATAATTCTCTTTATGCACATTTATACAAAATTTTGTCCTATACCACCATGTTAAAAATTTAGAAAAAGCGGGATGGCAACGCAAGCTGTTGGACAATTTTTACCAAAAGTTGATAGGCACTAATTTATGTCAATATGTAAGTACATAGCAATTTGTATGAAATTCTGTGCAGTAGCCCCTGAGATACAGTTGCCACAAACTTTTGTCACATACACACACACACACATACATTTTCTAAAAATGGTCAAATCGTGTTCTGCAGCACTCAAAACGTGTAAATCCATCAAAAACCCGAGGTCGAAATTTTTTACGAACCCAATACTTTCTTCTATTGAATATAGAAGAAAGTAATAATGATAAAGAAAATTTGAATATGCAATATCAACCGTAAATTATTTGGCAGGTGAAATTCGTGAAAATAATAATTTTATATTTTTTAATGCCTTTTACTTCCAACTACCCAACTACCGTAGGTAATGGAAGTATTGTATTAGGTCCAAAAATTCGATATCGAGTTTTCATCTGATTTACACGTTTTAAGGTCTCCTGAGTCCAAAAAAGTAGTTTTTGGCTATTGGTCAGTGTGTGTATGTATGTGGGGTCTTTTCTGGCTATGATATCTCCGAAACTAATAAAGATAGAACTACGGAACTTCAGAATTGAGACAGGTTTGGTGTATAGAGGAATTTTCCAAATAGTGGTGAAAATTGGAATTGGGACATCGGAAACCGGAAGTGGGACCGTAAGTCTCAAAAACGAGCTCTAACGATCTCTTCAAAGTTGCTATATAAACACTCTATTAGATGTCCTTTTGAATGATATAGTTAATTAGTTCAGGAAAATTAATAGTCATCTTGTTTAAATAGCTCAATTTCAGGTCTCGCGAGTGCGTTCCTTTAAAAACGCCATACAGATTTTTTTTCAAACTTAGAATATTAATTCCTTTTTAAATATCCTTTTGTATGTAATTATTGTTTTCCGGTCAATAATTGAGTATGCCAAGTTTTAGTAAAAGTTAGTATCTCAAAAACGGCTCTAACGATTTTCTTGAAAATCGTTACATAAATCCATTTTAGATATCCTTTCTCATGTATTACGTGGCTATTACAGGAAAATTAACAGTCATCCTGATTCGGTAGGTCAATTTTAGATTTCGGAAATTGGTGTTTCAAAATATAACTCTACAATTTTTTTCCCTTGATTTTTAACTCGCTATGTGAACTCTATTTTATAAGTCTTTATACGTGTCGTTTCTCTTAACGGAAACTTTTTTGGTGTCTGCTTCATTAGGTCAATTTTATGTCTGCTGATCACATTATCTCCAAAAAATGCATCTAATATGTGTAATAGCAGGGCGCTAAATTTCTGCTCGCCAGCTCGCCATTGGCGAGTGAAAATTTTGCTGTGGCGAGTAAAATTTCGGCCTAAATGTAGATAGAATTATTACAGTATACGGTGCAACAAAAAAAAAAAAAAAAAAAAAAACCAATTATCGATTTAAAAACGTAAAATCATGCTAATCTTAGCTAAGGTGACCAGGCATCCTCTTTTTAAGAGGACAGTTTTCTTTTTCAGCGTTCTGCCTAGTTAAATGGAAAAAAAAACATTACAGGACCAAAATATCCTCTTTTTTATGGTTTTCGTTCCGTGTCCTCTTTTTCAAATGAAAAGGATTTTGTCCTTAATTTCAAAATATTCGCAAAACTGGGAAGCTCGATCGGTTATTGGCTGTATCGAATGATTAACACTAACTTTTTTCTGCGCTAGATTTGCAAAAGAACAACTTTCTAATAAACTTGCCAAAGTATATTACGGTTTATGTCTATTCAGATTATTCGAATAAGAAAGCAGTAAAAGTATTCCCTATACTTGTACGGTTCTTTGGTCCACAGCACAGAATCACTACTGAAATTGTCATGAAATCATTAAGAAGGTGGTGCTCCAGTTGATACGTGGTGGGTTGACGTGTGTTCTCACTTTTGCATGAATACTATTCCTCATAAAAATAGGCCCACGAGTGATCGAGAGGTTCCGTCCCCGAAGCTGGTATACGTGAGGCGCTGCGTTCGATATCCGGTCACGCTCGTTAGCTTAGCCATTATGAGTTTTCCGTGGTTTTCTCCGAAAGTAGCGTAAATATGGGCTAGAACCTCTTAGAAAGACCCCACGGAGGACTCTCCTACTCAGGCCTAGAGCCCTGGCTCAGACAGTTGGCCTCAATGATAACACTACAACCACCTCACAAAAATATACAAAAGTTGGTTGAATTCATTTTATGTCCTCCTAGCAAAAACGCTCCTACAAAGCGACTATCTTATTAACTACTAGCATTAATTTAGGTTATACTTCTGAGAACTTTTATAAAATGTTGGTATAGAATAACTGTTCGTTAAAACAAATCGTTTCATCTACCAAATAATAATTTTATTTTTTCGTTTATGATTATTACTTTAATAAAAAATGTCTACCAAATCTTTTTGTGTAACTACATGAAAGTAGCACAAAAAAGTTTTTATCTACAGCAATAATTAATAATTAAAAAAAAAAAAAAAAAAAAAACTATATTATCCAGTGACACGTATAAAAATTAGGGACAAAAAAGTTTTTGCCTACAGCAATAATTAATAATGAAAAAAAAAAAAAAAAAAAACTATGTTATCCAATGACACCTATAAAAATTAGGGATTTTTCCTCTCGTATCCGTATATTATCAATTTAAATTAAGGTGTACTGATCCAAATTCATCATTTGAGATAAAAATATTTCCATAACTTATATAGAGTAGCTTTTGAATCGGTTTTTATAATTATTTTCTTTCAATTTTGTGTTAAATTTTGTGTTTTCATTCAAGTTTGTTCATTCTTTTTCAAAATTGAGTGTCTTCTATTTTCTTATAAAATAAAAGACATTGCGTAATTTCTCCTCTTTTTCCAATGAAAAAATTCTGGTCACCTTATACATAGAGTAAGTTAATCATATTTTGTGGCGAGTAACTTTTTTTTTCTGAGTGTAATCTAAGTTGAAATTTCGGGCCCTGGTAATAGTGAGTAATGGAAGTCGTGTGGTTGTTTCACACCAGATTTTTTAATAAAAATATCTTGTCTTTAATAATAATTGAAACTAGTATGCTGTGGCCGCCACAAGACTTTCTTCTATTTTCTTATAAAAATTCACGAAGTCAAAGTTATTTATTAAATTTTATTTATTAAAATTATCTTCCCATCGTGCATGTAGATGATTTTCATTTCAATGAAGAAGTAAGAACGCCAAAAGAAAGTTACGTTTGTGCAGACATCTGAGGGCTCTCTCACCTTACACCATTCGTTTTAAAAGTATTGACGAGTTCTTTTGAAAGATAAACATATTGAAAATTTATATCCCTAGGGAAGTGAGGGGGCGTGCGATGCTCCTACATTCACACATTTTTTTTTTTTTTTTTTTTTTTTTTTTCGTAGGTTACTTCTACTGTTGTCAACATATTAATTTCAGAATCATTCATTAAAAATAACTCTCATTATGTACACTTATACGAAATTCTCTTTTATACTGCCACATTAAAAATTATGAAAAATAGGATGACGGCACCACTTGTTTTGCGATTTGGAGCGATTTGCACCAAAAGTTGATAAGTTCCAATTTATTTCAAGATTCATTCAGGACATCTTAAAACGCGCAAATCGTCAAAAACCAGATTTCGAAAATTTTCATAAATCCAATACTGTCTTCTTATATATAAAAATGGCTAAAAGTTCAAATAGAAGAAAGTAAAAACGGTCAGATCGAGTTCAGGGCATCCCAAAACAGTGTAAATCCAACGAAAACGGGTGTCGCACATTAACGAATCCATTACTTTCTTCTAATACAAATATAGAAGAAAGTAAAAATATTAAGTATTTTATGACAAATTTATAAAATAACATTATATTATACAAAAATAAATACGGCGATTTTAAATTAAACATAAATAAAATAGAATGGAAAAAAATATATAATTTTTCAAAAGAGAAGGAAGGAGAGGGGGGGGGGGAGATAAGTGTCATAAACATTGATAGTTTTAATTTCTATGTTTTACAAGATTTCTTAATATCTTTTTCTATACATATAAGAAGATCATGTTGAATTTGGGGTAATTTTTCGACATCCTGTTTTCAATGAACTTAAATGGTTTGAGACTTCTTAAATACAATTTGACCATTTTATTTTCGTCTATATATATAAGAAGAAAGTGTCGGATTCGTGAAAAAAAAGTTTCCGGTTTTCGACGGAATTCTTTTTTTCGACGGATTTACATATTTTGGGATCTCCTGAACACGATTTGATTATTTTCAGAAAATGTCTGTCTGTGTGCATACCTTTAAATAGCTTTTTTTTCAAAATCAGATTTTTTTTCTTCTTATATTTACGCTCTTGATGGGGAAAGAAAACATGATTACACTGGGAAAGAAAAAAAAAAAAAAGAAGAAGAAGGTTATGGCTATAAAAGTTTTACCCTCCCTAGATGTTCAGGATCCACTAATGGCCGAGACGTTCCGTTCTCAAAGCAGGCAGACGGGAGGAGCAGAGTTCAAACTCAGGTCGAACTCGTTAGCCTAGCCTTTCAAAGCTTTTCATTGTTTTCTCCGAAACTCGCATAAAAGGAAGAAAAAAGAGCATTTCCTTTAGAAAGGCTTCCTCGCAGGGCACCCTAACCAAACCAGGCCTAGGTTACAAGTGCAGACAATCGGTTTTAAATTCCTCAACACATTACAATGTTCACACATTCATAAAAATGAAGTAGACTAATATATATATATATTGAATTTATGTACAACTTCGTAGCTTTTCTAATTTGTTAATTTAAAACTAATTACCTTTTACACAATTAAGAAATTATAAAGAGTTTAGTTCAAATGATAGGTCAGAGTAGTCTAATTCAATATTTATGCAAAACACTTGAAATTTGCATGAGATATGCAATCTTGCCTCTTGGGAAATTATATTCGGTGAAAAATTAATTCCAAATAGAAAACGGAATTATTGGCTTTTAAAAATGTTTGTAATTTTAAAGATTTTTTAAAAATTGAAAATTAATTTCAATTAAAAATTAAAAATCCACAAATTAAAACAAAAGTAATGTTCATCTCAGCGTTAAAAATTTGTCATTGAGTAATTTATGTTTGAACAAAGAATGAAATCGGAAGAAAAAAAAAATGAATTAAAAGAAAGAAATCATAAAAGAAAAGAAAGAAAGAAAAGGAAAATTAACATAAAAAAAGGAAAAGAAAAGAAAACGGTTTAATTAAAGAATCACTGATTTTTAAAAAATACATTCACTAGAGCAGTGGTGGCCAACCCGTAACCCGCGGGTCGCATGCGGCCCACCGCATAGTTTCTTGCGGCCCGCGAGGAGACTAACGATATTTAAAGTTTGACAACTTTGGTTAACGAACTAAAAATTAACAAATGCGTTCTGAGTTTTCGAAGTGAAAATACATTTCAACGATTATGGTAACTAAAGCACTGTTGTAATGAAATATTATTAGATCCATTATTCATTCTTTTTATTATAGTTTTTAACGTATAGTTATTAATTTTTCACGATTCTATTGTTAATTTATGAATGAAAATAATGTAATTTAATGTGCTCTGCTCCGAATTTTCACCCTACCCTTCCCGAAAAAAGTTATACAAACATGATTCATATACCCCCAAACATGTATGTACAGTCATAAAACAATAATAATAAAAATAACCTTCCCCGACTAATTTCGCCATAAATTATCGTAGCTGATGCCTACTTACAGCTGATACTTACAGCTGATGCCTATCGATTCGTAATAACATCTAGTTTTTAATGCAATAGTTAAATTTTGTTTAGGGTGTCATTTACATATTAAAAATTGCACAAACTTTTTTTTTTTTTTTTTTTTTCACATAGTAGTACCCATTTTTGACTCCATATTCAAGTTTCTGAGGTCATGGCGGTTCGAAAAAAGGTATAGTTTATACGTTTATATCAAGTCTTCATAGAGTTACAAACAAAAATGTGTTAACGGTAAATCTCTATATTTAAAAATATTAAATTATGATATCACACAAAAAAGTATTATAACCATTCGGATAATAACCGGGAAAAAAGAAAAGCAATTTTAAATATAAAATACAGTAATTAAAAAACGATGCGTACGTCTAAATTTACTTGAATAACTATATTAAATCATGCGTATGCAAAGTAATGTATGAAACAAATGATAACAAGTGACAGCCCCCTAAGAGCAATAAAAATTCAAATGCCACTATAATTCGAAATATAATGATAGGAATGAACCGTAAATTTGGAAACCCATATATTTAAGGATGGCCGTTCTATTCGTGCAAAAATTAATGTAGGTCATAATCTGATATATTTTTTTAATTATGAATTTATTAATAATTTTCATAATTCAAAAAAAGTTTTTTTAATCAAAAGTATGCGTGGAATATGTTTGGGTTACTATGTTAATGTTTGTTACACCATTTAACATTAACACCCCCATATTTTAACAAATTGTAACTCTGTAAATAATTGAGAGAAATATATAAACTTTTCTCGGCTCATTTGTTCAAATAATCCAAAAAACTGGTTGAATATGTTGGTTGCCTTTGAAAAAAATGAAGTTGATGCCAGTTTTCTTTGCAAAATCTAACTAAACCGTTCTAAACTAGGTTCAATCGGCACCATCCGCAGATTTCTACACTAATTTATGGCAAAATTAGTCGAGAAAGGAGGAGGGGGGGGGGGGGGGACGACTGTGCATTACATACGGTGCGGCCCGAATGAATAAAATAGATTTCCAATGCGGCCCACCAGGTGTTTTGGGTTGGACAGGCCTGCACCAGAGCATTATTTTTATTTATAAAATTATACTGATAATATCCAGTAATCTATCTTACACTTTTCAATAGTTCGTCTACTTTTACAAAGGTAAAGAAAAAGAAACAAGTGAACAAACAAATAAATATAAAATGAAGGTTGAAGCTCGTACAAACGCAATTGAGGTTACTTTAACGGTGTTGGGTGTTTCCTATCCCCCCCCCCCCCCCACTCCTTTTCATTCTGTAGAAAACTGTAACAGATCGACAAATGAAGGAGCGTTTGGCGATGAATCTGTGTACTTTTCGCCATATCTATGTATTCGCCAAGCTAAATTCCCGTTCATTGATCATTGGTTTTCATTTATTTTATCAAGTTGTAGCAAAACGTGTTCTAGTTCTAGAAGAGTAAGGACAGTTCTGACGCAATAGCTATCTAAACTTTTATCATTCATATACCTGCTTTGCATACCGAATCTTCTGAAAAATTTGTTTCAAACTGGTTAGAGAAGGAATAATTTTTAAGTTTTTTATCACGGTTGCGTAAAAATAATTAATTAATTATAAGGCTCTTGATCTTCACAAGCTTTTTAAAAAGCTTGTGAAGATCAAGAGCCTTATTTACTATTTAAAATTAACAGTATAGAATACAGTGTTATTGCCTTTCAAATAATTATTTTATTTCTATCGTTGCTTTCAAATCTTATTTTATTTTATTCAAACTTTAAATAATAAAAAACTTATATATATATATATATAATATTGGTTTTGAAAAGCGAGGCATTTTAATTAAAAGAAACTATTTATAAGTAATATAAATCTCTGAGTTTCATTTTCAATTGTTGTTCTACTGGTAATAACTATCACTTACTTGAAAATGGCCCAGTCCAGTGTGGTGTGCTTGCATTTAAAAATGTACTTATTTATTTTATTTGTTTTTTAAACTACTAAGCTATCCGTATACTTATTTTATTTATTTTTTTATTTAATTAAGTTTATACTGATTAGTTCTAGCTTAGTGACCTTAATTCTTTAATTTTGATATGAACTATGAAATTTTTAGGTACTACCTATGATCCTATGAATTGCAGAAAAAATGTATTTGAAAAAAATCATCCTGCGTTTAATTTTGGAGCATAAGCGTCAATTCTGCTTATATGACTTATCTGTAAGATTTTTATTGTTTTATAATTGTAATTATTGTATTTATTATTGTAATTATTGTATTATAATTTTAATTACTATACTGGTATTGGTAAAAAATTAAAATATGTAAAACGTGAAGAAAAAAAAACACATTGCTTGGAGTGAAAGCAGTTAAATGAGAAGGCAACGAATATTAACATGATTTTTTTTTTTTTTTTTTTTAATAATCACTGAAAGACTTATGTAGAATATTTCAAAATTTTAATCTTGTCTTTTTTTTTCCCCCTTTAAAAAAAAAAAAAAAAAACACGGTACTGAAAACAAAAAGCCCAGAATTGTATATCAGATGTTTTGTTTGAGCGTTGCAAAGTGTGCACGCTCAACATTTTATTTCGAAATCTAAAAATAAAAGAATGTTTAAAAAGTCAAAAGTTTTCTTTATTTTCTTTTCTTTCTTACTTTTTTTTTTTTTTTTTTTTTTTTTTTCTTTTTATGTTAATGTAAGGAACAATAAATTATCCCTTTTTAATAGTCTAATAAATATGTTTTAATAATTTTGACTTTTCTAAATAAACAAGTGTAAAGCTAACATTTTAAAAACTCTCGACTTTGAATTATTACTTTTCTAATAAAAGTATGATAAATCTAACAATAATTGATAATTGATTTTTCTAAATAAAAGTATGATAAAAGAATGTTTGCGAAAAGTTTTCTTTAAAAGATTATTTAATGTAAAGGGATAACAAAAATTATGCATTTTTAATAGTCTAATAAATATATTTTGATAATTTGAATTTTCTAAATAAGCAAGTGTAAATCTAACGTTATAAATACCCCCGACTTTGAATTTAATTAATGATTGCTTTTCTAATAAAAGTATAATTCAAATAATAACTGATAATTGATTTTTCTAAACAAAAGTATGATAAAAAAAAAAAAAAAAAAAAACTGGAGTGACTCCTCCACTCGACTTTCCGAACATTGTGTATAATTAACGGTTTTGTAGATAAAGTAAAGTACGAGGAGTTGTTAATAAACAAAAGAGAGAAAATTGTAATACAGTGTTTGAGTATTTTTCTCGAAATAGTACACGGTGTTAAACTTAACACTATGAGCCCATAGATCATAATGATAAAGAATTTTTCGTTGTGTCCCTGTAAAAACCTATAAGTGCTCGATTCCCCAAAATGCTTATAGTTAGTGCAATAGTAACTTACAATATTCATATAAATTTTCAGCTCAATTCAATATGGCGTTTAGACGCTATCGGAATCGCACTTTTAAAAATTTGGTCCCATAGGCCATAATGATAAAGAATTTTTCTTTGTGTCCCTGTAAAAAAACTGTAAGTGCTAAATTCACCAAACTCTATACAGTTCGTGCAACCGTGACCTATAATATGCGTATAAATTTTCAGGTCAATTGAATAAGGCATTTAAACGCTATCGCACTTTTAAAAATTTGGTCCCATAGGCCATAATGGTAAAGATTTTTTCTTTGTGTCCCTGAAAAAAAAACTGTAAGTGCTAAATTCACCAAAATCTATACAGTTCGTGCCACTGTGACCTAAAATATGTGTATTATATATATATATATATTGCTCAGTTTGATAAGGCGTTTAGACGCCATCATACTTTTAAAAATTTGGCCCCATTGGCCATAATTATAAAGAAGTTTTCTTGGTGTCCCTGTAAAAAAAACTATAAGTGCTAGATTCACCAAAATCAGTAGGATTCGTGCTACGGTTCGTGTTCACAACATACGTACCAACTTTCAGATCATTCTAACAAAGCGTTTAGACGCTAGCGTGTTCACTCACATACATACATCAACGTAAAAATAGTGAAAACGGACTTAGATGACCTCAAAACGTATAGAAACATTAAAATCTCAAATTCGCATTTTTGACATGATTACAATACTTTCCTTACATACGTATGTTCGGAAAGTAAAAATAGTTAAAACGTGATTTTTTTTTTTTTTTTTAATTATTGAATGTTAATGTAAAGAGATAACAAAAAATATGCATTTTTAACTATCGGGCATCGCACTTTTAAAAATTTGGTCCCATAGGCCAAATGATAAAGAATTTTTCTTTGTGTCAGTGTCCCTGTAAAAAACTGTAAGTGCTAAATTCACCAAACTCTATACAGTTCGTGCAACCGTGACCTATAATATGCGTATAAATTTTCAGGTCAATTGAATAAGGCATTTAAACGCTATCGCACTTTTAAAAATTTGGTCCCATAGGCCATAATGGTAAAGATTTTTTCTTTGTGTCCCTGAAAAAAAAACTGTAAGTGCTAAATTCACCAAAATCTATACAGTTCGTGCCACTGTGACCTAAAATATGTATATTATATATATATACACAGTCCAGTCACATTAATGTGACCACTTGTCAAAAGCCGGAATAACCACCTTTCGCAGAGCGGACTGCTGCGAGACGTGCAGGAAGAGAGTCACATAGGTCCCTGAAGGTGTTCTCTGGGATGTTGAGCCATGCCGACTCTAATGCCGTGGCCAGCTGCGCTAGATTACGCGGTTGAGGATCCATGGCGCGAACAACTCGATCGAGATGGTCCCACAGATGCTCGATTGGGTTTAAGTCAGGTGAGTTTGGTGGCCAGGGGAGGACGGTAAACTCATCCTGGTGCTCTTCGAACCATGCACGTACACTGGCAGCTGTATGGCACCTCGCATTGTCCTGCTGGAAGATGCCATCATCCTGAGGAAAAACAATGCGCATGTAGGGGTGAACATGGTCCGCAAGGACAGATGCGTACTTGTATTGATCCATTGTGCCTTCCACAATGATCAGTGAACCTAGAGAATGCCAGGAAAACATTCCCCAGACCATAATGCTCCCGCCTCCAGCTTGGACCGTTCCGGCAATGGTTGCAGGGTGGTTCCTTTCAGAGGTTTCACGCCTTATACGCCAACGTCCATCTGTCCGATGGAGCATAAAACGCGATTCATCCGAAAACGCAACCTGTCGCCACTCAGTGGACGTCCAGCTGCTGTACTGGCGTGCAAATTCTAGCCTTCGCCGTCGATGAACAGCAGTCAGCATAGGTGCACGAACCAGGCGTCTGCTTCGGAGGCCCAGACGCAGCAATGTTCGCTGAATAGTAGTTTGGGAGACACTTTTGGTAGCCCCTTGGTTCATTTTGGTGGTCAGTTGCTCAACGGTAGCCCGTCTATCTGCCCGAACGCATCTCCGCAACCGTCGTTCGCCTCTGTCATCTATGGCCCGTGGTGCACCACATTTGCCACGTCGCTGATTTTGGACAGTCCCATTTTGCCATGCACGGTACACTTTTACCACGGCGGCACGCGAACAGTTCACAAACTCAGCCGTTTCGGAAATGCTTCCACCCTTGGCCCGAAAGCCAATGATCATGCCCTTTTGGAAGTCGGATAAATCGCTTCGTTTCTGCATTACGCCAACGATTGAAATGTTTTCCGAAGCCCTCACACACCCTTTATATACGCTCAACTGCACTGTGCTGCCACCTGCCTTCTGTGATTGGTTATTTAACTCTGACATGGAAAGTAGGTGGTGGTCACATTAATGTGACTGGACTGTGTATATATTGCTCAGTTTGATAAGGCGTTTAGACGCCATCATACTTTTAAAAATTTGGCCCCATTGGCCATAATTATAAAGAAGTTTTCTTGGTGTCCCTGTAAAAAAGCTGTAAGTGCTAGATTCACCAAAATCAGTAGGATTCGTGCTACGGTTCGTGTTCACAACATACGTACCAACTTTCAGATCATTCTAACAAAGCGTTTAGACGCTAGCGTGTTCACTCACATACATCAACGTAAAAATAGTGAAAACGGACTTAGAGGACCTCAAAACGTATAGAAACATTAAAATCTCAAATTCGCATTTTTGACATGATTACAATACTTTCCTTACATACGTATGTTCGAAAAGTAAAAATGTTAAAACGTGAATTTTTTTTTTCTTTAATTATTGAATGTTAATATAAATAGATAACAAAAATTATGCATTTTTAACTAGCGGGCCAGTATTTTCAAATGAATCACTATAATTAATGAATCACTAACAGTAACTTTTAATCTTATAAAGTAAAAAATCATTTCTGATCGGGTAAAAAGTCGGCCCGGGTTCCCACTGCCTTCGGCAGCGTAGTCTGGTGCGCGCTTCGCGCGCACAAGTTAAGTGATACACGCTCTGCGCGCGCGTTTTCCTTCCCTGACCTTTCGTGCCCCCTGAAAAAAAAAAAAAAAAATCATTTCTCATCGGGTAAAAACTCACACCGGGTCCTCACTGCCTTCGGCATCGCAGACCCATGCGCGCGCACGTGTGAAGGTATACGCGTGCTGCGTGCACATATTCCTTCTCAAATCAAATTTTTATTCTTAAGGAAAAAAAAAAAATATCGGGTACAAAGTCGGACCGGGTCCCCACTGCTTTTGGCAGCGCAGTCCCGTGCGCGCGGTGCACGCCTATTTCTTCCCCACCCTTTCAGCCCTCCTAATTAACCTACATATACCCATTTTGAACGGTCTGACTCAATTACCTGAGATGCAAAAGAAAGCCTAATCAGGAGACCTCAAAACGTGGAAATCTTGTGAAAACTTTCCATAATATAAAATAACTTTAAAATATCTTTCGAATGATGTATTACAAATAATTTAATCATAATTAGAAATTGGAATATTGAAATTTTAAAACATTACATCGCCATCTGGCGGTAGAAATTTCTGTAATCTACTGTTCGACTCCAAATCAACAAAGCTTTCTAATGATGTATTACTTATGAAATTATTTTAATTAGTAGCTGAGATATAAAAGAAAACCGATTCGGGAAGCCTCAAAACGTATAAATCAGGTGAAATGTCGGGTTCCACTTTCGATAATATAAAAGAACTTTAAAATATCTTTCGAATGATGTATTAAAAATAATTTTATCATAATTAGAATTTAAAATATTAAAATTTTAAAATATTACATGTAGACGACTTTTTTTTTTTTTTTTTTTTTTTTTTTGTACAAAACTCAGCCTGATGCTGCCTGCGTGCCAATAGATCAAAGTTTTTTAACGAAACCATTTTTTAATTCATGAAATCAATGGAGGTGATGAATCAACGAAGGCTTTTCTCGCTTCGCTGTTCACTATATTTAAAGGAAACTCTTTTCTATATAGCTTTACAAACAAAAATAAAATTTAAAGATTTTTCTGAATCCAGGGGTGTAAACAGTTTTTCGATGCGACAATTAGATTTTTAAAAAATAACTAAAGTATGAAATTTAAGTGGCAACGGAAAATCGGAAAAAGGGAAAAATAAATTAGAAATATCAGACCTATCGTTACAAATTCAGTACCAAATGAAAGGGGGGATTTTTCTGAATCCTGGGGTGTAAACAGTTTTTCGATACGACAATTAGATTTTTTAAAATTAACTAAAGTATGGAATTTAGATAGCATTACTTCATTTCAATCTTTTCATAATTTGTAGTGCGAATCACGCGAATAAAAAAGTCTTTAACTTAAAAATTTATTTTTATATTTTATTTTTCCATTCAAAGCGTTTTAGTGAAAAAATATTTATGGCGCATGCGCAGGCGTTTTTTTACCCACAATTTAAACACTAATCATAATTTTGAAAATTTCTATAGATATAATTTTAAGTTGGGTGAAGACCTAACTTTCTGCCTAGCGCCGTTGAATTCCGTCCAGCCGTTCTCGAGTGATGCTCGGACAAACGTGTTTTAGTCTTCCCCCCCCCCCCACCGCGGGGGAACGGGGTGGAATTTCTGAAAAGTTGATAGATATAAGTTTAAGTTGGGTGAAGACCTAAATTCCTGCCAAGCGCCGTTGCATTCCGTCCAGCCGTTCTGAAGTGATGCCCGGACAAAAAAAGAGACATACAGACACGATGACACAAATACACACACACACAGGCAAAATTTTCTGAAGTCATTTTCGGCTTTTATGGGGTGTGAAACGTGAAGATATCGCAAAAATTTTTTGATTCCGACAAATTTACAGACAAAAGTCTGATTTTATTAATATAGATTGCTAATAAGAATTTATTAAACATCGCAGAGTTGGAAAAATTAAAAAGAAAAAGAACAGTAATTAGAAGTTCAACTACGAAATTTATAACTAATTGCGAGCAATATATAGAGCAAAATGAAATCGAAATATCTGTTCTGAAAGATCATTTAGATCAATTAGTAGTAAAATACGAAAATCTAAATAATCTCGATGAACAGATACAAAATCTTATGAAAAAGGAAGACGATTTAGAATCATTATTTGAAACAGCGGAAACTTACGTAGAGAAAATTATCTCAGTTAAATCGAAAATCACTTCGGTTTTAAAAAGAAAAGAACAGACTGAATGCACAAATACTAAAAAGATGATATCATAAGTGAACAGTCATCTTTAATTTCTTGTTCACATTCTAGAGTAAAACTCCCTCGTCTAGTAATTGAAGAATTTCGCGGAAATCTCGCTAACTGGCTTTCGTTTTGGAGTCAATACGAAAATGCAATCCATAATAACAATGATTTGACAGATATAGATAAATTTAATTATTTACATTCTCTATTAACAGAATCTGCGGCTGATGCCATTAGAAGCTTTTCGTTATCCAACGACAATTACCAATCTGCTATTGAAGCGTTAAAAAATCGATTTGGTCGTAATGACCTAATCATTAATGCACACATCGGAAAATTATTAAATTTAGAACCAGTAAAAAATCCAAATAACATATGTGCGCTGCGCAAGCTCTACGATAACATTACGATCCAAATTAGAAACTTAAGATGTTTAAACGTAACATTAGGAATATACGACACTGCTTACACCAATTTTACTTAAATTGATTGCCACTGAATTAAATTTAAGTTATCAAAGAAAAAGAAAAAGGCTTGAAAACTTTGACATCGATGAATTGTTAGACTTTTTAAAAGCTGAAATTGAGTGTCGTGAAACGGCGATACAAATACAAGAACTATCTACTCAAAATCCAACTGTCGTAAAAGAAAAACCAAAAAAAAAAAAAAAAAAAAAAAAAATCCTGAATCTAAAACTTTACTCCCTACAGCGTGTAAATTGATGAACACTAATGAAAATAATAAGGAAACCAAAATTTAAAAAGGTAGATATTGTGTGTGTGTGTGTTTTGCAATAAATTACATGCATCGGAGAGTTGTAATGAGGTCTCTAAGTTAAATTTGGAAGCTAAAAAGAATATACTGAAAGAAAAAAGGGTTTGTTTTGTTTGTCTGAAGAAAAATCACAGAGCAAACCAATGTAGATCAGGGCATAGATGTCTTATTTGTAAAAGACGACACTACGCTATATTATGCCCGGATTTACCCTCAAACAAATCAGATATTCCAAATAAGATTAATGATGAAGTAAAAATAAGTACATTAAATAATCATGTACTGCTCTCTGATGTATTTCTTCAAATTTTAATTGTTAGACTGCACAATAATAAAAAAGAAATGCTCGTAAGAGCAGTCTTGGATTCGAGCAGTATGAAGTCTTATATATGTAGCGATATTATTGGAGAAATGCATATGTTCCTTGTAATGAAATAAACTTGCGTCAATCCCTTTTTGGAGGTATTGAAACGAATGAAAATGTTTATAAAAATTATGTCATTGAATTAAGTAGTATGGATAGAAGTTATAAATGTAAATTTGATGCATTGGCTGAAAAACGTATTTGTTCTGAGCTTGGCCAAATCCCATCTGGTCCGTGGTTAAATGAACTTAAGAAGTATCGTATACATCTTACAGACTTAGAAAATGAATACAAAGTGGATAAGGAAATAAAATTGTTAATAGGGGCTGATATTATGGGTAAATTGTTAACAGGAAAAATAATACCCCTTAAATCAAATTTAACCGCTATACAGACTAAATTGGGATGGACTGTTCTCAAAAAATTTTTTAGCACAAAGAGCAATACACCTAGTAACCATTTTCTCGTTATCTCTTCTCTTTTGGTTAAAAACCAGTGTGTGTAAGCGATCTGTGGAAATTAGACGTATAGGGAATCAATACAAAAAACCCTTAACGGGTTAAAAGTTTGTGACGCAGCACTGTACTTTATGGCTATAAGAATTAGAAATACGGGTCTTAAAAATAATGATATCAAATTTTCAGTGACGCTTTGATATTAATTAAATTATACATAGATTTTCTTATTTCAATTTGCTTTTTCCTTTTATTTATATTTACAGTGTAAACGTTATTTTCAACATAAAATAATATATAGCATTTACTCATTGATACCTTTCCATTCACATCTCTTATACTATGAAAGCATGTGTTTTAAAAGAAATTATATGAAATTCCAGTAACGCAGTGGTGTTACATTAAGTGATTTGTTTTTAAATTTCTCTGCAATTATTTTGTTTTGCATATTAAAGTATATGTGCACATTGAAATATTGCTTTTAATTTTCAAATACGCTGTCAAATATATCACTTTCATTAAGCTTATATTATGTACTGAAATATATTTATTTCAATGAATTATTCTATCTTTTGCGTCACGCCATCCAAAACTGAAAAAAAAATCACAGTTTTTTTCTTTGCATCACGATATCTATTTGCATGCATTTTCAATTTATTTGGATGAAATGACACAAAGTAAACATTTCCATATATTTTACTTACAGTTTTGGATGGCGTGACGCAAAAGATAGAATAATTCATTGAAATAAATATATTTCAGTACATAATATAAGCTTAATGAAAGTGATATATTTGACAGCGTATTTGAAAATTAAAAGCAATATTTCAATGTGCACATATACTTTAATATGCAAAACAAAATAATTGCAGAGAAATTTAAAAACAAATCACTTAATGTAACACCACTGCGTTACTGGAATTTCATATAATTTCTTTTAAAACACATGCTTTCGTAGTATAAGAGATGTGAATGGAAAGGTATCAATGAGTAAATGCTATATATTATTTTATGTTGAAAATAACGTTTACACTGTAAATATAAATAAAAGGAAAAAGCAAATTGAAATAAGAAAATCTATGTATAATTTTAATTAATATCAAAGCGTCACTGAAAATTTGATATCATTATTTTTAAGACCCGTATTTCTAATTCTTATAGCCATAAAGTACAGTGCTGCGTCACAAACTTTTAACCCGTTAAGGGTTTTTTGTATTGATATCATTACTTTTTAGGGGTTAATGATCAAAACGCAAAATTAAAGGAGCATGGTAATGAGTTATAACACTGCATTAAAAGTGTTGTTTTATAGGTCATACTCGAACAAAATAACAAACTAAATAAAATTTCAAAATTTTATAAAAAGTGATAAAAAAGATGGACACATGCAACATTACAAAGGCATAATATAGTACATTTTAAAAATGACAAAAATTTCTTATTTATATTTATTTCTTATTATATTTTTTTAGGTATAGATTTGATTTAAAAGAGAAAAATAAATAATAATAGAAAAATCTTTAAAAAGTGAAAATTTTGTACTGGTAAATATTTAAGTAGTATAGTTTGTTATGAATTTAATAAAAAAAAAAAAATCTTAATCTATTCAAAATTTTATTATAGCTTAACATTTTGTAATTTATATATTATATATATACTAGAAACTTAATGAGCAAATTAATTATTTTCAAATTCTGTTTTAAGAATTTTTTCAATCCGTAGTTTAAGTGATTTATCACCTAATTTTGTAAAAATTACAAATATTTGCATATGATTATCATATTATTTGTCATTTTTATGAAAATAAAGGAAAAATTTTTTGTTGTTGCAATCACCTTTTAAAATAGAACCAATTTTGAAAGTTAACAACGTATCAACATGAAAACAATGTAAATACAAAGAATATTTTTGATAAACAAATGTCATATAAAATACAAGTACCTAAATAAATAACTCATTTAATATATATATTAAAAAAAGAAAACTATTTTTTTCTTATTTTTTGTGTTTATTTTTGACGCTCCCCGATAGATGGAGCCAAAACGATTATTTGATATTCAGTATTTCAGATGGAAGAGAAGAAATTCGTCCGCGAAACTGCCGCATCACGGTATTTTCGGAGTAAAAAATAGTTCGATTTTTAAACTGAGTTATAAAAAAAACAAGAGTTTTCCTAGGGAAAAGGGAGATGTCAGGCACATCAGATAAAAGCGATTAATATCATATATCAATTAAACTAAATTCGCTCGAGCCATATTCGAGAAAAATTTGTTCCTTACATACGCCGCCCATTTACAACTTAAATGAGCCAATTCATATCTCGAAATATATTGCACGCAGAAATGTAGCGATTTCAGGGTAGGATCAGACAGAAGGTGAAAGTCTATTTTGAAAATATCAGAACATAACCTCCTATATTTCCTGAGATATTAAGTGTCGGCTTTCAGCGGTTACTTTGATCTTAAAATTCCTGTATATATAAGTGTCGCAGTTTTCGTTCGTTTTTCCGTTTCCGCTGAGTGTCGTGGCGTTCGTTTGTTTTTGCGCTTGCGTCACTAGAAAAACTGCCGTTTTTCATGATTAAAGATCCTGCGCACCGTAAAACTAAGCTGGAGTTAGAAGAAGAGACTAACAAGTATTTTAAGGAGACTCTTCGGCTAAATTCAGACGGCAGATACGAGGTAGCTTTACCATGGGTAACGGATAATTCGGCCTTACCTGACAATAAAAAACTTGCTGAAAAAAGTTTATTTGGTACGAAAAGAAAATTAGTGAATTCTGGGAAATTAGAGGATTACTATGGAGGTTTTGATAATTGGTTATCACTCGGCATAATAGAAAAAGTAACAGAGACTAAATCAGAACAAGTACATTATTTACCGCATAGAACCATAATAAAAGATGGTAGTACTACGAGTTTACGGCCAGTGTTTAATGCGAGTTCACATTCTCAGGGTTTTCCTTCATTGAATGATTGTTTATCTACGGGACCTAATTTAATAGAAATTATTCCAACAATACTAAATCGATTTCGTAAAAGCTACGTGGGTGTTACGTCAGATATAGAAAAGGCGTTTTTGCAAATTTCAATAAGAGAAAAGGATCGCGACTTTTTACGTTTTCTGTGGTTTGGTAGAGATAATTCGGAACAAATTGAGGAGTATCGGCATCAAAGAGTTGTTTTTGGTTTAACATGTAGTCCCTATTTATTAGCCGCTACCTTACAGTATCATTTAAGTAAAGTACCCGAAAATTTAAGCAATACTGCAGAAATTCTTAAGACATCATTATATGTTGACAATTGTGTAACTAGTTTGAACTCTGAGTTAGAAATGAAAAAGTTTATCTTGGAGTCACAAATAATAATGTCTACAGGCAATTTTAATTTACGAGGGAGGAAATCTAATTTGCATAGTGTCACTCCAGACAATGAATCGATCACTGAAGAAAACATCTCCGTCTTGGGTCTTACGTGGTATACAGACAGTGATACTTTATCCTGCAAAGTGCCGTCAATTGATGAGCCCGATGAACTAATTGCGAAAAGGTTAATTTTAGCCATTGCTCATCAAGTCTTTGATCCAATTGGATTTACGGCACCTGTGACGTTGATTCCGAAATTAATTTTGCAAGAAACATGGAATTTAAAATTTAAGTGGGATGTAATTCTTCCGGATCATTTAATACGAAAATTTACAGCATGGATCCAACAACTGAATTTTATATTGAAAATAAGGATACCAAGATGGCTTAATATCCTTTCCCCAGACGATTAATTAAGTTTGCATGTATTTTGTGACGCGAGTCAAAAGTCTTACGCGGCGTGTGTATTTTTAAAAGTCTGTCGAGGTGATCACTTGACCGTCAATTTAATACATGCTAGAAGTAGGGTAGCTCCTCTAAAGGCTTTAACTATATCGCGGTTAGAGCTCCTTGCTTGCTTGGTCGGCGCTCGGTTGCTTTCGTCTGTGGTAGGAGATATGCAATTTCCCAGTTTTGATATTCATTGTTGGACGGATTCTACTACTTCTTTATGTTGGATTCAAAGAAATCAAAATTGGGGGACTTTTGTCGAAAATCGTGTACGTGAAATAGTTTCCTTGACATCTCCCACCGTGTGGCGCCACGTTCCGGGTGCTCTTAATCCTGCCGATATAGCTTCTAGAGGATGTTCAGCAGAAAAATTGTCACAACTAAAATGGTGGGAGGGACCCGATTGATTACGCAATAATGAAGAGAGTTGGCCAAATTCAGAGGTTTCTCCGGATGAGGATTTGGTTAACTCAGAAATACGTAAAACTATAATAATTGCCTTAAGTAAAAACGACAATAACAGCAACTGGTATTACAAGTATTTTTCATCCATAAGAAAAATTATTCGCATGATAGCATGGATATACAGATTTTATTTTAAGTTAAGAAAATCTCCTAGTGACTCCTCAAAAACTTTGTCAACTTCCGAACTTAAAGAGCTGAAATCGCTCTTCTGAAATTGGTGCAAAAGGATTCATTTAATAATACAAATTACGATTAGCTTCAAGACCTTAGACCGATGATTGACAGTGATGATTTAATCAGAGCAAAAACAAAGATTTCTTGTAGAAATGATACTAACAATTTTAAATTTCCTGTAATTTTGCCTTCCGATCATCCAGTGGTTCGACTGTTAATAATGCATATTCACAACGAATTACTACACGCTGGTGTTAATTTGATAATGTCATATTTGCGCGAAAAATATTGGATTATTAGAGCTCGTAAGACTATATAAAACTGTATACGAAAGTGTGTTAAATGCCAAAGATTTAAAGTCAAACAATCTGATGTTCTACCAGGTCCTTTGCCAAAGGAACGAGTAAACGATGCAGCTATTTTTGAAATCGTAGGCATCGATCTAGCTGGACCACTTTATTTGAAAGAAGGTCAAAAGTATTACATTGTACTGTTTACCTGTGCCGTCTATAGAGCAATTCATTTAGAGTTGATCACATCTTTAACTACCGAGGTTTTTTTGCAATCATTAAGGCGTTTCATTTCCCGACATGGAAGACCTTCAGTTATATATTCAGACAATGCTACAAATTTTAGGGGAGCAGAGAAGCTTTTGCACGCACTAGATTGGGAGAGCATTAGCTCCAAAGTTGCTGAACAAAAAATTCAGTGGAAATTTAACCCTCCGACAGCCCGGGAGCGCCTCATTCAAATGGTTAAACAAATCTTAAGAAAAATTTTGGGGTGTGCTGCACTTGGTTATGAAGAACTGCAAACCATTTTATGCGATTGTGAAAAAATAATTAATAGTAGACCACTTAGTTACGTGTCCGAAGATGTGAACGATTTATCCCCTTTAACTCCCGAGATGTTTTTTGCACGAAATTCCCCATTTTGGTGTATCTGACATTGACATTTTGGACAAGAAAAAGCTCAGTAAACGAGCTAAGTATCTGCATAAAATGAGAGAGAACCTCAGACTATGATTTCGCACGGAATATTTAGGATATCTACGTCAACAGTCCATAAGAAACTACAAAGATAAGCCGCTAGAAGTGGGCGAAGTTGTGTTATTAGAGGATGACAACAAAAAACGTGCCTTGTGGAATATTGCCAGAGTGTTAAAATTGATCCCTGGACGTGATAGCATAACAAGACTTGCTGTGGTGAAAACTGAAAAAGCCGAATTTTTACGACCTATACAACGTTTATGTAGACTTGAACTGGACCATTCCACAGTGGTCGGAATTTCAAAAAAGCTGGCCAAAAGTCGAAAAATTTAGGCGCGTTTTTAGACGTAAGTACCGCGGAAATACCTTCAGAGGGAGCCACTGAATGACACTGTGAGGTGGAAAATTTATTCTATCTACATATTTCTAAGTGTAGGCTGGCGGAAAACGTGACAATTTTTTCTTTTTAATTGTTAATGCATTTTAACAGTTAAACAAATAGTGTTTCTCGGAAAATTTCGCAACAACAACATTCAACAAAATATGGCCGACAATTGTGGAGGTTAGTAGATAGTGATCTCCTGAGCGGCTTTTTGAAGTTAACCTCAATTATAACATAACCAAAAGTTTCAAAATATGGAAACTTTTTTATCTCGCAAGATCCCGCATTGATTCAAAGTGGAGAGTGTTAAGGGATGTCCATTTTATTCAGCCGTTAAAGAATTGGGTGCCCCCGCCTGCCCCTGTATGTGTAAAAGCATTTTAACTTTTTAATTTAATTTTTACTTTTTAATTTAATTTTTTAATTTTTTGGACTTTGGTCTGCCATATTGGATCCGCCATCTTGTTTTTGAGTGCAAGATCACTTTTTTTTATAAAAACTGATATCAAATTTGAATTTAGCGCCCTCAAAAACCCTTAAATGTGAAAATTATCCTTCATCTATCAATTTTTTGATTTTTGATCCGCCACACAGTGGTCGGAATTTCAAAAAAGCTGGCCAAGCGCCATATTGGATTCGCCATCTTGTTTTTGAGTTTGCCTTTGAAGTTTTCAAAAAACCAATGTATGATTCGGATTCAGCGACCTCGAAAACATATATATACATCACAATTTCACTTGTTTTCTTTAATTTCGACTTTTGGCCAACTTTTTTGAAATTCCGACCACTGTGCATTCTACCAAAAGTGATAATGAAAGTGATGACAATGTTCCTGTAACAATGAGCAGTGGAAGAACTGTAAAAATTCCCATAAGACTGTAAATTTACCAGGTGGCTTTAATTTTTTTTCTCATTTTGTTTATATAACTATTTTGTTTTTCATCTAAGTTCATATTTTAGTATCATGTATTTAAGTATGTTTTGAGTGTATTTTCAGATTATCCACTCAAAAGGTGGGAGAAAATGTGGAGAAGAGTTTCGATTCCCATAAGAACATCTGCTAGTATTGTGCGAGACGCGCATGCGCTGGTCAAGAGAGAAGAGAAAAAAGTTTAGTTTACGTTCTGACTCCAGCAGGAAGAACTATGCTGGTAACTGTAAATATGTTACGAAAAGAAAGATGCCTTTACTCAATTATATTCTTATTGTTACTACGTGTTAATGTATTATATGTACATAGCCTATTTTGTATATAGAAACTGTATATAAAGAAGTCAAAAATGTAAGTAATAGCCCTGTTTTATTCGAGTTTCTGGCTCCTTGATTTTAAGAATTTTTTATTTTTTTTATCAAGAAATATTTTATTCTATACAGAACAATAATAAAAAGGTAATATAAAAGAGAATATAGGTAAGAACTAACTTAAAGGGCATGTATTAAAATACTTTCTCTTACCCATATGGTAGAGAAAGTGTTGTTTCTGGGTAGAGATGGGAATGGTCCGAAAAAAAACCCGTAAATTTTGGGGGGGAAACCCAGTTTTTTTCCCGAAGGGGTTTATTTCCACCTGGAAAAATTGAAAATATTGAAATTTCTAGCATAAAATAACGTATTTAGAAATTTATAATATTTACATTCTGAAGCTTTTTTCTTGAAATATTTTTTCATGCTCAGTATCTTACATGAAAACAATGATTCTGATAATGTTCATATTTCAAAATACAGTTTTAACCATATAATCAAATGGTAATCTTGAAATATTTAAGTACTAGCAACGCCCCAGTTCGGGAACGAACCGAATTCCGAATGCGGGAAAAATTTCAAAATCAAACTCGAAATGTACAAAACTCGGCCTGATGCTGCCTGCGTGCCAATAGATCAAAGTTTGTTAACGACACCATTTTTAATTCATGAAATCAATCAACGAGATATATAAATTAGAGTGCTGATTCAATGGATGAAGGATTAGCTTTCCGTGGTTCAAGATCAATCACGTGACATGCTCGAATAGGTTGCTGTGTTTGGCCCTTTATCGCTATTTTGGCATTTAAAATATCAGTTTGACACATATTATCATTATTATAAGGTAACATGACAGTCCTATGACCGAAATAAATTGCTTTTAAAATAATTTTACAAATATTTCACATTTTAATAAATAATAAAATACCTTTCTTTTCATCGTTTCTCAACAAACTGTAAAAGTGTTTATAAAACAAAATTTAAACTTTTAAAGAGCTAAATTTAACAACAAATAATAATTTTTCAACTATTTTTAAGCATTTTGTCGGTTAAAGTTCAACTACACGAAATAAAAAAGAAGTAAAATCAAAATCAAAATGGTTTAGAACAGAAGAATATTAAACTACGTAAAGTAAACAAAAACATTGAAACCGTTGCCATAGAAATGTACTGAAAATGAGCTGTTACCAAGGAAACCACCGAATACGCATGTGCAAGGAAAGCATGTCACATGACTCATCTTGGACCTTCTCAAGGGTTACCATTTATCACTCTACTTTATATATCTCGTTGAAATCAATGAAGGTAGTGAATCAAAGAAGACTTTTCTCGCTTCGCTGGTCACTATATTTAAAGGAAACTGTTTTCTATATCGCTTTACAAACAAAAATAAAATTTAAAGAAATCATGAAATTGCTTTAAAAACCGCTTTGGTTTCCCGTTGGTTTATATTATTATTATTATTATTTTGTTTCTTTCTTTTCTTTTTCCTTTCCATATTTACTGAATTCGATTCTTTGTTTTTCAATATCACGTGATTGAGCAGACGACTATTTTATTTATTTAACGTTCATTTATATTTCCATTAATTTTTGGAACTCTCGTGCAACTTTATCGAAATTATTTTTTTACTCCATTTTCAATTTTCATTGTTTTATGTGCAGGAGCAAATTTAATTTTTTTTTTTATCTTTCGCGTGAAAGCATATTTTATTTTATGGTGAAAAAAAAAAGTAATTTTTTTTGGCAACAATTAAAAATTTAAATGTCCATTTTTAAAGCTTTTATCAGGGTATTATTTTCACATTTTAATTACTTTTAAAAAATCTAATCAAAATTTTATTACAAATAAGGTACCAAATGAAAGAAGCATTTTTTCTGAATAAGTCGGTTTAATTAACTTATCGATCGGACAATTAGATTTTTTTTAAATTAACTAAAGTATGAAAAGCTGGTGGCAACAACAAACAGATAAACAGAAGAAAATCTCTCTTAGCCAATCAACTTGCGTCCAGCAACGGACAAACAGGAAGAAAACTCTCTTAGCCATTTATATAGAGAGAGATAAGTGTACAGCTAACTTTATAAAATTTAATTAATTACTAGTTAATACCCCTCAAAATTTGACGGATGATGTGAAACTAAAATCTTCTCACGGCATAAAGAAGGCAGAATTTTTATAAATTATCGGAGGAATCAATATTTCTTAATGAGATATTATCAATATTTGTGATAATACTTATCAAAGCATCAAACATGTAAATTAATCCCACAATAGAATTCCTTCCAGTCACACCAAATCGACTAATAATCTATAGAATTGCACTCATTTTATGTTTACTGTGAAATTTATTCGTTGCTTTTCACGAAAAATGAATGAATACAAAGATTTTCTATCAGATTATAATTATATTAACTTACTATCAACGATAACAGGTCACAGTTTTTTAATAAAAGACACACGTGAAAGACAAAGATTTCATTCACTTGTAAATTAGAATTAATATATCCTTAATTCTAATTTGCCAAGAAAATAAGTGCATTTTAAGTGTAAAATAATAGTTTTGATTCTGATTTTTCCTTCCCATATTTTTAAAACCACTTGGATATAATCCAAAATATTAATTCATTGTATTTTAAAAATAAACTGTAAATCGGAATAAAGTTAAAATTTGTTTTTACTGGAATAGTATTATAACACTTTATCAAAATAGTATATTTCAACAAAAGTATACTGTTAAAAATAAATAAATAAGAATGAATTTGGTACGTTAGTAAATTAATTTGCTCATTAAATTTTTAATAATAAATTATATTATGCAAATTTTTACTCGTATACAATATCAATATTTTAATGTTATTCTTTTTAAGTTCTTTTTACTGTAATATGGTATCGAAATGATGTATCAGAGATAGAGATTATAATAATTAGAGTAATAAATAAATAAATAAATCTTTGATTTTAAATATCTATCTCCATCTTTTCTAAACAAAGTTTCCAACTCTCATAAAAGTTAACTTTTACAGAACAATAAACTCTGAAAATTTATTAATTTTAAAAGATTTTTTCTTTTTCTTTATTTTTTTCTTTTAAGAGGTATAATATATTTACATGGCGACAGATGGCGCCACATCTTGTATAGAGAAATTTTCGGCAAAAATATACACCGATCATAGATAAATGTAACCGATAAGTATTCGCGAATTGCTTTGTTTTTAATATACTTCCTTGGAAAGTCATGGGCAGGTGCACATAGGGGCAAGGGGGGGCACTTGCCCCCTCCTGAAAAATTCTAATAAGTAAAAAATTATGAAAAAAAAATTAAAGCTTTCAAACTATGTCATTAGAATTCAAATGACCAAATAAAATTTATGTCACACAGCCAATTAGATTCAAACCGACCCAACCGGCATTTATAGGTTTTCTCTCTTTAACTTTTCCCTTCAAACAGATTTTAAATCTTGACAGAAAGTCTTTCGGATTAGTGTTGGTTCGGAATAAGCTATATAATTTTTATAAGTAAAATGTTTCAGCTTAAATGATATGCATAAAGATTTATTGTACTAAACGCTTACACAAAAGTTTACTTAATAACCTCAATCAACCAGCCAACCATTTGAATCGAACTGAATTTTTTTAAATATACTGAAATTTTGCATTGTTATGTTTGCCCCCTCCTGAAAAATTTTCTAGCGACGCCACTGTGGAAAGTATGAATCAATGGATTAATCGTGTGAATTATTTTTATGATTGAGCTTTAATTAGGCGTCTGCCATTGAATAGACATATGAAATATTAATGTCGTCTGCTCAATCTTTATCGTAGGTATTCGTATTGCGCTGCATAAAGAGAAAGGAATATTACTGTTCCGAATTGGTTCAAAATTTTCTCGCGCATACCCAGATCGTACGATTTTGGTCTTACAGAAAATGCTTTGTGTTTTAATATTATAGATTACTCTTCTTTGAAATCTGTAGTTTTCAATTAGAACGCTATTGCTAACTCGCAAATTATAAAATATTAACTTAGGTTTGGATTTGAATTTAATTAAATATTATTATTATATTATTTAAATCTCTATTTTTCAACCGAATTCAATAAATTTTTGACAGTAAATTCATAATCACTATTTTTAATCAATTTTTAATTTTTGCCAAAATTGGACAAAATTTTAAAACTTTTTTAAAGAAGCTTTTTTTATGATGCTCTTATGCTAAAACATGACTTACCATATATTATATAAGTTTATATCATTAAATTATGTGTTTTAAATGCGTTTTCTGTACTTAAACAATGCACTTAGTAATATGATAAATTAATATATGTCATTGAATCATATTTCTAAAATTCAGTAATAACATTACTTGCTTTAAAATCATTATTACACCATTTATATATATATATATATATATATATATATATATATATATACTTAATAATTCAGAAGTTTGAGATTTCCAATGTTATACTGTTTTTTAATAAAACTTTTTTTTAAATATTGAATAATATGGTTTATATATTCTTTGTTACAGGAAACGTACCTATGTTACTCAGTATTATTTGCAATATTTTTGCATGTGAATATTCTTTCAGGGTGAACGTTTTATATATGATATTTAATCTTTACTATCACTATTCCGAATAGTATTTCTGTTTTCAAATCAAAGAAAGTATGATTACATTAAATGAAGAATACTATTCGAAAATGTTGATATTCAAAAACTCAAATCGTACGCCCTATATACGACACGTGCAAATTGCATGGCTCAAAGTCTCATTTCAATTAAACAGTAATAGGTTATAAAAATAATGGGATATTGGAATATACACTGTAAAAAAATAACTATTACCAGCTGTAAGAAACTCTCTGTGTTTGGAGAAAATAATTATTTTCTCCAATCACAGGGAGTTTCTTGCAGCTGGTAATAGTTATTTTTTTACAGTGTATGAAACGAAGTAATCTATTACTGAAATGTAACTGTTTATCCCATTTCTTATACTTTCAAGGAGCATTATTCCTGTGAGAGTGACCTGCATACGCGATAAAGTAAAGACAGTGAAGAAAGTAGAGATGGGCGTTATTTCACATAATAAAATAAATAACATTGTTATTACATAACAACCTATTAGCATTATAATATATTACAGAAATGATCATATTAAATAAATAACACTTCCATTTTACCTCTCAGCACGCAAAAAGAAAAAAAAAAAAAAAAAAAAAAAAAAAAAGAAAAGAAAAATGCCTGTTATAAAAAATGTAATAATGATAATAATAACACGGATTTTTTTTTTTTTCTTTTAAGTAAATGAACGTATTTCTGAAATCATATTTTTAGGGAGAAAAAAAACTCGAGAATTTACTTCTTTTTTTTTGTTCTAAAACAAAATTGCAAACGCCATTTAAAACATACGAGAACAACTTTCTATGATACAGCATTATACAAGTAACGAGTTTAAAACTTCCTTTCCCATAATGAATTTACAAATCAAACTATAAGCACAGCGACTAGCAAAATCGAAATCATACGTAAACAACTAGACCGAATCACATCATGCGAGTAACGAATAAAACACCCACCTTTCAGAATCTGATAATTCCCGCATACCGCATGTAACGAAAACGTAACGTCTTTCTCATATTAGACTCCCCGCACACGCACAAATGTTCGAACTTTGCTCGTAAATACCGATTCGTTACTTCGAGTCTGGAAGAATACGCGTAACATCTCAGTAACGAGTACATACTGTTACTTTGTAGATTACAAATATTCTTCGTAGATTCAAATATTCTTTCGAAATAAGTAAATGCTTTGATTATTTTACATCTTTTTAATATTTCATTCAAAGTATTAATTAGAAACTGAACATTATTGTGTATTAGTAGTATAGTGTATAGCTCGTGACATTTAACGTGGGAGATATTTTAATACCACAGTTTAACGAAATAGTGTTGTCAGGATGTTAATTTAAGCAGCCATCATGAGATTGGTGATCATGGGGTGATTCTTACATGTTGATTATTTCGTCATGAAGATGGGGAATGGGATAACGCTTTGCATTTATTCAACACCTGCTCGAATAATTCGAGAAGGCGTTGGTTTAGTTTGGGGTTATGATGGAAGGTTTAATAGAAAGAATGGCTGGTTAAGGAAAGAAAGGATGGATAGTGTTTGTTTATATTTGAAATTGCTTATAAAGCAGATGGAATTGAAAAGGCTTAATCGCATTTCGCATACTGATAGTGTTGCTGAGCATTTATTTATTGTGGTTTTATCAGGAATATTGTTTCAGTTTAATCAAGAAAAATCAATAAGAAAACGGATTTTTTTTTTTAAGGTTCTTATTTTTATTTATTTTATCTGATTTTTTCTCGAGACTATTTTTAATTATTTAAAATGAGCAAAGGTATTAAGAATAGTTAATTATGGTCGTATGTTAAAATTAAGTGTCTGAGAAAATAAATCATTTTATGCAGTTTTTCTAAGCAAAATTTATAATTTAAAACAAGAGTTTCTAATTTTAGTAAACATATTCAAATTGACGGTTTGATAAGTATGATTGAAAAATATTAATTCTCTTGTCAATCTGGGATGTTCAAGTTTTTCGGAAAATCAAAAGAGACAGTTACTCGGTAGTTTAAAATTTGGGATGTCTTAAAGATCTTTTTTAAAGATTTGTTATTATTATTTAATTATTCCTTAATTATATAGCTTTTAATATAAGGGTTCTTTTAGTTCTCCATCATACTATAGGTATGGGGAACTTAGGTAATCGTGAAAATTTTCGACCTTGGTTTTATTTTTTTATTTTTTTACACGTTTTCAGGTGTGAGGAATCCGAAAATGACAAAATTTGTATGGTGTCCGTCTGTAGGGTGTCTGTTAGTTTGTTAGTGCATTAGTAAGTCCGTTAGTAAGTTTGTTAGCATGTGTACACGATATCTCAAAAACAAATAGTCGCAGAGAAGTCAGATCAGTTTTAAAATATTACTTTCGACACTGGCAAGAGCCCTATTCATTTGAAACATTCGAATTAAGAAACTTCGTAAGTTATTATAAATTTACGATTTCCTTAACATGGGAGAATAGGGCAAAATTTCGCTTAAACGACCATTAAGTAGAAAATTTTTACTGTAAAGATGTCAGGACAGTTTTAAAATATCAGTTTTGAATTCGGAATGAACATCATTAACTATAAACATACTACTTTGAAAGTTTCGCAAGTTATTTGGAATTTACGAATTTCTTAACATGGCAGATTAGGGCAAAATTTCACATAAACGTCAATTTTTAGGAATATTTTCATTGTAAAGATGTCAGACCACTTTTCAAATATTATTTAGGACACTGGAATGATTATTATTGACTATGAATTTTCCAATATAAAAATTTCGTAAATTATTGGAAATTTACGAATTTCTTAACATGGCAAAATAGGGCAAAATTTCACATAAACGTCAATCTTGAGGGATATTTTCATCGTAAAGATGTCAAACCACTTTTGAAATATTATTTAGGATACTGGCATGAATATCATAGACTATGGTTTTTCCAATTCAAAAAATTCGTAAGTTATTTGGAATTTACGATTCACTTAATATGGCAGAATAGGGCAAAATTGAGTATAAACCTCTATTTTGAGGATCATAAATATATCAGAGAACTTCAAAATGACATTTATGATACTTGTTTGAACATGATTGACTACAAGTATTCTAATAGGAAAATTTCGTAAGTTATTCGTAATTTAAGAATTTATCAACATAGCGAAATTGAAAATTTTTCATATAAATAGGAATTTTGAGGATTATTGCATTGGAAATAGTAGCATGAAAACTAAACAACAGAACTAACCCTGATAAAATAAATTAATAGATTAGAATAAGATAAATATATCGAAGTAACGGTGGATAGCCTATTAGGCGAGGATTTCATTCTGTCACTGTGTCAAGCTTTGGTCAAATTCATTTCTTTTAACAGATTATAATATGTCTCGCACTATAAATTTATGAGAACATAAATATGATGGGGAACTGAGCAGATTCCACCTATGCTAACTAGTTTTACAGAAAATGTACGTGTTACTTGATATTATTTGAAATATTCTGTTTTCGTGTTTAAAAAAATTCATTTAACATAATCTTATGCTTATACAATTGGGACGAACAATTGTATAAAACTTTGACTCCACCACAATTTCATATCATTTTTTTTTTTTTTTTTTTTTTTTTTGCAGAAATTCTAGTGTTAAATAAAGTGAAGATTACTTTTCGAAAGCATTGGAATGGAACTCAAGAACATGAACCGCATCCACTAGGCAGGACACATGTATATATTGTATATCCTGAAAGGATTAGAAAGACATTAGCCATATAATAAACTAAAGAGTAATAGGTTATAAAAATAATATATTACAAGGACCTATTACCAAGTGTAGTGCACTATAAAAAAATAACTATTACCAGCTGCAAGAAGCTCTCTGTAATTGGAGAAAATAATTATTTTCTCCAATCACAGAGAGTTTCTTGCAGCTGGTAATAGTTATTTTTTTACAGTGTATGGAACGAAGTAACCTATTACTGAAAAATAACTGTTTATCCCATCTCTACACTGTAAAAAAAACTATTACCAGCTGCAAGAAACTCTTTGTGATTGGAGAAAATAATTATTTTCTCCAATCATAGAGAGTTTCTTGCAGCTGGTAATAGTTATTTTTTTTCAGTGTAGAAGAAAGATGATGTGTTAGCAACCTGCACTCCAGTGACATGCATTAACCGGCACACGCAATCAACCGAGTCCAAGTCTTCTGAGTTTCTAACAACATAATTTCTCAAGAATGAAGACCTGCATTCCCATAACATGCATTAACCGGCACATGCAGTCAGCCGAAGCTAAATTGTCTGAGATTTTAACAATTGAATTGCTCAAGAATACAAATTAAGAATTGAGCAGCGACGTGCTTCGGAGAAGCTACTCTACGAATTTAGAGAACTGTTTTTTCGAACACCTGAAGATGTCGGGAAGAATATTACCCAATGCAGAATTGATACAGGAAATCATCCTCCAATCAAGCAACATCCAAGGAGACACCCATTTGCTAAGTAGGAAGAGGTGGCTGAGCTACTTAACGAAATGCAGCGTAATGACTCATCGTACCATCTACGAGTTCTTGGGTTTCTCTCATAGTTTTGGTGTGAAAGAAGGATGGATCAACGATATTCTGTATGGATTATCGTCGTTTGAATGACATTATGAAGAAAGATGGTTACCTTCTTCCTAGAATTGATGGCACTTTAGACATATTTTCTGGTTATTAGTGGTTCTAAACTTTGGATCTGAAGAGAAGCCACTGGCAAATAGAGTTACATCCTGATGACCGTGAGAAGACTACATTCACTACGGGACAAGGATTGTTGCAATTTAAAGTTATGCCATTTGGATTATATATGTTACCGCTAAAGTGCAGAAATCAGTTAATCTGCAGATTAGCTAGGTAATCTGCACATTAACTAGGGTGATCCATTAAAGTGAGAAAAATTGTTTCATTTCTCAAATTACCTAGGTAATCTGCACATTACCTACTATACACTCGTTAAAGTGAAAATAAGATCTCTGGTGGTGTAATGTTAAAGCACGCTGTGTTGTATTTGTTTTTTTCATTAGGGAAAAGAAAAAAAAATTGTTTTCTTTTCTTTCTTTACTTATTTTAATCTGTATGTGTTTTAATTTTTATGTCGTTTAAAGTTATATTTGTTTTATTTATTTATTTTTTATTTATTTCATCTTTTTTATTCTGTCAATATAAGTTTGAAGATGTTATGCATTTTTAATATGAAATATAATATCTTTAATAGCTTTCAATAAAGTCTATTTTATAAGTGAATGTTAGAATTGTAATACAGTAACGATTTCTTTTCAAATAAAAATATTTAACAATTAAAAAAAAAAAAAATGTTTTATTAACAACTTATATTGGCTATTACTATATTTTAAAAAAAGTTATGCACCAATTTTTAATTCGCTAAAGAAATATTAAATTAGACAAATCAGAAGCATTTTAAGAAGTACTTCAAATAATTAAAATTGCTTTAATAATTTTTAGAACGCATGAAAATTTAAATGACAGTTTTCCAATGCTTTATTAAACTATATTTTGCAGCATACATATATCTGTACAATTTTAGCAAATATATTAATTTTACAAAAAAAAAAAAAAAAAAAAAAGAAAAGAAAAAAACTTTATTAACACATTTTATGTAATAAACTACAACGAAATTATCTGAAAAAGCTAACAAAATTAAAATTAAAAATATAATCATGATATATAAAATATATAAAGGAAACTTGAAATTGAAAGAAACAAAAAAGAAAATTGTAATGAAGTGCTAAAAAATGCATAAAATTTCCATATTAAGTATTTATTAAATAATGCCATAATATTGATTGCCATATTTTCCAGAGTTAAAAATTAATACATGTTTTTTTTTTTTTTTTTTCAGTAAGTAATAGTAATTTAAATCAATTTTAAAATAAATTAGTTTTAAAAAGTTGTGGTTTAATAGTTTTATTTCGGGAGAAAATAATTACTGTGTTGTAAATTTAATATTCATAATTGAAAATGAAGTTTCACGAGAGAAAGCTTTTAATTAAAATTAGATTTCATTAATAAAATGCAGACCCGTATCAAACTTATATTGACAGAATTTAAAAAGAGAAGAAATAAATCAAAACAATTATAACTTACTTGTTACTTTAAATTTTGTGTTGGTCATTAGAAGAAACCTAATATCATAGCTTTGATGATCCACGTTTTGCGCTTACTGTTTATCATAGGCTCATAGCGGAGCGGAAGGGATAAAAGTTTTGGTTTGTGTTTGAAGGTCAATCGCGTCACAGACTGGGATTCGCGTATCTGTATCACATGACTGTTTGACGTCATAGTGAATGTAAAAAAACTAACGCTCGAAACAAACATTTGAACTTTAACGACACATAAGCCGTTAATCTGCAGATTACCTAGTTAAAATGCGGAAAACTCTTTATTCCGCACTTTAACGGGTTATTTTAGTTAATCTGCAGATTAGCTAGGTAATCTGCAGATTAACGGATTTCGCGTTTTAACGGTAACATATATATATAATGCACCTGCAGCTTTTGAACGCCTGTTGGAGATAGTGTTAAAAGGGATTTCCTATGAATCCTGTCTTGTGTACCTTGACGATATTATCAATGTGAGGCGTACTTTTAAAGAACATTTACGAAACACCCGTAAGGTGCTGAAAAAACTCAGAACGGCTAACCTCAAATTTCAGCAAGTGCAACTTGTTCCGTCGTTAAGTGAGTTATCTCGGCATATAATCTCTGCTGCAGATGTGAGAACTGTTCCAGAGATCTCTGCAGTCGAGAATTGGAGTCGTCTTGAAAACATCCATCAATTACGAAGCTTCCTTGGCTTACGTACATACTAATACGACAGGAAGTTCGTGAAGGGTTTTTCAAATATTGCCAGACTTCTCCACAAATTGACGGAAGCTAAACAGAAATTCCTGTGGACAGAAGAATGTGAAAAAGCATTCAAGAGACTTAAAGAGGCTTTAACATCTTCACCTCTTTTGAGTTTTGACATAGCCACAGCTCGAAAAACATTTCATATTGGATACTGATGTAAACCATAAATACTGTTCTGTCGCAGAAAGTTGATAGCCAAGAGCATATTGTTGCCTACTGGAGTAAATGTTTGTCTAAACCTGAGCGAAACTACTGTACTACCAGGAAAGGACTACTCGCCATCGTAAAGGCCATAGAACATTTATAATTTCCATTATTATCTCTATGGCAGAAGATTCCTGCTCCAGTTTGACCATGCATCTTTAACGTGACTTCTAATTTTTAAGAATCCTGAAGGCCAGATTGCCAGATGGATACAACACCTCCAGGAATATGACTTCGAAATATGTCGCCGTAAACGAGTTCTACATGGCAATGCAGATGCTTTGCCACGGAATCCCTGCTCTGAAAGCTGTAATAGCGCTCAGCTGATGAAGCCAGTTGCTTGCTAAGCTACAGTTTCGACGCCATCGAGGCAGGATCCGAAGAGTGAGGAGTAAGTTAGATAAGTCCATTGGGGAAATTTTGACATAAAGCCAATACTTCAATTCAAGGAGACGTCGAGCAACAGACCTACTTGGCAGGACGTTTCCACATTGCGTCCCATCTCGAAATATTACTGGGCATTCTCGAACTCTCTCCACGTGAGAAACGCCATATTGTATTAAAAATGGGAATCTGAGGATGGTCGGAACTTCAAGTGGCAGATCTTGCTACCAAGATCAAAGATTTCGGACGTCCTAGACTCTAGAGCAACCAGCAACATCATAATAGATCTACCGGAGGCCATTTTGGAGTTTCGAAAACTCCCCAGAAAGTTCGAGAACTCTTCTACAGGTGCAAGGCATAAGAAGACGTGAACGTGCAAATCTTGTGATGCTTACGTGGCATGTAAACGCCCAAAGAAACGAAGCCGAAGAAGATTCATCGGTAGAATGGGGGAGCACTATTTGAGCAGATCACACTCGATACCTTGGGTCCTTTGCCACGGATTTTCAGAGGTAATAAACACATCCTCGTGCTAATGGACTATTTCACCAAGTGGCCTGAGACGTATCCCATTCTCGATCAAGAGGTATGTACATTTTCGGATATTCTAGTGCAGCAATGGTTGTTAAGGTATAGGTATGGCACACCCCTGTAGCTTCGTACCGATCAAGGTACGAACTTAATCTCTGCGGTATTCAAAGGATTGTGTCATCTTCTCGGCATAGACAAAACTCTGACAGCGTCCCTACATCACCAGTCGGACGGCATGGTTGAGAGGTTTAACTGCACCATACTGAATAACCTCTCTCTTCTAGTATCAAGGAAACATCAAGATTGGGACTTGAAGATGCCATTGTTCCTACTGGCTTATCGAAGTGCTGTCTGTGAAACCACCGGTTATACTCCAGCGCAGATTCTGTTTGGACGTGACATTTGTCTTCCATGTGATGTTCTGGTTGGTTGTCCATTAGACGCGCCTTCATTGTCAGAAGAGTACATCGAAGATCTCCAGGTTCGATTTTAAGACTTACACAACTTTGCTGGGGAGCAGATTCACATGGCAATGGAGAGAATGAAAATGAGATATGACCTGAAGGCTACACACCACGAATTCAAGGAAGAAGACAAAGTATGGTTGTGGAATCCCGTTCGACATGTAAAGGTCTTTCTCTAAAGCTATAGTGTAACTAGAACAGTCCCTATACAGTCCTAAATAATACTGAATGAGGTCGTTGTTAGAATTACTAAAACACCTTCATCAAAACCGAAGGTGGTACGTTATGACAGGCTGGCCATATACCACGAGTAACGGTATTTTAAAATTTGTATATGCCTAATTGGAATATTTGCATATAAATATTTGTACTTATTTGTAAATTTTGTAAATAATTCACTTACGTAATTTTACAATCTATATTGTTATTTTATTGTTATATGCAACTTAGTTTTTGTATAGTTTGTTTAGTTTTAACCTCCTGACCAAGAGTTGTACTGCCCGGGACGTGCAGTCAATTGGGAGGAGGGCAGTGTTACGAATTTGTAAATAACAGTAGTTATTTTTATGTAATTTCATTCAAAGAGACTTGGTCAGGCTATAAAAATGTTAATTTACTGCATTTCTAGCTTGTTTTCGTGTTAAAATAGCTCATTTTCCCTTAAAAACTTCATGAAGGCACAAAATGGCCTTGCCGCTAAATTTGGCGACCCCGAAGAGAAAATCCCTATTTATCGATATACCGAATATCTAAGCTCTAAATGGATTAGTACAGAAGTTACTTGAAAATTCTCAAAATTGTACGAGGGTATATAAAGGAACTGCATCGCAGCCAAAGTCAGTCAGTGTTCGCCAAGGCACTGATGCATAAAGAGCTTCTGCTTGACTAAGTCCCTCCTACTGGTTGCAGCCTATTACTATTACTGTGTATTAATGCTATGGTAGTTTATGCTGTGATTTTGATGTTGTTAGCTGTTATTTAAGCTGTGTTTTCTGGTGAAACTGAAGTTGATGCTTGGTTTACAGACCTGTAATCTGGAATCTTCTGTAAATAAACTTTTAAGATTCTACAAGATTAGATTTGTCACTCATTTGGAGACAATTCGCGACCACTAAATAAGCAGCAGAATTTACCAATATTTTAAGATGCTTAGGTTTTTCCATTTTAAAGGATCACAATGTCCAATTTAATATAAATCAAATCGATGTTTATATTTACAAAGGTGAATCTTATAAAATAATAAAGTAAAAAGCAGCCTCCTACTAGGATAGTCTATTGCTGAACGTAAGAGGGCGTTTATTCGGCATTTTCAGTAAAAACGATATTCATGGGAAGAGCAAAGGGGCGTTTAATCGAGAGGGGGCCCTTTTGCGGCGTTTTACGATAATTTAATATTTCTGTACTGCAAAAAACATAATGAGTATTATATTTATAATTCATTCACACAAGCCGCATCTGTGGCCAAGAAGTTCTGTTCTCAAAGCTGGTAGACGTGAGATACTTGACTCGATTCACGTTCAAGCTCGTCGTCTTAACCATTCGGAGTTTTCCGTGCTTTTCTCCGAAACTTGAAAACTGCTGAGTGTAGCATTCTAATGTTATCTTGTAAGGCTCTTTTTAAGTACCTCATAGGGTGGTTAAATAAGTTTTATACTATATATTATACACTAACGCTATCTTTTCTCAATTATTATTTTTTTTTTTTTAGAAATAAAGATGGCCTGTAAAGAAGCTTTTGTGAGAGTCTTTTCTCTATAATTAAATTTTTGAATGTTTCTTTTCTCAATAAGAAAATACAAAATATATTTTAAGGCTTCATTACAGAGGTAAAATACATTTACAGATTAAACGATATAACAAGAAAGTGCGGTTGGAATGTGTTTATAATCTATGCGAATAACATAATTTTTCTTTTTCATTATCTTAGGGGAAAAATTAACTGTTACTTTTTAAGATGTATATGCAATATATATATATATATATATTGTAAATTATTGTCTTAGAATTATTATTAGGTTCCTGTCTCACGTGTATGCAGTGAAGCAAAATAATAACTACATTAAAAATCAAAGTTTTATTTATTTGTTTATTTATTTTAAATATTCCATATTAACTAATTTTTAACCTATTTTCTTTGGCTCCACTAGTGGCCGAGTGGCTGACAGACGAGAGATTCTGATCTCTAAGCTGATAGAAAGGAGGTGCCGAGTTCAAATGTAAGTCAGGTCGTGCTAGTTGGCCTAGCCATTCGGATTTTTTCAGTAGTTTTTTTCTGAAACTTGCTTTAATGCTTATTAGGACCCCTTAGAAAGGTCCCATGGAGGGCATTCCACTCAAAATCTAGGACCCTAGTACTGACAATTTATCGTATTCTTATACACCACATCTTCTTCCTGTTGAATATTTTTATGCTCGAATACTCAAAAATTATATTAAATTTCACCATTCAGACATAGATATTAAATATATATATAAAACAATAAAAACACAAAGAAATACTGAATAACTTTAGATTGTATTGTTAAGCTATAACTATGCAAAATCGAGGCAAAAAATTAAAAATTAGTAAGCAGTGATCATTTTAAATATATATATATGACGAATTAATTACTGGATGAAAGAGAGATGACAGACGAAGCACAGAATGACGACCAGGCATTCTTTAAGGAAACATCTTTATTGCTTATTTCAGAGTCGGAACAGGGCAAGGCGAATGGAGTCTAGTCCGACACTCTGCCGATCCGCGCCGGCGGTTCAAGCGGCGCCCGGGCCGCGGGATCTGTTTGGGAGACCTATAGGACTTACGAAATTTCAGAGGGAGGTTGCAGCGTGGAGTTATTTAACAAGTCGAATTCGTGGCAAGAAGTGTCCGTTTGTTTAATGTTTGGGCTTTTATACCTAATTTTCTGAGCTGTTGATTGGTTCATTAGATCGTCTGGGCTCTTAAAAGGAATTTCTGGGATTAATTAATATAAAGCTCAATGCCGCAACACTTGCAAATTGCACCATCGTCAGCGAATTTCGACTTATAATTTCGTTCCTTTTCTGATTTGTGAGTTATAAAGACTTCTGCTAGAAAACAAACTTTAAAGGGGCAATTACAAATTATTCGTGATTATAATTTCGATTAGCGATTTTCACACTTTTAAATTAGTTTTACTTTTAAATTATTAAAAAAAAAAAACATTTATTTTTATCCCTTTCATATCCCCCCCCTCCCAAGCGAGATCCCCGGGTTTGCCTGCAAAGCCGTGGGAGCTCACCTGGAGGTAAATGATGTTCCAGGTGATACGGATCTAATAATTTTGTTTTACCTTATTTGATTCTATTTATTGTTTTTTTTTCTCTTTCTTGGTTTATTTACTTAGGATTGCTTTTAGTTTAATTATTTTTTCACAAATTTTACTCCTACCATGACTCCATTTGCCTTGGGAATATACAGAGGGGTTACAAGATTAACAATAAGCTTGCTGATGAATAAACATATTATGCACATTTTAACTTTCCAGATTAATGGATGAATATACTATTAATTATATTTAGTAAACAAACATTAATACTTCATATTAAATATTACTAGTAAAATAGAACAACTGTATGATACTATAAAAAAAAATAAACATATTCAAAAAAGTATTATATAACATATTCAATAAAGTAGCATATAAAATAAAGTAGATATTTAAAAAATTTCTTGACCAATATTTAGATGGAAACGTTTCCACTTAGATGTAGAACGCCACAATAACAAGATTTTGTATTCCTTTGCTTTGTAATTGTTCGTGAATGTTCTAAGAGTTTTTGATTTAGGTATTTTCTTGAGACGAAATGTCCAGTGTAGCAAGTATATAGTTTTTATAATCACTAAAGTCTTAAAGTAAAACCTTGCCAGACACCCCCTTTTTTTTTTCACTTATTTAATATAACACTTAAAGTTGATAACACAAAAATGTGATACTTTATGCAAATAATAAGTATTTAAGACATAAACAATGTTATAATATACTTATACTTAATTCTGAAAAAATAATAATATTGGATATTAGAAATAATACTGACACTTAAAATTATACACTAGTGCTTAAAAAGAAAAAAAATTACTTGACACAATAACTTCTCTTAATTGCTGGTGATACCTACTTCCTTCAAATTACCATAATGATACAAAACACTAAAAATGTTTATTCAAAAAATTATGTTTATGGTGCAGAGACCCGTGAAACTCTGTGAGAGCTTGTCAACGAAAAAAGTAATATCTGTAAAATGTAAAAAGTGATTTTTAGACAAATCTCATCAGAGGAGGGGGCACACTTGTTGCTTCATGCTCTTCGGGGGTCTCCAATCAGAAGAACATGAGTAAAGAAAGGCCTAAAAGAAAAGGGGTTAAGGAGCCGTCATTCTTCCGCTGAGCGGAAGAATGGAAGCTATGTCTCCCGACATCCCTCCGAATTCTCCGACTCAGCTAGGATCCTCATCCAATGTGTAATGGGAAGATAGGAAAGCAAAAACAAACAAACAAAAAACTTATTTGGGTGACTTCTGACTGCTAAAGGGGTTTATTCATGACATGGTTTAAAATTTTGAGGATTATTATAATATCTTAGTTTAGATGAATGCACAATTTCAGACTGCCTTTTAAAATGAGGATTTCAGGAGGAGGCCTGTCAATTTCAAAATTTACGTCAGATAACTGTTTTAAAATGGTATAGGGTCCTGAGTATGGAGCAGTTAATTTCCGGGTATTGGGATATTGCAATTCTTCATATAATACTTCATTACCAACTTTAGATTTAGCAGGGAGAAATCGAGCGTCATACTTTATTTTTATTATGATATTCAATTGCATGTTCTTTTGCCAATTTTCTTGCTTCATGAACCTTTGGATAATAATTGTTATTATGAATTAAAGGGTCATGGGGTAAATTTCCAAACAATAGATAATTAGGTGAAAATTTTGTAACAGAATGAGGGGTAGCATTATACTGGCTTAAGACCTCCTCCAGTAATTTTGTCCATGGTACTTTAGATGAAGCAGAATTTACTTTACATTTTAATCTCGTTACGATAGTTTGGTTCAGACGTTCAATCTTTCCGTTTGTCTCCGGGTGATGACTGCTAGTTAAAAGGTGTTTAACGTTGTAATTCCGTAAATTTTTTTTAAATCGTGATAAAGTAAAGGCAGAATTTCTATCTGTTTGTAATTTCTCAGGGACTAGAATTTGGAAAATCTGTTTTAAAAAGTTGGTATAAGTTTCAGTTGTCACACTTTTGGATGGAAAACCCCACACATAACGTGTTGCATGGTCGACGACCAAATACAAATATATTTTAGTTGAGTTGTAATAATTAAATCCACCAACAGTGTCTAACGACAAACATTCAAATGGTTTATCTGTTGGAGGTACCTGCTGCAATAAGCCAAATCTTTTTTGTTTACATTTTTTATTTACTTGGCAGGTATGACAGTGCTTAACAAAATTTTCTATATCTTTATTAATGAAAGGCCAATAATATTGTGGACTGATTAAATTGATCATTTTTTGAATTCCTGGGTGTCCGAATTGTGTGTGGGATTTATTTAACAATGTTAAACTTAGTGACATAGGAACGATGATCTTATACAAACTTTTCTTTTTTGTTACTATGAGATCATTTACTTCAATATACTTTTTACTATTGACTATTGTGTTCTCTTCTTTTTGTAAACGTTTTAGATCATTCAAGTCAAGGAGATGTACATGGTGAGAAATAAGTTGTATTACAGGTAATCGAGACAGCATATCAGCTTCTACATTAGTGGTTCCTTTCTGATATTTTATTTCATAGTCAAACATACTAAGTGTAAGTGACCAGCGGAAAAGACGTCCTCTAAGATTTTTAACATTTATAAGCCAAGTTAATGCTGCATGATCAGTATGAATGACAAATTTTTGACCATGTAAATAGTGATAAAATTTATCTAAAGAATCTATAATGGCAAGACATTTTAATTCAGTTATAGCATAATTTTTTACATAGTCTTTTAAATTTCGCGAATAGTAAGCTATTGGATGTAATTTTCCTTTCTCATCTGGCTGTTTGATTACACAACCAACTCTGTGACTTGAAGCATCTACAAATAAGTGGCAAAGCTTCTTGGATCATACAACCTTAAAATAGGTTTTTCAATTAAGGCATTTTTCAATTTTTGAAATGAATTTTCGCATTTATCATCCCATACATAGGGTACATTTTTCTTGAGTAAATTGTTTAAAAGGTAGCGAATTTTAGCATAATTAGATATAAATTTATTATAGACATTTACAGATCCCAGGAACCTCTGTAACTCTTCAACATTAGTGGGACGCTTTAATTTTTTAATAGTTTCGATATTAGCATTATCTGGTGTTATAGTGCCATTAGACACTTCATAACCTAAGAAATTTATTTTAGATTTTACAAAATTACATTTAGATAACTTTAACTTTAAATTTTCATTGACACAAATTTGAAATATGGTTTCTAAATGCTCTAAATGTTGTTCTTCTGTTTCAGAAAAAATGATATGTCATCAAAATAATTACAAGCAAAATCAATTTTATACTTATGTAAGATTCTTCTGATAGTGCGATTAAATATTGCAGGGGCATTTTTAAGGCCAAATGGTAATACGAGCCATTCATACAATTCAAATGTGTTAGCGAATGCTAATCTTTCTGTATCTTTTGGGTGGATAGGTATATGCCAATATCCACTAGCTAAATCCAATGTGGAAAAAATTTTTGCTTGAGCCAATTTATCTAGGACAGTATCAATTCTGGGCAGTAGCGCAGCCAGAAAATTTCGGTAGGGGGGGGGGGGTCCAAAAAGGAAAAAAAAAAAAGTAAAAAGCATGAAGGGCCATTTAAAACCTATTTTATATATATGCCCTGACTAACTCTATGGCATGTGGGCAGCTGCCCTGGGCCCCTCTTCTTTAAGGGCCCCACTCAGAATCGTATGCAGGTATTCTGCAACCTAAAGACCTTTTATGCCACTGCAAGCGTGGCCCCAGAAACAGCTTGCCCCGGGGCTCTAGGTAGTCTAAGTCGGGCCCTATATGTGAGTTTTTTATAGCTGTCATCATTTAAATTTTTTAAATTACAATTATTACTTTCCGAACACTATAGTGAGGAAAGTATTGTAATCATGTCAAAAATCCGAATTCGAGATTTTGATGTTTCTATACGTTTTGAGGTCCCCTGAGTCCGTTTTCACTATTTTTACGATGATGTATGTATGTGTGTGTGTATGTGTGTATGTATGTGTGTATGTGTGTATGTCTGTGGGTGAACACGCTAGCGTCTAAACGCTTCGTTCGATTAACCTGAAAGTTGGTACGCATATTGTAAGTCACCATAGTACGAACCCTATAGATTTTGGTGAATCTAGCACTTATAGTTTTTTTACAGGGACACAAAGAAAAATTCTTTATCATTATGGCCTATGGGAGCAAAATCTTAAAAGTGCGATAGCATCTAAACGCCTTATTCAATTGAGCAAAAAATTTATACACGTATTATAGGTCACAAATACTCAATCTGTATAGATTTTGGAGAATCTAGCACTTATAGTTTTTTTACAGGGACACAAAGAAAAATTCTTTATCATTATGGCCTATGGGAGCAAAATCTTAAAAGTGCGATAGCATCTAAACGCCTTATTCAATTGAGCAAAACATTTATACACATATTATAGGTCACAAATACTCAATCTGTATAGATTTTGGAAAATCTAGCACTTATAGTTTTTTTACAGGGACACAAAGAAAAATTCTTTATCATTATCCCTATGGGGCCAAATTTTTAAAAGTGTGATAGCGTCTAAACGCCTTATTAATCTGAGCAAAAAAATTTTAGACATGTTATAGATCACAGTTGAACTAACTGTATAGATTTTGGTGAATCTAGCACTTAAAGTTTTTTTACAGGGACACAAAAAAAAAAATTCTTTATCATTATGGCCTAAGGGACTAAATTTTTAAAAGTACGATAGCATCTAAACGCCTTATTGAATTGAGCTGAAAATTTATATATTATAAATCACTGTTGCACTAACTATAAGCATTTTGGTGAATCTAGCATTTATAGGTTTTTACAGGGACACAACGAAAAATTCTTTATAATTAAGATCTATGGGCTCAAAGTTCAGTAGCGTTAAATAAAACATCGTGTAATAGATGGAGAAAAATGCTCAAACACTCTATTATGGTTTTCTCTCTTTTGTTTGTTTAACAACTCCTCTTTCTTTACTTTATCTACAAAACTGTTAATTACTCAATGTTCGGAAAGTCGAGTGGAGTCACTCCAGATTTTTTTTTATAGAAATCATTGATCGTGTTTTCGTACGATTTTATTTAATGAGGCCCACTATTATAAAAATCTGGTACTAAAGTTTATTCGGAAATTGGATATATTTGACAGCTCTTTGTATTTTTAGTCTATGGGACTGATACAAGCAACAATTTTTTCGCTTCATTTGAAATTTTGTTTCTGGTTTAATGGGTAGGTCCCCCTTTCCGAACACTATAATGAGGAAAGAATTGTAATCATGTCAAAAATCCGAATTTGAGATTTTGATGCTTCTATACGTTTCGACGTCCCATGAGTCCGTTTTCACTATTTTTGCGATGATATGTGTATGTGTGTATGTCCGTGCGTGAACACGCTATCATCTAAACGCTTTGTTCGAATAAGCTGGAAGTTGGTATGCATATAGTAGTCACCATAGTACGAACCCTATTGATTTTAGTGAATCTAGCACTTACAGTTTTTTTACAAGGACACCAGGAAAAATTCTTTATCATTGTGGTCTATGGGGCCAAACTTTTAAAAGTGCGATAGCGTCTAAACGCTTTATTAATCTGAGCAAAAAATTTGTACATATGTTATAGGTCACAGTTCGTGCAACTGTGACCTATAACATATGTACAAATTTAGCACTTACTAGCTTTAGTGATTTTGGTGAATTTAGCACTTTTTTACACTTTTTAGTTTTTTTACAGGGACACAAAGAAAAATTCTTTATAATTATGGCCTATGGGACCCAATTTTAAAAGTGCGATAGCATCTAAACGCCTTATTCAATTGAGCTGAAAATTTATATGAATATTATAAATCACTGTTGCACTACCTATAAGCATTTTGGTGAATCTAGCATTTATAGGTTTTTACAGGGACACAACGAAAAATTCTTTATCATTATGATCTATGGGCTGAAAGTTCAGTAGCGTTAAATAAAACATCGTGTAAGAAATAGAGAAAAATAATCAAACACTCTATTATGGTTTTGTCTCTTTTGTTTGCTTAACAACTCCTCTTTCTGTACTTTATCTACAAAACTGTTAATTACTGAATGTTCGGAAAGTCGAGTGGAGTCACTCCAGATTTTTTAGGTTGTCATGGACATCTGAGAAACCTACCATACCTAACATAATTTTAATAATTAAATTAAGTAATAAGGGGGGAAAAATACTTTTCGAGTTATTTTAAGATTTTTACATATCACATTTTTTCTTATTAAAAAGGGAAGACCCTAACAGCACGATTCAAAGTCATATCCTCAAATTTCGAAATAAAATTAACATATTCAAATGCAAAACGGGGATAAAATCTCTGAAAATGGACGAAAAATATCTTTACAAATCGTTTCATTGTTTTATTTTTACTTTCTTCGATATTTAATAGAAGAAAATATTATATTCGTGAAAAATTCTGACCTCGTGTATTCGATGGATTTACACGTTTTGGGAAGTCTAGAACACGATTTGAGTATTTTTAAAAAATGTGTGTCTGTGTGTGACAAAATTTTGTGGCATATGTATTTCAGGGGTTACAGCACAGAATTTCAGAAAATTTGATATATAGTTGCACTTTGACATAAATTAGTGCCTATCAAATTTTGGGGGAAATTGTCCAACAGGTGGCGTTGTCATCCCACTTTTTCTAAATTTTTAACATGATGGTATAGGAGAAAATTACGTATAAATGTACGTAAAGGTAATTATTTTTTAATAATCATTATGAAATTTAAAAGAATTATTTGTAATAGAGATAATCAACTGGGGAAAAAAATTGTGGTTTTTAATTGACTTTTTGATATCGGAATTTTTGACTAGTGCTCGGATACTTTCACTGCCGACTGTACATGTCATTTTTCTCAAGGATAGTTTTAAAATCCCATGCAACAATAGAGTAAGTTTAAGTTTGCCTCACAATGGAAAGGACAAAAAAAAAAAAAAAGTGTAATTAAATCCTTTTAAAGATATTTACTTTCATCCACAAATTTTGGTTCAAATCAAAAGTTTATCCAAAACAGTAAGATTTTCTTTAAAATTAAGTGTTTTACTACCTATACCCCTTTCAGGATTTTGATTAAATTAAAATTGTACATAAATCTTAATTTCGAAAATTCTTTAAACATTATTTTAATAAAAAACCTTTTAGGTTATGAAGCATATAATATTTCTTTCTTTTCTTTTTTTAGGTCCAACCAAGAAAAACATTTAACTCTAGACTCAGTTTTAAACTTCTAAATTTGTATTTGGGTTGAACTTATTGAAGATGAAAAATGCATAATATAATTCCTTTTAATTATATATTTGAAAAAATAATAAATAAATAAATAAAAGCATAAATAAACTTTTTTTTAAGAAATACCAAATAAAAAAATTACTTTAAATCTTATATTTGCATCTTTTAATTAATGATTAATTTATTGAAATTCGAGATTAATTTTTTTTTAGTTTTCCACTTTCTGTTGATTTAGATCTATATATTTAACTATTGATTCAAGACATTTAAAACTAGACATATCGTTCTTTTGAATGAACCCAGGTCGTGCTCCTCTGTCTAGCAGTACAGTGTTTGCCGTCGTTTTCTCCGAAACTCACGTGAATATGGACTACAATCATTCAGAAAGACCGGAGGGCATCCCACTCAGACCTAGATCCCTATAGAAGATAATCGGACTTAACCCTACTCCAATACAATTTTTTTTAAACATTTGTAATTTGATTTTATAATTAAACCATTTAAAACATTAACAGAAAAGTGCTTACCTTTTTTGTCTAAAGACCAAATCAGAACCTGTAACTGTCTGAGAAACTTTTAAATTGTTTCATTGATTCTGAACTTCTCTCAAACTAACCCTCGCCTATAATCCCTTTTTCTTAGAAATTCTAGATGTATATGCAAACAAAGAAAAAATTTCAGGAATACTTTTACCAACGGCGACCTGTGTGGGGGGTCGTCTGGTCTGGAGAATGAATAATAGCGTACAACACATGTTTCGACAAAGCCGACAAAACGCGAGAGATCAAAAACAGGGATTTCAACTCCAACTTAAAGACGATTGTTCCCATATTTCCAATTTCAAAATAATTTGTCACCTTCCGTGAAAAGGTAATTTAGTGCTTTGACGCTAGAATCAGATATTTTCTGAAAACTGTTACACCTGAACTTGCCGAAAAACATTCTTTCAAAAAAGGATAATATAATCCGCCCCTTGGATACTTTCTGAAAAAAAATTAAGTGAAAATCAAGAATATACGTATTGTGAAACAATTTTGCTAGCATACTCATATATAGGGTTAGAGTGGATTATGAGATATATACTAATTTTTAAAGAGAAGAGAGAATGTAATAAGACAATAAGGCTTTTATAAAAGAAAAAATATGGAGTAATAGTGACTCCACTCGACATTCCGAACTTTAAGTAATTAATGGCTGTATAAATAAATTAAAGTAAGAAAAGTCGTTAAATAAACAAAAAATAAAAATTATAATACGATGTTTGAGTATTTTTTTCTTTTTATAGTATACTGTTTAATTTTGCACTATTGAACTTCAAATAATTTGAGCCCATAGATCATAATGATAAAGAATTTTTTGTTGTGTCTCACAAGGAAACATTCAAAAGGTGTCATCTTCAAAAAGTATTGAAAAAAATATATGTGATTCTATTTTTCATAAAACACCAGAAAATGAAAAAAGTATCGGCTGAAATTAATTACAGCGACCACAAAAAATTATCAAAATTAAGCAGATTTGGCGATTTCACACTGCTAGGCGATTTATTTTGAGTACTTGGCGGAAAAGTAAAACACTGTTCTGTTCGTACACGGCAATCTCAGTGCTAGCAAACGTATCGCCTAACAGCGCTAAATCGCCAAATCTGCTTAATTTTGATAATTTTTTGTGGTCGCTGTAATTAATTTCAGCCGATAATTTTTTCATTTTCTGGTGTTTTATGAAGAGTAGAATCACATATATTTTTTTCAATACTTTTTGAGGATGACACCTTTTGAATGTTTCCTTGTCAGTAAAAATCTATAAGGGTTTAATTCCCCAAAATCTGTACAGTTCGTGCGACGGTGACCTATAATATGTGTATAAATTTTCAGCTCAATCGAATAAGGCGTTTAGGCACCATCACACTTTAAATAATTTGAGCTCATAAGCCATACACTGATAAAGAATTTTTCGTTGTAGTTTCCCTGTAAAAAAACTATAATATGTATATAAATTTTCAGTTCAGTCGAATAAGGCATTTAGACGCTATCATACTTAAATAATTTCTGCCCATAGGCTATAATTAGAATTTTTCTTTGTCTCCGTAAAAAAAAAAAAAAAAAAAAAAAAGTGCTAAATTTACCAAAATCTTTAGGGTTTGTGCTACGGTAACCTATAACATACGTATCAAATTTCAGCTCATTTAACTATGCGTTTAGACCCTATCGTGTTCACTCACATATATCGACTCACATTACAAAACCGCTATCGCAATTAAAAATTTCGGGCCCATGGCCATAATGATAAAGATTTTTTCTTTGTGTCATTTTAGTAAAACTGTAAGGGCTAGATTCACCAAAATCTACACTGTTTGTGTGATGGTGACCCATAACTTGTGTATAAATTTTCACCTCTATTGACTAAGGCATATAGACGCATAAGTTCTATATTTTATTTCAGGAAAGATTTTTTCTGAATTTTATTATAATTATTTAAATCTATGCCCCCCCCCTTCTTTTTTTTTTTTTTTTTTTTTTTTACTAATTGCGGGACTCTGAACGGTTTACAGTGTTTTGGGGGACGCCCTGCTTCCTTTCCGCCGTCCGGACTTGTCTCGTCAACGTATGCAATAGCTTTCTCTGTTACACTTAGGATTTTTCAAGGAGTTAAAAATTTTATTTTATTTTATTTATTTATTTTTTAAACTCCTGGTGAAAAATTCCTTCTCTGAAAAATCTCTGCTCATGCATGGTATATTTTCAGAGTCTAAATTTTAAAAACCCTTTTGACTTTTTTTTTTTTTTTTTCCTGAAAAATCATCTTCAAGATTTTTATACTTTCAATGGAGGTAAACATTAGTTACGACCAATTGCAGGTACTCCGAAGCACTCATGTTGACGTTAAAAAAAATTTGGTCCCATAGGCCATAATGATAAGGAATTTTTCTTTGTGTCTCTGTAAAAAAAAAAAACTATAAGGACTAGATTCATCAAAATCAATAGGGTTCTTGCTAAAGTGATTTATAACATACGTACACACTTTCAGCTTATTGAAACAAAGCTTTTAGAAGCTATCATGTTAACTCACAGGCACACACACATACATATATATATACATACATCACCGTAAATATAGCAAAAATGAACTTAGGGAACCTCAAATCGTGTAGAAACTTCAAATTGTTGCAATGTTATTTTTGGCATAATTACAATACTTTCTTTAGTTTGGAAAATAAAATTCTGTCGATATTTGTAAAAATTTCTAGTCGAATTTTTATACGAATGCCAGGGCCTGATTGACTTCATGTAAGGCACATATGCTTTCTTAGGGCACACATGCTCTCTGGGACACACATGCTTTCTTAGACTCCCGTCAGTACTTGACGATGTGAAAATAGCTGAAAAAGTAACCAAAATTTTTGAACACAGAACAAATAGTGGTCAAATAATCACCAAAGAAATTAGTTTTAGGCCCCCCTGCTCTTTCAGGGTCCGGGGCCTGGGCCCCACCTGCCACTGCGATAATCAGGCCCTGCATAATGCATAAAGTTCTGGAAAAAAAATCTTAGCTCATAGGGGGGGTCCGGACCCGCTGGACCCCCCCGTCGCTGCGCCACTGATTCTGGGTAATGGTTCTGCATCTGTTTTTGTTATAGTATTTAATTTACGAAAGTCGACACAGAGTCGTGTCTTCTTTCCCTCTTCTAGTTTATACACTAATGTTACAGGGGGATGAATACGGAGAATGGCTCTCTTTAATGATTTTAGCTTGTAATAGATTTTGTATTTGATCTTTAATTTCAGCTTCCTCTTTAGGAGAGGTGCGGTATGCTCTAAGGGAAACAGGTAAGTCTGTTAAGTGAATTCTCTGGGGCTCCATTTTGATACGACCAACATCATATTTCGAGTTTGCGAAAATGTTCTCATATTTATTTAACAAGGTAGGTAAATCATTATTATTTTCAGTTGGCAATACAGTAGGTCTAGACGAGCTTTGTACAACACTCTGTGAATGGTGCACCTGGTTCGCAGCGTGTGGATTTACTCTGGCATTAGTGCCTACGTTATTTTCAAAAATATGCAAAGATTGATAATTATGATTTACCTGATTTAGTAATGGGATCTTTTGACCATTTTGAGTTACAGTAAAATTTACTAAATTAAGATGCAAGTTAAATAATGCACAGTGAGGTAACCCAATAAGAAGATATGGCAACTGATTAGAAATAACATAAAGTCCTATATTTTTTTTAATGTTACCAATCCTTAGAGATATTTCACATTTTTCTTTAATTTTAATTGTGCCATGAGTTTGTCTAGCTATTATGGGTTCATCAATGGGAGTCTTTTTTAATTTTAACTTCTTTACTAAAGTACATGAAATAACAGAAATTGAACTTCCCGTATCGAGGAGACAAGACAGGTTTTTGTCAGGAACAGCACTTAAGTTAGCTGGTTGACGTGTTTTTTGCGATTGCTGATGTTTTTGTGTTAGGTGTCCGGACACTAGTAATTGTCAACAGCCACTCATTGTACCCTCACTGGTCATTTCTTGACTGACCACCTCTTCAGGGGGATTTGTACTTCTAATGGAATTTTGAGTGAGAGGTGCTCTAGGCATTGAGAAATTATTACATTGTTCAAACTTAAAAGGACATGTTCGCTCCCAGTGGTAAGCATTAGTAATTCCTCGATTTAAGCAAAGACGACAAGGGAATGGAGGCAGTCTCTCTTGGAAATGTACATTATTTGGGACACGACCTGGTCTGAATGGTCGTGGGTTGCTATGATTAGGAGCTGCATACGCTTGTGGAGGTTGATTGTGATAAGGGTATCTATAAGTCCAAGGTCTATTTACAGGGGTAGACAAATATTCAGGCCTAGGTCGATTATTTCTCCATTGTGGAGTAAGGATACTCAGGCTAGGAGCCTGAGTATTAAGTTTAATGTTGCTTTCTTTTTTCCGTTCGGTTGGTTGCATTTTGCTTAATTTATAGACAATTTCATGCCATTCATTTGTATCTTTAGGGAATTTCACCAATACTAATTGCCTTAGTGAGACTGGGAGACCATCTGATAATCCCTCAAGTATGAATTTGGAGTCAAGTCCGAGTCTGCGACCCATTTGTATTTTACTATTGTAATAATTATTAACATCATCCCCTAAATTAAATTTAATATTAGAAAAATCAGTCAATGAGTAAATATCAGGAACAGTAAACTCCTCTCTAAATAATTGAAGAAATTCTTCCCAGTGGAGAACATGTAAACAATTATTGATATAAACCATAAGGGCTTTTCCTTTAAAGTAATTTTGAATATGAGTGATTTTCCACAACTCATCTTTATTTTTTTTTCCTGACAAATACTATTAAAATAGCTTAACCAGGCTTCGAACTCGATTCCGACATCGGGATTAAACTCGATAATATTTAACTTGTTGTCACTAGTACCTGCATTTCCTGACCCGTTATCAGGGATTGGGTTCTCGGACTCTTTAGACATGGTGAATCAAATTTAATAAAATATATCAATTAAAAAACATTACTTTTTACTATATACACATTTTAAAAAAATTAATTTCCGAAAATTCTCCAAATCACTAAAATAAAAAATAAATTGAAATATAAAATCCTCAAAAATGTACTTTGTATCTTCAAATTAATTAAATAAAACAAAAATTAAAATATATTATATACTTATAAAATCACAACAATTTTCATAAACACTTCTAAAATATAATATAATAATACATATGACTTATTTTTTAAAGAGAAAAAGAAATTATTTACGATTTCACAATTTTTTTTCTCTCTTTTATTGCATAACCCTTACAATAGCATTGGAATTTTTTTTTTTCAATTTACTATTACGATCCGTAATCGCGCGAAATTCAAATCAATTTCAATAAAAATCTAAGACTTTCTATAAATTTAAATTTATTAATAACATTTCGTTGCGATATGATTAACGATCTCTCTCTTTTTTTTTTCCCAAAGCTAATTATTATTCATAATAAAACATAAAATATAAATTCTTCATTAAAAAAAAAAAATCCATTGAAATAATGAAAAAATAGATAAAAATGTTCCATTAACTTTAAAGTCAATTTTTTTTTTCAAAGTTATTTAGAATAAAACAAAAATAACTTCTTCAGTTAAAAGAGTCTATTGAAATTAAAAAAAAAAAAAAAGTCTTGATAAAGTCATTTAAAAAAAAAGAGTTTTTGGAATTCTGTCTTTTTTTTTTTTTTTTTTGTTGTTGTTTGTTCTTCCCGAATGTTTATTACAAATTTCCACTTACCTCCGTCCACATGTAAATAAAAACTTTACCACTACTCTTTTGATTTTGATCCACTCCATTAACATGACGTCACTTCACGAATCGCGCAATTTTCTCTCGAAGAGCAACAGGCTGAAAAATGTTTCAGGAACGGCTCCTTCCCGGAATTCCCTACCGTCATCCACCGTCACAGCCTCGGCGTTCAACTATTCTCATTTCCCGTCGAAATCCATCGGCACAAAAATGGGCATGTCCTCTCGGACGGAGAGGATTATTTCTCTCTGGAGGCGGTCTGGATTCTCTCATGAAGCTTCAGCTGACAGGCATCCATCAACAAGATGAAGAGGAGTTGCTTGGACTTTTAAGAGGATTTTTTATTGGTGATTAAATCAAAAACAGATATGAAGTATCAAACTCTCTCTTGCTCATAGTTCCTTATCCGAATATTCGAAGTTGCGTTAATTTGATTATTAAGAGAATTTTTCTCGATGATTGATTTATAAAGTCACTTCTATTATTTTGAGATTTAAAAGTTTTTCTTTAGTTTAATGCTGTTTAAGTTCAGAAAGACATTTCATCCTCCCCCTTACTCTTACGCAAGTCCACAACTACCAGTCTTTTTCCCCAGCATAGCATAGATCCAGCCAACTTTTCGATGTGACGTATTAATTACTTGATGAAAGAGAGATGGCAGACGCAACACACAATAACGACCAGGCATTCTTTCAGGAAACATCTTTATTGCTTCATCATTTCAGAGTCGGGACAAGGCAAGGCGAATGGGGTCTAGTCCGACATTCTGCCGATCCGCGCCGGCGGTTCAAGCGGCGCCCAGGCCGCGGGATCTGTTTGGGAGACCTATAAGACTTACGTAATTTCAGAGGGAGGTTGCAGCGTGGAGTTATTTAACAAGTCAAATTCGTGGCAAGAAGTGTCCGTTTGTTTAATGTTTGGGCTTTTATACCTAATTTTCTGAGCTGGTGATTGGTTCATTAGATTGTCTGGGCTCTTAAAAGGAATTTCTGGGATTAATTAATATGCAGCTCAATGCCGCAACACTTGCAAATTGCACTATCGTCAGCGAATTTCGACTTATAATTTCGTTCCTTTTCTGATTTCTGAGTTATAAAGACTTCTGCTAGAAAACAAACTTTAAAGGGGCAATTACAAATTATTTGCGATTATAATTTCGATTAGCGATTTTCACACTTTTAAATTAGTTTTTAATTATTAAAATACCCATTATTTTTATCCCTTCCATATATGTATATTAAAAAAAACTGAAATCTTGAATTTTAGTTTTTAAAATTTAATATACTTAATATTCTTTTACTTCAATGCATATGTTTGCAAATTTTCATAACTTTAAGACAGAAATTTGAATAATCTATATATACAACCTCTGACAATAAAGTTCGGTGAATGAAGTCAGAACGGCCGATCTGGCAAAACTGGCGAAACAAAACGCTGCACTTGCGTAGAGGCAGGTGTTGACCATCTGCCCCCACCGTTGTTTAGTTGAGCATCGTTTGCGTTAAATGTAAGACTTGTTTTACAAAGTGCTTGTTTAGTGGGTTGGTTCTTAACTGAGAGCAGGTCTGTGCCATATCATTTGACTGATGATCAGAAGCAGGCACGTTTAGAGGGTGGTCAAATTGAACATCCACCATACACGCCAGATCTCAGTCCTCCAGACTTCTTTCTATTCCCTTGACTCAAGCTCGCTTTGAAAGGAAAGAGATTTGACGATATTCCTGACATCCAACGAAACGTGACGAGGCTTTTGAACACCATCCCAAAAGAAGACTTCTTGCAAAGTTTCCAGGACCTGTATAGCAGATCTCAGCGGTGCATAGTTATGGGAGGTGACTATTTCGAAGGACAGTAAGGCAACTTTCATTAATATTTCATCTACGTTAATGTTACAGGACTATTCACCGAACTTTATTGTCAGAGGTTGTATAAAAATGAATGTTTGTCTGTATGTTATTTATAAAATCGTAAACGGCTTGACCGATTTCGATCATTCTTTTTTGTTTTTTCCTTATAGGTCAGGGATGGTTTAGGAAAAAAAAATTGAAAAAAATCTTTAAAATTAATTAAAATATGAAAATAATAAACTTATTGACCTTATATTGACTTAATATAAGCCATTTAAATGTTTAATTGTTGCCAAAAAAAGTTTACGAGATATATTTATTTATTGTTTTCAGCATAAAATGAAATATGTTTTCATGCGAAAAATAAGAAATTACTAAATGTTAAATTGGTCGATGAGAAAATGACACATTATAATTTTAAAATAAAATAGTAATATTGCAAATCTAACATATTTCTTCTGAATTTTATTTCACAGCATTTTTTTTTATATACCTCAACTTCAGATTTTTTTTTTTAGTATGGCGGATGAAACACGCTTGGCATAAAAGTTAATTCAGCATTATGGTAAAGGTATTTTCTTATTGATAATTCTTGACAATTTTTTATAATTTTGATGCTGAAGTAGATCGGACATTTCTCGCCAAGGAAAAGATAGAAAGAAATACGCAAGCGAAGTGATGACGTCACTGGCCGTTCGTCGATGCAAGAAAAATATTTCCTATGTTAAACGCCCATTGGATTTTTTGTAAAAAATTATTAAAAATCGAGGAAAAATATTTCCCGATTTTAATCCGCATATTTAGGTATAGATATGTATTAGTTATCATGTCCATGCATTAGATTAAGTTATTTTTGTTGTAAAATTGACAAAATTTGAATTTTTAATTTCAAAACTCTAGAAAAAAAAATGGCAAACTTCCATATTCGATTGAAAACACAAACATTTAATTTCAAAGGATGATATTAACACAATAAATATCCAACTAATATACTGATTAAAAGGGAAATGATAAGTATTCTATCATAATTTGAAGTCAAATTTGTTTTCAAATGTCTAAATAAAGTATCTGATATAAGATACTAATATGTTCTAGCGGAATAGATTTGATATCGGTCATCCTTGGTAGAAAAATAAAATATCGCCAAATTATTTGGCGAACATAATTTAATTCCTTTCAAAAATCATGGTTATTTTAACAACTTATTTTAAGACAGTAATGAATAATATGAAACAATATTTCGTACAATGCATATTACGAAAATATACATCTGGCATGTATATTTTCGTATTACGTCTTTGATCACCAAATACAATAAGCGCCAAGAACGACAGAGTTTTCAAATTTAAAATTAAAATTTTGTCAATTTGACAGCAAAATAACTCAATCTAACACATGCACATGATAACTAATACATATGTGTACCCAAATATGGGGATTAAAATCGGGAAATAATTTTCTTCGATTTTTAATCATTTTTTACAAAAAATCCAATGGGCGATTGACATAGGAAATCATTTTCTTGCATCCACGGACGGTCGTGTGACGTCACACTTCGCTTGCGTATAGGAACAATAATCGCATAAATTATATTTTGGTCTAAAACGGCAACAAAAATTTAAAAGTCGCCAAGGGCATTAAGGCTGTACCATGATCAAGTTTACATACTAATTTATTTATTTTTCTATATACCAACTACTATTAACTAAGCATGAAGTATATATAACCACAAAATAATAATTGTCTCATGCGATAGAAGTTGCCGATCATAGCATATTGTAATATTATATGTGGCTTGAAATTGCTGTCATTCTATGGTTGATTGATTAAATCAAATAGATATAGGAAATAACTTGAGAGCAAATATTATGTACATCACATATAATGTTGTTCATATGTAACTGGTATTCAGATATAAAAGAGTTACTTCAAATTTTTCGATACTGTCCGTATCGAAACTGTTATGTATGATAAGCAACCAAATGGAAGCCCACGGGTAAGTCATTGTCGCAGGCAATAGGGACAGGCACCGAAGATTGCAAGCACGAACAAGGCGCTGCCTAAGGCAGCGGGAACACAAAGCAAGCTTTTGACCGATTTCAGTTTTTTTTTTTTTTTTTTTTCCATAAAGCATATAGAAAAGAGTTTGCCAGCGAAGCGGGCAAAGCCATCCAAAATTGTTTAAGAACTAAAATATTATTCAACAATTCGCCGGGAAATGAAAAAAAAAATCATTTATTTGTAAAAAAAAGAAAAAAAAAATTAAAAATTTGAAACTCATATATATTATATGAATTTCACCACATAGTTAAAATTTTAACTAACCAGTCACCAAATTATTATTAGAACCAGATTAATATTGTGCAATAGTGAACTAAAATCATACAAAGAAAGGTTTCGAAATAAAATTCATAATTGACGACCCAGTTTTTATACTTCCACAACGCAGTACTGTTTTAGTACAGAGTCCCTATGGACGAATTTTAAATTTTTATCGCCATGTTGGCGATAACTTTTTATTTATTTATTTTGGCATTTTATTTTGGCTTTCAATGAGTTACAAATTTTTTTGAGTGTACTTTATCAGACTCTGTTTTGCACAGCACCACAATGATAAGGTTTCATTTCATTATATATTATGATCAAACCGTCAGTTCCCACACATACCATAGAATAATAATAAAGGAAGAAGGAGCATAAGTGTTTCTAATAAGCTGATGTGTTGCCACAACAAACAGCGATATTATTATTATTCTATGTCCCTTCTTTAAGGTTTTGAGTAGCAAAAGTAGCTTTCGCTGGCATTTCACTAGAAGGGGTTTGTAAGCATTAAGAGTATTGCCATGCTCCTTCTTCCTAATTATTATTCTATGACACATACACATCAAAATTTCCACGTGAACGAAGTCGCGGGTAACAGCTAGTGTTTTATAAAATTTACCAACTATTTTTACTATAACAAGTTTTTAAATTTTTTTTATTCGATTTCAACATTTGTATTATTTAAACATTTAAATTTTTATTTTTATCCATCTTTATCTCTTGATCCATAGCCACTGTTACATTTTTAAATAATCTGGTGTGTCTCTCACACGACTTTTTCTTATCCTGAAATTTAATACTATAAATGCAGATTGGCGATTAAGGGGTAGCATAACGAATACTGTTAGGCAAACCTACGTTAAAACAATTCAAATTAAGCTTCGGAACATAAAATTATATGATAATTAGTTCTGTATAAAGGGGGCTACCGCCCCCTTAACCCCTCCGTTTCATTACTGCACCTACATTTATATAGAATTTAAATCTGTTAATAAAATTAAAAGTTCATTTAAAATTATTCAGACAACTTTCACACGCAACATTCCTTGGAACTTATGAATCTTGATCAAACTTTTCCAGCAGCAAACTTATATTAATTTGAAAATACGACTTTTAGATCTCCTGAAATTATTCGTTTTTAAGTTACTCTAAGACACATAGACAAAGATCAAACGTTAAAAAACTTGACTTCGGTAATCAAGAAACCTCAAAACGTGTAAATCTGTAGAAAATGAGCGATGACTATTTAGCCCAAAAGCATACATTATTTATTATATGTCTATGAGGAATTCATTTAAATCCTGAGCAGATTTCCTGGACATAGACATAGTAAAGCGCTTTCACTTCCACTAACAATAAAAAATAATGTTATCTCTTAATATTTGCAGCCCTGTCTATCTTTTGAAGATTATGTACAAACGACATGGTACACTTAAACATAATCCTATAGTAAATAATACACGGCACAATCTGAAACACACTTCCGCCAATTTTCAACTATTGTCGCACTATAATCTAGTTCTTTTGTGTAGCCCTGTAAACGACCAGTGAATGATATCCTTACCATATTCTGCTTGAGACATGTTTTTACGCATATAAAAAATATATATTAATTTCATTTGGTTTAGTGCAGTCTATAGACGTTAAACTCTACTTACCTGTAATTTCCGCCATAGACGTAATGTATACGAATTCTCTTGAGTATCCCAGTACACGAACTATTTGCTTCATCTCACCGAAAAGCTTAGTGTAGCATCCCTATATCACAGGCATTTAGAATACCAAGTTTGAACTTTCTGCTATTATTTGTTCTTGAGATATGCTGATAATAGACAGACACACACACAAACAGACACACAGACCACTAAAAACATGATTTCGGATTCAGGGGACCTCAAAACGTGTAAATATAACAAAAATTCACTTTCGAAAATTTGACCCCAAAAAATACTTTCTCTACCTTATGGATAAGAGAAAATAAAATATCTGGTATGTTACTCACACGACTTTCTCTTACCCTGAAATTTAATACTATAAATACAGGTTGGAGATTAAGAGGTAAGATAACGAGTACTGTTATATAAACCTATGTTAAAAAATTTAAATTAGGCTTCAGAAGAGTTTTATATGATAATTAGTTCTATGTGAGGGGCGCTACCGCCCCCTAAACCCCCCGTTTCCTTAATTCACCTACATTTATATAGAATTTAATTCTGTTATTAAAATTAAAAGTTTACTTAAAATTATTAAGACAATTTTCACACGCAATATTCATTGAAACTTATCAATCTTGATGAAACTTTCCCAGCAACAAACTTATATTAACTTCAAAATACAACATTTGGATTTTCTAAAATTATTCGTTTTTAAGTTTTCTAAGAGTAGTATAACACTAAATATCCAAAAAAAGTTGAATTTGTTCTCAATATTAGAAAAAAAAAAAAATTTTTTTTTTTTGAAAATGAAAAAAATCTATAACTTTATTTTAAATTATTGCAGATTTATGGTTCAACCATTCGTTTTAAAGGTATTGGCGAGCTCTTTTGAAAGATACCCATCATGAAAATTTACTCCCCGGGGGGGGGGGGGACTTCCCCCCGAGGGTACATGCACAAATTTTTTTCCCAGTTGACTATCTCTATTACAAAAAATATATATTCGTTTCATTTGGTTTAGTGCAGTCTATAGATGTTAAACTCTACTTACCTGCAATTTCCCCCATAGACGTAATGTATTTGAATACTTTTGAGTGTTTCTGTACACGAACCATATTTGCTTCATCTCAACGAAAAGCTTAGTATAGCATCCATATATGATACACATTTAGTATACCGAGTTTGAAATTTCTGCTACTATTTATTCTTGAAATATGCTGATAACAGACACACAGACCATTCGCTAAAAACATGATTTTCGTATTCAGGGGAGGGGACCTGAGAACATGTAAATATAAGAAAAACTCACTTTCAATGGATGGATGGGTTTTACGTCGCACTAGTGCTGCGCAGGCGGGCAATTGGCGACGGTCTGGGACACACCTCTAGAGGTGGTCCGGGGACATGCCATCACAATTTTGATCCTCCACGGAAGGGGTGGCTCTCCCGCTTCGGTGACCCCCAGAGGTATAATTTTTGATGGGAACATGGAGGACCAGGACATTGCGGCCACGACAGATTTTACGTGCACTAGCCACCATTAGTGTACACGACGGTCTTTGGCCGGCTCAAGTACCGAACCCGCAATTAAGGCTCCTATATATACGAGCTGGCGCATCAGGCATTTTGTTGCCTTAGGGTTGCCACATGTACCCAGTGCGTTTCTCTGATAAACAAACCACAAACACTTTTTTTTTATCGTCTTACGTTAATTTAGAGTAACTTCTTTTATTATATTTCATAATTTCAGCTAAGTAAACTATGATATGGAAGTTTGTTTAGCGATAAACTGATAATCATTCAAGAAGTGAATATAAAGTGTTTACAGACCTTCTACTGAGTATTTGAGTTTTGGCGACATTTTGTAAAAGAAACAGAAGCCGCCCTAACAGCACATCATACATCCATAGGATATCCTCAGAATAAAATGACATCCTGAAAATGTACTGCGAAAAAAATGTGTTTTTAGGAATATTATTGTTGCTTATTGTTCTTATTTTGACCGGATTAGCTACAGATCAAGATTTCTTAAAATCATTAGGGAAGCGATAAGGATGCTAAGCGGGAATGCTGCCCTCTTCGGAGGCAAAAAAATGGCGGTGATGTGCCGGCCTATTATTTTATTTAGGGGCTCTACCCGCAATCTTCCAATTGCGAGGCCGGCGCTCTACCGACTGGGCTACCGCGGCCCCTCACTTTCGAAAATTTGACCCTAAAACAGTACTTTCTGTAACCGTAAGGGTAAGAGAAAGTAAAAAAGCTATTCCTTCCATTATAATTTTGTGAGCAATTTAAATTAATTAATATTAACTAAAAATCTGAAATTTCTGGTATACTTCTCATCAGGTAAACAAAGGTCTGAACTGCTGTTAGCGCCTCTTATCAACCACTTTTTCATGTCCCCTTTGTTTTCTCTTTAAGCGCAGTACTAGTGCGATGTTAAATCTAACCAACGCCCTCCTCTTTCTTCTGAATGGATTTTTCGAGACTACGCTGCCATATTGGCATAACGTCTGTGTCAACTTTTCCCCTACCTACCTACCAAAAACGGTAAACAAAAACAATTATTCCGTAAACAACCAGCTCTTGCATGAGTTGTAACGAAATTTAATTAATAATGAAAGTAAATCCTAAAGTTACTGTATTATTTGGTACACAAACAGGAAATTCTGAAGATGTTGCTGATAGAATTGGTCATCAATTATTTCGGCTCGGTTGCAAACCAAATATTATTAACTTGAAAGATTATCGAGTTATGAACTTGATATCAGATCATCTGGTCATTTTTGTATGCTCGACTACTGGCGATGGAGAAGTACCTGATAATATGAAAAGTTTTTGGAGATTTTTATTGAGGAAAGATCTTCCTTCTAATGCTCTTTCTTCTATTAATTTCTGCGTATTTGGATTAGGTGATTCATCGTACGACAAATTTAATGTTGTTGCTAAACGACTGAATAAAAGACTTTTACAGCTTGGTGCTGTTGAAATTATTCCTTTAACATTAGCAGACGATCAGCATGAATTAGGTTATGATGCTGCATTTGATCCATGGCTGAAAACTGTGAAAGATACAATAATTAATTTTTTTAATTTGGAAGGACCTTTTATGGAAGATGATCTTCTTTTACCAGCGAAATATACCATTCATATTATAGAAAATGATTCAAAGATAGATCGTCGTGGAGAAGTTTTATCAGATTTAAAGAGTATTTTGAAAGAAAATTATCGAATGACTTCACCAGATCATTTTCAAGCTGTACATTTTTTAAGGTTTGAATCTTGTTCACCTATAAATTATAAACCTGGTGATGTGGCTGTTGTGTGGCCAGAAAATCCTTCTAATGAAGTAGAAGAATTTTTATCTCTTTTGAATGTACCAACAGATAAAGAATTTATTCTTATTCCTGCAGATTCAGATATTCCTCTTCCAAACATGTTTCCATATCCATGTACTGTTAGACAATGTGTGACAACATATTTTGATTTCTTGAGTATTCCTAGAAGATCCTTTTTTGAATTCTTTTATCATTTTAGTAAAGATGATTTAGAAAAAGAAAAACTTGTGGAATTTACAACTGCTGCAGGTCAAGAAGAACTCTTCGAGTACTGTAATAGACCAAGACGTACAATATTGGAAGTGATGAAAGATTTTCCTCATACTACTCCTTATGTACCTTTTCATTATCTTTTTGACATGATTCCCCAAATACGTCCTAGAAAATTTTCAATTGCATCAGCTTCTAGCTGTAACCCAAATGAATTTCACTTAGCTGTAGCTGTTGTAAATTATAGAACAAGACTCAAAAAACCGAGACTTGGTTTATGTTCAAATTGGCTAACAAACTTAAAATGTGGTACTATTATACCATTTTCTCTCCAGAATGGATCTATTGAATTGCCGAAAGAGGATGTTCCTATAATAATGGTAGGTCCCGGTACTGGATGTGCTCCTTTCAGAGCCTTTATACAAGAAAGAGCGAGCCAAGATATAAAAGAAAACTATTTATTTTTTGGGTGTAGATATAAAGAAAAAGACTTTTTGTTTTCATCAGATTGGAATGATTTTGTTCGTAAAGGATTTTTAAATCTTTATACTGCATTTTCTAGAGATCAAGAAGATAAGTGCTATGTCCAGCATAAAATTCGTGAAAACAGCCAATTATTATTTAATTTGATTCACCTAAAAAGAGCTCATATTTATGTTGCTGGAAATGCTAAACAAATGCCTGAAGGGGTTAAAAGTGCTTTTGCAGATGTTATTGAAAAAGAAGGTGATTATGATTCTAGTGAAGGTTTGAAATATATACAGAACTTGATAGTTAATAAAAGATATCACCAAGAAACATGGGCTTGATTTATGAACATTGGTTCAAACAATGTGTTTTCTATATTTAATTTTTTTTTTACATTTTTGTAGAAATTTATTTATTATAAATATGTTAGATTATTGTTATATTTAAGGCTTACGCCTTAAATACCATTTATTTAAATAAAATAAATTGTTTCAGTAAGAGTGTTATCTATTTAAAAATAAGTTAAAATTTTTGTTTTGATTAATTGAGTAATCAAAATTATAACCAAGATATCACTCTGCAAATGTAGTAAATCTATATGACTTCAAGAAAATTTAAGTTAGATATAAGAATTAATCGATACAATACAAATGAATTTATTAAGCAAAAGAGTTATTTATTATTAGTATAATTTAAATTATAATAATTTGTAAATGTCAAACATCCATACAAAGTTTTAAGTAACTTTCCATTTAGTACTATGTCTATAAGAAAGTAACATGAAAACCGCACAAGATTATTTATACTAAGTTTCATTGTTATGGCATATATTTTTATAAGCCTTAATGTGTTTTATAGCAAAGATTTATTTATTTACTAGCAGGCTTTGCCCGCTTCGCTGGACACTATATTTAAATGATTTCTTTATAACTGAATATATTTCGATTGGCGACTATTTTCGTCACAGCTTTAGTATGGGACCTCTTTGGCAATATCAAACATTTTTTTAACTTCTCGAATCTGTACAACAAAACTATTATAAAAACAAATATTTTCGAAAATAGTCCAATAGCTGGTGTTAATTCTTCGAATATTCTGGAAACAGTTGAAGCTGTTACTCGTACAGTATAAGTCATATTATTCGATGAACGTTCTGGGACAGTCTAAAAAATAGTCACTTGTTCCACAGGAGTAAAGCAAATAACCCACTCGCCAAGTTTGTCTCCAAGACTATACTTTCTATTAAACATATCTTTGTTTAGTTATTTAAATATTAATTTGAATTAATCAAATATTTCTGCCCGACAGCGTGCAAGTGCAGTCACACACAGCAGCTCATTTATTTGTATGTTCAATTAGCGTAGTGATTGGTATATAAAAAAATAAATAACTAACTAAACATTATATCGTGCTACACAACTTTATTGAATCTCTCCCTTGGCGGCTTTTGAATTTTTGTCGCCATATTAGCGATTTTTTTTTTTTTTTTTTTTTGTATAATTTCTTGCATAAAAATAGAAAGCGTTTTATCGGACACCTTTTCGTTAACATATAAGAACCCTTCATATTATGTTTATTTTATTAATGGTTTTTAGGTTTAAAATAGTGCTTAATGAAATAAATTTTCTATTTTTAAAACTGCACTTTTTTTTTCTATAAAATTATCTACTCAGATAAAAATAGATCATTTATGTGACTACTATTTCAGTTTTTTTTTTTTTTTTTTTTTCGTTTTGTAGTATTTTATAAATTTTACATTTTTCTTGAACTACCTAGATTAAAATTGCTGTTGCTAAATTAAACCTCTTTTATATTTTTCTTGAACTACCTAGATTAAAAAATGCTAAATTAAGCCTCTTGGCGAAAAATGTTCGGTGTACTTCAACGCAACAATTTAAAAAATCACCCAGGAGGATCTACTATAAATAAAACTGATTTTGGTAGAACACACATTAGCATCGTAAACTATATTAGCACTTTGTAAAAGAAATTTTAAATTAAAAATGACGTCAATTTTTTGAGATGCATAATTTATTTATTTATTTTTAATTGTTCACGTTTAAATAAATGTATTTATTTTCCTGTTGGAAAAAAAAATAAACTCGACAACAATTAAATTATGGATAATTAAATTTAATTTTGGCAACAATTAAATTATGGTTAAAATTTAAATGGCTAATTTTTTGCTATTATTAGCTTACAAAATTGCTATTTTATGCATAAAATTAACAAAAAAAAATTTTTTCGGAATAAAAAGTAGCCAACTTTTTAAGTTAGGGTATAAGCTATCTCCATAACAAATTTTATTGAAATCCATCGAGCAGTTTTAGCGTGAAACTCAGTCAAATAAACGGACATTCACATTTATAATATATATAAGATTTTTTTGGCATTGTTATTTATTTACTTCAATTTTTTAATCTACCTGTTAAAATTTCTTGTTGTGAGATACATTTTATCACTGTTTTATCTTTCAATCCCAATATCATTCAGTATTTATTTTCTGTGCTTTTTCATTTGACTCAGGGGTCTGTCCAGAGGCAAACATGGGTTCGTTAAAGGACCTATCACAAAATTTTATATCTTAAAAAAGGGCCCTTCACAAAATTATTTATCCTAAAACAGGACCCTTCACAAAATTTTTTATCTTAAAAAAGGACCGTTTGCAAAATTTTTCTCTTTAGATTTTTGATAAATCTCTCATTTTCAAAATTAATCTTCAGTGGAATGAACAGACTGCCTGAATATTTAGACGTTTTTGTTGTAATTCTCCCGAAAAGCTGATAGTCAATTTCTAATTTATAAAGGGTTTCTAATCTATGCGTTTGTGTGAGTTTAGTTCTATAAAACTGAACTGTCATTGTCAAAAATGAAACCTTGTCATTTTATTTTGCAAAATTACATTTTTCACAGTTTCACAAAAAGAGGACAACAGCCGAAAAGTTTGGAAGAACTTTATTTTCACAGTAAATTTAGATTCACAAAATTACATATAGAATTTTTTGCAAAAACAGGACCCTGTGTGAAAAGAAGTCTGGACAGACCCCTGTGACTGAATTATGTTTTGGCTTTTCATTTGATTGAATGGTGATGCATACGCATATTTTGATTTTTGATTTAAAAAATAAATAATAAAATTTATAAATAATGATCTGAAACGACATCTTTTACCCTTTTATGCATATTTCAGAGTTTTTGCATAAAGCTTAGTTTTATGCAATTAAAAATGGTTGTATTTATTATTGACAGGCTAAAAAAACAAGGGAAATGTTTAATTATAAAAAAGCACTACAGAACTCGCATTTAAAAATAATAAGCTCAAAACTTTGAATAAACACCATAAAAAGCAATAATTCACAACAATTGTTTTGGGTTGAAAGAAAACATCACCCTTCGTCAAGTGAACAAAGTAGGCACGAATGCTGTAAGCAAAGTGGTAACGCACCAATTTAAATAGCACATTTTACATTTAAAGTGTTTACATCAAAGCTCTTTCATATACAGTTTTAAGTAGGAGTTGTTGGACGAATCAACTGTGGCTTTCTTTAGTTTATATTGGTAAATAATTGTTGATTTGTAATTATTTACAATCTGTAATTATTTTTTACGTTGCCACTTTGTTTGCAGCACTCGTTCTTACTTTGTTTGCCTGAAGGGTCATGTTTTCTTTCAACCTAAAACAATGAGGAATTTTCACGCATGGGGGATTTGAAGAAAATCCTATTTTTCTGATAGTTTTAGGCCCATAAATTTCAAAAAGTTTATTAAAAATCCAAAAAAAGTTCTCATTAATTTTCTGACGTCACACTTTATGATGCTTCAATGTTTACATTTTGTTAGTCTGGTTAGTAAGCAGCAATTCGTTTTAACTTTCGTAATTATCAATCGTTTATGTGATTTCTGAACATTTCTTTTTCATCTTATAATCATTTCATATCATTATCACCATTTTCCATTATCATTATTTTCAATTGTTTTCTTTTCATGGCGGTTGTCCAAGGTTTTAATTTAATAGGATCCTGTGGAACGCTAAAGAATAACTTTTGAGAACCTTTAGCTGTTGTATTAGGGCAAAATGGTACAATACAATATTTATACTACGATTTTTTAATATCCATCATTATTATAACATACAAAACTTATTTCACTGATTCAAAAAGCAAAGCAAAGCACGAAATCAAATGTAAACAATGATTACTCCCATTTGTTGTCATAAAGAGTGACGTCACGATATATTATACTGCGTTTTCTCGATAGAGTAAATAGTGCAATGTTAAAATTGTTATAAATCAGTCATTAGATTTCAAACAAAGAAAATGTATGCATTTATTTTCTTACCTTTCCATTTTCTATTATATAAGAATAAAATCAGAAAACGTGCAAATTGTCTATTGTTGCAAGTTCTTGCTTTTTATGGTGTTTATTTAAAGTTTTGTACTTATTAAGGGAAATATTTACTTATTGTTATGCATATCATGTATATGGCTTTCTTTAGTTTATATTGGTAAATAACACAGGTCTGCAAAATCACACTTTTAAAGTTTTTTCTGCACTGCTATGTCGCTATGTGTGTCTCTAATGTTTTTTGGTACGCTGAATTAAAAAAAAAAGGTTGTCTTTTTTTCCTATCACGTAAAGGTTTTTGACAAAGTAAGGATGATGATCAGAAGAATTCACTCAGAGGCTATAACAAATACGAAACTATCTATGTATAAATTGCATTAAAATAGACTATTATTTACACATTATCTTTTAAATGTGTTTCTTTACATCAAAGTTTTTTTAGAGCTTTTTCTTTTGTGCACGACTTAAGAGCCTTCAGAGGAGGGGGGGGGGGACTATATGCAGCATCCAACAATAATCTGCTAACATGTTAACACTCCGTCATACTTGATACCTTCTCTACATTTCTTTGATATCTAGATGAAATAACTGTCCTTGTTCTTCATTCACATCACCCAGATTTTCTGGGAAATATCTTAGATAGGAGTTGGAAAATTGGAGTTTTAAGCTCAAGAATACTATTTTTTGTCAAAACTGTATGTGATGGAAATTTTTTTTTCTTAATCAGCATCTAAAAATACACACACACACAAAAAAAAAAAGAAACACGTTGCCTTGAAGAAAAAAAATTCATCACAGGCCTGTGTAATTTTTGATTTATAATTATTTACATACATTTTATTTAAAGCTATAGTGATTTCTTTTTGTCATAAATTAATTGGTGGTCATTTTACTCTGGTAAGAATTCCTACAGCTCTTTTTACTGTGTATGAATGTAGTGAGGGCGGTGGCGGATTAGCATTTTTAGATAATCAGAATATCTCAAATCTGCGATATTCATTTAGGTATTTTGAAGAGATATGTGCCCAGTTCATCAGTGATTTTTTTGAAAATACTAAGAATTGAAAGTTAATGTCTGGAGATTATTCAGAAATAATATTCATCAACCATGAATATTTATTTAGAGAAACTGCTGTGTATGAAGTTTTTATACCAACTATGAGAAAAATGCCAGAGCCTGGAATATGGGCATTACTCACTCAGTGGGCATTACTCACCGATGGGCATTACTCACTCAGACAACCGGAATAAGAAATATATTGATTTTGTTTCATCGTGTGATTAATGGCTTCTAGATCTTGACATTATAAATTGGATTTGTGCTATATGTAATGGGAAATATGTTTATGTAAGACTATGCTGATTCAACATTGGTTTGAATTACTCAACGAAGGGTTAAAAAAAAAAGGGGGGGGGGTAATTTGTTTTCTTCTGGTAACAACTTTTTATGATTCAATGCTGAAATATAATATATATCACCTTATTAAGATATAGAAAACTTTTCACTTGCTGGAAATTTTCTTGTATGGGGGTTATATGAGAATTTAAATATTATAATTATTGAATCCTGTGTTTATCGATTAATTTTTTAACGCATTTTTGTAATTTGTTGTACATCTCTAAAATCACCATTTAAGAGGGGTCAAAGATTTTTAAATACCTTGTCTATATATAGATAATATACTTTTTTTTTTTTCTTTCTTAGTTTAATAAGTATAGATCTTTGTAAATTTCCATTTTTAATTACTATATTAATACTTTCTACTACATAAATTTGAAGAAAATATTGGATTCATGAAAATTTTTGACTCTAGTTGTCGATGGATTTACACATTTTGAGATGCCCTGAACACGATTTGACCATTTTTAGAAAATCTCCCTCTCTCTGTGTGTGTATCCAAAACTTTGTAGACGTTGTATCTAACGAACTAATGGACGAAATTCTTTATAAATTTATTCTTAATTGGACCTTCACTTAAGTTAGTGCTGATTAGCTTTTGGTGAAAATAGCTCAATAGGTGGCGGTCTTTTCATAATTTTTAATATGTTAATATGACTAAATTTCGTTTAAATGTGCACCATGCGAACTAGTTTTAACGTATCATTATGAAATTGAAAAGAATTGTTGATATGATAACAGTAGTAATCATCTGGGAAAAAATATTTGTATACGTAGGACAAGGCTTCGCCCCTCTTCCCGTATATATGCAAAATTTCAGTATGAATATTTCCCAAAAGAACTAGTCAATATGCAAGCGAAGTGATGACGTCATTGACCGTCCGTAGGATCAAGCAAAAGATTTTCTATGTTAATCATCCATTGGATTTCTTGTATCTCCCAGTTTTAATCTCCATATTTGAGTATAGATATAAATAAATTATTGTTTACATGTGTTAGATTGAGTTATTTTTGATGTAAAATTGATAAAATTTTAATTTTAAATTTCAAAACTGTAGTAAAAAATATAGCAGACTTCCATTTTCGAATGTGAACAGAAACATTTCCTTTCAAAGGGTGATATTCACACAATAAATAGCCAACTAATATACTAACTAAAAGGAAAATGATAAATATTCTATCATAATTTGAAGTCAAATTTGTTTTCAAATGTCTTAATAAAGTATCTGATATAAGGTCAGCCACCAGGAAAGTATTAGATACTAATATGTTGTAACGGAATAGATTTGATATTTGTAGTCTTTGGCGGAAAAAAAATTGCTAAATTATCTGACGAACATATTTAATTCCTTTCAAAAAACGGGCCACGGTAGAGCGCCGGGCTCGTAATTGCAAGATTGCGGGTTCGGTACTTGAGCCGGCCAAAGGCCGTCGTGTAACACTAATGGTGGTCGGTGCACGTAAAATCTGTCGTGGCCGGAATGTCTCCCATGTTCCCATCAAAAATTATATCTCATTGGGTCACTGAAGAGGGAGAGCCATTCCTTCCGTGGAGGATCAAAATTGTGATGGCATGTCTCCGGACCATTTCTAGGGGGTGAGTCCCAGACCGTCGCCCATTGCGCGGCATTTGTGTGATATAAAACCCATCCATCCCTTCAAAAATCATGGTTATTTTAACAACGCATATTAAGAGAGCAATTAATAATATGAAGCAATATTTCGTACAATATATATTACGAAAATATATATCTGGCATGTATATGTTCGTATTACGTTTTTGATCGCCAAATGCAAAAAACGCCAAGGACGACAGTTATCAAATCTATGCCAATTTTGCTTCTAGAGTTTTAAAATTTAAAATTAAAATTTTGTGAATTTAGCAGCAAAATAACTTAATCTGACACATGTGCACAATAACTAATTAGTAGTTGTACAAAAATATGGGAATTAAAATGGGGAAATAATTTTCTTTAATTTTTAATAAATTTTTTTTAATAAAAAATCCAATGGACAATTAACATGGGAAATCTTTTGTTTGGTCTAGAGCCCCTTAAATAAAATATATATAGGAGCCTTAGTTTGGCCCATGGACGATCAGTGAAGTCACACTTCGCTTGCGTATACCTTTAAAACCACAAATCTATCATAATTTAAAACAAAGTTATAAATTTTTTTCATTAAAAAAATTGTCTTTAGGGCACAAAATTGACTTTCGTTCCATGTTTTAGAGTTATACTTCTCTGTGATGAAAATTGTCTGCGTTCGCCTTGAAAAGAAATTTAAATAAAATAATTAAATGGTAATTTTAATTTTAAAAATTTCTACTGCATGAATTTGTATATGGAAATATAGAAGAAAGTTTTGTGATTGCAACAACATACTAATTTTTTTCTCCCATGGATGTACATATCATAGATATAGTAATAATATATAGATTGATCATTGAGGAGAAAAAAGTGGTTCCTTTTCACTTGGGAAAAATGGCGATTTTACCAAAATATGGCCTTCTTTCCCCGAGTGAATACACACGAGTATTTTAGCAAATTAAATCTATGTAATATTTCTCTAACGTGAACCAGTTCCGATTATATTTTGTAGAAACGATACGATAGTGACAATAAAATACGCGAGGATAAAAAGTAATATACAAGTAACATTTAAGCACGCGGACTCCAGTTCAGTGATATAATAAAATAAATTAAGGACGACATTTGTCTGATTAGATCTTTTCATAGAAAATTTTATTTTTAAAAGTTTCATCTTTACAATCCTTGTCAGCGTCCTTTTAAACCCAGCAATATTTTAAAGATATAAACATGAACCTTTTCATAAATTGACTGGAAAACGCAATAATCAAAAGTATAATCAAAATAGGTACTAAGTGTTTTGAACAAAAAATTACGACAAAATAAATAAATAAATAATAATAATAATAATAATGAAAAGGAATTCGCCAACATGGCGAAGTCGCCATTGGGGTCCTTTATTAAAGCTGTATTGCCTGAGGAAACATGAAAACTGGGTCGTCAAACACACACACACACACACACACACACACATATATATATATATATAATTTTTTTTAATGCTTTGGCTTAATTATCATTAGCGTTTCATCCCACAAAAACTATTAATAATTTGTCTTCTAGTGAATTAAAATTTTAATTGGATGGTGAAATTGGTGGTATAAGACTTAAAAGTTTCACAACTTAAAGGTAAAAAGAAGAAACAAACTGCGAAAATTTCGCATGGGTTTGCTAGTTTATGAATAATTTAACTACTAAAGGTGAATGAAAAACTCCAGATACAATTTCAAATTCATTTTTTTTTTCAATACCACTTAATGGCTGATTCCAAAGTTTTTTTTTTTTTTTTTTTTTTTTTTTCCGGCATCAAAAATCTTTGCACAATAATATGGGGAGGATAAATCTATATATATCTATGGTATATATCTCATTTACAAGTAAATATCATACACAACGAGATAAATAAATTAGAGTGCTGATATTCAATGAATGAAGGATTAGCCTTCCGTGGTTCAAGATTAATCACGTGACATGAACCAATAGGTTGCTATGTTTGGCCCTTTATCGCTATTTTGGAATTTAAAATTTCCTTTCGACAAATTATCATTATTATTAAGTAACATGACAGTTCTATTACCGAAATAAATTGTTTTAAAAATAATTTTTCATATATTTCACATTTTAATGAATAATAAAATACCTTTTTTTTTTCATCGTTTCCTAACAAAGTTTAAAAGTGTTTATAAAAGAAAAGTTAAACTTTTAAAGAGCAAAATTTCGACTACTCGAAATAAAAAAGAAGTAAAATCAAAATCAAAATGATTTAGAACAAAAGAATATTAAACTACATAAGTAAACCAAAACATTGGCGGTTATGACTTTTGCCAAGAGCAATCTCCAAACCGTTGCCATAGAAATTTATTGGAAATAAGCTGTTACCAAGGGAACGAACTCATAGAGGTTTCATGTCACATCATGTCTCATGTTGGACCATGTCAGTGTTACCTTTTATCACTCTACTTTATTTATCTCGTTGATCATACATACTAATTTAATAAATTATTTTATTTTCATTACTATCAAAGTGGCAACAAAGTTTGTTGGGCATTTTATGGCATATTATTTATTCAACTTATGTAAGTATTATAAGTATTTTTCGATTTTTGTATGTTTAATTCTACAATTTTTCATCCCCCCCCCCCCTCCCCATTTCAAAAGAAATACATTGTCTGTTATTTTTGTCTACTTTATATTACGTTTTAAATAATGATTCATATATGAGAAATAGAGTTTATATGATGAAAATATTTAGGCATAAATTTACTGTTTCTGGTACTGCTTGGCACGTATCTAATAAATCGCCAATTTAGTTTTATTTTGTCTTATCCGCATGATTTACAATCCTTTAGCAGAGTCGATGGTGAATAAATGTCGTATTCAAGGTAAATGAAATCTCTGCAAAATATCTTCTAAAACAAACAGTTTACAAGCAAAAAAATACAAGAACACACAGTTTTTAACGAAAATTTCAGTTAAAAAGTACAAAATTGAAAATTGTAACCAACAGCAGTTATATATATATATATATTGGCGATGAATAAAAATGGAAATCGCAGTTGCGTAAGTAACATCTTGGCGATAAACATTCGAGTTACTTCAGTACCAAATTTTGGATTTCGCCAAGGGGTTTGATAATGAAGTTGTACCATTTATCACGATTTTTTCTCAATTTTATTTTAGTTATTAAAAAAAAAAAAATGTTTATTTTTTTTAACATAAAAAAGAAATGCATATATTTATTTATTTATTTACAAGTGGATTAATGCCCCTAGACCTTTGGATGGGTTGGGCTTCTGAATCAATCTTAAAACTTATTTAGTGCCTTTAAATGTTAATACATTTTAAGTTAAGAAGAGAGGGGGTCATAATATAGGAGAGGACACAGTGAGATTCCGGGCTTCTATAGTTGTATGTTGTCACTGCTCAGAAGAAAGATTTTAATCGACAAGTATCTAGCTTTTGCACTCTACAATTTCAAAATGTACTGCACAACCACAGAAAGTGAGAAACTTTGTCTATGGGTTCGATTGTAGATTTTGCTTTCTGACTGCATTGTGAGGGAAATAGTTTTCAATCCTTGTAAAAAGAAAGTGTATTTAAGGTATTTTGAATCCTAAAATATACACATATGTTATTATATGTGTATAAGAAATCATGTGCAAAAGAAATAAAATTACCCTGGATTTCTCTCTCTCTCTTTCACTCTCTCTCTCTCTTTTTTTTAATGTTATAGGAGGAATAAATTTTTTACATGATTTTATTTATCTACTAGCAGGCAACGCCCGCTTCGCTGATCCCTATTTTTAAATGAATCACTATAATTACTGAATTCTCAAAATTGCATTAATTTTTATCACGTGAAAAAAAAGAGAAACAAAATCTGATTAGGAAAAATGATGCACCGGGTTCTCACTGCCTTCGGAAAAATTTCCCAAAATGATATGATCATATATCATTAATCATATAATTAAATAATATGATTTCCCAAAATTTCCCAAACTCTTATTTCTATTATTTCCCCCCTTCGCCCCCCCCCCCTCAATTTTACAAATTCCAAAATATCCGCAATCGATTTGTAAGTATCAAAACCTCTATGCACCAGTTTTGAACGATCTATCTCTATTTTTTTTTTTTTCCCTCCGTTCAGGCCCCCTTCGAGCCCCTCCCAATAATTTTAAAAATTCGAAAATATCCGCAATCGATTTGTAGGAATCGAAAACCTCTATGTACCAATTTTGAATGATCTAACTCTATTTTTCCCCCTCCGTCCCCCCCCCTTCCCGGCCTTCCTAATAACTTTACATTTTTGAAAATATCCCCATTCGACTTGCAGGCCTCTCAACTTACCGCCCCTCCTAATAATTTTACAAATTCGAAAATATCCGTTATCGATTTGTATCGAAAACCTCTATAAATCAATTTTGAACGATCTAACTCTATTTTTATTTTTTTGTTCCCCCTCTCCCCTCCCCCCTTTCCGGCCCTCCTAATAACTTTACACTTTCGAAAATATCCCCATTCGACTTGCAGGCCTCTAAAATCTATCTGTACCAATTTTGAACGGCCTAACTGCATTTCTATTTGTTTTTGCCCATAGCCCCCCCCCTCCTGCCCCTTCTAATAATTTTACAAATTCGAAAATATCTGCAATCGATTTGTGGGTATCGAAAACCTCTATATACCAATTTTGAAAGATCTAATTCTATTTTTATTTTTTTGCCCCCCCCCTTCCTGCCCCTCCTAATAACTTTACACAATCGAAAATATTCCCATTCGACTTGCAGTCCTCTAAAACCTGTTTGTACCAATTTTGAACGCCCTAACTGTATTTCTATTTGTTTTTGCCGCCCCCCCCTGCTGCCCCACCTTGGGGCTGAATTTCTAAACTTCCAGAAACTGGTTTTTAGAAATTTGCATTAGCTATGTTTTAGAGCAAAAACTTCACGTATATCTATTTTTTTTGTTTGAGATATATAGGATTATGCGAAATAACGTTTTACGCATGTGAAATCACGTTTTGCCACCACCCCCACCCCCTTGGGGATCGAATTTTGAAAATTCCAGAAATCGGTTTTTAGCCATTAGTATTAGCTATATTTTAAAGCAAAAATTTTACGGATATCTGTTTTTTTTTGTTTGAGATATGAAGGATTTTGTGAAATCACGTTTTGCCCCCCCCCCCTCCCCCCCTTGGAGGGCAAATTTTGTAAAATCGCTTCTTAGTGGATGCCTACGTCATAGAAAGAACATTGTCACAAAATTTCATGCTTCTAGGTCTATGGGTTTGGTCTGGGCGATGATGAATCACCCCCTCACTCACTCAGTCAGTCAGTCAGTCAGGAAGAATGATTTTATATATATAGATTATTTATTTTGTCACTAGCAAACCCGTGCGAAACTTTAGCACTTTATTTCTTTTCTTATTTACCTTTAAAATTTGAAACTCATAAACTTTAGGCCAATTTTTCCACCCAATTTTAATTCATCAGAAGCCAAATTATTATTAGAAAAGCATTAATATTGTGGGATGAAATGCTAATGCTAATCAAACTAATATCATTAACGAAAGGCTTAAAAATAAAATTCATGTTTGACGACCTAATTTCGCACTTTTTAAATTTTTGTCACCATGTTGGCGATACATTTTATTAATTAATTTATTTTGGTATAATTTTGTGTAAAAAAAAAAGAAAAAAAAAAAAAAAAATTAGTAGCTATTTTGATTATACTTTTTATTATTGCGTTTTGCAGTAAATTTATGACAAAAGTTCATATGGGGCTTATACCATTAAAATATTGCTAGATTTAAAATAACGTTTGCAAAGATTGTAAAAATGCAACTTTTAACTAGTATGTTGTGGCCACCACAAGACTTTCTTCTATATTTTCCTATACAAATTCACTCAGTAAAAAAAACAAAAACAAATTGCTATTTTTTTTTCTATTTTTTTAGGGGGGGGGGGGGAGCGATGCCCCCACATGCACAATTTTTTTTTTTTTTTCAAATTAACTACTACTATTATCAATAATTCATATTAGTTTTACAAACACGGGTTAAGAATAATTCTCATTATGTACATTTGTAGGAAATTTTGTCCTATACTGCCATGTTAAAAATGTAGAAAAAATATGATCACAGCGCCACCTGTTGAGCGATTGATCCCCAAATCTAATCAGCACCAGTTTATGTCAGGGGCCAACTAAATACCATGTTTGGTTAAATTTCGTTAAAAAAAAAAAAAAAAAAAAAAAAAAAAAAAAAGATTTATTTTCTCGTTAAAAGTAAAAAAACCGATAACTTGGTTTTAAATTATCACAGATTTATAGTTCAACCATTCGTTTTAAAGGTATTGACGAGACCTTTCGAAAGATACCCATCTTGAAAATTTACTTCCCAGGGGGGGTGGCGAGGTTCCCACACATACAAAAAATTTTTCCCAGTTGACTATCTCTATTATAAATGATTCTTGTAAATTTCATAATGATTACTAAAAAATAATTCTCTTTATGCACATTTATACAAAATTTTGTCCTATATCACAATGTTAAAAATTTAGAAAAAGCGGGATGGCAACGCAACCTGTAATGCAATTTTTACCGAAAGTTGATGGGCATTAATTTATGTCAAGGTGGAACTACATACCAATTTGTATGAAATTCTGTGTAGTAGTTCCTGAGATACAGTTGCCACAAAATTTTGTCACACACACACACACACAGACAGACAGACATTTTCTAAAAATGGTCAAATCGTGTTCTACAGCACTCAAAACGTGTAAATCCATCAAAAACCCTAGGTCGAAAATTTTTACGAATCCAATACTTTCTTCTATTGAATATAGAAGAAAGTTAAAATACATTTTTCTATAAAATGATCTCATCGACAAATGCCGTCATTTTTTTTTTTTTTTATTATAATCAGATCACTGAACTGAGTCCGCGTGCTTAAATATTGCTTATGTATTATGTTTTATCCTCGCGTCACTATCGTATCGTTTCTAAAAAAAAAAAAAAAAAAAAAAAAAAAAATTCGTAACTGGACCATGTTAGAGAAATATTATATAGATTTTTGGCATTTTTATTCCTTTTATAATTTTAAAGTTAAAATTTGGTTCTTCTTTGATAATTTTTGAATCAATTTTCCGATTGAATTAAAAAATACGGCGTTAGGTAGATTTTGTCCTCATTTATAAGTGTACCAATTTTTGAAAAAAATCTCAAAATCCAGACTAAAAATACAGACATATACAATGCCAATCAATGATTTATATATTTAGATAAAAACAAAAATGTGTTTGCACGTTCATTAAAGATGATAGATAAAAATTGGAAACGACGGTGTCTGAAGGAAATATATGACCTGTCGTACTAATACAAAAAAAAAAAAAAAAAAAAGGCTACCACATCACTGGCTGCTGCAATCTCGATGTGAATCAATCTCAAGTAATACTAAATAAACCCATAAACACAGGAAAATTTTGTAGTTAGCATTTAGATGAAACTGATCTTATTTCATATATTTATTTATTTTTGCGAGGGAAAGGGGAGTTATGGAACTGTTAGCTAGTACCTGAATCTGTTAAATCAATTCAAGAAAGTAACACTATGTCAAGTTTTCTATTAGTTGTCAGTTTATATGTTGTTTATATGTTGTTAATTGGAAAACATAAAATAACAGGCATATAAAGTTAATTTATGCGAAATTTTGATCTAAATATCTGCCATACTAAAAATTATTAAAAGGTAGGATGTTCACACGTCACCTGTTAAACGATTTATCCCCAAATGTAATCACAAACATTTCGGGATTAAATTCAGCTAAATACCAAGTCTGTTTAAGTTTCGTTTATTGGTTCGTGACATGAAGGCAAAAGGGCTTTGTGGCTCTGCCTTCCTGGTTTGTCAGATAGTGTGCACAAAATTTGTGATATACATAGACCGATAGAGATTTTCTAAAAATGGTCAAATCGAGTTTAGGACATCTCAAAATGTGGAAATCCATCGACAACCGGAGGTCAAAAATTGTCACGAATCATATACTTTCTTCTTATGTATATAGAAGACAATAAAAAAAATAAAAAAAGAATAACCTATATAAATATCCTGTAATCATTCAACGCGGAATCAATAGAATATAAAATAATTTTGTGTGTCACTCACACGACTTTCTCTTACCCTGAAATTTAATACTATAAATATAGGTTGAAGATTAAGAGGTAAGATAACGAGAATTGATATGTAAACCTATCTTAAAACAATTCAAATTAGGCTTCGGAAGAGTTTTATACGATAATTAGTTCTGTGTGAGGGGGGCTACCGCCCCCCTCAACCCCCCATTTCACTACTACACATATATTTATATCGAATTTAAATCTGTTATTAAAATTAAAAGTTCACTTAAAATTATTCAGGCAACTTTCACACGCAGCATTCCTTGAAACTTATCAATCTTGATCAAACTTTTCTAGCAAAAAGCTTATATTAACTTGAAAATACGACTTTTGGATCTCCTGAAATTATTCGTTTTTAAGTTACTCTGTAAGAGACACAGACACAGACAAAGATCAAACGTTAATAAACTTGACTTCGGTAATCAGGAAGTGTCAAAACGTGTAAATATACAAAAAACAATCTACGAATATTCAGCTTTAAAATATATTATTTACCATATGTGTATGAGAAATTCATTTAAATTCCTGAGCAGCTTTCCTGGACATGGTAAAATATTATAGTAAAGCACTTCCACTTCCACTAACAATAAAAAATAGTGTTATTGCTTACATATTTGCAGCCCTGTATATCTTTTGAAGATTGTGTACAAACGACATGGTGCATCTAAACATAATCCTATAGTAATAATACACGGCACAACCTGAAACACACTTCCACGAATTTTGAGCTATTGTCGAACTATAATCTAGTTCTTTTGTGTAACCCTGTAAATGAACAGTGAATGATTTCCCAGCCATATTTTACATGAGACACGTTTTTACGCATATAAAAAATATATATTAATTTGTTTTAGTGCAGTCTATAATTGTTAAACTTTACTTACCAGCAATTTCCCCCATAGACGTAATGTATTTGAATTCTCTTGGGTGTCCCTGTACACGAACCATTTGCTTCATCTCGACGAAAAGCTTAGTGTAGCATCCCTATATCATACACATTTAGAATACCAAGTTTGGACTTTCTGTTACTATTTGTTCTCGAGATAGGCTGATAACAGACACACAGACAGACATATTTTGACCCAAAAACAATACTTTCTCTACCTTGTTGGTAAGAGAAAGTAAATAATCTGCTGTGTCATTCACACGACTTTCTCTTACCCTGAAATTTATAACCAAAAGTACAGATTGGATATTAAGGATTAAGATAACGAGTACTGTTATGTAAACCTATGTTAAAACAATTGAAATTATATAGGCTTCGGAACAGCGTTATTTTGCAAATAATTCTATGTGAGTGGGGCTGCGGCCCATCAACCCCCTGTTTCATTATTGTATCTACATTTATATAGAATTCAAATCTGTTATTAAGTTCAAAAGTTTACTTAAAAAAATTTAGACATCTTTCATTCCTTGAAACTTATTAATCTTGAACAAACTTTTCTAGTAACAAACGCATTAACTTCAAAATACATCATTTGGATTGCCTGAAATTATTTGTTTTTAATTTGCATTATTTATTATATGGCTATGAGGATTTAATTTCAATTCCTGAGTAGCTTTCCTGGACATGGTAAAATATCATGATATAGTGTATTGTAGTAAAGCACTTCCACTAACAAATAAAAAAGAATGTTATGGCTTAAATATTGGCAGTCCTGTATATATTCTGAAAGTTATGTACACATCACACGGTGCACATAAATATAATCCTATATTAACTAGTGGATCTGCAGATCAGGAGCCTCAACGTCCTATTTGCATCAGACATTATTCAATAGGTCATTTTTATTTATTCCTTATTATATAATAATATATAGTGATTCGATCGGCTTATTACCATAATCAGATACATTCCTGAGGGGGTCTGCCGCCCTACTCAACCCTCTGCTGTATCTGTCTTTCTATACCTATTTGTATATCATATAGTGTTACGGAATTGTAAATAATTGCATTTATTTTTGTATAAATTCTTTCAAAGAGGCTTAGAAAGTCGATAAAATGGTAATTTTGTGCTGTTCTAGTCGTTTGAGCGTTAAAATAGCCTAATTTTCCTTTAAAAACGCATTAAAAAGCTCCAATAAGGGAAGAAATGGATTTGGCGCCACATTTGGTGACTGTTTCCCTCCTTGGCGATTTTTTTGGCGACCTTGGCGAGAAAATCTTTATTACGGATATACCAAATATAGAAGCTCTAATCTCATTGGCTGATGAGATACGAGAATTTTCCAGAACAGTCTGTGTTCGATAGAATAGTATAAAAGGAGCATTTTTTTAGCCAAGGCGGCCAATCTCAGATCTGTGTCAGTTTCATCAAATGCTTGCTTTGCTTTGAGCCTCTTTGAATGAGACTTGCTTTATGTGTTATTGATAAACAGTTTGTAATGTTGTTTTGCTGTTAACGGCTGTTGTTTAAGCTATGTTTACTGGTTGAATTGAAGCTGATACTTGGTTTATAGACCTGTATTTTTCTGGAACTTTCTGTGAATAAATCACTGAATTTTTGCAAGTTTCGCCTTTCATTCTCGGACAACTTACGAACCCCCAAGTACGAAACAATATGTATTCTTAATAAACGACGGTCTTGTATTATTTCCCTGAAATTCATAAATACCAAATTTCATAACTATCAAATTTCATACAAAAAAAATTACATAGCATATCGGAAATATTTTGCGTAACCTTTAAACTAATTATCAATTCTCTGCCCACAATTTTCAACAGAAAAACATGCTTTTAAAATTCTAATAAAATTTCATTATATTTGATGGGGATGTAACCATGTTAAAATACACTTTTAAGAAATACCGACTACAGACCGTAATAGTACGAAATTCCTTTATGTATCTCGGAAAAGTAGCCACAGTCATTATAAACGCCAATAATAAGAATAAACCTAATTAACTATAACTCATTAATTTTTCAAACTAATTTGACATCATTTGGATGATTACAGTACATACTCGAAATTATTTTGTGTGGTCCCATAAATTATTTAGTCTATACATAAGCTTTTTTAAGAGTAAACATGATTTTAAGCATGCTTATACTGTATGTTAACTTTATTAAGTTGAATTCAGCATAAACACATTAAAGTGCGCGCTTAAAGTAAAAATTTGTCCATAGGCTCTAATGTTACGAAATTCTTTCGTGTGTAACGAACCTTTGTAAACGAACCATAAACATTGTATACACCAGTAAAAACTATTCAGCTTATTTTGCGTTTAAAATTAATAATTGTTCAAAATGTAACATGGTTTGGATGACTACGTGACATTGTCAGAACACTTTTGTAAGATCCTGTACATTAATTAGAAAGCTTAAGAGCACATATTTTCTTCAAACAACATAAGCTTAAGCATCTTACTCACGTACGCTAGTTTCATTTTCTTCATTGCAAAGTAATGATATTAAAATGCGTTTAAACGAAATTCACCCCATACGCCGTAATGTTAAGAATTTTGGCGTGTCCCTGTACACAGTTAAAAAAAAAAATATAGCAGTAAAAATTTTACAGCTGCTTATATGCAAAACTGGAACGTGTGCGCCAATCTGCAAGTCAATCGAAGGATTTTTGCGGCCGCTATTGCGGTACATACAAATTCTTCCCATAGGCCGTAAAGATAAGAAAAACTTTGGCGTGTCCCTGTACACGAACGACAAATGGAATACGCACCTAACACTATACAGCTAATTCCGTTGGGCTCATGAATATGTGTACCAAATTGCAAGTCAATAGCGTTATTTTGGGGGCCGCTTTCGCGGTACATACAATATCTTTCCATAGGCCGTAATGATAAAAAAAACTTTGGCGTGTCCCTGTACACGAACTACAAATGGAATGCACACACCCAAACCTATACAGCTACTTTCGTGGGGATCATGAACATGTGTACGAAATTTCAAGACAATAGCGTGATTTTTGCGGCTGCTATCGAACGACAGACAGACAGACGGACAGACGGAACCCAAAATCTTTTTGAGTCTCAACAGAGGGCCTCCATTCACGTTTCGGCAAAAATTGGAAGTCAATAGCTTGATTTTTGCGGTGGCTATCGCGGTGCATACAGATTCTTCCCATAGGCCGTAATGATAGAAAATCTTAGGTGTGTCCCTGTACACGAACTACAAATGGAATACACACCTAAAACTATACAGCTGATTTCGTTGGACTCATGAACATGTGTACCAAATTGCAAGTCAATAGCGTGATTACTGTGGCCGCTATCCCGGTACATAAAAATTCCTCCCATAGTCCGTAATGATAAAAAAAAACTTTGGCGTGTCCCTGTATACGAACTACAAATGGAATACATACCAAAAATCTATACAGCTGATTTCGTGGGGCGCATGGACATGTGCCCCAAATTTCAAGTCTATAGCGCTATTTTTGTGGCCGCTATCGCGCGACAGACAGACAGACAGAAAGACACACAGACACAGCTCAAAACCGTTTTGAGTCTCAACAGAGAACCTCCACTGACGTTTCGGCAATAACACATAGCATAACCTAAAGTACACTTACATCAATTTTCAAGTATTGTCGCATTATAATCTAGTTGTTTTGTGTAGCCCTGTAAACGAACAGTGGATGATTTCTATACCATATTCTGCATGAAACATGTTTTTACGCAAATAAAAAAATATATATTCGCTTCATTTCGTTTAGTGCAGTCTATAGATGTTAAACTCTACTTACACGCAATTTCCCCCATAGACGTAATGTATTTGAATTCTCTTGAGTGTCCCTGTATACACGAAGCATTTGATTGATCTTAACGAAAAGTTTAGTGTAGCATCCTTATATGATACACATTTAGAACACCAAGTTTGAACTTTCTGTTATAATTTTTTTTGAGATATGCTGATAACAGACACACACACACACACACAGACCATTCGCTAAAAACATGATTTTCAGATTCAGGGAACCTCAAAACGTGTAAATAAAATAAAAAAAATAAATAAATAAATAAATAAAAAAAAACTCACGTTCGAAAATTTGATCCTAAAACAATACTTTCTCTACCTGATGGGCAAGAGAAAGTAAAAATTTATTTAACTTCAATTGAAACGTCAAGAAGATCACACTACAGAATATTTAAGTAGAAAATAGAAATAAGTTCATTCGATACTCTTGAAATAGATCTAGGATAGAGTAGACATTCAACGTATTAAATGTTGGAAGCCACATTCGGTATTTTCTAAATTTCGGACATAATATTTCTCAATGCTTGAACGAAGTATGGTTCGTTTTATTATATCTATTTTATTTTTTTCCGGTTACCATCACGTGCTGTTGATAATAATGTTCCTCAATAACCATTGCGCATTCACTTACAGACTGGACTATTTAGAGAAGTATCTGGATTTAACTACATTTCACCATTTGGAATCCAGGGGTAAGAACATTTTAATGATCATTCTTATAGGGGTATTTTCTTTATTTTTTAACATCACATTTTCCAAGAAAGTTGAAAAGTGTTCGTGACTTTGATTCGCCAGTATGTACGTAATTGAAATTGATATATGTTGTTCAAGTAGATTATGTGGCATCGGCATGTTACCCTATTAAAAATGGTATAAATACTATTTTATTGATTTGTGTATGAGGAACTATAAAATAATTTGGATACATTATAGTATACGAGAGGTATTTCTTTAAAATCTGTTTTAATATTTTAATAGTGCTATTTTCCATAGCAAATTGTACAATTAGCATTAATGATTTATTTACAAGGCCACGCAAAATTATACATATACATTCTGATGTAAGTATAAATTGCTCTTTAGAGTTATATTATATAGAGTTATATAATATAGAGTTATATTATAGAGTTATATTCGTATTTTAAACACTTTCTAACGAAATTAAAAAGTGTTTATGATTTGACTATTGATTTTTGACAAGAGGGTGTGTGTGGCAAAATGTGATTTCGCATGCGCAAAAAGTGATTTCTTAAAAAATATTCATATCTCGAAGAAAAAAAACAGATATGCGTGAGATTTTTGTTTCATAATGTAGCTCACATAAATACCTAAAAACCAATTTCTGAAATTTTTGAAACTCGGCCCCTAATGGGGGGGCAGGGAGCAAAACGTGATTTCACAAAAACCTTTATATCTCAAAGAAAAAACAGATATCCGTAAAATGTTTGCTTTAAAATATAGCTAACACAAATAACTAAAAACGAATTTTTAGAATTTTAGAAATTCAGTCCCCAAGAGGAGGGGAAGGAAGGAAAACCTTATCTATATTACATCTTTTGTATATAATAAAGATATGTCTTATATAATAAATTTTTAAAAATAATTATTTTAATTTTTAATTGTTGCCAAAAAAATTTCGAGTTGATTTTTTTACGACATATAATAAAAAATATTTTCACGCGAATAGTAAAAGAAATATTAAATAATAAATTTGCTTAGGCTATGACAAAATGACGTCATTATCAAAATTAAATTATATTATTAAAAATCCAACAAATTTCTTCAAATTTTGTTTCATAATCTTTTTTAACATACCTCAATTTTAGATTTATTTTTAATAGTGTTTTTATTTATTTATTTATTTATTTATTGGCACGTATAATACGTTTGGTATGAAAGCTAATTCAGCATTATATTCATTATCATATTTACTTATTCACAATGCAGGGTAATTTTTTTTTATTTTGATGCTGAAGCAGATACGACATTTTTCGCCAAGGAGTCTACGTTCGTGATAGCCACTTTAAGCCAAGTAGCCCATAAAGCATATAAACATATAAATTATAAAATATTGAGGGGGGAAAAAAAGAAAGAAACAGAAACAATAATCTCATAAATTATGTAATTTTTTTTTTTTTAATGGGGACAAAAATTCAAAAGTCACCAAGGGGAGCTATAATAAGCCTGTACCACGATAAGGTTAAATATTTATTTATTTTTCTATATACCAACTACTGTTAACAAACTACGAAATACATATAGCCACAAAAAGTTAGTTGTCTCACAGCATATTATAATATTACTTTTGACGTGAAATTGCTGTCATTGTACGGTCGACCGGAAAAATCAAATAAATATAGGAAATAACGTAAAAGTAAATATTATGTACAGTACGTACAGTGTTGTTCCAAAATAATTAAAATTCAGATAGGGCTACTTCAATTTTTTCGATACTGTCTGTTTCGAAATTGGCATAACAAAAGTGGAAGCCCACTGGTATGGCATTGATGCATGCAATAGCGATACACACCGGAAGCAAGCTTTCAAGCAATTTCAATGAATTTTATTTTTATTTTTTATCTATGAAGCGATATAGAAAAGAATTTTGTTAAATATATAGTGACCAGCCAAGCGGGTAAAATTTGTCCGAAGACATCCATAGGAACTGAGGCCACAATTTTTAGTGTGTGTCTTATTTACGTCTATCCAACACCCATTGCAACGGGATTTTGAAAATTTCCCCATTTTCCCCCTTAAGGAAGGGAGAACAATAAAGACGTTTCCAAGTATAACTTTGCTTAAAATTATCACAGCAAGATTAATTTTTATGTGTGGTTTGGTTATGCGTTCTCAACACACACTATCAAAGAATTTTACGAAATTTCCCTCTGCCTGCCTCATTTAAGGGCGGAGTGGGGGCAAAAACACATTTTTAAGAGTAACTCTGTTCCAAAGTACCCCAAGAAAGCGATTTTTTGATATGTCGGTTGGTTACGCGTACTCAACACACACAAAGGGGTTTTGTGAAATTCCACCCTAGCGTTCTTGGGAGGTGGGGACAAAAAACATGTATTCGTGTGTAACTCTTCACTAAATTATCTTAGGAAGGAGATTTTTGATGTGTGGGTCGGTTCTATGTATCTAACTCATATCATAAAGAGATTTCGCAAAATTCTCTTCCCTGTCGCTTCTTTCTGAGCTGGAGGGGGGGATGTAAAAAACACACTTTAAAACATAATTTTGCTTCAAATAATCTCGATTTTTTTTCATGTCTGGTTAGGTATGTGTATGCAAGTTGCACTATAAAGGGATTTCGCGAAATCACTCCGCCTTCCTCTTCTGGGCTGGCAGGGCAAAAAACACGTTTTCAAGTTTAAATATACTCCAGATTACCTTAGAATGATGAATTTTGATGACTGGGTGTTGATTAAGTGTACGGAATATGCACTTTGATGAGAGAAAATTTTGCAAAACTTTCAACATTACCCGTATGGGAAGGGGAGTAAAAATTAGGTAAAGTACTGCCAAAGACATTGGGGCTCGAGATTCGAAAAGTGTGGGGAGCAGGAAAACCGCTACTGAAGGTAGCGGGAACTTTAACTTACATTTTGACTGATTTCTTTCTGTTCTTTTTTTTTTTTTTTTTTTTTTTCAGAATTTTTTTTTTTTTATTATTATTATTAATGATATGAAATAGTGAGAATTCATTTCGATATAATGACCAGCGAAGCGGGCAAATCCTGCTAGTATTATAATAAATTTTTAACTTTATTTCTCTATTTTTATACAATTTTTTTTTTTTTAAACAAGATTATTATAACAGAATTGTTAGCGTGTCTCAATAGAGTTACTCTCTCTCATGAGTGTTACTGCTACTCATGAGCCGTTACTGTACAGCTAAATATGTTGATTGCATTAATATATTTGTTAATTTATACAAATAACTTGTTTTGCTAATTAAAAATTTTTAGTAATTCATTGAAACTGCAGTGAAAATCCGTAATTTTTCATCAAACACTTTTCTTATTAGAAGTTAAAACCTTTGTTAACGAAACAAAGTAGCACTCATGAGATAAAATATCTGTTCAAATGCCAAATATTATTAAAATAAATAAATATTGATATTATTCTGACTTAAACCAAAGTATTTAAGACAAACTAAACTATGTTTGTAAATTTAATTATGTATACTAAGGAATATAATGTTTTCTATAGGTAACACTCATGAGAAAAACAGTGACTTGTAAAGACTCTTTTTGAATTTTCTAAAATATAGATTTAAAAAAAAAAAAAACCTCACAAATGATTACCTGTTTAAAAAACTACAAATTATAAGGAATTCATACATGAGTAAGTTTTTGTGTTTCATGAAAGTCGATTTTTCAAATTATGTAAAGCTGGAAACGGCAATGTACTTGAAAATCACCTTAGAGCATGTAGCTTTTTCTCTGTGAACTTTTTCTCTGAGCATTTGCTTTTTCTGTGTATATTAAGTGTAACTCACTCTGTTTGTCAGTTTTTTCCGAAAAGTGCATTACAAGAAGTTTAAAAGCGACGGGATGGAGGGGGGGTGTATGCAGTATGAATTCATTCTATAATCGGAATTGTTAAAATTATATGTGAATATAAATTTCTTTTAAGCATTTTGCACTTTGGAAATCCTTTTATTTTAAACCCCAATAGTTTTTTTTTTTTTTTTTTTTTTTTTGATTTTCAGTTGTGAATTAAAAGAAAAGAATAAAAAAGATTTCATAACAAATGGAATCGGGCGTAAAATAAAGCTCTCCTTCTAATAGTAGAAAAAAATCGCTGAGCAATAAATAGCATGAATTCTTTTCATTTATTTGTTGTTGAAAATGATAAAATGGATACCTTCTTATCTTCGTTCTTTTTTTTTTTATCTTTTTGGGTCAAAGGAAGCGATAATTATAGCTATATTGCAATTTGAAACGAAGATTAAAAATATAAAGAAAGAAACAAAGAAAAATATTATATAGATGATGAAGCATTTTCTGTTATTGCACATTTGGAAAATTTTTGATGTTTTAAATAACCATTTCTTAGTCAATTTTGATTTGTTGCCCATGGACTATTGCAAAATTCCATTTTAGAACATTTAGATTTGGTTTGTGGTTTGGGATATCGTGCTATGGTTATTTTTTGCACACAGGCTCGTTAGATTGAGACCGGGACCAACGGTTTAAAGTAGATTTTGAACCATTACGAAAATCCACGCCCAGTGTTGACAGATTGAGTGAAATTTCCCTCAAAGTGGGAAATTTTGATGTGATTTAAGGTATTGAGGGAAAAAGGGAAGTTCCATCTCAAAAGGGAAAATTTTACTTTGTCAATTTTAAAGCATCTATCCGAACTAATTTCTCTATATGCTAAGAGCTTAAAAGAAGTTTTTTTTTTTTTTCAATTAATTAACTAATTATTTTTAAATCAGTGCAGTTCCCCCCCCCCATCTTTTGTAATTAAAATACTCTAAAAAATTTTAGGGATTTAAGGGATTTAGTTTTTTTAGCCTACTCATTCAGATCTTTCTCTGATTTTTCCAGAAACACGTGCGAATACTGACTCAGATTCCTTAGAAAGAGACCTATGCAGGGCAGTCTACCCAGGCCTGTAAGTCCAACATGCAAGGCTTTGGATATTTCTTAATTAAATACCATATTTTTAAACAGAGAACTTCAGTAATCGCTTGAGTCTTTTTACTTTCTATTACCCATAAGGTAGAGAAAGCACGGTTTTTGGGTGATGTTTCCAAAAGGGGGGTTTTGTTATATTTCCAGGTTTTGAGGTTCCCTGAATCCGAAAATCATGTTTTTAGCGGTTGGTCTGTGTGTCTGTCTGTTATCACCATAACTCAAGAACAAATAGCAGCAGAAAGTCTAAACTTGATATTCTAAATGTGTATGATATAGGGATGCTATACTAAGCTTTTCGTTGAGATGAAGCAAATGATTCGTCTACAGGGACTCCCAAGAGAATTCAAATACATTACGTCTATGGGGGAAATTGCAAGTAAGCAGAGTTCAACGTCTGTAGACTGCACTAAACCAAATGAAATAAACATATATTCTTTATATGCACAAAAATATGTCCCATGTAGAATATGGTAGGGTAATCATTCATTGTTCATTGACAGGGTTGCACAAAAGAAGTAGATTATAATGCGACAGTAGCTGAAAATTGATGGAAGTGTATTTCAGGTTTTGAAGTGTATTATTACTATAGTATTATATTTAGGTGCACCATGTGTTTTGTACACAATCTTTAAAAGATACACAGGGCTGCCAATATTTAGGAGATAACATTCTTTTTTATTGTTAGTGGAAGTGCATTACTATAATATTTTACCATGTCTAGTAAAGCTGCTCAGGAAGTGAAATGAAGTCGTCATAGACATATAGTAAATAATGTATGTTTTTAAGCTAAATATTCTTAGCTTGTTTTTTGTATATTTACTCGTTTTGAGGCTTCCTGATTACCGAAGTCAATTTTTTTAACGTTTGATCTTTGTCTGTGTTCCTTAGAGTAACTTAAAAACGAATAATTTCAGGGGATCCAAAAGTTGTATTTTCAGGTTAATGTGTAAGTTTGTTGCTGGAAAAATTTGATCAAGACTGATAGTTTCAAGGAATGTTACGTGTGAAAGTTGTCTGAATAATTTTAAGTGAACTTTTAATTTTAATAACAGATTTAAATCATATATAAATGCAGGTGCTGTACTGAAATGGGGGGCTGAGAGGGGCGGTAGCCCCTCTCACGCAAAAACTATTTATTATATGAAATCTTCTAAAGCCTAATTTCAATTGTTTTAACATAGGATTACATGACAGTACTCGTTATCTTACCTCTAAATGCTCCAACCTGTATTTATAGTAGTATTAAATTTCAGGGTAAGAGAAAGTCGTGTGAGTGACACACCAGATTATTTTCGAGTAAATAATTAAAGTTAACAATTTTAAAAAAAAGTGGCGTCCAATTAAGGGAGTTCTAGAACTCGTGGACAATTTGCCTTAACCTTTATACCAACATTATCACCATATTCAATGTAAATTGTTTTAAACAGAATGGCGTTAAACCCTTCCATGTTGCGCAACTGAGGGAAATTTTATGCTAAAAAGGAAAATGTTTTAGCAAAATGGGGGAAATTTTAAAGTTTCCATTATCCACGCCTACATCGGTTTTCAAACCCGTCGCCGCATGGCAATTGGGCTAGAGAGCTAACCTTAGAATATTTGTAGGATTTTCATGCGTTTTCTTTAATGCGTTTCATGTGTGTTTTCCCTATGCGATTGACAAGTACAATGATAGTCAGATCAGATATAAATAAGTTAAAATTGTATAAACATATACATACTCTAAATTATGCCATGCCTTTCCAACTCCCTCCCCTCCCACAGATAATAAATTTTCTATTGAATATCATTATTAATTTATACATAATCGCATGATCCTGTAAAACTAAATATTAACAATGTTACATTTCTTATACTAATTCATTAATTTACGCGATTTCATTGCACGTTTATTTTCATCTATATGTAAGAAGAAAGTCTAGGTTTGTGAAAATTTTCGTTTTTGAGGGGTTTTGATGGATTTACATATTTTGGGATGCCCTAAACACGATTTGACTATTTTTAAAAAATGTCTGTCTGTGTGATGTGTGTTACCAATATTTTATGGACTCTGTGTTTCACGAAAAAATGCATAAGATTCTATAAATCATTTTGGGCTGTGGTAACCCGGTCGGTAATTGGAAAATTACGGGTTCGATACTCGAGCCGGCTAAAGGTCGTCGTGGTGCAATGTTCTCCACTAATGGTGGGTGGTGTACGCAAAATCTGTCGTGGCTGTAATGTTCTCCATGTTACCATCCAAATTATAACTCTGGGGGCCACAGAAGTGTGGGAGCCATTCCCTTCGTGGAGGATAAAATTTGTGATGGCATGTTTCCGGACCATCCTTAGGGGTGCATCCCAGTAGACCGTCGCCAGTTACCCATTGCGCAGTGGTAGGGCGACTTTAAACCTAACCAACCATCTACAAATCTTTATAATGCCGAGACGAGCAGGTGGCGCTACTATGTTGCAAATATCGTCCATGCACAAAAAAGCTGTATCTCATCTCAACCTCTAGAATATATAAAAGGACAAAAGTTGATGTGTAACAGATACATTACGTAAAATTATCCTTACTCAATTTGGGTGCATTTCAGCCGATAGGTGACTCTGCTGGGGCATAATTTTATTTCATTTATGAAAAAGCTATATATTTCAACTTCTATTGTATATAACTTCACCAAACTTTATATCTAAGATGGCTTTTATGAAAAACTATGTTGATTCAGTTTGAGTGCATATCGGCCAATTACTGGTGCTATTATGCAATCATTTTTAAGTTTTACTTAATATTGCGGCAAATTAACATAGTAGAACGATAGAGAAAAAAGTGTTGCGATGGCCATAGCCTGCTAGTTTAAAAAGATTTCTACAGTTATTTTGGTTAAAATGATAGCAATACATAAATACCTGTGAGCCACCTGTAAAACTTAATTTAGTCATAATAATTTACATAGAATCCTTTTCAAGTCCAAATACTTATTTTGATTAGCTATAAGCAAAATAACTGTGAATGTTAATTGTATTATTCTTCATATTATCTGTTTTCGTTATTTATAGGAGGAAGGTTAGGGCACAGTGGAGCAGGCTCAAATATTTTAATACATTTTGTACTTTTCTATTTCATTTTCAATCCCCTACCATAGCCTCCTAAATTAGATGCCTGTCGCGTTGCTCGGAAACTTGGCAACAGTTGAAGTGGTAGACAGCGCCACCTGGTACAGACTGTGCGACTTTTTTATTCAACTGTCACCAATAATTTTAAGAAATGATATATAATCGACGTTTCTTCGATTCTATCCGCCTTTTATATATATCAAAACCACTTAAAAAAAATTTTGGTGGCTGTTGAATAAAAATGTCACGCAATCTGTATCAGGTGGCGCTGTCTACCGCTTGAACTGTTACCAAGTTTCTGAGCCACGCGTCAGGCATCTAGTTTAGGAGGCTATGCCCCTACAAATCTTAAAATAAAAACACATTATAGCGTAGTAATGAACCATTTTTTTATTCCAGTAAGATGTATTTTAGCATTGCTGAGTAATTTTTTTAGAACTCTGCTAATTTATTATTATAATTATTTTCTTTTTAAACTGAAAGTGAATTGAATTTCGATCATAAAGTAAGTTCTTTCGTTAGATAGTTATTTGCAATTAGTTTAATTTTTATATTAATGAATATATATATATATATATATATATATATATTAGTACAGTTTTGGAATTCATTAACATATGGTATCTTGATCAATTTTATCTAGAGTACTTTGGACCATAGATTGGCTATCCCAAATTATTAAAATAAAGATAAGTAAAGAAAAAATAAAGAAAAATTAGCATTGTTTTTAAGAATACCAATGGATCAGTCAGATCGAGAAACCAATGGATCATTTCGGAAAATTACAGAACTCTTCTTCTAATAAAGTTAGAACTTTCAAATTCTGGCAACCATAAACTACGACATTTGGTGCCAGTTGCCTTATTTGATGGCAAGTCGCAAAGTTTGCCATCAACGCTCACCTTCGTGGAAATGAAAAATCTTCCATCTGTTTCCATTTCAGCTGCAATATTGTGTAGAATGTTTTATAAATATTTAATTTTATGCACTCGGTGGCGCTTTCTGCGCTAATCAAATAAAATAAAAGCAATTATCATTTGTTCAAAACAGAAGTAATGAAAATTATGAGCTTACCTTTTTCTGTTCTGAGGAGTCGGCTGTCCCATGAACCTGTAGCTCAATGTTTTATTTATTATTATTATTTGTTTTTCTTCTCTGTAAAATAATAATATTATTAATTGTTTGAAGAAACACCTTTGATACCATCTTTTGATTTTAACTTGTATATTTAATGAAAAAAGAAAATAAAAGTAAAATAAAAAAGGAAGGAGCGAGAAATGATCTCACTTTACATATTCAAAATTAAACACTAACTAAAAGTATCAGAATCTATTCCGATGAAAACATACAGGTGTGGAGTCACGTGGTACAGTTCTAATAATAGATCTTCACCCCTTCAAACCACGGAGGGGATGAAAAGTTGGGAGGGTGAAAACAGACACACTTTTGTTCTTATTATAATGTTCGTTTTTTACAGAACACATTTTGGAATAAAGGAGTCTTTTCGAGTTTGTAATTTTCTGTCAGCCCTCCTCAAACGAGGAATACTGTCTTAGTTCCAAATTGTCACGGTGTTTCAGGAAAATTGGCTTAGGAGTAGGTTTTGTCAACACGTCTGCAGTCATTAATTTACTCTGCAGATATTGTAGAGAAATTGTTCCATTTTCACATAGGTTTTTCACGCAGTGAAAACGGATATCTATGTGTTTGAAGCGTGCTGTGTGTTTGGGCGATTCGATCATTTTAATGGCTGACTGATTGTCCTCAAATAATCTTATCGGCAGTTCCTGTGGTAAGTCAAGGTCCTCTAACACTCTGGTCAGCCATAAGATCTCTTGTCCAGCATTTGCGGCTGATACGAATTCTGCTTCTGCAGAAGACAGAGCTACACACGTTTGCTTTTTGGATATCCACTGGATTGGTGTTTTTCCTACTAAAAATAGGTTTCCTGTCATCGATTTGCGATCAGATTTATCACCGGCCCAATCGGCATCGGCGTAACAGATTAGTATAGGTTTTTGCTTTCCGCTTATAACCAAATTCAATTTTTCAGTGGTTTTTAAATAACATATGATCTTTTTCGCAGCATCCCAGTCTTGCTGCCTGGGCTTCTCATTTCGTCTACCTAGAATATTGACAGCTGCTGCAATGTCAGGTCTAGAGATAGTAGCTATATATAATAGGGATCCGATGGCTTGTCTGTATTTTGTATTGTTGTTTAGTAGATTATCGTCTGAGGCATTATCCAGATAGCCAGGATTCATAGGTATATTTGTGGGCTTAGCGTTTTGAAGATTGAATTTTTCTACGAGTTCTTTAATTTTAGACCTTTGGTTTATAAAGTATTCTCCTTGTTTAGATTTTTGTATGTTGATGCCGAGGTAGTAACTTATTTCCCCGAGATTTTTGAGCTCATATTTTGCACTAAGTTTCTCAATAGTTTCTTCTATTTGTTGGTCCGACCCTGATATTAAAAGGTCGTCCACGTAAATAATTATATGTATGGAGTTTGTTTCATCTTTCCTAAACAGGCAGGCATCTGCTGTGCTTTGTGTGAAACCGAATTCTTTCAGAGTTTCACCAATTTTCAAATGCCATGATCTGGCGGCTTGCTTAAGACCATAAAGGGCTTTTTCTAATTTCCATACTTTATTGTCGTTTCCCGGTGAAATATAGCTTTTAGGCTGTTCCATGTATATTATTTCATCTAAGTCTCCATGCAGGAAGGCAGTTTTAATATCAATATGGTGAACCTGTCTGTTTCTGTGAGCAGCACTGGCTAAAAAAGCTCTAATTGTGCTATGGGATACCACCGGGGCAAAAGTTTCGTGAAAGTCTTCGCCATATTTTTGGCTGAAGCCTTTCGCCACCAATCTTGCTTTATATTTGGCTATTTTGCCAGAGGAGTCATATTTGACCTTATAAGTCCATTTGGACCCAATTACTTTTCTTCCTGGTGGAGGTTCTACCAATGTGAATGTTTTGTTTTGGATTAAGGAATTCATTTCTTCCTGCATTGCGTTTAACCAGTTCTGTTTTTCTTGTGGGTTTGTTATGTTGAGAAAATCGTTATAATCTTTAGGTTCATTAGCCTCAAAGTTTTCTGTTAAGTAAATAAGCCTTTCGGGAGGTACACCTTTATTGTGTCTATTTGACCTTCTCAAGGTGTCATTTGTGTTGTCGTGTTCACTAGTGATATTTTGATCTGGGGAACTTATGTCAATTTTGACAATTTCGCGCCCTATATGCGATTCTGTGTCGGAGTGTTCATTTGTATTGTTTTCTGAGAGTAATTTTATTTCATTGTTTTCTCCTGAATTGTTTATAGTATTTTCAATGAATTTAACTGTTCTTGCAAGTATTACGTGGTCATTTTTCAGGTAGATTCTATAAGCTTTAGCGCTTTTGTCGTAGCCGACAAAAATGCCTTCTTGGGCTTTGTCATCTAATTTACCCCGTTTACTTTTATCAATGTAAGCATAGGCTTTACAGCCAAAAGTTTTTAAGTGTCTTAAATTTGGTTTGCTACCATGCCATAATTCGTAAGGAGTTTTTGTAGTGGCTTTTGTAGGTAGTCTGTATGGAGGTAATTGGCGGTGTTTAAAGCTTCCCCCCACAATTTTTTGTCTAAGTTGGCTTCTGATAAAAGTGTACGTGTCATTTCGATTAGTGTACGATTCTTTCTTTCCGCAACCCCATTTTGGGCTGGGCAATGTGGTACGGTGAGCTGATGGTGAATACCATTTTCTTTAAGAAACTCTTCTACATTTTTGCTCATGTACTCACCGCCATTATCCGACCTTATTGTTTCTGGTTTCTTTCCAAATTTGTTTCTGGTAAAATTGACGTATTCTTTTAATTTCTCGATTACTTCGCTCTTTTTACTTAGAAAATAAATCATTGTATACCTAGAATAGTCGTCAACAAAAGTTAAGAAATATGATTTACCACCTATTGTTGGTACTTGATTAGGTCCGCAAACATCGCTATGTACTAATTCTAGTATTTGTTTTCCCCTGTTTTCTGCAATTTTTGGATACGGGGTGTCAGTCAGTTTTGTTTTGATGCAAGTTTCGCATGTTATCTCGTGTTTGCAGTTATTGATTTTTATTCCCAGAACTAATTGATTTTTGTTTAGTTCTTTAATAGAGTTGAAATTTTTATGTCCCATGCGTTTATGCCATAGAGTAATACAGTTAGGATTTTGGCATTCTTCAGTCAGGTATGTGTTATATTTGTTTATTGGCGTGGGCAAATTTAACTCATATAAGTTGTTATTTTTTGTACCCTCTAAAATGGTTTCATTTTTCATAGATATGTAACACTTTTGTTTAGTGAATGTGACTTTACATCCATTTTGGGTGGCTTTGTGTACAGATATTAAGTTTGCCTTTAATTCTGGAACATACAAGACGTCCCTTAGTCTTAGTTCCCATTTTTGTTTATTTGGATCCAGGTATTCAATTTTTATTTCTCCTGAACCAAGTGAAGTTCGGGTGTTGCCGTTTGCTACACATACTTGCGATTTTTGTGACTCATCTAAATTAACGAAAAGGTCTATATTGTTGCTTATGTGCGATGAGGAACCACTGTCAATTATAAAGTTGTTCGTCATTGCGTTTTGAGTCGTGAAAGCCATTTGTTTTGTTTGTGATGTTATTTGCTTCATTTGTTTTGAATGGCTTTGTTGTTGTGTATGTGTGTGTGGCAACTCATCATTGTGTGTCACTAACTGTGAGGAATTGGTTGCTCTGAATTTATTTCTAAATTGTTTGTTTTTAGTGTTATCAGCATTTCTATTTTTCAGATGCCAGCACTCCGATTTATTATGATTGTTTTTCTTGCAATAAGTGCAGTATTTATTTTCCCTTTTGAAATTACTATTATACTGCTGCTTTTTATTTATGTGAAAAGCTTTAGAAGAATTTGCGTTGTTTTCGGAGGCTTCTTTTCGACGATTGAACTCGTCTAGCAATTTGCTGCTAACGTAGTTAGGTGTCAGTTCGTTTTCAGGGCGAGCTTCAAGGGCTATAATCAAGGTTTCATAACTCTTGGGTATTGAGCACAATAATAATGCAGAAATGTGCGCGAATTTAATTTCTTCGCCAATGGATTTCAATTTATCTATAATTTCCAATATTTTATTTATGTGGATTTGCATATCGCCACCTTCTTCTAGTTTCGTACTGTACAATTTTCTCAATAAGTACAATTTACTACTTAAGTTTATTCTTTCGTGGATATCACGCAATTTGTTCCATGTTTCTAGTGCTGTTTGGCATCGTTTAATATGTATAATTTCGGAATCATCAATGAACAAGTTTATTATTGCTCGCGCTTTATTGTCTTTTTTTCGCCATATATCTGTGATAGGATTTGGCGGGTCATCTGTAATGACTTCATATAATTCGTCCTTCATGAGGTACATTTGCATTTTAAACTTCCAAACTGAATAATTTTCAGAATTCAATTTCTCAATTGTTGGACTTTCTTTAAAAGATGCCATTTTTTGATTTCTTTTTATTTATAGTAAATACTATATCTTTGAGAAGAATTTATTTTTGAAAAATTTTGTTTTTATGATATTTTTTATTAATTCTTCAATTTTTTAGAAAAACGAATTTTCGTAATTTTCGTAATTCAAAAAAATGTATAAATGCATTTAATTTTTATTTTGCATTTTCTTAATATGATTTCAAACACTGAATATACTTTTGTTTTACTTTAAACAAAAATACTTTTGTTTTGTTAAATAATAATATTATTTAATATTCATGTTTTATTTTCATATTAATTTACTTTTATATACTTTTCCCTTTATCTTCAGGACAGCCAGACAATTTATAATCTAGGTAAGCTTTAATATGTTACTTAAGAACAATGATACATTTTTCATTTATCTAATATGATCAGTCGTTCATAATCTTTTATAAATATTTAATTTTATGCACTCGGTGGCGCTTTCTGCGCTAATCAAATAAAATAAAAGCAATTATCATTTGTTCAAAACAGAAGTAATGAAAATTATGAGCTTACCTTTTTCTGTTCTGATGAGTCGGCTGTCCCATGAACCTGTAGCTCAATGTTTTATTTATTATTATTATTTGTTTTTTTTCTCTGTAAAGTAATAATATTATTAATTGTTTGAAGAAACACCATTGATACCATCTTTTGATTTTAACTTGTATATTTAATGAAAAAAGAAAATAAAAGTAAAATAAAAAAGGAAGGAGCGAGAACTGATCTCACTTTACATATTCAAAATTAAACACTAACTAAAAAGTATCAGAATCTATTCCGATGAAAACATACAGGTGTGGAGTCACGTGGTACAGTTCTAATAATAGATCTTCACCCCTTCAAACCACGGAGGGGATGAAAAGTTGGGAGGGTGAAAACAGACACAACCCTGTTCGGTGTTGTGACAGATGCGTACATGACATTTGCGTACAAACTGAAAACAGTGGCACTTGCGTACATGTCCAGGTGGTTTAAATATTACAGGTGTGTTTTCAAAAAATCTAGTGGCACTTGCGTACAACATTTCTTTCGCTTTATTTGAGGATCATTGCATGAAGGGGTTGTATCCATATGATGCAAACATTAAAACCTTTTTCTTTCTTTCTATTCTTTCCTTATTTTTCTTTTCTTTTTACTTTCTCTTACCCATAGGGTCGAGAAAGTATTGTTTTAGGGTCAAACTTTTAAACGTGCGTTTTTGTTATATCTACATGTTCTGAGGTGCCCTGAATACGGAAATTATGTTTTTAGCGAATGGTCCGTGTGTCTGCCTGTGTTATCAGCATATCTCAAGAACAAATAGTAGCAGAAATCCCAAACTCGGTATTCTAAATGTATATCATATAGGAATGTTACAGTAAGCTTTTCGTTGGACTGCACTAAACCAAATGAAACGAATATATGTTTTTTGTAATAGAGATAGTCAACTGGGAAAAAAAATTGTGTATGTAGGAGCCCCGCCTTCCCCCTGGGGGGAGTAAATTTTCATGATGGGTATCTTTCAAAAGAGCTCGCCAATACCTTTAAAACGAATGGTTGAATCATCGATCTGCGATAATTTAAAACAAAGTTATCGATTTTTTTTTACTTTTTAACACACACACACACATTTTTTTTTTTTTTTTTTTTTTTTTTTTGGGGGGGGGGGGGGAAGGGAAAGGCATATAGGTGAACGACAAATAATTTCAGGAATTGGAATATGATTCAATTCGTTTTTGATAAAGAAGAGAGATTGTTTTTTTAACTTTTTTTTTTATTTATTGGAGACAAAAAAATTCACACTTGTTAAAAAGTAAAAAAGTATTTAATAAATAAAAATATTTCTAAAGACCTTAATAGCATTTATAAGGACCTTTATTGATCTTGACTCAGTAAATAAATAATTGAATGTCATTTCAGAAAATAACTACTTCACGTATTTATATAAGAGTATTTATCTTCAAGTTTAACATATGGATACAACCCCTTTGTGTTACAAACGAAAAATACAGCGAAACAAATTTTGTACGGAAATGCCACTTGATTTTTCGAAAACAGATCTGTAACATTTGGAACACCTGGACTTGTACGCAAGTGTCACTAATTTCAGCTTGTACGCAAATGTCATGTACGCATCTGCCATATAACCCTTTTGTTCATATTATAATGTTCGTTTTTTACAGAACACATTTTGGAATAAAGGAGTCTTTTCGAGTTTGTAATTTTCTGTCAGAATGTAGTACATAAAAAAGTAGTCGAGTTCTAATCGACAATAGTCAATAATGAATTTTCCCTTTTCATAGATTCGTTAGTAATATATAGAACTTTCAGAGAAGTTAGTTCTGAACTAGAAACAATAGATTATACCGGTGAATTCCAGAATTAATTAAGTTCCAAGAATTAAGTACTTTTGCAAGTCCCTGTGCACGAACTCTTTGTCCGATTTTAATAAAAGGTTTCAGATACTGTCCCCATATTATACAGAAACTTAGAATACGGAGGTTGAACGTTCTTCTATTATTTGTTTTTAAATTATGATCATA